>OX103890.1:3245181-4445181 GCA_944470375.2 Schistosoma guineensis | reverse complement strand
TTTTGAGCGATGCTGAAGTGATCTTTAAAGTGGACACCTACTGAGGATTATAAAGCAGTTAGAATTCTCATTTACAGTTGATGGTTAGGGTTAAAAATTAGAATTAGGGTTTTTATTACGAACTGACATCAGATATAGTGGCCAAACTCTATTTAGCCAAATGTATGAATGAATTTGGCGTCGAAATTCGTGACTTGTTATCTTATGTCTCATTAGTTCATTCATAAATTATAATCTCTGTATAAATGTTCTATAATACATTACCTAGCAAATATACTCTGTGACGAACAGGTTGTTAGAGTTAACCTAGTTAATAACCTGTATTCTTGAATATGTCTATGATTTGAAGAGTTGTACACATTCAGATCTTCTTTTTTCACCATTTTCCTTACTTTTGTGTTTTGTTTTTGTGAAAGAAACTTGTTGAAGTACCTCGTGATGAGAATTCTATATTGTACCAAAATATAAAATTGAATAAACCCATTAATAATAGTAATAATAACTTCGGTTCTGTTTCTCTCCCCTTTTTCTGACCTTGTGTACAAAAGATAAACATTTATGTTTGATGTCTTAACAGCTGTCTCTGTGATTATCTTAAAGCAGATAGATACAATACGATGTAGAATCATTTAGTTTAGTGATCATGATACAAAGTGGATCAATAGAATTCAATACTCTCCAACAATGGGATAATTAGACACCAATTACTATTCATAGTAAATATGTTTAGATTATAATGATTTTAAAGAAGAAATAAATTATTTACCTGATGACTTTTATTTAAAACACAAGTCAAGTGACACAGTTATCTTAATGTGTATTCACAGTTAGAACCAACAGTTTTCAATCGTATTCTATACTTAAGATCTTTTCAATAGTTGAGATCATGAGTCAATTGAAGCTAGACCATCATGAAAAATCTGGAAGCACTGGGCGGCCGTTTCATCCTATTTTGGGACTCCTCAGCAGTGTGCGTCCTCATGTTTGATACTATGGAGTACCATCGTATTGTACTCTTATGAGGAATTAAATTGGAAAGCCGTGCATGAAGGGAAGCTTACAGACAAGGCTCCCTACCCTAGTCTTTTTCTTCCTGCTTGTTGTTGACATGATTATGAGAACCTTCACATTTCATTAAAAGTTCAGTGAACATCTCAGCTCGACAATTTGAACATCGTAGATGATTTAGCTCCTCTGTTACGTGCATAACAAACAACGTAAACAAATGTTTCCAACGCTGCCGTAAACCTCAAAGTTCACAACGTCAAAAACAATATCACGAGATATAGCACAGTTGGTAACAAACAAATCATACTTGAGGGTTAAGCTGTGGAAGCTTTTACATACCTAGGCAGAATCATTGATAAACAGTACACCCAACTATTTCACTGCTTATGATTAATCTAGGTAATTATTTGGATCAGTTCTGAAACAACATTTCTGATTTAGAGGGACAGAAAAGAATTTCAAACATGCTTGAATTGTACCTCACAGAGTTCAGGATTCTTTATTATGCTAGAGTCTTCTCAAAACAGAAATTATTGTTTAAGAATTGTATGTCAGTGGTTTTCTAGCTAATGTTGAGCAGTCTCAGTATACCTGTAACTAAAGTTACTAATACACTAAATGAATGATGACAGTATGATTGAGAGTAAATAGATTTCATCTAGTTCAGTTGCATAGGAGAATGCTAGTAAGCGGCCTGTGCTCCTCCATGACGAGTAACAGGCGTAAGTATGTAAGTAAGGTTCAGTGAATAATGACTAGTACAGTTATTTTTATTTAGTTTGATCCGACTTGTTTATAGATTACTTTGGATTATTTTAGGATTTCAATCATGAGATAAGTGACTGAAACTTTGATATGTATAGATGTCTGAATCTCAGATTTCTTAAGATGCTCTTGGAAATAAAAAGACCATATTTAAACACCAAGACTGTAATCTACCGTTGATTAGTATCCAATTTTATATTGTCTCTTTTTTCGTAACGATTAAATTCTAACGATCCCGTCTGCAATGTGCTACACATTGAAGTTGGGTTGCTTACCAGTGTGTTAAGACTGAAAAATTAATTGGTAGGATTCTATCAGCATTTACAAATAGGGTGAATTATGTTTGGTACAATACAATGAACGATTAATGAATCTATCTCAATCCAGCAGGATATCATTAGTGGGTCAGAATAAGTTATTGGTATTAACATTGGTTTGGGTAACCATCCGAAGTGACACTATTCGGTATCTACGTTATTTCTTAGTACACTTCATTTGAAGCATATATAATACTATTATTTCTACAAGTTTGATGCATTTCATTAAATGTCATGGTACACTTGTATTAAAAACCTAATAGAAACACGTTCTTAAAAAAAATTCAGTCACCTTACAACAAAATATTTCGTGGTTTTGTTATACTACTGATATAAAACATGATAGTGATATGACATACATATGCCAGTCAATTTCAGTTCTAAGCATCAATTGAAAGGTTCAAACAACAAATACAATTGAATTAAGCTTCACCCTATTGCACAAGTCAGTGACTATCTGAACTCAGTTGCTAAGTGGATAATGCGATGGTGTTTGAAGCGAATCGTACTGGGTTCGAGTCAAGGAGTGAACATAAATTCTAAAATGCAAGTACATCTAGCGGATGAGTCTCAAACATAACGATACGAGTGCTCTAGATTCCATTGCTAGTCGCCATCCATATCTGACTATAAAAATAGTATGGTATCAATTAAAGTCATACATAGTGTAACTGGTCATGAATAGATTGTGATATAATTTCTGGAAATCACAATAAATTTAGTAGTTGAGTTCATGACTCAATTGAAGCTAGACACCGTGGAAAACTTGGAAGCACTGGACGACCGTTTCGTCCTAGTATACGACTCCTCAGCGGTGCGCTTCCACGATCCCACATTGCTAAATTCGTACCCAGGTACTATCAGTCTCGCGAGCGAACGCTTAACCACTAAACCAATGAGCCGACCGGTATCCAACAGTGTTAATGTCTAACTTCAACCAATCCACAAATTTGCGCCACCGTCCACCATTGTCATCAGTGAGTTACTACCAGTGGAGTTCAACCGGATCTGTTGTGAAATAGTGGTAGATGTGTCGCACAATATTGTGCATTGGTTGAAGTTAGACATTCACACCGCTAGATGTTGGCCGGCTTATTGGTTAAGTGCTTGTGCACGAGACTGATAAGTTCTAAGTTCGAATACAAGTGAGGCGGTATCGTAGATGAGCACTACTAAGGAGTCCCACACTAGGACGAAACGGCCGTTCAGTACTTCCAGGTTTTTTATGATGATCTAATTTCAATCTCTACAAAACGCCTTTCGCATTGATAAATATCAGGATTATTTTTAACCTTTCCTTGACCTAAATCATTAAAATTAACTAACCAATTATATTCTCTATCATTCACCCATGGTATTCATATAATTTCTAACCGGTTAAAATGATAACTTATTAGAAAAAAAATCTTTTCTATCATGGAAATATGAGGTTGGATTTCTCATAATTTAGGAAATGAAGAAAAAATTCTTTTTTCTAATTTTATCAGCCTAACAAAGTTGGAAACTATGTTTACATGACCTTGAAATGTCTGTTACTTAGCTATAAAGCTCTTTGTGTTTTGTACTATTAGATGTGATGGTCTTTTTTTATATATATAGAATAAGGTCAAAAACGTTCAAGCTACAAGTGTACTTTATTCAATTCAATTAATGCCATTCAACTACATTTTTTAAAATTTATTGTACAGTAATCAAATTAACTGATCATTGAATAGAAACTAATAAATGACATGTTTTATATTCTAGGTTTCAAGTGCCTATTGAATTCTATCAATGAAGTTGAAATGTAGTGATTGGATTAAAAGCAGCAGCAGCAGCAGCAGCAGCAGCAGCAATTTAGATGACTCTCCCAGTCTCCCACATTGTACGAGCATTTCATATACGTAAATTAATGGTTGCTCTGGTTGTCAGAAGTGGCATCAGTCTTATGACCTCCGAAGGAACTCGGCTTTTATCATGAAGCGTCATAACTCTTCTAAATGAAGACCTTCTAACTCCTAGGGTAGAGTTTAAATGGTTTGTATTGTTGTTTTTTTCTGGTTAGCGTTTTCTTAGCGAGTTAGTTTTCTACGAGATTTGGTCGTTAACTCCATGCCTAACTTTTTTCCTTTATCCGGGCTTGGGACCGGCAGTAGCCCTAGAGGGTCTCCAGACGGAGTTATTGACCTAAGTGACTTGACATTATATAGAATATATTTAATGTTAGGTAGCTTGAAACTCTAATTGACTATGGTATGAGGTTACTTTCCACCCATTAATAAGGTGTATGTAAAATCAATGGAGAACTGATACTATCTGTAGGGTTCCGAGAGACATCATTCGGTGATCAGATTTATTGTAATCAGATTGATATGCATTGGTTATCAATATTAAACATTATTAATTTGATTATTATAATCTTCTTCACAACAAATACCTTTTTTACTGAATGTCATAATAAAAAATAAAACGTCACGATATGGTTGAAAATATTTTCGTTTATTCAATAATAGAATAATGCAGTAACTGCAAGGATACTCCACATTCTCTTCAGCAGGATTTGGGATGAAGAACAAGTATCAACAGACTGGAAAAACTGACTCCTGATCGAGATAATAAAGAAAAGCCATTTCCGTTAGTGTTATAACTACAGGGGCATCACTCTTCTCTCAATACCAAGAAAAGTCTTCAACAGGGTATTGTTAAACAGAATGAAGGACTCTGAAGACACCCAACTTCGAGACCAACAGGACGGATTACGTAGGGATCGACCGTGTACAGACCAAACTGCAACACTACGGATCATTGTGGAACAATCAATTGAATGGAATTCATCACTCTACATCAACTTCATTGACTACGAAAAAGCATTTGATGGCGTGAACAGGACCACACTATAGAAGCTTCTTCGACACTACGGCATGCCTGAGAAGATTGTCGATATCATACGGAATTCCTATGATGCATTAAACTGCTAAATCGTGCATGGAGGACAATTGACAGACTCGTTCGAGGTAAAGACTGGTGTCAGGCAAAGTTGCTTACTCTCACCCTTTCTCTTTCCTTTGGTGATCGACTGGATCATGAAGACGTCAATATCTGAGGGAAAGCATGAGATACAGTGGACATCTAGGATGCAGCTTGACGATCTAGACTTCGTAGATGATCTGGCTCTTCTATCATACACGCAACAGCAAATACAGGAGAACATGACAAGTGATAGAATTGACATAATTAAGTGTATAATGGCTTATAACAATTAAATCTATTTCTTACTCAAAAGTGACGACCAGTAGAAAATTATTGAAAATCAGAAAGGATTATGCCATTTTTTGTAATTTACATATACTACTTAACAATATGTAATCGAGATGATAAGCTGCCATCTCTGAAAGACCTGAATCGATTCAAACTTACTTTTAACACTTCTACTTGTAAATACTTCATCAGAGACACGTTGCAGACTACATAAACAATTTAGGTAACTTCCCTATGGAAGTATCGCAAGTTGCAAAAGTTCTAGGAGTATCGGCACCCTATGATCTGTAGTCCTATTGCTAATTGTGACAGAAATTATTTTCGAGAAAATTTTTAACTAGCAACGTTCAGACACATCTTTCTCCAGTTCGACTGTAGAACTTTCCACTCAATATTCAACAGTTTTATTCTACACCATTTAGAGTGTGGAAATGTAGTGTTTCCTAACTCCAGAAAGACAAGGCTACATTAGAACGTATCCAACTACTAGCCACGAAATCAGTTCGGAGACTCAAAACCAAGCCTTATCAGGAGTGCCTCACATCTTTACCTTCCAATGATCTTCCAATGAATTATGGCACCATAAACACTCCTATCTATCCCCTAAAACACCGATTTAAGCTCGATCCCAACACAATCCTTCGGAGAGACAATCAGAAATTCGAGACACAACATAGTAGAATGGACTGTAGGCACACCATTTACGCTATACGAGCAGTTAAATTCTTGAATTCGCTGCTGACCGGGCTAATGCAGGTGAATAACAAGAGTTCTATAAAAGTAAACGTGATGTATTCTTAAGGACTAAGCACAGTATCTTCCTACAATTTATTTATACTTATCTTTTCATCGTTTAATATATCTGGGTACTTGGAACCATAGGTCATACACTGCCACTAGATATGGAAGCCCGTTAAACGAAGGCCTCTTCCATTCCGTCCAGAACCATTTGAATTATCACTGAAATATTTATGTATCTGAATCTTTCAATTTTTTATAGGATTTCATGAGACTTGATCATCAGTTTACTTTGCTAATAAAAGTTAAATACTACTTTAACTTAATGGCAATATCTCAGTGAATACTGGAAGATTTTTAAAAGAATCTAATTCGAGAAATACTTGGAAATCATATTATCATTTAGTTGTAAACTTAGTATTATAAGCGTATTCGCATATTTTGATATTTTAATGTAAGGGGATTGTAGAAAGTTAATATGAAATTTGAGACTTTCATTCCATGCTAGTTGGTATTCGTCGACGAAATGAACTTGGATCCTTGGATGAATTCATAGTCTACATGAGATTCCAACATACATCAACTAGTTTCACAGGTTGAGATACTTCTATTAAGCTATTTAACTCGCATGCTACACTACATCAAGATACTGTTGGTGGCTACATTAACATTTGATAGATAAAATTTAATTAGCATCAAAGAATAGACAAACATGACATTGGTGAGTATTCAGTAATTCATCAATAAATTTCCATTTTTTTAAATACAGCTACTACCAATCATCTTATCCAATTAGCTTTATAGCATCACTTAACATACTGAATTAGCTATCAATATAATCATAGCTGATACATTTCATTAAAATTGACAGTTTCATATTGTTTAGTTCTTGAAGGAAGTAAAAACATAGAATTGAGCAGAATAACAAGAATTCATTTTATTTCGTTAGATTCTTATCAGTTGTTTACAATGAAATGATGGTCCAGTGCTTTCAGTCTTTCCATGGTGGTCCTATTGTGGGACTCCGCAGCAGTGAGTATCCACGATCCCACGAGTGTACTAGTAGTTAAGCGTTCGCGCGCGAGACCGAAAACCCTGGGTTCGAACCTCGCTCGCGGGATCGTGGGTGTGCATCACTGAGGAGTCCCACAATAGGACGAAACGGCCGTTCATTGCTTCCGGGTTTTCCATGGTGGTCTAACATCAATCGGTTCAGCATCTCAATCAATAAATTCTGATAAGTTAAGTAAATCTTACGATATGTATTTGTTTCACTATACAACAAAATAAACTGTAATGTTTACTAGTCATGAAAATAAAAAAATACTTCTCCAGCTTTTTTTGGCAGCATGTTTCGATTCACATACAATGATCGAAGAGATTTTTACAGAAGAGCAACGAGATGGGTTTTTTATGTGAATCCTAGTGGGAACAAATATACTGTGAGATGGTGGAGATTTGTAGCTCAGGTGGATGATTTTGATGGAGTTTTGTTCTCTGAGCTGGATGGTTTGGTCGTGGAGTTTTCATCGTTCTTCTGAACGACATCATCAGCACAAACTTCAGATAGAAGTCTCCAGCTGAGAGTACAAAACTCCAACAAATATACTGTGTTGTTAATGGCAGTCAGAAGGAAACCATAAACCTAGATTACATTTTATTTAACAAGTGTCAATAAAGTCTACCTATAGTTTAGTCCCCTGTTGAAATGAGTGATTTATACTAAAGAATATACAACATACAATAAAACGCATTCAGTTTCTATCTATTGGAAATCTTCACTATCTAATTAATACAAGATTAAATGTGTCAGTTAACTGTAAAGCAATTATTCGTAGAGGATCAATTCAATTTATGAATGAAAAAGAATTATCACATTTTTAAATCATGAACTGACCATAGTTAGTTCGTCATTGGAAACTTCGAAGGATTAAAAGGCCGTTTTGTCCCAATATAGGACTCATCAGCAGTGTATATTCATGTCCCCGCACACAGGAACAGAACTCAGGACCTTCGATCTTGTATATGAACACTTAACCTCTAGACCACTGAACTGACATCGATTAATATTATATCTCACATCAATCAATTCACGATATTGCACAACTCCCATCCATTGTCTGTGGTGCATAAATGACACACTCGATACCGAGTTAATTGTTAAACTTATCAGTAACTTGGCAGTTGTTGATTCTGTTTCTCTGACTTGTTGATGTTCTTTCTTCTGGAATCCTTGATTAGGTTAATTCACGTTCATTTGGTTTTTGTGACTTCATTTAGCAACTCCATGTCTTTTTCTCAAGCCTTCATCTAATAATTTCTTAAAAAGAAAAAAAATTTCAATGTTTTCAGTCTGTATTTAGGGATCTTTTTGTTGAGATTTATTTATCAAGTGAAAAACATGACATCGGGAATCATTTTATCAATAATATTGTTATAGTTCATTGAGATTATGAACCGACTGATGTTAGATCACCATTGAAAACCTGGAAGCAGTGGACAGCCGTTTCTTCTTATGGTAGGACTTCTTAGCAGTGCGCACCCACGATCCCGCCTCGCGAGATTCGAACCCAGCACCTGTCAGTCTCGCGCGCGATCGTTTAACTACTAGTGCTTCCAGGTTTTCCATGGTGGTTGAGCTTCAATTGACACATGATCCCAACTGTCAAAATTACTATAATATGTACGAAAACCCCTTCCTGATACTAATCAACATATGATTACTCATGAATGGCTTCAAGAGGTATTTCCTGGAGTTCTATATAGAAGCAGTGACTAGTGGAGTTCAACCGGTTCTGTTATGAGATAGTAACTCAGTGAAGACGATGGTAGATGTGTCACTCAATTTGGTGAATTGTTTGAAGTTAGACATTAACACTGTTGTATACTGGCCGGCTCAGTGGTTTATTGGTTAAGCGTTCGTCGTGAGACTTATAGGTCCTGGGTCTAGCTTCAATTAAATCATAATCTCAATTATTAAAATTATTTTGAAATAGATAGGTATATTTTTTGTCTACTAATTGTAAATTGAGTAACATCATTTACGTTGCTCACAGGAGTGTTTATATTAGTTCTATGGTACACATATTATAAATGTTATGCTAAGTAAATTGAGGTGAATTCGCCTGAAATCGTCATGCTAAATGTCTTAAAATGTCAATTCATCTCATATTGATTTATTAGTCATGTGAACTATAAAACTGTTGTATATATGAAGTTTGGGTACCAGTAGAATTTTAGGATTCAGGTTTCTACCTTTTCGGAATCCAATTCTCCATATATTCCTCTTGTTTTCTTGTCATGAAAGCAACCAGTGTAATTATACCGACTTTATCATGAACAATAACAGGGCAATACAAACGAGGTTTGATAAGGTTTCTATTTAACAGGCTTGACCTACTATAGCCTTGGCAGAAAAAAAAGCCTGTCTACATCACCTTACCATTTAGAGGTGATTCAAATAGCCTATTATTGAAAGAAACGCTTAAATCAGTGATTAACAAAACGGATTACGCAGCAAAGGTCATCAAGGAAACAACAAGGTCCATGCTTTATCGAAAACCTAAAAGACATGAAAATGATTACGTCACATCTCATTGTGTTTACCAGTTTAAATGTGTGTGTGGCCACATATATTTAGGGAGTAATCATTTGTGAACAAATATCTAAATAAACGGAATACACCCATTAAGAGTCCCACCATAGGACGAAACGGCCGTCCAGTGCTTCTAGTTTTTCAATGGTGATCTAAAATCAATCGGTTGAAGATCTTAATCAATAACCTAATAATCTCCACAACTCTATACTGATAATTATAAGAATCTGACAGATTGAAATTTATTTTATGTACCTTGGTCCGATCTGTTTATTAATATTATAAACCTGCATATCATTCATTGAACATAGCCTGGTGCATACATTACTTATTTAACAAGTGATTTTTAGCATTTCAAGAACTTTAACCAAAGTGACTATGATTGCTTAGAAAATTTTATTAAAACTTATGCTGATGATTACTACGCGCTCACTAGTGACTAGCTTTGTGAGGGAATTCTGGGAGTTCTAATGAGAAGCAGCGACCAGCGGAGCTAATCCGCGTCGGATAGAGACAGGTACCTTTATCAGTTCGCGCGTGAGATCAAAAGCCCTGGGCTTGAATTCCGCGATCGTGGATGCGCACTGCTGAGGAGTCCCAAAATGGGACGAAACGGCCGTTCAGTGCTTCCAGGTTTTCAACGGTGGTTTACCATCAATCGGTTCATGATCTCAATGTAAAACGTATACTTTTACATGTGAGGTTAACCATTCTTTTCTGAGTTATAAATAAAAGTACAATATCTAGTATTTTCTAGCACTTTTCCATCCATTTAGTGGGTGATTGTGACATATCAGAGCATAATTTCCACTGTGAATGTTATTCCTATCATTGAAAACCATCTTGTATGACTAAGTCACTGTAGCGTATCTCAACTAACCGAATGAAAATACAGATAAAGTGAATATTATACTCTTAGATGTTCTATTCATACACTAAATGAACGTGAAATTGATCGGAAATGATTGATATGGCACAAACACATAACACTGGAAAACCAATTGGTTACAAATTCATCAACACGTATTCCACTTCTGCTTTTTTTCCTCTAGTGGTAAACATTTTAAATATATTTCAGCATTCCTCATTAATCTATAAACATTTGAAAGAACATAACTTCATCCATGTCTACTCAACAACAAGTAAAAAGCCATGTAAACGATTTTTTTTGTTGAAAAAAACGTTCACCAGGTTTAATTAAAACGAAATCGAATGACAAACATGATAGTGATTATTTGCAATTATCAAGTCAAACCTTGGTAATGACACTCTCGACCGTAGCTGCTACCTTGACGTGGTGGTCGGGCTTGCCTATCGTGATGACCCAACCGAGCTATATTTGCTGGAACATATGTTCCTTCAGGTTCTACTATGTCAGGCAGGTCGATTAGAGAACGGTAAGATTAAAAGCAACAACTCAAGGCCTGAGGGTGAAGTCGTACTGTTGAATATATAGGGGTGTGACAGAAGTAAGGTGTTTCCCTCGGACAACCAGTATCTGCAGCGATGTTGTCCTCTCACAAGGAAAGACTGGTTAGAAAAGGTCCACCCTAAAAATGTCACACCTCACCTTACCTTACTGATTTCCGTCTCCGGCGGTAAGGTCTTTTGAAGAACAGAGTTAACACGTTAAAAACCTCTCACAAAAAGGCCGTGCGCTCTATTATTTCCGATTACTTCTTATACTTTTACTACCTCTACCACTGTGGGATTTGAATCGACAATTGTATCTCTGTACTAATGTGGTATGGCAACTCGAAATCATGTACGCAGGCACGTACGAAGTTCTATGTTGTTGCTGACTGATTGACTGGTGATGACACAAATGGGATTTATTATTTTAATGTAGTAAATTACTTACATACAACTATTGTACTTACACCTGTTACCCCTCATGGAGGAACATAGGCCACTTCATCGAACTCTGTCTTGGACATTCCTTTCCAGGTGTTTCTAGTTGTTATTCGTAAATATTGTATTACTCTTATATTTACTACTATTTTACATCACTGAATCATTTAAATAAGATATATTGTTGATAATATTTAGTTATATTTTTTAAACCTACTTCATAGAATAAAGTAATATTAAGTTTAATTGCTTTATCTAAGAATTTCAAACCATCTTATTAAATTGACAATAGGTATAAAGTGATCAAGTTAATAAGAAACGTAATTTCAATATCAGTAGAGCAATTCATCTATGTGAATGCCACAAGTTGAACTTATGAATTCATAAGGAAACAATTACATATCATTCATTAACATGATGTGATATTATCATTAAATTATTATATCATCCTTAGGATTTATTCCTTTTCTTACCTACGCGTGTTACCCATCGTGGATATAGGTTGCCAACCAGGATTCTTCAGTCAACTCTGTCATCAGCTCTCCTTTCCAGTTGTTTAAAAGTACTATTCACTCTTTTGATGTCTGCATCCAAGCAATGTGTTCTTCGATCTAACTCACTACCTTTCACATTCAGCATTCCAAGTTAAGGCTTATCTCGTGATGTAGAGTTTGATGATTTCCACAATGTATCTTCTATCCACCTCCAACGTCCTCTCCTGATTCCCTCTTCACATAGAACCTGATTAGTTCTCTGTCAAAGTAATTTGTTGTTGATAGTGTCTGACCAACGGATCTGGAGAACCTTGTTTAGACAACTGTTCATAAGACCTGTACAATTTTTTATAGTGGTTGTATTAGTTTTCCAAGTTCCAGCTCCACCCAATGAACAATCTTAACTTTTGTATTGAGAATTGTGACTTTGATATTGTCTAAAAGTTGTGTTCTGTTTTATATGTTCTTTAATTGTAGAAATGCTGCGGTTACTTTGTCAATATGTGCCTTCATATCTGCATCAGATTCTCCCTGTTAATCAATGATGCAGACCAGTTCTTTGAATGTTACCACATGCTATTCTTAATTACTATTAATTTATGTTCAACTAATTCATTACATAATCAATTAGTTATTTTACCTCTATAATCTCGTATTGCTACATACAACGAACGAGAATACTCTTTCGCATATTAATTGTACATATTTATAACACTCAGTTTGTCGTAAACTTCATTACATTATATATATAAATATGTAAACCTTAGTGTAATTTCGACTTTAAAATATTTGTATAAGAAGGGGTTTTTGTGGATATTATATTACTTTCAATAGTTGAGATGATGACTCAATTGGAGCTATACCACCATGGAAAACCTGGAAGCACTGAACGGCCGTTTCGTCCTAGTATACGACTCCTTGGCAATGAACATCCATGATCCCACCTCGCGAAACTCAAACACAGGTTCTAACAGTCTCGCGACGAACGCTTAACAACTAAACCACTGAGCAGGCCGGAATTCAACGGCGCTAATGTCTAACTTCAACCAATTCACGAAATTGCGTCACCGTTCACTATTGTCATCAGTGAGTTACTATATCATAACAAACCCGGTTGAACTCCACTAGTCACTGCTTCTCATTAGAACACCAGAAAATACCTCTTGAAGCCATTTATGCGTAATCATACGCTGATTATTAGCAGAAATGCGTTTTTGTGGATGTTATAGTAATCATAGTCGTTGAGATCATGTGTGGATTGAAACTAGATCACCATGGAAAACCTGAAAGCAACTGATAAGAATATAACGAAATGAAAAGTATAAATTCATACAACAGAATACAAATCATTATTCTAATCGGAAATATAACTTTCATTCAATAATGCAAGCATCTAAGTCGTCAGAAACTGTTCGTTTCCCATCTCAAGTATATCACTGAACTTTCCATTGGAATATATTTCAAATGAATTCAACAACTGAAAATCAATTGAACTCAGTCATTAAATTCTCAATGTCAAACATTCAAGCTTTAACCAACTCGTTTGATAATGGTAAGAAGTGGAATACCTGACAAGCATTTATTTATAAACTGGAATGAAGTGGTCTGGAAGTCTAGTGTTCGCGTCCGAGACCAAAGATCCGTGTGCAGGATCGTGGATACCTACTGCTGACCAGTCCCATACTAAGACGAAACGATCTCTCAATGCTTCCAGACTTTTAATAATCATCTCACTGCATTGGTTCATGACACCAATGAAATATGGTGTACCCAATTATGAAGTTGAATTAATCTATGAACTTTATTGAACATAATATTTTGCAGTGTTACAATGTTATGATTCAGTCTCTTTTGGCATCTGTGAGTCCTAAGTAGGATTATCACGATTTTGTTATGTAGTCACACGTCTCAGTAGATTTACGTCACAAATAATAACTAAATACAAAAAAACAAAACATTTCGTTCTATCTCATACTCATCAGTTGAATAGAACTGTAATCCATGCTGATGCTCACACTGGAACTCAAGATGTCGATATATCCATCTAACGAGTTCCACATAGGACATTTGCATGTTAACACAACTCTATCCTTTGAAATATATATCACTGAATTAGCCAAATAATCCCAGAGATTCACAGTCTTAATGTTTTATTTTTCATCAAGTAACACTAAGGTAACCGTCCACTATAATCAGAAAGAAGCATTAAAACTACTCTAATGATGTCTTACAATGAAATTCATAAATCATTATGAGTTCAAGCACTATACAATGAAGATGAAAAGTTCATTTTGTAAACCACTAGAAACTATGAAAGAACTAGGAAAGATAGTTTACTGTCAAACCAATAAAAACTAAATAGATGACTTTTAGTGTCAAGTTGTTTTTTTTTGTGGAGTGAAATTCAACAAATAACCACAGTCATCATCAATCTTATGAAAAGTATCCAAGAAAGTGTTTCTACGTAGAAGGCATTCTCAGATGAGGCAGTTCCTTTATAAAGAATGAAGATGTTTCCAACCAAGAAAATGATACATTTCTATAGCTTCACGCTCTGCTCTGCACAAATTACTCATCCAAATCATTTTTGAGCCAGTTCTTCTTACTTTGTAGATTTGGGCTGATGGGATGTGACTTGAAGTGAATATGTGTTCGACAACTGAGCTATTGATTGATGTGTATGTTCCTTTAGATATTCAGACGAGTAGTGCTCGGATATTCGTTGATCAAGCGCGTGCTTTGTAAGGCCAATGTCACCTGCTTCACAATAGCAAGTAAACTGGTAGATGCATATGATACAATGAGTTAATACACTTTGGTTTCTTCAACAGTTCCTGTAGCGAAATTTCTCCAGTATCAAGATAGAAAATTGATTGGAAATCTCGATCAATTAATAAAATGTATGGAGTGATCATAATCATTTTGGTCACTTTACCTTTATAGCGTAACATGTTTGATTGATACAAATTGTTGATTTATTTGTTGAAAAAGTTAGGTAGAAATGTCAGGGTTATCACAGTGTTATTCAAGGTGAGTTGTGTGGAACAATTCTACATAATGCATTTCAACAAAAGGTTATTTATATTCTGAACAAACTTATCAGTTGGTTGAAGTTATACATTAACACTGTTGAATACCGACTCAATGATCTAGAGGTTAATTGTTCGTGTGCGAAACTGATAGATGTTGGGTTGGTATCTTGCGAGAGAGATCGTGAATGCACACTGCTCAAGACTACCATACTAGGACGAATCGACTGTCTAGTACATTCAAGTTTTCCATGGTGGTCTAGTTTCAATTGATTCATGAATTCAACTATGACATCATTAATAACAGTTAAAATTCCCAATATGTCCAATTTAGTTCATGAATCCTAGATAAATGATCAATTTACTTGATGTTGAACATACTCCTTGTTATTTAATATCACCAGAAATCGGATGAACATTTAGAGGTTCGATTGAGTTACTAACCAATGTGTATTCTTACTTCTTAAACCTAAAAATTAATTCATTGACTAATTTTTTTTTATTGATTATTTCATGTTTTATTCTGTTATGTTACTAAGTACATTTTTGGAATATTCAATGTTTCTTATTTAAATGCCTAAATGTCTACAGAAACTAATTAAGGCAAATGACCGAATAAGAGTAAGGGATAAATATCCATCATCCTCTATTGAAACATGTCATAACATTGATCTTATCTCTGCTTTTGTGGTATCGTACAAAAGTGAAAAAAACGTATACTAAAGCTTATTGAAGTCTTAGCCATGTAAAAATTCAAACCCTTTTTGTGGATTAAAACACAGTTTGTTCTCACCTTAAACCTACATTGTTAATATTAGCTATTAACCAAAATGATAAGATTCCAAATTGTTTTCACATTATTATTTTCTTCATAATTCTTGTCTCCTCTTACCGTCTATTTCTAGTCTAGCCAAGTGTGATCAAATTGTTCTCAACGTATTTGTGCTAATATATACCATATAGTTCTGATAATCTTCGTTTTCTTATTACCCTATTGAAATTTGTCAAAGTGACTAATTGCTTCAACCATCCGAAAAGACTCATTTATCAATCTTACTCCGTTGTTGTATCCTCGTTCATAAACGTTTATTACGCAATTATTTTTGTGATCATAGTTATTAATCTTCATTTCTTATTTGATCTATACTCAGCTAGTCAATCTTGTTTTAAGGGTTACATAACTAATCATTAAAAAATCAACTTAACTTATATCATGTTAGTGGAGAACTCTTTATCACTGAAGATTAATGAAGAGAATAATAAGCATAGAAGATAAATGAGAGATATTCGTATAATAAATTATATGAACACCTATAGGTCAAATATAAGAATATTCTAGAAAAAAGGTTTGGAGCATATGAACAATGATTTAATCAGAGAGGGGTTTTGTGAATATGATAGTAATTCATGAGTCAATTGAAGCTAGACCACCGCTGGAAACCTGGAAGTATTGGGCGACCGTTTCGTCCCATTTTGGGACTCCTCAACAGTGTGCATACACGATCGCGTGATTCGAACCCAGGATCTATCGGTCTCGCACACGAACGCTGAACCTCTAGACCAACGGTGTTAATATATAACTTCAACCAATCCACGAAATTTCGCCATCTTCCACCATTGTCATCAATGAGTTACTATTAGCTGATGAGCGACTGGGAAATAAGATGAATTCACTTTACTATACTCAGTTAACTGTTACTGCTTTAGTTAAATTTATAAACCGGAAAATTGTATGAACATATCACCTTATGGTGTTATTCACTGTCAAAGTTTAGGATGTCTTAAACCTACGATTTATATCGGATAGCACTCTTCAGTAAAGAATATGTATGTTAGTGAATTTAACTAACGTTCTATCGTAAATTGAAAATGATATTGGTTACTACTACAATCACCATTAATTACTTTCTCCAATTAACACGAATCAGTACAAAATACAATGTTCAGGACTTATTGTTGACCAAATCAAATCAAAGTATATCACATAGCTTGATAAGCAAATGGTAAGTTGATCGAAGTAAATGAATAGAGGGTGTAGAGCCAGTGAAATGTCACTGAGCCCTAGCTAAATCACCTGGCAGTTGGGTCACTGTCGAAGTCAAGGACAACCAACGCACATAGTCATATGCCATGGACTGGTCTCTCTATCTTCTCTGTACTCATTCTTACTAATATATTTCCATAATAACGTCCTTTGTATTATACGGTCTTCAAGGCGGACATAGTACTTTAATACGTCGAATGGGTAATCCATGTTATATGCTGACCGCGTGGTGTGACTTCGAATTTAACTGATTCGTCACACCATTCCCGTCTAACTCGAGTACGCCTCCAATCATTAGACATAGATCATCTATGTTGGTGATCTACAAGGATATAATATTGGCTATTTGATACTCAGTGACGGTTAGTGTTAAATTAATTTTTATTCGTACGATTAGTTATGTTAATAGACTAATCGATATTCATTGTATAAGGCACTATCCTAGTTTCATCAATGAAGTCTATTATGATCCTTTTTTGAAAGCACTTTCTAATTATTGATATGATAATAATGATTGTCATTGATTGATTGATTGATTAATTAATTGATTATTATTTATTGATATATGAAATTGATTATACCACATGTAAAATAAAACTTGGCTCATATTAAATACGAATTATGTAAACGGACAATACTAATGATCATATGTTTAATCAACTGATTGAATTTTGAATACAGATAAACATTCATCAGTATATATTCACAAAAGTACACAAAAGTAGTAAGGTTACATAAGATTGTGAATGAAGTTTTTTTAAAAAAAAAATGTTTATTAGAAAAAAGTGACTACCAATAATGATAATAAAATAGTCAGTTTTGTCCACCCCCAACTCATATACACACACAGAGTCAATTTGGATTCATTGAATATTCCAAAAATGTACTTAGTAACATAACAGAATAAAACATGAAATAATCAATAAAAAAAATTAGTCAATGAATTAATTTTTAGGTTTAAGAAGTAAGAATACACATTGGTTAGTAACTCAATCGAACCTCTAAATGTTCATCCGATTTCTGGTGATATTAAATAACAAGGAGTATGTTCAACATCAAGTAAATTGATCATTTATCTAGGATTCATGAACTAAATTGGACATATTGGGAATTTTAACTGTTATTAATGATGTCATAGTTGAATTCATGAATCAATTGAAACTAGACCACCATGGAAAACTTGAATGTACTAGACAGTCGATTCGTCCTAGTATGGTAGTCTTGAGCAGTGTGCATTCACGATCTCTCTCGCAAGATACCAACCCAACATCTATCAGTTTCGCACACGAACAATTAACCTCTAGATCATTGAGTCGGTATTCAACAGTGTTAATGTATAACTTCAACCAACTGATAAGTTTGTTCAGAATATAAATAACCTTTTGTTGAAATGCATTATGTAGAATTGTTCCACACAACTCACCTTGAATAACACTGTGATAACCCTGACATTTCTACCTAACTTTTTCAACAAATAAATCAACAATTTGTATCAATCAAACATGTTACGCTATAAAGGTAAAGTGACCAAAATGATTATGATCACTCCATACATTTTATTAATTGATCGAGATTTCCAATCAATTTTCTATCTTGATACTGGAGAAATTTCGCTACAGGAACTGTTGAAGAAACCAAAGTGTATTAACTCATTGTATCATATGCATCTACCAGTTTACTTGCTATTGTGAAGCAGGTGACATTGGCCTTACAAAGCACGCGCTTGATCAACGAATATCCGAGCACTACTCGTCTGAATATCTAAAGGAACACACACATCAATCAATAGCTCAGTTGTCGAACACATATTCACTTCAAGTCACATCCCATCAGCCCAAATTTGCGTTCGAAATCTACAAAGTAAGAAGAACTGGCTCAAAAATGATTTGGATGAGTAATTTGTGCAGAGCAGAGCGTGAAGCTATAGAAATGCATCATTTTCTTGGTTGGAAACATCTTCATTCTTTATAAAGAAACTGCTTCATCTGAGAATGCCTTCTACGTAGAAACACTTTCTTGGATACTTTTCATAAGATTGATGATGACTGTGGTTATTTGTTGAATTTCACTCCACAAAAAAAAACAACTTGACACTAAAAGTCATCTATTTAGTTTTTATTGGTTTGACAATAAACTAACTTTCCTAGTTCTTTCATAGTTTCTAGTACTTTACAAAATGAACTTTTCATCTTCATTGTATAGTGCTTGAACTCATAATGATTTATGAATTTCATTGTAAGACATCATTAGAGTAGTTTTAATGCTTCTTTCTGATTATAGTGGACGGTTACCTTAGTGTTACTTGATGAAAAATAAAACATTAAGACTGTGAATCTCTGGGATTATTTGGCTAATTCAGTGATATATATTTCAAGGGATAGAGTTGTGTTAACATACAAATGTCCTATGTGAAACTCGTTAGCTGGATATATCGACATCTTGAGTTCCAGTGTGAGCATCAGCATGGATTACAGTTCTATTCAACTGATGAGTATGAGATAGAACGAAATGTTTTGTTTTTTTGTATTTAGTTATTATTTGTGACGTAAATCTACTGAAACGTGTGACTACATGGCGGGGGTGTTATTTAGGAACTTCAGAGGAAGAAATGCGAATATCCGACGCCTTAACCGGGTTGGTGAAGAGAGTTCACCTAGGGGAGTTTGAAAACCCCGACTCCAAACCAATGTTGCACATGGGCTCCATGATCGTAGGGAAACAATAGACGTATAAACCTATTATTGGTCACGGGATACCATTGGACTGCATCTCCTGACGTTGCTCCACTTACTTGTGGATCATATCTTTATGTCGAAGTCTCCGGTTGTGGCTTCTTAAGAAAACCAAGTGCTTCAGTCTGGCCACCCGGGCAGTATCACAGTATTTGGTGCCTCCTTGTACCGATATCTATGTGTTGAAATAAATAATAAATGTATGAATTTATTTCACCAATAATATGAGTTTACAATATATATATATATATATATATATATATATATATATATATATATATATATATATATATATATATATCGTTTCTGTTATGTGACTGATAGAGGATCATTTAAACCAGATAATTAGGTACACATTGAATATCTTCAAAGTAATTGATAATTGAATTTTAATTTCTTGAATGACTGAATGATCGATAAGATTGGTTATCCTACAACCGTACACAACTGGAATGGTTTTTTCGATAAAATATTTCGTTTTTCGCTATGTATTTTACCTGTGACTTACAGTGACTTTCTGTTTATTTTAATGAGTTTATCCGTATATTAGCGTGTAATTTTCCATAGAGATATTTTATCTATTGTCCAGTGGTTCTATTATTTGATATATATCCATTACTAACTTTATGTCAACAAATAGACATTTTTAACAGTTGAATTCATGAGTTGATCTTAGCTTGACCACCACTGAAAACCTTGAAGCATTGGATGACCGTTTCGTGTTAGTAAGGGACTCTTCAAGAGTACACATCCATGACAACGCAGATGTTGTGCACTGCTGAAGAGTCCCGTAGCAGGATGAAAAGGCCATCCAATTCTTCAAGGTTTTCAATGATAGTCTAGCTTAGATCAACTCATGAATTCAACTGTTAAAATATTATAATCTCTACAAACCCCTTTTTTTTTAAAAAAACTTTTAATTGGATAAATGGGAAAATTCAACATTACTTAACTACTATTGATCATAGTTCAACGTAAAGAGATAATCTAACGGTTAATGAATACCGATCTGATTGATTTTAGTTAATCTAGTCGATTTAACTAATTGAATAAATTTACATTATGTAGTTTTGTTTCATTATAATTAATTACCACGTCAGTAATAAAATACTATTATCAGAAAGGGGCTTTGTGGATATTATAGTACTTTAATAGTTGAGTTCATGAGTCATCTGAAGCTATGCCATAATAGAAGACCTCGAAGCACTGAACGGCCGTTTCGTCCTAGTATGTGACTCCTCAGCAGTTCGCATTCACGACCCCTCCTCACGGAATTCTAACCCAGGACATATCAATCTGGCGCGCAAGTGCTTAACCACTATACCACTGAGTCGGTTGGCATCCAACCGTGTTAATGTCTAACTTCAACTAATCCATGAAATCGAGTGACGCATCCATCATTGTCATCAATGAGTTACTTTCTCACAACAGACCCGTTTGGACTCCACTGTTCACTGCTTCTCACTAGAACTCCTAGAAATACCTGTTGAAGCCAGTCACTGTGAGTATATGTTGACTAGTATCAAAAGGGGTTTTGTGGAGATTGTAGTAATTTGTAATGTGTCTACTCGTCGAGTTGACTTTATTTTCAAAACTCAAGAATATTTGAGTGAACAACTGTTTTCAATAACTTCATTATCAGGTTCTACGGTTATATTGTCCATAATGATGATATTTGTGCAAAGGCTAAAGTAAAGCATGTATGAATGAATTTGACAAATTTTCTATGTTAAAAATGATGAACATTTGCATTTGTTACAATATATATACATACTCCCAAATTGTATTATTTGTAAATTAGAAAGGTCATTCAATAAAGGTCAGAATGATTTGAAGTAAAGTGTCCAGTCACAATCAGTAGAATAGTAACATAGTAAAAAATGAAAATGAATGAAAATCGTGTGAATAAAATGCATAGTAGGAGAATTTCATTGTGTCAATTGAGATAATAGTGATAATAATATTGTTGTGTGAATATAATATGTAATAAGAGGGGTATTATCAAGGTAATTACGATAGTTTAAAAAAACATTCATGTTAAGACAGATGTAATCAAAACAAGAAGGAAGGGAGTAGGAGTTTTACAATATTCAGTTTAGGTATCCGGTGTTCCAGTCGTAGGCCAAGTTAAACATAGTGACTGGATATATCTTTTCTGGATACATAAATTTGATTTTCTAGAGTTGATCCAGATGTCTTCGGCTATGTAGAATAGCAGTATTCTAGCTCATGCGGGTAGATTTTTTGGAACTTGATATGAAACAGAGAAAGCTTCCTCTATTTTGATATGATTTTCACTATCTACCAAGTGAGAAAGAATGGTTCTGTTAATAGATTTGGTAACTCCTTTTTCCAACCATGCTGGTACATATTCACGAACACACAAGGCTAAAGCCCTCTGAGTACGGCCTATGTAAATAGCTCCACAGGAGCAGTTGAATTGGTATACATACATAAAAGAGCCCATCCTCGGTAACCTATCCTTGATTAGTTGTGTGAGTACTGGTTTAGTTGAGAAAATTATGTGTAGCTTGGCGGCGTGAAACGTCCTTTCGACAGATCTTTTTGAGTCGTCGTGTTAAAATATCACCCTCTATGTCGCCTTTAAAGTCTAGTCTCAGATATAGGGTCTTTTTACTGACTGCGTCACAATTTCTTCTTTTTTTTAATGCCTTCTACTAGGAATTTTATGACAAAACTATCTGGATAGCCATTATTCCGTAATGCGTTTTTTAGTATATCCGTTTCACTGTCTATACTATCCTCAGCACATAATAGCTTCATTCAGTGGCTGAGATATCTAACGAAATTTATTTTATATTCAAGAAGTGTGAAAGCTTTGGCAATGGATATACTGATCCATCCATATATTCTTTCGTTTTATGGAACTGTCTTGATATTGACAAATGTTGTGTTATTTTTTTCAGGTGAGTAAAGTGAAATCCATAAAATTATGTAAATTGATATTTATCAGTAAGGTATATATAAAATTTCTATCATGATATTAGTAACATAGATCGGATAATCAAATGATGAACTGTATAGCAGTGATATTATTTATTATTCACAGTTACATAATATACCCTTGTGGGTCAGGGTAATTTTACATTAGTTTTCAGGAGAACCAGACATCATCCAAATTTTCACGTGACAACCCAAAACAGTACAGTTTAATCCAGTTTAACAAGAGAGCCAGACACCATTCAGACTTAAACTTTATCACCCAAGCAGTACAGATCAATCCCGCTTCACAGGGGGACCAGACAATATATAGACTTTAACGATACAATCTGAATAGTACAGCTCAATCCTGCGCCGCAACCACACATGTGCCAATCATAATTATTGACTATATGGAAATTTATGGAGTACTATCGATTTGTCAGTTGTATATTGCAAGTATGAAATCATTTTAAATCACTAAGGTTTATGTTAGAAAATCCTTCATTTTAAATTTAGTTTACAAATATATGTCAGGGGATATATATACTTAGTTACTATTAGCTATTAACTACTTATGATGATGAGTAGTATATTGTACTGTACATTATCGTATTCAATACAAATTTGATATCAGTTTAAGCGTTGTAGAGATTGTTAAGTTTTTGATTGAGATCATAAACCGATTGATGTTAGACCACCATTGAAAAACCTGGAAGCACTGGGTTCGAATCCCGCTCGCGCGATCGTGGATGAGCACTGCTGAGGAGTCCCACAATAGGACGAAACGGCCGTCCAGTGCTTCCAGGTTTTCAATTGTGGTAGTCTAACATCAATCGGTTTATGATCTCAAACAAATTTGATACTCAGAATGAATGTGATGCGATAAATGTGCATACTTACTTACTTGTTTATTATACAAAAAGAAAATATAGATATCTTAGTGAAAACAAGATTATTCAATTGAAATTTCTCACTATATATGCAACAATAAAGTTTAGTTTAAAATGAATAAATCCATGTGTAAAATGCTTGTCAATGGTTCTACTATGAAATAAGTTTTTTTCTCCCTCTCCCTCTAGTTATATATAACATTATGATTGTTGCTATCCAAATTTACATATATGGTATATGTGCATGAATATGTGTGTGTATATATATATAAGTACACATGTTTTATAAAGGTTGATATCATATACTATAAGTTAACACTATACATCTAATTGATTCTAGCATTATCTATATAACCTAATATACAATTAGACAAACATGGTGCCAAGTGACCTTGAATTCGACCAGTTACATAGGCAAATAATTATTCAGATAAACAAAAAGCTTTGATAATATTATTATTGTTGTTTGTATGAATTAGACCTAGAAACAAATTTGTGTATTATTGTGTACATTATTTTATATTGTATAAATAAATCAAATTAAGTGAACCAATTATTGTGATTTATATGAAAGTATACAAACAATATTGTATGACATCATGTATATCAAATGAAATATGAATAATGACAACATATTCACTAGGTATATAATAGCCCCCAAATGCCCTGGTACGACCGAGAGTGGGAAGAGTCCACTCGCCCTCTCCAAATGCTCTCACACGGCCACGAGTATATAGCCTCTGTCAGGGAAGTCCTACTCACTACCTTCTCGTGGCATTACTGTTGTTTACGAAAATGAGAGGACGAAAAGCGAATGTTCGGCGCTTTAACCGGATCCCAAACCAATGGTGCACATGGGCTCCAGTATCCTGCGGGAACAAATGGCGTATGAACCAATTGTTGGTCACCGGCTTCCATGGGACTGCATTCACTGCCTTGTGGGTTAGACCTTTAGGTCGAAGGCTCGGGGAGTGGCCCCCTAAGAAAACCATCTGTTTCGGTTTGGGCATCCGGGCAGTATCACAGCCCTCACACATATCGAATGAGATTTGTGTGGCGCATATGTATTTGGTGCCTCATTGTACCAATATCTATGAGTTAAAATAAATAAATAAGGTATATGATATAAATTGGGATGAACTTGATCTTTTAAATAGGATCAAGTATAAGATTCAAACTATGAGATAAACAACTATTATCAAAATCAGAAGGGGTTTTGTGGAGATTTTAGAAATTTCACTAGTTGAAATCATGAGTCAATTGAAGCTAGACCACCATGGAAAAACCTGGAAGCACTGTACGGCCGTTTCGTCCTAGTATGAGACTCCTCAACCAGCTCAGTGTTATAATGGTTAGGCGCTCGCGTTCAAGACTGATAAGTTCTGGATTCGAATCTTGCGAGAGGGCGAGATCGTCGATTATTAAATAACTAGATTATGCTGTAAATTATCATTTGAATGGTTGCCATATGAATAAAAAGAACAATTTTAAAATCTTAATCAAATCTCTATAAAGAATTTTTAATTTGTATCCATAACATATATTAATTGTTAGTAATAATGTAGCCTATTTCTAATTTTAATTATTCATTTGTGTAATATTGATAACTGTGTATTATTTATTAACTGTTTTCAAATAATAATGGGAGTTTTAGAAAGAGAAAGAGAGATAAAAGAAACGTAGATGACAGAGAAGTGATTCATATTAATGATGACGGTCGATTACTAATCTTTATGATGAAAATACAGATAATGAATAAACAGGTTTTTGGAAATTTTATTCTAATTACTTCATCCTCAATAATAATATACATATGTATATGGCTACGCGTATACAGCCACTACCAGAGAATTACTACTCACTGAATTCTCAAAGCGAGGGGATGTTGTTTACGAAATTGAGAGGACGAAGAGCGAATGTTCGATGTTTTAACCGGGTCGGTAAACACGGAGGGTCCACCTAGGGGAGTTGGAAAACCCTGATTCCAAATCAATGGTGTAAATGGGTTCCAGGAACCTGAAGGAACAAATGAAGTATGAATCAGTCGTTGGTCATCGGCTACCATCGGACAGCATCTCCTTACGATGCTCCACTGCCTTGTGGATCAGATCTTTAGGTCGAAAGCTCCGAGTGTGGTCCCCTAATAAAACCACCTGCTTCGGATGGGCATCCGGTCAGTATCACAACCCATACACAAATCAAGTGACTTGTATGACGCATATGTATTTGGTACCCCTTTTTACTAATATTTATGTGTTCAAATAAATAAATATCAATTCGTCTATTTCTGTGAAGCAAAGTATAGATCGTTCGCTCGGTGAACGTTTTGTTCAAGAGTTTAGAAATACTATTCCAAATGAATAAAGAAGGGTAGCAATAGGTGTATTGGAAATCCCGTTATATAACATTTTTTTAATACTGGCAATTCTATCAGAACACGTGCATTACTTAAAGTCTTGTTACATACCAAATAAACGACGTCTCTGTATTCTATGTGATTCTGAATCTATCCTTACATATTATAGAGATATCAGAACCATGTGTGCAACGGAAACTTGTTCAACCTCTTGTTATACCCTGAAAAATCCTGAATAAATGAAATAATTAATTAAAGAAATTCTGTTTTCTTTACAAATTATCATTTTTCTATCATATTGATAAAATCTTAAATAAATGTAATGTTTGCTTTTGATGGAGTTTTGTTCTCTGAGCGGGACGGTTTGGTCGTGGAGCTTTCATCGTTCTTTTAAACGACATTATCAGCACAAACTTCAGATAGAAGTGAAGCATTCGGATTTCTTTATATGTGGTTCACAGCTTGTCCTGTACACCTTGATATTGATTGGTTCATACTGACCTTAAACCTATCATTGTTTACTTCTTTATTTTGGTTGTATCACTGTGAGTCATCTGTGGAAAAATTCAGACACTTCACATCTACCTGATGTTTGTGCTGATGATGTCGTTTAGAAGAATGATGAAAGCTCCACAACCAAACCATCTAGCATAGACAATAAAACTCCATCAAAATCATCCAACTGAGCTACAAATCTCCACCATCTCAATATGTTTGTTATATAATTATTTCTATACACTATTACATATATAGTTCGGTTTTTAGAATGAAATCAACAAAAAAGATCTTTTCGTTAAATCATGTGTAAATTAGCGTACTATACTATGAATTATACACGTTTATGTAATATATGGATTCTGTAATATTAATAGAGAGAAACAGATGTTAGAACTATGTAGTTGAAAACTGACAGTCTAAATCATATAGGACTGTTCTGAAATATCTAAGAATCCAAACACTCATATCATTAGGTCTTTTGTGAAGTTTATTTTAATTTAATGATAATTTTCGTTTTGTAAAGAAGGATGGTAGAGAATTATTGGAGTCCAGGGAGTATTGTGTAACTGTTTCAGCTTAAAATTCGAACAGTTTGACAGTGCTTACCTATAATGTTAGATGCTAATCATGTCATTTAGAGAACTGATTAAATCTGAAAATATGATTCATTGGATTTTCTGTCAGTAGTCTAAACATTTTGCACTTTTCACAAAATCTAAGACTGCTGGATTTGAGCTTATATAAGGTTGTAGGTGATTACTAGTTTAAAGTTATGAAGTAAAAGGAAACATTTGTACAGAATAGATGCATTTTGGCTAGGAAAGAAGTCACAAACACGCGTTCTGTCCTATTTGACAAAGGTTATGGTGTAGCGATCATGGATAAAAACGATTATTTTAACAGGATGACAGTCGTTTTAAATGATAGGAGTAAATCTAAGAAACTGGTAGTGAAGAATGATGTGGCAAACCGGATCAGAAACAACTAACAGACTCGTTGAGACAAATTAAACAAGGTCTTATTTCGGAAAGATGGACAGCCTATACTTCTCCACGAGGAGTAACAAGAGTAAGTAATTTATTTTGGAAGAGATATTAGAAATATTGAGATGTGTAGGGAAAATTACACCAAGTCTATATGGTTTGCAAAAGTAAATGAAAGTGGGTTGCCCCTTAGACCCGTTTTAGACATAATTCAGCCAATAGCAAAATGGTTAGTGCGAATTCTCAAACCGTTACAGAAAGTAATAGTTAAACATAGTGTCAATCACTACTTTGATTTTGTTGATAATATAAAAACTCTATCGGTCAAAAATAGCTTCATGATACCATTAGATATATCGTCCGTATTCACCTACATTCCTCTACTGGAAACGGTGTATTTTACTTACAGTGAACTAATAGAGAGGTGTGTAGGAACCTAAATTAGTGTATCTGCAATAAAATAGTTGATTTTCAGATGCTCGACGAATATCCATTTTGGATTCAACAATGAATACCACAAACAATTGAATAATATAGTCATGGGGTCACCAATGGTTCCTCTAGTGGCAGACTTTATTCTTTCAAAACTGGATAATGAACCACTTAGTGACATAATCAGTCATCTAACATCTTACTGTCGCTAAATAGATGATACTTCCATAGTATTAGAAAAATAACATGAAAAGGATAATTTACTAAATAAATTTAATAACATTCATCCATCTATTACTTTTACACCGGAGGGAGAACAGAACAATAGCACATCGTTTTTAGATGTTCAACTGACAAGAAGAATGAATGAAACATTTAAACGAGGGATAAATACAGAATTTACAGCTGAACAATACACTCATTTCTATAGCGCTATAAATGATGCTTCTGATGAAGTTATAACTAAGAAGTTAGAAAATTGAATGTAGAAAACATATACTACAGCCAAAATGAATGTGTTCTTCTATAACACCCGATAGTGAAAATTATCAATAATAATAGATTGTCTGAATTCGCCACATCTATGTGTATTTATCAATTCAACTATTCCTCAGAAACCAGTTATATAGGGTGAACAATTCGGTAAGTGCGTCATCACATAGTACAACACCATCTACCTTGGTTGAGCAAAGGATATCAATTTGACTTGAGTAAAGCTTTTCAGGTTATCCACCATATTCCATGAAATTTATCACATGGTTTAGGAGTTCGTCTTTTGCACATTGTTGAAGCCATCAGAATTCATGTTCACAAACCTAAGCTTTGCATTCAAAAGAAGTTTGTGCAACCACTGTGGAAAACCTGGAAGCAACGGATGGCCGTTTCGTCTCATTGTGGGACACCTCAGAAGTGAGCATTCACGCCCCCCCCGCAAGATTCGAACCCAGGATCTACCAATCTCACGCGCGAGCGCAACCACTGTCGCTAGCTTGGCCATTGGCACAGATGTGAATTTTAACTGAACTTTCTTTCAAAAACATTCAAACGATTTTTTTCTTAAATTTCTCACAATTCTGTATTGTTACATAATCTCAACATCCACCTCTTAATTCTTACGTAACTACCATAACATTGAACTTTCATCAAAATATTTTGTTAATTCTTCGTCTATATTACGTAATGTAATGACTGTTTAATTTTCCGAATAATTACTTTGATTATTTTAACCCTCTTTCTTCCAACTATTTTATCGTCATTGTGATATTATATAACTATTACGTAACGTGACTACTCAACGGGTATTATTTCAGTGTTGTAAATCATATATATATATAGTGTTATTACGGTTTTGATTGTTGCAATATCACCATATCTCAAACACCAAGGATAACTTAATGTAGAGCATATAATCCTATACTTGATAAATCAATTACCTTATTTGTTACGTCTACATGAAGTGAGAAATATAAATAGGTAAAATTGAAGGAAAATTAATGACAACTAATAAAATCTGAAATTTTAGTAAATTAGCCTTAGAAACCCAACAAGCCCGTGTTAACGTTAAAATATCATATGCCAACGATATCGAGACATAAACAGAGGTACAAAACAAAGAAGATAGTTCAGGGCCTTCGAAAAGTTTGCAGAATATCATGGTTGTCGACTAATGTTTCCAAATACATTATGATCCATATTGGTCACAAAGGTACGGGGAAATACACAATAAATAATTTTGAACTTCAGTCAGTTCATGTACACAATTATCTGAAAGTCACTATCAGTCAAGCTTCAGAAAATACTGCATATACTCTGGTTAATATGAAGACGATTCGGCCATGTAACTGCTAGAACATTCTTGAGCTTGCCTAGTGTTCATCTGACTGAAACCCCAGTATCATATACAAATAACTCTACCGTCTATAAAAGACAATTAACGGTTGACAAGGGTCTAATGAACCCAA
Organism: Schistosoma guineensis; assembly: GCA_944470375.2. Lineage (NCBI taxonomy): Eukaryota > Metazoa > Platyhelminthes > Trematoda > Strigeidida > Schistosomatidae > Schistosoma > Schistosoma guineensis. Next base: position 4,415,308 of record OX103890.1, on the reverse strand, counting down.
ACAATGTTGATTCCTGGAACTTCTACAAGGTTTAGTATTATGAGAGACTAGTTAAACTTAGACCTTCACCATCTGTCATACACAAGAACTAGAGGTGAATTAATCACGGTTCTTGAATTACCAAATAACAACTTTGCATCTAACATGACTTCATCTTTGTTGTTTCTCAGATTTACGAAGACCAGATCAGTTGGAGTAAAATTTGAACACATAAATATCGGTACGAAGGGGCACCAAATACACATGCGCCACACAATTCACTTGATTTGTGTATGGGCTGTGATACTGACTGGATGCCCATCCGAAGCAGGTGGTTTTATTAGGAGACCACACTCGGAGCCTTCGACCTAAAGATCTGACCCACAAGGTGGTGAAGCAACGTGAAGAGATGCAGTCCGACGGTAGCCAGTGACCAATAATTGGTCCATACTCCATTTGTCCTCTCAGGATCTTGGAGCCCATTTAAACCACTGGTTTGGAACCAGGGTTTTTCAACTCCATTAGGCGGATCCTCTATATCCACCAGCCGGTTTAGGCATCAAACCCAAGGTCCGAGGGCGAATTCGTGCTGCTGACTGTACAGAGGTGTGGCGGCAGTTAGGCGTTTCCTTCAGACAACCAGCATAACTGCGACGCTGCCTTCCCACAAGGAGTGGTGGGGTTAAAAAGGCCAACCCTAAAAATGCACATCTCGCCTTATCCCACGGATATCCGTCTCCTGCGGTAAGGTCTCGACAAGTACGGGGCTCACACGAAAATTGCTCACAAAAATGTCATGTGTGACCGACCTCAAGCAGTTGATCCATGGGCACTGTGGTCACGCTCTCAGGTCACTAAGATAATCTATAACCCAATTTTCTTGTCAGGTACCTCCAGAACAACTCTTCCACAGTATGGGCGACCGGGAAGTGATAACCGACCTCATACCTCTAATAGCACTCAAGATCACAATAATTTCCTAGTAGTGGCTGTATACACGTGGTCATGTAATAACATTTCAAGAGGGAAAACGAACTCTCCCACCCTTAGCCGTTTCAGGGCATTTAGGGGTAATTTGATCACTAGGGTTTTATTTATGATACATATAAAAATGAAGTTACTTTGTCTGACAAATTTATAATTGATTGGACACAATGAAACTATTCATTTGGTATTGTTTGGCTTGTATCTTCCCACTGAAATTTAAGACTGCAACTGATCAGTCTGTTATTGGCATATGTGCACACTGTGAGTATGCCTCGATATTACCTTAATTCACAAGCTATTTGTGAGCAATGATGGATAGTGGCTCGCAGGGGAATCCAGGACGCGCGTTTCGTCCTATTTGGGACTCGTCAGCTGGATGTACCTGTATCTCAGAGTTGATGTTCACTCTGGGACTCGAACCCAGAACCATTCGCTTCAAATGCCATCGCATTATCCACTCAGCTACTGAGTCCTGATAGTCACTTGCTTGTGCAATGGGATGTAATAATACCATAATTTTGTTACAAAACGAAAAGAAGGCGAAATGAAAAGATGAGAAAAGAGCAACAAAAGTGAAAGAATGTATCTTACCTTGATATATGAAAGGTAAAGGTCAGAAATAAAACTAAAAAAATTCCTCATGGGGTTAAGATTATGAAGCTTAACTAAATCATTAATAGTGATTGCTGAATAATGATAGTATTACTATTTAAAAAAAATTTAAGTAACAGAATGTAGTTATTCAGTCAGTAACAATGTAGAACTTCGTACGTACGTACATCAGTTCTAGTTGCCATACCACATTAGCACACAGATACAATTGTCGATTCAAATTCCGTAGTGGTAGAGATAGTAAAAGTATAAGCAGTAATCGGAAACATTAAGGTTTGATGATGTTAGTCAAGGGGTATAATCCAGTGAAATAAATTTAGAAAGAGAATAAATAGGGGCATGGATAATTCAGAAGATTAGAATTTGGGAGAACACAAGGAGTGGATGCACCTGCACCATTGCAAACGATTTTGAACCATATCATTCAAGATCTCTAACCATCGGTTGCTATCGTCTTCGGGATCCCAACCAGGTAGTCTACACCTACCAACATAGCTCAGTCCACAGAATGTAGTTAAGGACTTTATGGCTGTGAAACATGGTCAGTAAAAGTAGAGGATGTTCGCAGGTTACTAGTATTCGATCATAGGTATCTTCGAAGCATTGCGCGTATACCCTTGGACTACCGTGTAAGTAATGCAGTTGTTAGGAAACGGGTACTAAGTAAAGATGGCTACACAATTGATGAAGTAGTGAAATTTTATCAGTTGAGGTGGCTGGGACATGTGTTACGTATGCCCAACCACCGACGTGCGATGTTTCATGGTGTAGGAGTATGATGGAAGAAAGCTAGGGGCGGTAGACCAAAACATGGCATAAATCCATGAATCACTGACAAATGGACCGAGCCATGTTGGTAGGTGTAGACTACCTGGTTGGGATCCCCAAGACGATAGCATCCGATGGTTAGATACTTTGAATACCATGGCTCAAAATCCTTTACAAGGGCTAAGGTGCATCCACTGTTTGTGTTCTCCCAAACTCTAATCTTCTGAATTATTCATGCCCCTGTTTATTCTCTTTCTAAATTTATTTCATTGGATTATACTCTTTAAGTAACATCTTCAAACCCTAATGTTTCCGATTACTGCTTATACTTTTACTACCTCTACCACTAAGGGATTTGAATCGACAACTGCATTTCTGTACTAATGTGGTATGGCAACTCGAACTGATGAACGTACGTACAAAGTTCTACGTTGTTGCTGAGTTCAGAACCGATAATAGTATTTTAATTATTAAGTTCGTGTATATAGCTCGGACCCTAGTTATTAATTTTAAATCAATGAATTCACAAGGTACACATTCATATATTTGAATTTGAGTTATACTTTAAGTGCGATAGTTATTGATACCAACTGGTTACCAAAATTAATATGGATGGTGTGGACTTCAAATACAGGACTTGGTGAATGAAAATCAATTATCGTGACCACAGAAGTACCGGTTCATGATATTACATGGTCACTTAAATTAAAATTGCTAGTTGTTTAACAATATATGTATCTTAAAAATTCTGAATAAACGATCAAGATTATGCTTAGCTTAATGAGTTGACCCCAATTCTAGGTATATTACAATAATTCGCATGATGAACCAATCTCAGTGAACATCTCTCATGGTGAAATAATAGACAAAAAGAGGCTGTTAAAGATAGAATAATAAGAATAAAGTAAAAAACTGTTCATATAACAGACGTTTTATGGTACTATCTCATCTGGTATATATAAACATTACCTGGGAAAATGAAGCTGTTTTGTCCTAAATATTGTATCAACAGCTTTATTTATTAGTAAGTCAGAATGCTAATTTAATTGTGATTTACAATTAGAAAGGTATAGCGCACCCTTAGTCGTTCAATTGTAAGCAATGTAAAACCTGGTTCAGACAGGCATAGGTCCGAGTTACATCAGCACTAGATGAACAGCAATGTAGTAATAGTATCCATCATGGTGGAAATATCAAGGAGAGCATGATTAGGGGGAATGAAACAGAATTTAAAGACAATAGTGAACAGATCTACGTCATTACAACTACTTCTGGACAAATTCATCTAACGTCTCAATCCACAAGTCATGATAACTGCATGGATTTCAGTCCGCAGTCACCAAGAGTAAACGATTTCATGTGCTGATATTGCCCTTCAGTGCTACTGTTCCCAGATTTTCTCCAATTTGCTTCTATTCCAGCCAGCAATGAGCAAGTGATTAAGTCTATATATTAATGTTCCAGCTACCTCAGCTGACGAAGATTTGTAACTTCATAAAGTGACTAGTCATTCTTCATTGGTACCCTACGCCTATCGTAAGCATGCTCACTTAAGTAATCCTCTATACCCAAACATACCTATGAACAAAAATGTGCAGTCTGGGCATGACTTCTATTTTCATAGGCAGTGTTTCACAGATGCAGAAAAATACAAACCGGAATGCTGAGATGTATACCCGCCCATGAATAGGCACAAACATCACGAGTGATACAAGTTGGTAAAACGAACGAGTTTTCGAGATCAATGACCAGATTTCGTCAGACACCAACCTACAATTCGTAAGACTTCCAAGTGGTTCGTGTAACCGATTACTTTACTTGTTGTTGTAAGTTCAGGCGTTGACGGAGAACAGTCCTGAAGAAACATTTCGTATTAAGAGGGAGACAAATCCCGAATATACTCGTCTGGTTCTTCAAGAAATTCAGAAAGCTAAGGAGTTTATATCTCTTCACCAAAAATGACTATTCCAACAATATAGTACAGACAATAACTATTTCATCAACATATTCCAAGTCGATAAATGAAACTGACGACCGAAGATCTTGTTATGAAATCACGAACAAAGGAAACAACACGCCAGTTTACAGTCAAGAAATACAAGCGAAGTGAAACTGATCAAAATATATCAATAAATACTGAACCAGAGATCCGGCTGTTATCGTAGAACTTGACAAACACAACTATATGGAGGAGGAAAATAACCTGGACCACTATTTGAAGGCATCAGATAACTCCCATCCTGCGGACATTGATTTAAAACTTAGCAAAAATAGACAGACCAACTTACTATTAAATACAGACGCAAACCGAGACGAGATCCCCTGCTGTTTATAAGAAAATTGAAAAAAATCAAGATACCGATGAACTCATCATCATACCGATGGCTGAAGACGGTGCATCCTTGCATCAGACAAACAAAACAGAGAACACCCACTGTACACACTGCTCACTTTATCCGCCATTGTGTGAAAAACAACTTACTTAACACTAAGCAGTTTATTGTGAATCAGCAAACTACAGTATGGTCGAATTTAATAAGAGCACTCAATAATTGCTTACCAGGAACAAGGTGCCACAAGTTGTGGTGACAGTCACTACAAAGGATGTAATGTAAAAATCGTAAAGATTCACACGAAAACATCTATGTATCACTTACTATGTGAACAAACACGTATTGTTAGCAGCAATCGACCAGCAGAAACTAGGCAGAAAAGATGCGTTGAGCCGAAATGATTGAAGACACTAAACACCGGCTGAGAAACACCAACTGTAAAGATTAAGTGAATAGGGAAACGTACGGAACAAAAAATGTCAAATATCTGATTACCAGCTGTCGATCAACCCACCAAAACTTACCAAAGCTTGGACTGTGATATACAAGGCCTGCAGGAGCAGTATAACTCAGTCGAAGTTGGTAAGAGCGATGGGACAAAGAGATGTCTTAGCAGGTAGGCTGTGTCCCAAGCAGGGCTGTGATACAATTAATTGCGTTGCTTCACAGTCCCTTGAGACGCGCACCACCTGCAGTGGTGGACGTGCGCCTTTTACACCGTTCATCAATACTGGCTGTGACAATAAAGCAATGCCTTCAGCCAATATTGACTGCGGCGCAAGAGGTAATGCTGACGACTCGTGATTCTTACCGGGAAAGGCGGGGAAGCGAGATGCAATTGGCATCTCACTACCATCGTCTTTCACAGCACTAGTATCACATCTTCATATGAACAATGGGACAAGTAACTATGGTACTTACCAGAAGAATAAGAAAACGGTTCACGGCAGTCCATGATTAGGTTTCAAAAAATCACGCTGCCGACCATTAGCACATGAAATTTTGAATCTCACACTAACAACAGAACAAAGCGCCCCCTGCCTAATAAAATGACTGAGGAAAACACATACATGGTTGATCAGAAATTCGACGTAGTAAAACAACATGCAACCTACAACAAACTTTATCTTAATAATCTTAATAAGTTTTTAACTGTGAGATTTTTATATAAAAAAGAAAATTTGTTAATTCGATTTGTTTTCTAACGCTTTTGGTCTTTCGAGATGATCGTCAAAACATTATCTCCGTTAACGTAGAATATCAACCAATATAGAGTTTCTCTGCGGTCTCTTTCAAAGATTTTGATTAGCGGAACTTTTTGGCCTTTATTTAAAAAATCCAATCGCTAACAACAGTCGTCGATCCGAAATTGAGTCTGACATTGTAATTAAATGAGAATTCTATGCTATCTGGAACAAAGATTTTCAAATAACTAGTTTTTATTTAAGTTTATGACCTTTAGAATTCAGATTTCAGATTTTCATAGTAAGGATAAAAGGCCTAAGGCCCTTGTTATTCCTCGTTTATCACGCCTCTGTGAGTTTATAGTATTCTCTTGAATGGGTCGATTGAAGGTGCAAACACCACTGCTTTACGTAATAGGTTACATGAACTGTTGACTCGGTGGGAAAACTTATGCGCCACGGGCATTTTGTTCGTTCCTGACTTTTCTACTGTCCTGTGAGATGTTCCAATCTAGTAGGAAGAGACAGACAGGATATATTACGTCTGAAATCATTCCTCAGTATCCTACACATCAAAACCAGGTCCCTCTTAATTTGCGGTAAGACAGAGTAAAAAGATCTAGCATTTTGTGTCCTGGAATCGCACGGTGGTTGCTTTCTGTACTTTTTCTAGGATACCCGAGTCACCTTTCAAACAGGGGTTGGCAGCCGGAACACAGATTTCAAGCTTAGTTCCCTTTAAGGTTTCGTATATTGTAGTGAACATGGTAGTATACAATTTGGTGAATGTTCTTCTTAAACCCCTTAGGGTTCTAAGCCCGTTACCCGCAAACTCCCAGCAGTGAGCCGTGATCTTAATATCATGACTCACTGTCACCTCAAGATCCTTGTGAGACTTGATCACGGGTACAGGCAGGTCTCCCATGCTGTACCTGTTTATCTTTGTATCCCCAAGTGTATGTAGACGTACTTTGCCTCGTTGATAGGTATCAACTACTCTTCAGACAAGCTAATCACAATATTCAAGTCCGTCTGAAGTGCACATGCATCTGCGTCTCCTGTTATTTCTTGCCAGAGTTTTACATTATCTGCGCATATTAGCATTGATGACTCAACTGTACTTGGGAGTTCGTTTACATACAGTACATAAAGTAAAGGACACAAGACAGCCTTGAGGTACTCCAATAAGTACTGGTTTCCTGGGTGAACACTTGAAATTTATTCTTAAATTTTCTCTACGATCTACCAAGAAATCCTTAAGCTATTTTAAGAGGTCCGTCAGTACCAAAATTTTCCAGCTTCAAGAGCAGTCAATTTGTTGGTACCTTATCAAATGCTTTAGTGAAGTCTTTGTAGACAACATCCACTAATTTTCCAGTGTCTGAAGCCTTTATCCATTGCTCCCTTGCTATAGAGAAGTCTGTTGTACAGGACAAACGTTTTCTGAAACTATGTTGTTCGTTGTTTAACAAATTATTAGCTTCCATGAATATCATTATAGTCTTTGACTATTCTTCCTAGTATCCTAACTACAACACTGTTGAGGCTGACAGGTCTGTAGTTCTATGGAAGCTATCTTTGTCTTGTTTTATGTATTGGAGTGACTTGCATCTTTCCAGTCTGCAGGCAACACACTTTGGCCAAGTGACATATTGAATTTCGCAGTCAATGGGGCTACAATATATTGTGCCATTTGTCTTGGGATTTCTGGGGGGGGGGTAGTTCGTCCGATCCTGTTGACATTTCCGTGTCTAAAGTGCTAAGAGCCTTAAGTACATCGCTTCGATCAAAGTCCACAGTGAGCAGACGGTTTGTTGACTTTCTATTAGGGTTTAGTTCTTCGTCTAGAAGAGACTACTGATTGAATCGATATGTTAAGCATATGAAATCTTAGGGTCTTGGAAATACTTGTACAACTCTGTAGAAATCTTTAAGTAGGTGAGATTACTAGAATGTTTTCAGAACGAAACTTTTGACATGTGATAGTGAAATAACATAGCGATAACTTAAGGACCCTTGAGAAGTTAATACCTTAAAAACTACATCATAATGTTTGTATATAAAAATTAATGGGTCTTCCAAATTATCAGACCGCGAGTATTGAACATACACAATTATAAATGAGATCATTTTCTGATAAATTATTCGTAAGCTATTGCAGTTTGGTGCACAGTCTACAATATTGCTTCACATTCCAGTCAAAAATCTATATACTGTGAGATTTTGTGAAAAAAATCTTACGACTGTTGTTAGTATTTTTCACATGTTACAATACTGAATGGAGTTTTCAAATCAGTCTGGAATAATGAAATCCAGGGAGAAGCTTGGCATTCTCAAAGATGTGGAACGTGTTTTTGAGAGCCATCCATAATCTTCGGAGTTTATAAACATCTTGAAAGTAGACCATATTAAACATATATCTTTCTGCCTATCGAATTTTCAAATAGTTCTGCAGGCTCAGTTCTATCTCCTTCACCACCACGTAGTGGATATCTGAACCGATATTATAACCTACCTCTGTTCCTATGTTTCCCATGGACCTTTTGATTTTTTAGTTCATGCAGATGTGATAGACCTGGCTTTTCTAATGTGGTCCAATTAAACACATGTCACTTAATGAATGTATTTGTGGGGGAAATATTACCACCTATAACTATGCCATTCAAAACGAAAAGATCAAGTCGCTCATCATCATTTCCCCTTGGTCCATTTTAGTCATGATATCTTCATATTAAGTGTTCTCTATCATAAACTTGGGGCTGAAGTCCCCTCCACGATGGATCATAACATTTTACAATACAGACATCTATCATGTTCGATGATAAAAATGATGGGTGCCCAGCCCTAAATGGCATTCACCATAAATTCTACCCCCTCTGAGTTGAAAGATGGTTCTGCAACAATGGCTTACCCGTCCTATAAGCGATGTCACGCTTCCATAGAAAGCATCAGTACGGTTTTTTAAGTGTGGAGTATTTTTCTTTAGCAACCAGAATAATAGCTTAACTGAAATTAAACTTCATCGACTATATTTTTTCCAAGAAGTTTCACTTGTTTTAAGCAACTTTGGGAATGTCTTCTCGCTCCTACTGCTGTTTGATATAATCGTAAGTTTCATGCATTAATTGGATATTCCATATACCCATATGAAATTTCTCTCTGGTTGTCAGAAGAAGGAACGGGCCTATGGCTTCAGAATAACATGAGCTTTCACCATGAAACGCCATGATTTTCTTGAATGAGAACTTCTAAAACTCTAGTTTAAGGGGTTTACCGTTAGTTCGAGAGTATCTTTATAAAAGATAAGGATATTACAACTATGTACAACTCTCATTTACTCAGGCATAGGAACGGCAGTACCGCTTGAGGTTCTCTATGTAGATTTGAGTTAGAGCTCTCATAAGAGGATACTTTAATTCCTTTGTTTTCTGGCTTACCATTACTGTTTTCGATGAGCTAACTCTTAAGCCGAAACTATATATGCATATTTATTTCCGATAAAGCATTCGGTAATTCGAAGATCCAGTATATGAGGTAACGTAAACACATATTCAGGAAAATTTATTTTTAGTGATGGAATAATTAGCTTGATATTATGATTTAAACATACAGTGTCTCCGGAAGCAGTTGTACAGGATAGTGGTTCAATGTTCGTGCTAAGAAAGACAACAGAAGAATAGTCGTCGAACAAATGCTTGTTAAAAGTTTGTAGGCAAACCGTCCTTTTTAATTAAGTTGAAATTCCTGTCGCATAATCTTTGCCCAATTCAGTGTCACGAAACCTCATATTCAACAATCATGTACATGTTTACGTTTTTGCTTTAGAATCGAGTTTCTTATGGTCCACCGGGTATTGTGAAGCTGTAGTATCGGTTACTATGGTAAACCCATATAGCTTCTTCTAGCTTCTGGATAGACCAATTTATCCATTCTTCTTGAGTCATTTTTTGACCTCATCAGTTATTCGGTTATTAATCTTGACTGTTTTTATATGAGTGCATGTGTGTGCATTGTCTATCCTACTCATAACATATTTGTAGCTTATTTTTGTGACTATAAATACTGATTATGGAGTTGACCCACATATCTCTACTGCACATCGTTATGTTTTCAAGTCAACGAGCGCATGAAATATACATATTCAAAATTCATTCTCGTATTTGAAATATACAATTCCGTTACTCATTAACGCTAGTTAAGTCGATAATTATATACGACGATTGACATGTATATTTCAATAATAATCAGTCATACCAGATAAGTGGAGTCTGAACCCGGGTCATTAAAACGTCATGAATTTACATGGTAAATCTGAAGAATCTTCAGTTACTGAGCTAATGTCTGAATAACCATTGAGAATTCTGCTTGCTCGTCCGTTACAATCTATTCCTAAACGTCTGCTTCTGTGTAGGGAACTAAGTTGTGGCTGTCGTTGCTCACGGTATGCAGCAAGCGTACTGATAAATAAAAGGTATGTAAGGATAGAAGGCGAAACGTGAGACAATCTAACGGGTTTTTCCGGCTAATTCGCATCAACATGATTTGGTATTTGTACCAGTAGTCGTACACGGACTAAGAGTAATCCATGAACCAATGAAATAGCACTGAACCTCAGTCAAACTATTATTATTAAAAAGTTTGCCAGTTGATCTACTAGGATTGTTTTTCCATATGGATTTTCTGAGTCGCTTTGAAAGTACTACTCATAAGTAAATCATTATTCATTGAACAATCTCTTTATTCTTATGTTAGTAGTTAAGTATGGATTAAGTATTTTCTTATTGCTTGATGCAAATATTATTCGTTCAATCGTACTGAACAAGTCTTTTCTTGCACTTTCTAGCTAAATATTATTGGTGAACTCATCACTCTGAATGTAAGTTTGTGACTTAAATTAATGGTCGATCATAGTGGGACCACTTTTAAACTTAACTGAGTCATTCCTGTGAATCAAATACTTCTTGCCCATACAAAGTTGTTTTATCCAGATTTTGAAAATCAATGACCAGACCGTCACTATCTGTTGCTGTCCGACTCATATGCTGATGTAATGCTCCCAAAACACTTGCACAACCTGGTATGCGAGTGTAGAGATGTCTAGTTACGATAAAGCCATATGAACCGAGCCCATGACAAAGTATATAATCAGAGTTATGTAATAGTGAACCTGATTTATAATCTTTCACCTGTTGCCTTGCACAGAAGCATCACATGAGCATAGGCACGTGATGTCTAATTCCGTCTAGTCCACCAAGTCCTTAGAAATCCTTGGAGAGGTGTCTAGATAGTTGATATATGAATACAGTGGTCTTGAGGGCTGTTAGAGGTATGAGGGCAGTCATCGTCTACTGAATTCTCGGGTATTGATCTCCTACCAGGAGGTCCGCTTACCGACTTAGAGTACGCAGACAATATAGTCCTGTTTGGTGAAGACGCTGACAAAATGCAGAGTCTTCTGGTAGCACTAAGCGACAATGCCAGAATGTTTGGGTTGCGCTTCTCTCCCTCTAAATACAAGTTGTTGCTTCAGGACTGGTCTGCGTCAGCACCTGAACTAAGGATAGGAAGGGAAGTAGTCAAAATCGTTGACAACTTCACTTATTTTGGAAGTGTGATTAGCTACAATGGGTTGGTGTCTGACGAAATCTTAGCACGGATTCGAACAGCTCGTTTGGCTTTTGCCAACTTACGTCACCTATGGCGAATGCGAAATATCCGTTTATCTATTAAGGGACGAGTATACTGCACAACAGTTCGTTCTGTTCTAATTTACGGCAGCGAAACATGGCCATTAAGAGTAGAAGACACTCGTAAGCTACTAGTATTTGACCACAGATGGCTTAGAAATATTGCTGGCGTCTGCTAGGATCACCGGATAAGTAATAGAGAGGTTCGACACAGGGTATTAGGGAATGATGGCAAGTCAGTTGATGAGGTTGTAAATCTTCATAGACTGAGCCACGTATTACGGATGCCTGAACGCTGATTACCACGACACACAATGCCAACTAGTGTTGGGGATGGTTGGAAGAAAGTTTGAGGTGGCCAAACCAAAATATGGCATCAGTGCTTGAAGTCACTAACTTCTAGTCTGAGCCATGTTGGTAGATGCAAACTACTTGGTTGGGGTCCGCGTGAGTATTGTAACCAATGGTTGGAGACTGAGTGACATGGCTCAGAATCGATCATAATGGCGTCGGCGTATACACTGTCTTCCCTTAAACTGAGAGATTAAAATCGCTTCATATTTTTCTTTCTACGAACTAATTCTTTCTTCCTGTTCGATATCCTTATACGCAATCTTTCTTTTATATATTACCGCCTCTGGGTTAACTACTTTTATGTATCCGGTGTTCATATTGTTGTGTTAATGAGGTATGGTAACTTGGACCGATGCATATATGTGCCTGGTCCTACGTTGTAGCTGACTAACTGACTAGATAGTTGGTGCAAATGTAAGTGTCCAGATCAAGAAATATCATTTGAATAAAAGTCAATGGCTTTAAGTGAGTATTGTCACTTTGATAAATTATATTGACTGATAGCTAGTTCTCACCATACACTTCGTCATGCTGATTTACGTCGAGCTATAAAAATAAAATGTTATAATGAATAAACTGGATGTAATTTTCGAGACAACTAGAACGGATATCAATTTGCGAAAGAGATCTACTAAAGACGTGACCAAAATACAACAACAGATTATTTTCTAAAAGTAAATGTAAGACAGAACAAGGCAGAATTATTCAATATACTTTTATGAGCAAGAGAGGATGGCACTATATGTAAACAATCTGTAATAATATGATGAGCGTAAATGAAAAACGATAAAATTAGAGATTATGAAGAAAGTAACGAATAAATAAGCATAAAAAATACGTGATCTGGGTTTTTAAAATTAATTTTCGAGATGTCAGACTACTAGTATTAGTAGTTAGGAGAGGAATTCAACACATGTTGGACACCGAAACACTCCAATTGATATACAATATTTAAACAAAGCGCCAAACGTCCAGGAGTAGCTCGTGAGTAAAACAGAGAGCGTATACCATTTGGAGGACGAGCGGCTCCAGATAACCAATCACCTGCCCAACATACATTTAGGAGATCACATAAACGGTTGATGAGCTTATTACTTTGTATTTTATGGGATTTTATTGAGTTTTTAAATTCTGCAGTCAAAGAATCAATCTAAAAGCCAATTAAAAGAATGATAATATTTTCAAACGAGAAACGCACATATGGATTAATCGGATTATATTGGTATAGAGTATGACAACAATGAACACCTCCCAATCAAATCAACTGGTTTACGGAATATAATGCATCACCGGAAGTAATTGTATGAACTACAAATATATGATCGGATGTCGATTAGTCCTCAAAACTCCCCATTTTCTACTTATTCATCTGTACTTAACATCAATTATATTATCAGAATGGGGATTTGTGGAGATTGTAGTAATTTTAATAGTTGAATTCATAAGTTGATCTAAACTAGACAGTTTTTGTGAATCTTCATCGACTGAGATGGTTGGGCCACGTGGTACGTATGCCTGAACACCGATTACCACGACGTGCAATGCTAACCGGTGTTGGGAATGGTTAGAAGAAAGTCAGAGGTGACCAAGCCAAAACATGGCATCAGTGCTTGAAGTCACTAACTTCTAGTCTGAGCCATGTTGGTAGATGCAAACTACTTGGTTGGGATCCGCGTGACTATCGTAACCAATGGTTGGAGACTCTGAGTGACATGGCTCAGAATCGATCATAATGGTGTAGGTGTATATACACTCTGTCTTCCCTTAAACTAAGAGATTAAAATCGCTTCATATCTCTCTTTTTACGTACTAATTCTTTCTTTCTATACTATATGCTTATATGCAATCTTTCTTTTATATATTAACAACATTGAATTAACTACTCCTATGAATCCGGTATTCATCTTGCTGTGCTAATACGGTATGGCAACTTGGACCGGTGCATATATATGCCTGGCCCTACGTTGTGACTGACTGAAGCTAGACCGTTAGATGCCGGCTCAATGGTCGAGATTTTAAGCGTTCGTGCACAAGACAGAAGGTTCTGGATTCGAGTTCCGCATGCGGGGATCGTGGATGCATATTGCTGAGGAGTCCCATACTTGGATGAAACGGCCGTCTAGTGCTTTCAGGTTTTTAATGGTGGTCTAGCTTTAATCGACTCATGAATTCAACTATTAAAATTCATCATACTGATGATTGTTAGAAATTTTTTTTAAAACTTACATTTATGGTTGCAGAATTTATTGGATATTGCGAAAAATCTTTTAAAATATCAACTTCTTTTCTACTGTGAAAATGTCGAATAAGACACCAAGTATGCAAAATATCTGCAATTTCATCAGCATTAGGTCTTTCTGATGGATTACGTTTAAGACATTGATGTAAAATCCATGTCATTATTTTTGGTGCTTCATGAGGAAGTTCAGGCAAAGAATCCTCGGTATAGTTTACTGAAGAAAATGTCTTAAAAAACAGTGGGAATAAATAAATCATCTGATAAAATAGTGATAAATTAAAGTGAGTGAAAATCTGAAATTTCAAAAGATACCAAACAATGGTTTCTATGTTAAGTATAATTTAAATATTTCAGTTTATATGTATGCCAGAACAATTGGGCATTGAATCTTCTCTCTTAGTTCAATTCTGGAATTTCTTTTTGATGGAGAGGTTAACCAGAAATCAAATATATAACAACACATATAGGGAGTGAATCGATTATTTTCAGCTAATATTTCGATGACACGTTCCTCAGCTTCTTTAAATGAGCTCTTTTGTTGCTTCATTAATAATTGTATCTGGTAAAATGATAAGAGTTTAACTGGATATCTGTCTCCAAGTTGTTGTGATTCCAGCTATATCGATAACGATAATCTCGATAACTCATATGCTTTGTATACTAACGTTCGACTGACGACACAAAACTCTTACCCATTCTCAATCTACCAATAATAACACCAGGAAAGACAATCAAGTATTCTGTATTATAATGCAAGAAATCTCAATTTGTTAAACCTATTTTGTTTTATGGTTGATGGTATTTTGCTAAAACATATCCCCTTTTGCCAGCAAGTATTATTGCACGAAACAACGCTTACCACTGAGAATAGTAAATGGGTAATCCGGTACTAGGAGAGGATAAAGATGTTATTGAAAAGCTGGATTGACACTCATTGAGAAATCAGTAAGTTCTTGTAAGGATACTAGGAGAGCCTCAGGTTATAGTGACTTCTATGATAACGCCCTACTGCAGTAACTGTGTGAACTTCTTATCAACTTTTGCCAGGAATGCATAGGAAACATATCTCTCGGATCAGAAAACTGAGGAAGGGTTAGACTTTCATCGTAAAGCTGTTCATATAGTTTTGAAATGACCCAGATCCGGTTTAAAAGCACAACATATTGACTCACTAGTTCGGATTAGTAATCTGTAAACATAGTGGGGTATTTTTGACTATAAATCGAACTTAAAGGAATATCTGCTAAATGGAGATTGTACAATCAATCGAAACCGAGGACAAGAATTAGATGACGCGAAAAATCCCAATGAAAATGATTTTATGCTGTAAGTTTACTATTAATCATTGATCATCATTTGTAATATCACTCAGTGTTATGGTTTCGTTTTGAGGGGTTTACTAGTTATGCTATAATAACCGTGAATCTATATGGCTATAGACTGCAAAACAGAAGTAGTGACTAACCTGTACGCTTACTGGTTAGATATAGAGCTGGGTATAACAATCATATCGCATAATAATTAGATTTTACTGGAGGAACAAATAGTAGGAGTTACTAAACAGAAGGCAGTAAGCGGTAGGACAATTCTAATCCAGTATATCGTCTTAAGATATTATTTTCACTGGAACATTCTACACCATAGACAGTGACCTAAGCTATCTTCTTGATCTTAACTGATTTGGAAGTTTTCATTGAGCGAGTATTCCTTCTTAGTTTCATATATCATAAAATCTATTCCACTATGTTTGCAGACTACTTAACTGAATTATCGAAACAATTTATTGGTATTTTTGAACTACAAACTACACAACAATACAAACAGGTCTGTGCAGTAGATTTGTTTTACTATAGTGTACTATATTTCAGTCAGATCATGTATTTTATAAGTTGAACTTGTTTAAATAACTTACCCCATCAATAAATGGATTAGGTATTCCAAACAAAGGATAAATTAATGTAGCAATAGCCCATAAATCAGAATGTTTATAATCTTTATTAGTTATAATATTGTGTAAATTGTTTGAATTATCTTTAAGTGAATAAATGATCTGTGCTATTTCTGGAGCTAATAATGCCAAATTTCCACTATGATTAAGATACTCTTCTTCTTTCTCTATATTACTATTATTATTATTACCATTAATATGATGATGTCCAGTTTGAATAGCACATCCGAAATCAGTTAATGCAACATGAAAATGTGAATTAATCATTTGTAGTCTTTTGTCTAAATGAAATGAAAAGAAAAAAAACTATTGAGTACTAACAACCAATACAAATAGAGATAAATTAATGTTTAGCGGAAAAAAAAATCAAGATCTATGATTTTTATCATTCCAATCACGAAATGATCTTAGATAGATTAACACTTAAAACTTAGAAGTACTGAAAAAAAGGACTTCTCAAAAGTATACACCTATAACATCGTCGCTGAGGTTTGAACCTGTTATAACTTGTGGCCGCCAATTAAGAGCGCAGTGAATTAATGACTGGACCAAACAGCCTGGAGTCTTTATCGGTCCTGTTTCCTGCCTAGCCCAGCCAGTTAAGTTCAGAACACTAATCTCAGCCTCTGCGATATTAATCATTTACTCCAAACATACGGGGTTTATATACCAACCAAACAGACCACATTGTATGATAAAACAGGAAACAACATTTGTACAAGATTTAGCCAAATATGGCTGTGAATGTGGGAGGTAGTAATTAATAGACAGGGCATAACTCAAGAATGGTAAACAGTATAATAATAGGTTATAGCAACTCACGTGCAATTGAGTTTGTTTTCATTTAATTCGGTCAAGCCCTTTTGTTAACTAATTTAGCGGACAAAGTCATCCGTACTATAGTAACTTATTGTACCTTGCATGAAATATGTAGGCTTGAACATTGCTTACCGTCTACGCATATATTCATTCTGCTAGCTTTATTATTAACTGTTTAATTGATTCGATGATCTATTCATTTCCCTATATATTTATACATGTACATTTAACACTCTACATCTTGGTTCCCTGACTCACTCATTCGCCTCGCTGCTTTGTGGTCTGAGTTATCTGCTAATAAAACTGTAGTCGCTGCTTCTCTTTGCCTTCTGATTTCAAACACCGTTGAGGATTATATGATAACGGTTACGAGGGTGATTGATCAACGAAGCACAGCCGCTACAAGTTCATAGGTCAAAATAAAGCTTATAATAAGAGGGACATGAATATGAATAGTTTAGTTACTTGACAATTATACAATCAAAATAGATGTATATGATTAGTTCATAAATAGATCCTAAAAGTTACCATTCATTATTCTCATCCGGATATAACAGAACCCAAGACCATCGGTTTGTGAGCGAACGCTAATCTTCTAGATCACTGAGATCATAATCGGTAATTGCTTGACGCAACAAAGGACAAATATCCAGTTAGGATTTTTTTGAAGACTAATCTAGGAAACAATTTGTGTTTCATGCTAGTCTCGTTAGCTAAACACTAAAACCTAATATTCATCTTAATATACTTCTAAAACATTTTTACCATTTCCAAGTCACTTTATGAACGCTTTGTCACCAGTAGTAGTACAAGAACAAACTTTAGAAATCAAGTTTTTTTTTATTACACATTTTCACCTTTTGATCTTAATGAAATGAAATGAGACAACTAAATGAATCTAAAATATTTAGTAATATTGATGATACAATAATAAGGGACACAATAGATTATACTTACCATTTAACCAATTTAGATGGAACTGAACAAAAGTATTATAAGTAGCATTGTTTATATCAAATGTTTGATTAGTATTCAAAAATGGAACACGTCGACGTATAAGTATATTATTTGGTTTGATATCTCTATGAGCAATACCATGAGCTTCAAGTTCGGCAACTGCTTCAAATAATTGAGCAATTATAGCTACAATTTCTTCTACAGGAAGATACATTTCACCATGTTTAATATATGCAGAATTCAATAGGCTTGAATTAAACAAGTAATGTAAATCAGTATGTAATTGAAAAGATGGTGTGAAAGTATTAGAAACATTTGTTTCTTGATATTGATTAATATGTGCAAGATTAGTATTATCACTCTGAGTTTGCTTAGATTCAATAATACCTTCGTGATTTATTTCAGCTGGTGATTGTTCGAACTTACATTTTAAATTTCCTCGTAAGAGATCATCCAAAGTTGCTTCAAATCTTTAAAACAGAAATAATTCAAAGGTTAGATTGGAATCACTGAAAGTATACAAAATGACCAATATGGTTTAACTAACAACAAATTGTTTGAATTTAATTCAACCGGAGATAATGAAGGATGGTCGTGGAATATCGTGGATTGATTGAGGTTAGACAATAACACCGTTAGATACCTCTGCTCAGTGTCCTAAAAGATAAGCGTTCGTGTGCGAGATCGAAAGTCTTGGGTTTGATTTTCGCGCACGGGGTTGTGGATTCGCTCTGCTGGGGAGTTTTATACTAGGACGAAACGGCCGTCCAGTGCTTTCAGGTTTTCAATGGTGGTGGAACTTAGATCGGTACATGATTTCAATGAACTCAACAATCTCCATAACCTCATGCTGTCAATTTTCTTGTTGTACACATAGAAATGGGACAAGATAGGTAGGTCTTTCAACGAATGATAAAGTATTATCATCTAACCAATATTCTGAAGGTTAGTTTTGTAAAAATCACTTCGCCAGCTTCTCCACATCAGAAAAAAAGCTGTTAGGTATCTTTCTTATGTTTAAACAATATAAAATTGAACTTGTATAGATAAAAACATGATAGTGGTCAACTTTCCCTAGGAAAGATATTTATTGCTATGAAGCTTGACAAAAAAAGAAACTTAATTAGTGTTGATAGTTTTATTGACATGAGAGCATGGCTACAGAGATTGAGAGACAAATAGATGAAGCAAATCACATACGATCTTTATGTGAGTAGTTTTTGTGTTAGTTTTATCGACTGAGGTGACTAAGACACATATTAAACATACCCAATCATCATAAATCTTGATACGCAACTTCAGAAGGTTGGAACAGTGCTAAAAGACGAAAAACTAAGAAATGGTATGATTCGATGAAGTGATTGTTGGTTTAAGTCATGTTGGGAGGTGGAGGCTTTTATTTTGTGTTTTGGGAGACGATCACAAACAGTGATTAGAGACGTTGGGTAACATAACTAAAAATTTCATCGTAGTGGTGAAGATACATTCATTATATGCCCACCTCTTAAGATTTTTAATTATTTCATAATTCCCAACGTCATTCACTTTCTTGAGCTACATTCCATATCATTAGTTCTCATAAATGTTGATACGACTTTCGTTACCGCTCCTTAGATTTCTATCCTGTAAATTTATTTTCTTGACGTGTGAATATGAAACGTGGCAAAATTTGGCCGATGCTCATATCTATGATAGATATTAGGTCGTTTATAACGAACTGCAACTATCTAATATATATCAAATAATCGTATTAAGAATAAAGAGATAAATACTTACCTTGGCATCAACATGTAGAATGTATACGGTCGATTGTCGAAGCCTTCTGAAAAGTATTCTATACCAGGCCAACATTTTGATCGAATAGTCTTATGGTTAAATTGTGAAACTTGACCAGAAGATAAATCATTATTAGATTCATTATAATTATCATTATGAACATGTGAATCATTTACTGAATTGACTTGAGGTGCACGATCAATAAAATGTCCAACTAATGGAACAATATTAGGATGATTCGTTTGAGGACGAAGTTCACATTCTCTTTGAATTTGACGATGTAATAATACCCAATTATCAGGAATATTTTGTAATGAATTATAATCACTGTGTAAATTAGCTTGTTCATCATAAGATGAATTGGCGTAATAGTTATACAGTACTTTCACAGCTAATTTATCAATGAATTCTATGTTAAATTGCAAATTAATAAAGAAAAAATATTAATAAAACTGGAAAATATATGAGCTTAGTAAATAAATTACTAGTGTTGAAAGATACTAGATAGATGCTTGATATATAGAAAGCATTTAAATATAGAAATTTTAATGGCATTTCAGCGAGTCAGTCAGTCAATGTAGAACACGGCGGTCAGTCAGTCAGTAACAACGTAGAACTTCGTACGTACGTACATCAGTTCGAGTTGCCACACCACATTAGCACAGAGATACAGTTGTCGATTCAAATCCCTTAGTGGTAGAGGTAATAAGAGTATAAGCAGTAATCGGGAAGATTAGGGTTTGGAGATGTTATTTAAAGAGTATAATCCAATGAAATAAATTTAGAAAGAGAATAAACAGGGGCATGAAGAATTCAGAAGATTAGAATTTGGGAGAACACAGAGAGTGGATGCACCTGCGCCATTGCAAACGATTTTGAGCCATGTCATTAAGGGTCTCTAACCATCGGTTGCTATCATCTCGCGGTCTCCAACCAGGTAGTCTACACCTACCAACATGACTCAGTTCACTTGTCAGTGACTTCATTGACTTGTGCTATGTTTTGGTTTGGCCGCCCCTAGCTTTCTTCCAACCTACTCCTATACCACTGAACATAGCACGTCGAGGCAGTCGGTGGTTGGGCATACGTAACACGTGTCCCAGCCATCTCAACTGATGAAGTTTCACTACTTCATCAATTGATTTGCCATCCTTACCTAGTACCCGTTTCCTAACAACTGTGTTACTTACTCGATGGTCCCATGATATACGAGAACACGGCATAAAGATGTATTGTCCTATATTGTCAACACATCGTCGATCTAAGGTTACACTAACAAGACAAATTATCTAAGGGGTCGAAATAATAGTATTATCAATCATAATATAAAGGACTTGATAAAAGGAAGGTGAATCAGAAAGCAGGAATGAAATAAGGGAACAACAAATAGGTCATAAGAATAAAAATATAGGTTGAAAAGATGAATAGATTCGCACAATTTTGAGCTGTCATCAATCAGTACATACTTACTACTTACTTACGCCTGTTACTCCCAATGGAGCATAGGCCAGTGACCAGTATTCTCTAACCCACTCTTTCATGGGCCATCCTTTCCAGTTCTATCCAATTTCTGTTCATTTTTCTCATGTCTGCCTCCATTTCTCGGCGCAATGTGTTCTTTGGTCTTCCTCTTCTTCTTTGACCTTGAGGATTCCATGTAAGGGCTTGCCTTGTGACGCGGTCGGGTTCTTTCATCAATATGTGTCCTATCCACTTCCAACGATTCTTCCTGATTTCTTCCTCCGCTGGGATCTGGTTTGTTCTCTCCCATAGTAGGTTCTTGCTGATAGTGTCTGGCCAACGGATCCGAAGTATTTTGCGTAAATAACTGTTAATAAACATTTGTATCTTCTGGATGATGGCTTTCGTAGTTCTTTGGGTTTCCACCCCATACAGTAGAACCGTCTTGGCATTTGTATTGAAAATTCTGACTTTGGTGTTGGTTGACAGTTGTTTTGAGTTTCAGATGTTCTTCAGTTGTAAATATGCTGCTCTTGCTTTGCCGATCCGCTCCCTCACATCTGTATCACATCCACCATGTTCATCAATGATGCTGCCCAGATATGTAAAGGTTTTTACATCCTTCAAATCTTTTCCGCCAAGCGTGATTCGATTGGTGCATGCTGTGTTGTATCGGAGAATCTTGCTTTCCCTTTGTGTATGTTGAGACCTACTGCTGCTGAGACTGTCGCTACACTGGTCATGTTCTCCCGCATTTGCTGTTGCGTGTGCGATAGAAGAGCCAGATCATCTACGAAGTCTAGATCGTCAAGCTGCATCCTAGATGTCCACTGCATACCATGCTTCCCCTCAGATGTTGACGTCTTCATGATCCAGTCGATCACCAAGAGAAAGAGAAAGGGTGAGAGTAAGCAACCTTGCCTGACAACGGTCTTTACCTCGAATGAGTCTGTTAGCCGTCCTCCATGCACGATTTAGCAGTTTAATGCATCATAGGAATTTCGTATGACACTAACAATCTTCTCAGGCACGCCGTAGTGTCGAAGAAGCTTCTATAGTGTTGTCCTGTCCACGCTACCAAATGCTTTCTCGTGGTCAATGAAGTTGATGTAGAGTGATGAATTCTATTCATTTGATTGTTCCACAATGATCCGTAGTGTTGCGATTTGGTGTGGAGCCCCTCTGGGGCTACTGCAGGTCCCATGTCCGAATGAAGGAGGAGGGTTGGACATGGGATTAGCGACCCCATCCCGTAGAAAACTAACTTGCTGAAAAAACGCTAAAACGTTATCAATCAGTGGTTACAGTTAATGTGCAAGCCCCAAACACGTAGTCTCCGGCTACCAATATGATTCATAACATTAGTTATTGACTTGATTTCTTCATTTGGTCACCCTTAGCTTCGTTCCAATCCATTCTTGATTCAGTCAAAATTGAGGATTGAGGTAGGCAGTGGTTGAGCATGCAAAACTAATGTCCTGTTCACTTTAGGTGATGAGAATCCATAGCTTTATTGACTGATTTTGGATGATTAATCTAACTACTCAATATCAAACTTCAAAATTCATCATCTAAGTATGCCACGGTTCGTAAGTAATGGTCTAAAGACATTAAGTACTAGCAACACATGGATGTTTTCTAGCTCACTTTTTTGCGATATCATGAAGCAATAGGAACTAGTGCCAGCTAAATCTCATGCAAGTATCCAAGATTATATGTTCGCCAACTAGCCACTATATTGTAATAAAATCACAATGAAGGAAATTTACTTTTTCTCAAGGCTCAAATTATTCACTATGATAGGTAGAAGATAATGTCAGTAACTGACCTTTATCTGCCAAGTCGGCTCATAGTTAAGACTTGACAATCACCAAAAAACTCTTATTCTTAAAATAACTGGGTATATTTTACATCACGGAGTGACCTTATCTAGTCAGGTCGGGCTTGAAATAGCTCATACTAACGGATGTAGATGATGGTAGCGCAATATTGAGAAATGACTAGAGTTGGGGATGTGTATGATTAAAACCAACTTAGTGAGATAACAGTAACGTGTTTGGTATGATGCCTGAAAACCCTGGGTTTGATTTTTGTTGGGGTCCTGAAAACACGTTTTTGTGCAATCCTATACTAAAACAGAACTACTGTTCAGTGTTACCTGATTTTTAACAGTTATTTATCCAAAATCAGCACGTAACGGAAACTATCTTCAAACTGAACAATTTCCACAAACTTTTAACGCCTTATATATAATAGAATTTTCAATTACCATTATCATTTGGATATTGTTGACGAACTTCAGCTGCCCATACAGCACTGTTACATCCTGCCGCTATAAACTCTTTCGGGTTTATTGAGTCCGCGGAACTTGTACACAAATTAGGCAATATTTGATATTTGTTTGTGCCAAAGATACTTGAAAACCAAGATTCATGTTTTGGTTTACAAATCTTGTTGATCGGGTGAAAAGAATAACTAAAAGATCGTTCAAACGAATTTTTAAATAGAGAAGAATAAGAGGCATATACTATAACTGGAAATTGGTTCTAAACACTTTATTAGTTTACAAACATAATTTATTACAAACTGGGAAATAAGTAATCAAAGATTAATGTAACTCGTTTACCAAGTACATTAACCATATTTTAGGACGAGTGATACTAACCGATTGAGAGGATTGAAGTTGATGGAGTGAGATTCAAAAGTCAGATCTATTGACTGGAAGCACAGTGCTTTAACCACGAAGTTACCACTCCATGACGACTTAAGATTTCATATTATAGGACTGTCACTCATTTTAAGATCATATTTAGTATTTTTTTAGGTTACGCAAGGACATTTCATTATTTAATAAGCAAGTTGAAATTTATTGCTTGGTTGACCGTTCACGCACATCAGGGAGATAATTATCTACCAATAATGTGTAAAAGTAGCATTTTGAAAGTCATTCATTAGATGACAACTTCAAAAATGACACCATTACTATTCTAAGCAGGTAGTTGTTCCAACTAAGTAAAGTGCTTGCTATACTAAGTCATTAAAAATTACCTATAAGATTATCTATAACTATGAATGACAACGAGGGATGTTTACATTATACCCCCAAATGCCCTGGTACGGCCGAGAGTGGGAAGAGTCCGCTCGCCATCCCGAAATACTCTCACACGGCCACGAGTATATAGCCTCTTCCAGGGAAGTCCTACTCACTGCCTTCTCGTGGCATTACTGTTGTTTACGAAAATGAGAGGACGAAAAGCGAATGTTCGGCGCTTTAACCGGATCCCAAACCAATGGTGCACATGGGCTCCAGTATCCTGCGGGAACAAATGGCGTATGAACCAATCGTTGGTCACTGGCTACCATGGGACTGCATCTCCTCACGACGCTCCATTGCCTTGTGGGTCAGACCTTTAGGTTAAAGGCTCGGGGTGTGGCCCCCTAAGAAAACCACCTGCTTCGGTCTGGGCACCCGGACAGTATCACAGCACTCACACATATCAAATGAGATCTGTGTGGCACATATGTATTTGGTGCCTCCTTGTACCACTATCTGTGTTAAAATAAAATAAAATAAACCAACAACCAAATTGCAACAAAATGACTCCCTTTTATAGACATTTAAATACCCAATATTTAACTCTGCTTTATCAAGAATATGTTACTTTACTCAGCTTTGAGTCACAGATTTTTATGAGATCTAGTAATGTCATTCAATAACACATGAGTTATATCAAAACACCATTAAAGATCTAAATTCTATGGTATCAATGAATGCCGATTCGAGCTGTAAACGAAAATACAATTTCTTGATCAATATTCGATATATAGCATAGGTCGTTGGTGATGATTTGGCAGTCAAAGCACTTGGCTTCAGATAAATAGGTAACACGTTTACATCTCGCTTCAGCTACGATTTAAGAAGAGAGGTATCATTAAGCCTTGCAGTGTGATCAAAATACTAGTATATAGACTTGTACTACCTGGTTAGCAACACAAAGATGACGTAGACGGATTTAGTATGAATAATTGACATGCAAAGTTACGTTCATTTTTTCTCTAATCCTTCCTTTATGTAGTTTTATGACTTTTATTACACCATTACTAGTGTTTCCTTCTTCGCATTGAAGTGTGACGAATTCCGGCAATTCACTAATCTATTATTACAAACCATCCTAACTAGTCATTTTTGATCCAAATGTAACCAAAAGCAAGGTATGGAGAACTATTTTACATCAACAAACTTCGTACGCACCAAAGTAATCAGATAATCACAATGTAATATAACATTGATATGGAATGTAATAAATTTAATACAAAAACAATGAATGAGAAGAAACCATGCTTCTTACTTTATGATGAATACATTCTTAGCAGTAAGTATACTTACTCATGTCTGTTAGACACGTAATGCCTCAATTGAACGGATCCAGCGAAACCTCTATATACTCTTAGTAATGAGTTTGGTCGTTGTTGAGTACTACTACTAATAATCTTTCTATATACTGCTCTAACCAATGAGTTGGCTTGTGAATGATTGCCAATATATTTGGTTAATCGTCCGAAATTTGGACAGATACGAGGATATGATACAAAGTATCTTGGAAGCTAGGGGGAATTTATGTATGAAAATGTTCAATTACCAGGAATGATCTGGGTTGTTTAAGTAATATCACCGGCAGTCTATGTAATCTTCGAAGGTATTTGGTGCCCACAGTTATAACATCATGCCAAGTCATGGGTAAAGTAAACACGAGTGAGCGCTTTTACTTTAAGAGGACAGTGATGAAATCTTCAACAGATTTAAAGAACCTGTCCGGAAAAGAACAGCTTTTAAAACCAACTGCTTATCTTTGGATCACCAACCATGACTTCGTCGTAAATTTAAACATTCTTTGACAGAGAAACATGAAATCCCTAGAAAACAAATGTAATGTAATTTTATGGTAAATTTAAATAATTGAGGTGCAAATTTTCATGTGATCAAAAATCATCACTTCTTCGTGGTATAGTGGCGTGACAACTCGAACTGATGGACATTTTGCCAATTTTTAAGCCGACTATGGCTAAAGGCAATTACCCAAAATTAATGTGATTAAAGGAGGCTCGTGTTGTTATGTGGCAATTCTAAAGGTAGTGTCATTACTAAATTAGACGGCTAGGAGGTTAGACTTGACATTTTCGGAAAAAAAACGAGCAGTAAGTTGGAAACATTAAATATCGAAGTGTTACTGCGAAAGATCCATTGCTGATCCGACTTTCGGTGATATTGTGTGTTTCAATAGGTGAAGCAAGAACATAGACTCAATGGCTGATAAACCACTATCACCCCATACAAACAGTTAATTATATCACGATGAATAAAACGGTGGTTTAGTCGTTACGGCACTTGGCCTTTAATGATTGGGTCGCAGCATCTACTTCAGTTTAGGCAACCGAGTAGTAGCATCAACTTGAATACACTTAGTTCTGCAAACTAATATAGTGCACCTAAAACTTTTTTCGAAGGCAAATGTTTTCTGGAATTTAGCGATACAACTTGATACACTCAAATATTAATCGCCAATTTTAGTATTGCAATTTTCGGTAGAAACAACAGTTAAAAATTCTCATTTTACAGGTGGCAACAGAGGAATTAAACAGTTGATGTGTAGTGTTTATTTTACTTATTCGGTCCCATTATCCGATGTGACCATAAGGAAAGTGTACAGATAGGGACTGTCATACAGTTTCAGTTCATCATACTGTTGTATAGCTAAGGTAAACTACTACACAAAAAAACCGTAGTAATAAAGAGATTTATACAGAACGTCAGTGTTTGCAATTACAGTATAGACTTGGAACCATCAATATCGATCACTGTATTGAGTAGCAGAAACTGTACAATGTTGAGTTTATGCATATAATTTGGTAAGATTTCGAATTAATGTTACTTGTAAATATTTGACCACTACCTGTATGGCGCCATGTTAACTGAAGTGAAACACCACAGAATGTCATAAAGGATGAACTAACGTATCCCAAAGAGAACTAAATCTACACATATATTAACAGTCAAGGAAGAGGCAATTAAATATTCATTATATAAAAACTAGGCGGTTGGCTTGAACAACGCGACCAACTGTAGGCTTCTTAAGTGGTTAGGAGGATTGGAGAAATATATAGTGGGAAAAGCTAAGTCAGATGGTCTAAAATCATATTAAGTGGTAAGGATGTGTTTAATATACTAATTCATTTTGTTTCCTGTAATTGTTCTGGTGTAATCACTAATAGGTCTTTTATTCGAAAGCAGGCCACGGAAGAATTCGCACATATTCGTATTACTGATTCCAGAGTTCACAAACAAACATCATAAATATCTTTTTCCAAAGAGGCAGGAACCAAAATATTTAGGACTATATAATAATTTTAACATCATGTGAACAAGGTGGTTTCTGGTTCTGCTAGAGGTATGAGAACGACTGTCACTCCACAGCTGCCTACACTGTGAGAGGGTACTTCTTGAAGAACTTGAAGAAGGTTCGTAATGGTTTTAGCTACTTGAGAGCCTAACTCCAGAGGCCACAGTTCAACCGATTGAAGCCGATCACATACAACCTTTTACAAGTAGTTTGGGAATAGTTAGTTCTGTACTTTGAAGGCCCTACTGCCAGCGACAGTAATTCGTGGGGTCGCTTAAGGACTGGTTTACGTCAACACTACGATTGATTGGGTTTGAAGCGACTGAGCACATCGATTTATTTGATGTCTGATAAAGTCTCAACAAAGATTTATAAAGTTCGGTTTACTTTTATTGACTTACATCACTTGTGGCGTAAACGACCAACCGAAGGACGAGTTTATTGGGAAGCAGTTTGCTTTGTGTGGAAGGTGAAAATTAAGGAAAATATATCCTTAGGTTACTAGTATTTGATTTAGGTATTTTTTAAAGCATTGTTTACGTATTTTGAAACAATTAGGTGGGTAGCGCTGAGGTTAGGTATAAGCTATTAGGTAAATATAGTAGATCCGTTGATGAAGTGGTGAATCCTCACCAATTGAAGTAGTTGAGACATGTATTACGTGAGCTCGACTTCGCATACATTGACGTGAAATGTTATCTAGCGTATCGTCAGGTTGAATGAAAGCTAGGGAATAAAACATGGCGTCGACCCATGAAGTCATTGATGATTAGACTGAACCATGTAGGTAATTAGAAACTACATGGTTGGGGTCTGCGCGATAACCGTATCTGGTGGTTAGATATTTTGGGTGAAACATGTCAGAATCGTTTGGAGTAGTACAGGTGGGTCCACCCTTCATATTTTCATAGATCCTGAGTCCCAAAATTCCCTTGTCTCTTTTTCCATACTTAATTTATTTTATTACTACTCTTATGGGATTCGCTCTGATAATTTCGCCTCAATACGATAATGTTGTGTAAATACTTAAACTGATAGAAATGTGCTATTTTGTACGGTGTATATGTCTGACTAACAACATATGCAGTAGTGGATTATCATATGCTACAAACGCATGAAATTAATTGGAACTAAGAGGGGTGAATTTTTACAATCTATAGGTTTTCTATAACGATGGAGAAGGCAGTGGAAAAGTGTATTACAAAATACCAGATACCTATTCTTGGTGCTAATGTCTAAAGCACGAAAATGTTTTTTTCGAGGTTTAATGGATAAAAAGTCTGGGTTTATGTCAACAGAATTATAGAATGCCAAACTACAAAAACTACTTAGTAATATAATAATCTAGCTTATTAGGCCTGTAATTTTTGGTTAGAAGTAAAGTAGGGCAGCATGTCTCTAACAGGTGTGCAGGATGCTATTAAACTGAACTTGGGTGAATTGTAAACCAGACATTTCCAATGCTGAGGTGTATGAGCAACTTTGATAGTTCAAATGAAGGGTTCACGTAGATGAGAAAGGAGACGTAGTTTTAGTCTGGCTTGCTTTACTATTAAACAGGTTGTACGGCTGGCATGTACAGGCAATCACGTGGTTGCTTATATATAGGTAGGAAGATGGGATTGATACCAATGAGAATTCCCACAGAATCACATGCTACAATAACATTATTCACCGAACACATTTGCAAATTGTAAATTAATTAATTTACGATGCATCTGTATAAATTTGGGAACAACTAGAGGATTCTGGTTAAGAGTGTACTATTAGGTTTGTATATATAGACCTAATATATTATATATATATGTATATATATATATATAATAACATACGTTAGACGAAATTCGAGATTTGCAAGTAATGTCCATAAGAATGGCTTCGTTTGTGCAAAAAACTATAACTGGTGAAACTGTTTTCCTTATCTTGTAAAATTAAAAACATTACCTCAAGAAACTGAAGATACTAGAAATTTAGATCTCAAGGATAATCCTGAGTAGCGCAAAATTAAAAATGGCCGCCACCAACTGCCTAAGAAATAATCCAAATGGTTCAAAAAATTGTGTTTTTGGTCTTCAGTCATAAGATTAGTAGGACGATTAGCCTCTGTTGATTACTAGTCTTTTCCGCTGAAGATTCATTTTCTATATCAGAGCGTTCATTGATGGGACAGATACTACTTGTTCTGATAGACCATTCCATGCTTCAAATAGTACCAGACGGAATAGAAAAGGCTTTCGTTTAACGAGCTTCCCTGTCTAGTGGCAGTGGATGACCTATGGTTCCATGTAAGAACCCAGGTATATTACACGATGATAAGAAAAGTAAATTATGGCAAGATACTGTCCTGAGTACTTAAGAATACATCACGTTTACTTTTAAAGAACTCTTGGGAATTCACTTGCACTATTCCGGTCGGTAGCGAATTCAAGAATTTGACTGCTCATGACTAGTAAACACTATAGGTTATTTTGTTGTATAGTGAAACAAATGCATATCATAAGATTTACTTAACTTATAAGAATTTATTGATTGAGATGTTGAACCGATTGATGTTAGACCACCATGGAAAACCCGGAAGCAATGAACGGCCGTTTCGTCCTATTGTGGGACTCCTCAGTGATGAACACCCACGATCCCGCGAGCGAGGTTCGAACCCAGGGCTTTCGGTCTCGCGCGCGAACGCTTAACTACTAGTGCACTCGCGGGACCGTGGATACTCACTGCTGCGGAGTCCCACAATAGGACCACCATGGAAAGACTGAAAGCACTGGACGATCATTTCGTTGTAAACAACTGATAAGAATCTAACGAAATAAAATGAATTCTTGTTATTCTGCTCAATTCTATGTTTTTACTTCCTTCAAGAACTAAACAATATGAAACTGTCAATTTTAATGAAATGTATCAGCTATGATTATATTGATAGCTAATTCAGTATGTTAAGTGATGCTATAAAGCTAATTTGATAAGATGATTGGTAGTAGCTGTATTTAAAAAAATGGAAATTTATTGATGAATTACTGAATACTCACCAATGTCATGTTTGTCTTGATGTCACAGGTATTCAGTGTTTGACAACGCTTCTACCAGTAACACCTTCTAGTATATTTCGTTCCCGCCCATAGAAATCAAAAGACAGAGTCGAGGAGATCTGAAGAGTATATTTGGCGATGACCAATATATCGGAATTCTCTGATCTAATCTGGCTAGCGATTGCGGTTGATGTTGAGCACGGCGTTACCACACGTGATCTGGTGCGGATGCCTGACCGAGCGCCTTCAGCTAGATGAGTCCACTAAAACATATGGTCAGCATCCAATGTCGAAAACTTACAGAGCTATTTATTTTGGGGATTTATTTACCGCTACAGTTCACTCCCCCCCCCACTAGTGGGGCAGTGACGACCCTAAGACGTGGCCAGCCAAAAGTTTAAACCCAACGAGTTTGTCGTTGGTAACCACTCTTCTGATAGCTTACTAAATTTAGCAGCGTCTGGTCGTCTTTCCTTACTATATGGGACGGAGGTACAACATAGTAAAAAAAGGAAAATGTACAATGAAAATTTCGGATCCTCATAAACGTCATCGTTCTTTTTCCAGCCGTCCTGGAAAAGAAAAAAGAAAATGTAAGTGCATGTCGAAAATACACTCGTATGTGCGTAAAAACACAATGTCGGCGGAAAAAAATTGGAAAATAGACTCATGAACACGTAATAGCGTTAAAAAAATTGTTTTTTTTTGTTTGTTTTTTTAAATAGAAATAAAAATATATAAGCATATTAAAATTGTTTTTTTTTAAAAATAATATAAAATGTCGAGAAGTGCCTTACGTGCAATAGTCGTTTAAATGTTCTGGAAATCTCACCCTTCTTCCAGAACGCGTCGTTTTAAGTTTATTTTCGGATACTGTCGAAGTATCGTGTGTGTTGGTTGTCGGATGAGGTATTATAAGTGTCGGAGTCGTGTCGTTCGATTGTACCGAAGGAAAATCCACGTAGATAGGATTTCCTTCTAAATACGCTGCTTTTAAGCGATCGATACTGATGCTATCGTTGGTTCCGTTCTTATCGACTATATAGTACTTAGATTCACGTTGAAGAACTTTGAAGGGTCCTTCGTATGCTGATTCGAATGGTCGTCGATGCGAGTCTCGACGAACGAAAACGTGTGTACTATATCGTAAGTCAGGTTGAACGAAAACATCAGTTGATTGAGGTCGAGTGGAAGCAGGTTTAACTGAACGCATTGCGTTTGTAAGCCTGTTCGTGTAGGAGGTTAGATCCATGTTCATTGAAGAGGATGAAGGATCCACGAATTCTCCTGGAAGTCGAAGTGTTGTTCCATAAACGAGTTGAGCTGCAGTGTATCCAATGTCAGCTTTCACTGCATTGCGGATACCTAGTAAGACGAGTGGAAGAGCGTCAGTCCACTGTGAAACGTTTGCAGCTGATAGTGAAGCTTTTAGTTGTCGGTTAAAACGTTCTACTAACCCGTTTGCTTGTGGGTGGTAGGCGGTCGTTCGGAAGCGAGTGCTTCCTAATAGTGTGTGTAACGACCGAACAGCCAATATTCGGTTGGAACAACGGACTGACGAACCCAAAATTTATTCGATTAGACCAGACCAAGTTCCTCTGTATAGCTCACAACGCGTCTTTGAGATACTCGTATTATATTATATCAAAACACAAACTCTGTGCTCAATATAAACGGTTCTAATTAAGAAAACAGAACAAACTACATCAAAAATACAAAATACCTCAAACGGTACAGCCTGTGCTATACAGTCAGAAGTTTCTCTAACGCAAAGTAGCGCACTAAACAATGAAAGAGACAGTTAATACTAAAGGGTTTGATACCTGAGAATCAATACAAATATTCCCAATAAGATGGGATCAAATATCTATCTGCAGGGATTGCAGCAATTCTCCCAAGCAGACAGTCAGAAGGTTAACAATCACAAACTGAACCACGCCGTGACAACGAGCTTAGTCAAACACAACCTTACTGTCAATGGTCCGGCAACATGCAATAGAAAATTAGGTAAGAAAATAAGTCTTTAATCAAAATCACATAATAAAGGCTCAAACGGGGAAGATTGAAGAACCAAAGACATGGTTAAACGAGATCGAAACAAAGGTTGGAATACCCAAAAGAGAGAAGGAACAAATAAATGAAAATACTGTTCAACAAAGAAGCTGCAAAGGGATTTTCACTGTTCTCTTTCCGTTACAGTGTGGTCAGGCGACGGAAAAGATCAGATTCAAACTGACGTCCGCGATCTGTAGGGATGGTTGAAGGGCAACCGAAGTTTGCTACCCATCGTTCGACGAAGGTGCGGGCCACTGTTTCAGCAGTGATGTCCTTGATAGGTACTGCTTCCGGCCATCGAGTGAAACGGTCTACGCAGGTTAAGAGGTAAGAGTATCCATTTGAATCTGGTAACGGTCCTACCAAATCCAAATGAACATGGTCGGAACGAGCATCGGGAGTTTTAAACGAGCCTAAGGGACATTTATTGTGTCTGATAACCTAAGATTTTTGGCAGCTTAAACAGGAGCGTGCCCACTCCCTCACGTCTTTATTCATTCCAGGCCAGCAAAACCGTTCTGCTATAAGCTTGATGGTTGCACGAACACCTGGATGAGAAAGTTTGTGCAATGTATTGAAGACATTGCGTCGATAATGTTTCGGCACGATTGGGCGATCCCTACCTGTAGACGTGTCACAAAGTAAGGTTTCGTTACCTGTTCCCATCTGTTTGATGCGTAGTTTAAGTGTTGTGGACGATAACTCGTGCTGAAGATCAGTGTCTTCTTTTTGAAGCTCGGCGAGTTTAAGAAGGTCGATTCCTTGGAAACTGTTCAAGGAAGTTATGCGAGATAAGGCGTCTGCAACTACATTGTTTGCTCCAGAGATGTGTTGAATGTCTGAAGTAAACTGCGAAATGTAGTCCAGTTGTCGAGACTCACGAGGAGAGTACTTGTCTGAAGGAGAGATTAACGAGAAAGTGAGCGGTTTATGGTCCGTGAAAAGAGTGAATTCACGACCTTCGATGTAGTGTTGAAAATGCCGTACAGCACAATACATAGCTAGGAGTTCCCTACCGAATGTGCTGTACCTCGATTCGGTGTCTAGCAACCTTCTAGAGAAAAATGCCAAGTGTTGCCAGGAGTTGTTAACCCATTGTTGTAAGACTCCTCCGATTGCCGAGTCGGATGCGTCTACTGCGATGCTAATGGGTGCTCGGGTGTCCTGATGTGCGAGCATTGTTGCTTTAGCAATCAGTTCCTTAACTGTGGAGAATGCTTTTCGTGCGGTGTCGTCCATGTTGATGGATTTCGCATTTCCACGAAGTTGGTCGGTCAGAGGTTTCATAAGTAATGCGCATTTGGGTATGAAACGTCTATAGAAACTTACGAGGCCGTTAATCGTGCGTAATTGCTTGACGGTGGTCGGTTCTGGGTAATCCAGAATGGCCACCACTTTGGTTCTAAAGGGTCGGATACCTTGAGCATCGATAGTGTGTTCCAGAAAGTCTAACGAGTCGGTTCCAATTTGGCATTTCTGAACGTTTATAGTAATGCCATGTTTTTGAAGTCGTTCGAAAACAAGATCCAGATGCTTAAGATGTGTTTCTCTGTCCGGACGTGCCATTAGACAGTCGTCAACATACGCGTGTACGAAGTTGAGACCTCGAAAAACGTCGTCTATGAATCTTTGGAATGTTTGAGCAGCATTTCTTAGACCGAAAGGCATTCGCAAAAATTCATAGAGTCCGAAGGGAGTTATGATAGCTGTTTTCGGTATGTTGTCAGTAGCCATAGGGATTTGGTTATACGCTTTAACCAAGTCGATTTTCGAAAAGACAGTTGTACCTTTCAAGGTAGCTGTCAAATCGTGAATATGAGGCAACGGGTAACGATCGGGAATGGTTTTCGCGTTCAATCGCCGATAGTCACCAGTTGGACGCCAATCGTTGCTGTCCTTTTTAGGGACCATGTGCAACGGAGATGCATATGGGCTACTTGACGGTCGTATGATTCCTAAGTCCATCATGTGATCGAATTCGTTTTTCACTAACCTTAGCTTTTCAGGAGCTAGTCGTCGTGCTTTAGAGAATACAGGTGGTCCTGTAGTCGTGATGTGATGTGTAACGTTGCTGGTTACACACGGTAGTTTCGGTTGAGTTTGTTGTATCCCAGGGTACTTATCAAGTAGTGGTTGATAGAGTGGGTCTATCATATGTTTAACTGTGACTGGGGATACTCTACAACCAGTAAAGGAAGTTACGCAAACGGACAAATTAGTGTTTCCGTCTACTAGCCTCCGTTTGCGAGTGTCGATCAGATTATGGTGTTGTAGAAGGTCCATACCAATGATTGGCATAGAAACATCTGCAATAACGAAAATCCAGTGGATGGGTTTGCGTAAACCCACGTTAAGGTAAACGTACCTTTTGCCATACGTAGCGATCGGTTTTCCGTTTGCCGCCTGTAAGTTTAGGGTCGATTCGTGTAGTCGGTCGTTAGGATTTGCTGGGAGAACGCTAACTTCTGCGCCAGTGTCGACGAGGTAGCGAACTCTCGTTGTCACATCTGTGACGTATAACAAACGGCTATGTTCGCCGGCTACGGTTGCCGTTAACGCGTGCCGGCTTGGAAGTTGCCCGAATTGTTTTTCGAATCAGTCGGTTTCGTGTTAGGAAAATTGCAGGGTTTTCTGCAATTTCTGGAAAGCTTTCCATACTGGTTATGATACCAGCACCAGTCGGGGTTATCTGTCTCTCGTGGTCTAGAGACAGATTGCTTACGAGAAATGCTTCTACGTGGTGTGCTCGATCTCTTACGGTCGGTACGAAGACTAAGATAACGCGTGAGTGTGTGACATAAGTCGTTTATATCATTCTGAGTCGTTTGAGGTTTTTCTTTGACTGAAAATACCTCGGTAGTAGGAGGTTTCGTAATTTCTAAAATGCGGTCGGCAGATGCAGCTAGTTCGTCTAAGGCGTTGTTCTGGAACGAGACCAGAACTGCTTGCACCTGTTGGGGAAGTTTTGACAAGAAGAGTTGTTTCAATAGGCCTTCGTCGAAAGTTCTTGGGCCTATTACCTCTCTCATCCGTTGCAACATGTCTGTCGCAGAACCGTGTTGCAGGTCTATGTTATTGAAGAGTTGATCTAACCTTTGTCGATCGGTTAGGTCTCCTCGTTTAAGAATCGAGCGTTTTAAGATTTCGTAAGGATCGGAAACATCACTAGTAAACACACTAGGTGTTACGTACCTGTTGAATTCGCGCGGTAGTGCCTTGACTACTGCGAGGAATTGTGCACGTGTGTCGATCACGCCGTGCTCGGAGAAGTCGGCTTCTGCGTAGCAAAACCAGGCTTCGATGTTGTCGGGCCAGAAAGGCATCAGTTGAAACGAAGGCGGTGACAAGGTCTTAAGCTTGAGTACTTTAGGCGTCTGTTCAGTCATGATGAAGTATGAAGTACGATAATGAACGAGGGGAAAAAATATATATATACAAGAAAAAAAACACGGAAAAAATCACAATGTTTAAAAAAAAATAAAAAATAAGGCAATGATATATAAAAATCCCAAAAAGGAACAGACTCACAGTTGCAATTAGGTGTACCAGATCACGTCGAGCTCACCAATGATGATGCCACAGGTATTCAGTGTTTGACAACGCTTCTACCAGTAACACCTTCTAGTATATTTCGTTCCCGCCCAGAGAAATCAAAAGACAGAGTCGAGGAGATCTGAAGAGTATATTTGGCGATGACCAATATATCGGAATTCTCTGATCTAATCTGGCTAGCGATTGCGGTTGATGTTGAGCACGGCGTTACCACACGTGATCTGGTGCGGATGCCTGACCGAGCGCCTTCAGCTAGATGAGTCCACTAAAACATATGGTCAGCATCCAATGTCGAAAACTTACAGAGCTATTTATTTTGGGGATTTATTTACCGCTACAGTCTATTCTTTGATGCTAATTAAATTTTATCTATCAAATGTTAATGTAGCCACCAACAGTATCTTGATGTAGTGTAGCATGCGAGTTAAATAGCTTAATAGAAGTATCTCAACCTGTGAAACTAGTTGATGTATGTTGGAACCTCATGTAGACTATGAATTCATCCAAGGATCCAAGTTCATTTCGTCGACGAATACTAACTAGCATGGAATGAAAGTCTCAAATTTCTTATCAACTTTCTACAATCCCCTTACATTAAAATATCAAAATATGCGAATACGCTTATAATACTAAGTTTACAACTAAATGATAACATGATTTCCAAATATTTCTCGAATTATATTCTTTTAAAAATCTTCCAGTATTCACTGAGATATTGCCATTAAGTTAAAGTAGTACTTAACTTTTATTAAGAAAGTAAACTGATGATCAAGTCTCATGAAAGGGAAGTTACCTAAATTGTTTGTGTAGTCTGCAACGAGTCTCAGACGAAGTATTTACGAATGGAAGTGTTAAAAGTAAGCTTGAATTGATTCAGGTCCTTCAGAGATGGCAGCTGAACCTCTTGTTTCCAAATGTCTCTCCAAATTTCACATCGTTGGCGAATATAAGTCAAACGATGCTTCTGATGAGGCTCGTTTATTTAAATTAGGTAGTTAAGGACCCCTAGTATTGAATCCTGGGGGATACATTGGGACCTTCTGTAGACTGATAAGAAATGAAGTTTACCCTGGCCATAGATAGTTGACTTTTCAGATATGAAATAAGGCAATGAATTATTGATACCTATTCGTTTGTGCTTATTGATAAGTGTGATTGACCCTATCAAAATCTTTTGAAAAGTCAACATTCCGCTTGCGATCAAGGGTGGTTGTCTCTCTGTCCACTGCGGTCAGCAGGCTGGTTACACAAGAATAACAGCTATTGAAACCGTACTGTTGGGGCGAAGAGAAATTTATGGATAGCACATAGTCATGTAAACCACTGAGAAAAATGCTAGTAGTCTGTAGCTCGAAAGTTCTCTGCGTCCGACTACTTTAAAAATTGGTGTAATGTGAGCCACTATTCAATTTTCTGATACCGTGACCCGGCTAGGGATCATTGTAGAGCGATCAGTTGAATGTAAACCATCACTTCATTGACCACGAGAAAGCATTTGGTAGCGTGGACAGGACAACACTATAGAAGCTTCTTCGACACTACGGCGTGCCTGAGAAGATTGTTAGTGTCATACGAAATTCCTATGATGCATTAAACTGCTAAATTGTGCATGGAGGACGGCTAACAGACTCATTCGAGGTAAAGACCGTTGTCAGGCAAGGTTGCTTACTCTCACCCTTTCTCTTTCTCTTGGTGATCGACTGGATCATGAAGACGTCAACATCTAAGGGGAAGCATGGTATGCAGTGGACATCTAGGATGCAGCTTGACGATCTAGACTTCGTAGATGATCTGGCTCTTCTATCGCACACGCAACAGCAAATGCGGGAGAACATGACCAGTGTAGCGACAGTCTCAGCAGCAGTAGGTCTCAACATACACAAATGGAAAGCAAGATTCTCCGATACAACACAGCATGCACCAATCGAATCACGCTTGGCGGAAAAGATTTGAAGGATGTAAAAACCTTTACATATCTGGGCAGCATCATTGATGAACATGGTGGATGTGATACAGATGTGAGGGAGCGGATCGGCAAAGCAAGAGCAGCATATTTACAACTGAAGAACATCTGAAACTCAAAACAACTGTCAACCAACACCAAAGTCAGAATTTCCAATACAAATGCCAAGACGGTTCTACTGTATGGGGTGGAAACCCAAAGAACTACGAAAGCCATCATCCAGAAGATACAAATGTTTATTAACAGTTATTTACGCAAAATACTTCGGATCCGTTGGCCAGACACTATCAGCAAGAACCTACTATGGGAGAGAACAAACCAGATCCCAGCGGAGGAAGAAATCAGGAAGAATCGTTGGAAGTGGATAGGACACATATTGATGAAAGAACCCGACCGCGTCACAAGGCAAGCCCTTACATGGAATCCTCAAGGTCAAAGAAGAAGAGGAAGACCAAAGAACACATTGCGCCGAGAAATGGAGGCAGACATGAGAAAAATGAACAGAAATTGGATAGAACTGGAAAGGATGGCCCATGAAAGAGTGGGTTAGAGAATACTGGTCACTGGCCTATGCTCCATTGGGAGTAATAGGCGTAAGTAAGTAAGGGCTTCGGCTTAGCGAATTTGAGAATAGCACGCTAGGCGGTTTGTCAATAAAGAATCCGCTACCCTTGGTATGGCAAAATGGACCATTTACAGGTCAGGAGGTGTCTTTCTTCAGGTGAAGCAGTTTTCAATGCATATAGTCAACACTTCGGTTGTTGGTTGAGCCATTAGGACCTAGAAACCGGGAAACGCTAGGAGAGGAGGGGGCCTGCCTATCGGATTTATCTTTTGGGATCGAAGACGACGGAACCATGTCTTCTCTGACTGTCTTTGTGCTTTGGTTACTTGCATTTCGTTGATCGCTCCATAAGAATATTCAGATTTGATTTTATTCGGTTACGGCTTTTGAGCCTTTCGCAGATGGCCTCAGAGATGACTATTCTTACGGAGACCCAAAAGATATTACTTATCACTCCCAGGTTATTTCTAAAGTACGTGTTATCAATATAAAGTCACTTCATGTTTTGTGATACGTGTAAGATGTTTAGGTCTTTGAACGCGCTTATAACGGGAGATCGAAAAATCCCTGTCACCGATTGGGTACCTACCACTTGAAGACGTTCAAGGGTATTTATTGTCTTTCATTAGATACGGATAAGCCGCTTAGGTACAGTATCCACGCAATTCGCTAGATCCGCTAGCAGCTTTCACACTACAATTTGTCTTTGTTATCGAACCATGGCCTACTAATGCATCTAAATGATTATGTTATAGAATCTTTAACAGCTACAATCAGATTCTTGAGCTATTCAGAAAGGGGAGTGTCAAATCTTTTACTTTAGGTTGTCATTAGAAGCAGGGTCTTTAATATTTTTCAGGCTCGATTTTTAGTTGCAGTAACACAATAGTCGCGGTTTCGTGTGTCCGATGTCTAACACTATTAGAGTTTTCAAGTCAATTGTTCTAGAAATAAAGTGATTTTCTGCCGTTTTTTACTTTTTCTGCACTTAAAGACCCTATTTGCGTTCCTCTCTCTGTGGGCCCACTTAACAATTTTAAGGGTGTGAAGAAAACCCCTTCGTTGTATATACGCATGTTTATTTTCAGCCTCGAAAGGGATGCAGTGCAATCACAAAGTGTGCACTGGACTCACATCGGCTGATTGTAAGAGGTGTTTTAAGGCTCTATCAAGTTGTCCCGCAGCTCTATAAAGTATCTGCCGTTTAGTGAGGTGACTGAGCAGCTAAACACAACTAGAAAAATACCCCCAAATAAACAGCTAACAGGATTTGAGAGGGGTTATCAAATATCAAGGAAGCAATAGGTGTCACAATGAGTCCAGTCTTAGATCTTGATAAAACCACCAGGGTAGTATATCCAAAAAGAAGAAAATTACAAGAATCTCCAAAATATGCAAACTAAATAGCCGTCTTACATTAGCACCTAGACCTGCATATTTGACGTTCAACCGTACTGCAGGGATGAAAAGTTTAGGAAATAAAACGTCAAAGCTTGTCAATACAGATCTCGCAGAGAGGTAGCTCATTTTTCGTGGGTTAAAAGCATATTCCGCAACAGGAATAAAGTTTACGCCTGAGCACGATCCAAGCTGTACTAAGTCAAACATAAGCAAGCTACTCCTAGAAACAATAGCAGAAGTTAGGATTCATAAGTTTCACAGGGCAGGACAAGAACATTATTCCAGAAGCATTCAGGTTAGCCTTTCGTTATAATTTAATTTTGCTTCCGCTAATGAAAGTAACCTAATACTAGAGAAATCACGCAAGCCAACTTAATCAGCAACATATGTCCTTGCGAATCTCTGCCTGGTTGAACGTATTAAGAGACAAGCGGTTGTGATATAAATAAATGAGTTCCACTGGACTGGTGAAAAACCTTATGCCTAGGAGTTTACACACTGTATAAGTTCGGGACAAAACAATCCCGAACTGACCGGGTGGGACGGCAAATTATTTCACCCAGTTAAAGGTGTATTATACCAATGCTCGCAGCCTACTAAGGAGTGACAGAAACAGAAAACTCTGATGTCGCTGCTATCTCAGAAACGTGGTTAAATTCATAAGTGTATGGTAGCGAAATTCAATTGCTTGGGGCTTTAGTTTGTCGGGCTGACGGACTAAACCATAAAAGTTTTGGTTATCCCCAACACGAAGAGCACCTTAACCGTACGAGCTGTAGACAAGAATATACGACTTAGGGACAGGTGAACTAGTGTGTTGCTGGCTGAAATACAAAGGGAAAGACATTGAATTGGTTATGATATAGTGTAGTCCAGAATGTGAAGCTGATAACTCTTTCCTAAACAAACTTTTAGGGTCAGGGAAATGTCTCTGGTCTTTGGCCAAATAATTCAGGAGTCGCATCAGGGAACGTCGAACAGTTCGCGGATCCGTGTCGAGCACGAGGACAACCAATGCGCATATTCGTAAGAACTAGGTGAGCCTACAGATCAGTTAACCGTGTTGTATCTGGAATTTTTGAGTATTTTCCCTAAGCTTTGTGTTAGAACTGAACTTGAGAACTGGGTTTATATAACACGGTACTGCTTATTACAAAATACTAAGATTCTACAGACTCTGGTGATTCCAGATCAGTCTGCAATAGGTTGATGGATATGTTTATTTACTTACCTATGGTGTCTAGTCGAATATCGATTTTATAATAAACTGAGATCACAAATGCATCCCACGGTTAAATAATAACATTCAAACAGGTTGAAATGGTTACTTAAATGAGACCAAAGGAAGTAAAGGTCCTTAAAAGTTTTGTTTCCAGCGCGGATAGCGCCCATAAACCGAAGAGAAAACAGAAACAAAGATCTGGCCATAAAAAATGTATGAAAGAATCCTTTTTAACACGCGTTAGCAAGCTTTATTGTTGGAACCATAGTCAATCAAAACAGTAACTTGAAATTCAGCAATAAAAATCAAGGGCAATTTTTAGACAATAAATAAATGTTTCACGACTATCAAAGCTTGAAAATGTTAGGCCAAGTAAACACTCTACGATGAAAAACCAACAACGTGTTAAAAAACTAGGTAAATGTAGTGTAAATAGACTAATTGGGTCGTTCGAAAAATTAATTGTTAAATTATAGACGAAGTGAAACGGTAAAGAGAGAACTAGTTCGCACAATGTCTTATTGGGAATGTGAAATGTCCTGGGTGCCACCATTTGCTCTAGAATATGTGTGTAGTGACTCACGCTTATCACGAGAACATGACTGGTTTAATAAAAACAATTGTTATTATAACCAACTGTACCAGTGTTTGTTTTAATGTGCTTTTGTTCAACTGTGCTAATTATAGCCATTTTGTGCTTCCATTACCTTCCATCATTGTTCCGCGGTTTTTGGTACTGTTCGCACGTACTCCTGTTTTCTGCTTCCACTTGTACCATTCCTTGGCACGATCTCGGTATTCGTTCAATACCACGAGATCGCCAACGAAATAAATCTGGTTACGTTCGATCTTCGCCTTCTGATTTATCTGGCACGTGTTTCTTGGTAGCGGTGTTCATAGTTAATCTCAACTCGACGCCACGCTGCATGTATTTTGTCTAATGTGGCGGGCGAGAATTTAAAAACGTCTCTTGTGTAATTTTAGCCAACTAATCAGGTATTTTAGAGGATGATAAAGAGCTCTCAGGATTCTGTGTGCCATTAAAAAGTAGTTTCTAAGTTTACTGTTCTCTAAACTGTATAAATCCAGTAATTTAAGGGGCTTCTCGTAAGACTTGAACTCAATTTGACGATATGATTTCGTGACCTACCTTTGGATACACTGTGAATATTTGTAGAATTATGACCTAGCGCGATATCAGTACATTTGTCTTTGCTACTACAATAATAGATTAACGTGTTGAACTTCTCCATTGATCAGGGTGATGTGCCCCATTTTAACTCGTCTAGGACATGACAATGATTTAGGGAACGTAAGGATAACAAACCAAGGGGTGTTGCCTCAAATGAGGTCGCTTCTCTAAGCATAGTGGAGTGAGTCATCTCCGGTTAATGTGATGTGTTTCTGTTTAAATGTCTCACATCGTGGTGCACTAATTCCAAATTTAGGCACAATTTCCAAATTGTTATCGAGCTTCAGAACATCCCATCACTGATTTTAATTTCAGGACGACTGGGATGTTTGAAAGTACTGTTCTTTCAGGATCCTTCAAGTAATTGGTTGAGCTGCGAGGACGACTGGGCAACCTTGACTTCGAATTAAGGAAATGAGGCTATATGAAAAAACGAACATTTCGGACAAGATAAAAACTTGTTAATCAGCCAAATCTGGTACTGGCACATATTTTCATTTGGGGACTCTGTGGAAATGGCCCTGACTCGTTATAACTGCATATATCTACTTTTTGCTAATTCGTCTGAATTACTTTCACTGGTATCTTACCACTCATAGCGTTTGATTCTGTATGACTTTGGGCTGCTTGGAGCTTATGGTGATCAATTTCGAGGCAGACCGATTTGCAGCAGCACATAGAATCGTCTGCG
Source organism: Schistosoma guineensis (assembly GCA_944470375.2). Classification (NCBI taxonomy): domain Eukaryota; kingdom Metazoa; phylum Platyhelminthes; class Trematoda; order Strigeidida; family Schistosomatidae; genus Schistosoma; species Schistosoma guineensis. The sequence goes on along the minus strand of OX103890.1, from coordinate 4,372,133 downwards.
GTGGTAATTCGGCTTCATCAATTGCGAACTTGTAGATTACCACCGTGCGTGAGCTTCGTCGAATGGCTGGAGACCTAATGGAGCCAGACGGGAATGACGTGACCGTTCAGCTCACGTTAAAGTCACACCCCACACGTACTACCTAATGTGGACGACGCTTGCGTCGTATTAAGGTACTATGACCAATTTGATGACCGTACAACGCAGACGATGATATTACAATGACACATTAGTAAGAAGAGGTTCAGGGAGCACAGTGAGACTAACAGCACGTGGAGGAGTCCATGAGATGCAATTAGTTGAAGTGCACTGGTTGTTATTGACTTTGGAGAGGATCGGTAAGGTGTATGATATCCAATGACCTGACTGCTGGATGATTTGGCAAGGGTTATAAAATTTCATCGATTTTACAGATTATCCATCATGGCTGCGACATCCGAAATTTTGAATTTTCAAATCCTGTCATCAGCAGGATACGTTACTCCAGTTTGATAAATAAAGAACTAGGAAGTCGTTTTCATCATTTCCTAAGGAAGTTAGGACTGAGAGGTTATCGGTCGGTAACTGTTCGTCAATGAAGACGCCAGTTAGATCTGGCGGGTTTGGTTGTTTCGCCATGGAGTTGCTGAGTGACATTTCAGAGCAACCATAGCTCTCTGACGGGGCCAAAGTAAAATGAGTTTTAGTAAAGTCATCCTCTTCACTGTTGACATTGAGGGTAATGGAGTCTCCCATGGTTAATATGTGAGCGCGTCGTAGAGTGATACTTCCAGTGTCCGAGTATTGCACTGAATGTTGTCAGTAGGCCTTCTACATGAAACTACAACCAGACACCTTGTATTGCTAGGTAATCTCGCTGAGCACTATAGGGATACTTCAAGAGTAGCACACTATCGAATATGCATTTGGTGTGCTTCTAAATAAGAAAGTATGTGTATGTAGCTTTTTTCTTGACGTTGGGACATATATACACGCCTGATTTTAATGACCTTCGGTTCATAACTTGAGACACCCAAACACCTGCTTCTACTTTAGTTATGCGTTTTCTGCATTATTTGATTCATGAAACCTAACCATTTCATTAGTCAAAGGTTCAGAGTCCGTATGTAGTCAGTCATAAATTTTTATCCGAAATGCATTAATGTCCTTGAACTTATTGCCTGACTAATCTAAATATGCCACAGGTATTCCGAGCTTGACTAAGCCTTTACACCCAACACCTTTATAATCAACGCCTGTCAACCCAGTCAAATCTCGAGTCAGAAGTTAAGAGGTTCGAAGATATGTTTGAAAGGCTGTCGATATATCGAGGAGCGTTTAATATAAACTGGCTAACGGTTATATGAGATGTGTAGCACGGCGCACCCATTCGTGATCTAGCGCAGATGTGTGACCGAGCCCCTTCAGCTAGACGTGTTAGTTAAAACTTATGAGGTCAGCATCAAGTGTCGAAGTCCTACAGAACCATTGAATCGAGTGATTTATCTCCTGCTTCAGCTAACTCCCACCTGGTGGAGTAGCGATTACCCTTAAACATGGCCAGCCAGAAGTTTTAGACCAATAAGTTTGCCACTAACGGCTTGCTATGTTTGGCAGCATCTGGTTGTCTGTCCCCAACGTAAGGAGTCATATGGTACAACATAGCAATGAAATAAAATGCAATGAAAGTGTAGCGTGGCGTCGAGTTGAGATTAACTATGAACACCGCTACCAAGAAACACGTGCCAGATAAATCAGAAGGCGAAGATCGAACGTAACCAGATTTATTTCGTTGGCGATCTCGTGGTATTGAACGAATACCGAGATCGTGCCAAGGAATGGTACAAGTGGAAGCAGAAGACAGGAGTACGTGCGAACAGTACCAAAAACCGCGGAACAATGATGGAAGGTAATGGAAGCACAAAATGGCTATAATTAGCACAGTTGAACAAAAGCACATTAAAACAAACACTGGTACAGTTGGTTATAATAACAATTGTTTTTATTAAACCAGTCATGTTCTCGTGATAAGCGTGAGTCACTACAAAAGTTTCTACTCATCGTAATCTTCATTAGTTTTTCATATTTCCAGCCGTCGCGAAAAAGAAAAAAAGAAGCCATAAGTGTATGTCGAAATACACTCGTACATGCATAAGGATTTATTTGCCACTTACAGTGTGATTACATATAAAATATCAAACAAAGGGATATGGTATTGAATCGTTATAAATGGTTATTAAAGCTCCTAAATTTACGTGTTAATGTGTAGATTCAATAGTATAATCCAAGAGATATGAAGTAAGGCGTGTAAGAGAAAGATTGATGATGGCCTCCGGTGTTCTGTCCTCAGAGCTTGTAATATAAATCATTGAATATTCTCGGCCTTCCGAAACGCGCGCTCTTGTCGAGTGTGCTCGACGTCTTCAGAAATTTAGGATGGCTAGCCCAAGGACACGGCGAGTGCTAATGGATGTCAAGAAAACAAATGCGAACCATGTATGTCATTGTTTGCCTTTATGTGGATGAATGACTGTCGTTTCCATTTTTTTCTTGCTGACTTAGTATCCGTGTCTCATTTCCAGTGCGGCCAAATGATCGACATTAAGCTAATGAGGTGGAGAACAATATTTTATTCTATTTTTGAACGTTGTACCCTGTACCTTACACTAACCCATATCTGATCGGCCACAAAGAGGTGAACTAGATCTATGGAGAAGAAGCTGGACCTTCACTGGAAAGCAAACTGTAAGGATTAACACAAGTTGACCAACCTGTTATCCTTATTACTGAAGACTGAAATCAGAAAACCTTACTGAACTTCTAGTGTAGCGATCTGCGTATAGCCAGAGAGTACTTTATGTACTAGAGTAGCGTAAGTGAGGAGGGCTGGGAAAGAGAAGAACAAAAGAAAAGGTAAGTTGACGACCCGGCAAGCGCACACAATTCACTTGTATTTAGTAACGAGGTCAGTCGATGACAATCAGAAGTAATGCATACCTCGAATTAAGTCAGTCTTGGGATCGACTACTACTCTGCAGTGGTCTGAATTATATATATATATATATATATATATATATATATATATAAACTAGTCAAGTACACTTTTCCAACTGTCCTTTCAAGTTGATCATCCCGTCAGGAAAATGGTTCACAATAAAATGTGTCATGTCTGTAAAATATTTAACAGCAATATTTCTACCTTGGGGTTTCGCTGATTTTCAAACCTTACTCTGGGGATGTAGTAGTACTTGCTACCTATTAATGTTCACCAAGCTGTAGTCGTATGAGATATTATATTGCTGCATAAATTCTTTAAAGATGCCTAATGTCGGCTATCAGCTTTATTTCCGAATGTAAACATTTAAGTATATTCACAGTTGTATTGCTTGCATCCAGGTCTCAAAAAAATGAGTACTGGACAGTCATGATTTCAAGATATACCCTATTAAACCAGAGGTTTTATAATCAGTATTTATTTTCATTTGTAGTTATGTTTCGAATGTGGGTCGCCAAATCCTCAATGGGCTAGCGTTACATATGGTATTTGGATATGTTTAGAGTGTTCAGGAAAACATCGTGGATTGGGAGTTCATTTGAGGTAAGGCGTTTCGTAATAAGTATTGTTCGGTTATTCTAAAACCTTTGCTCTGGTTTTCTATCGTTGTCTCTGTGAGAACTGGTTAATTATCACAGTGTTAAAATAATGAGATAGTTGTCTTACGGTTTCACAACAACCTTCGTAATTGCCAGGTCTATTAGTCTCTGCATGCGGATTTCTTGAGGTACATTTTTTGAAACCAGTTAATAGTGGTTCTACGAGATCAAAAAAAACTGGTAGAAATTAGTTTGTATCGTTATTGAAGAAATATTTTTTGGTCTTTCTTTAACATGTTAAGTAATGTCTAATGTAGTTTTATTTTTGTATTATTCTCATAATCAGTTTTGTTCGCTCAATTAACATGGATAAATGGAAGGAGTTGGAGTTGGAAAAAATGAAAGTTGGAGGCAACAGACATGCTAAGGAGTTTTTCGTTTCACAACCTGATTACAGACCTCAGTGGAGTTTTCAAGAAAAGTATAATAGTAAAGCTGCTGCTTTGTTGAGAGATAAGGTTAGTACAGTATAGTCATTATCTTGGTTAACCAGTGACCAAGGTATTCATTACTCAGTAATTACATTATAATTAAATTCATTTAATCCACTGTGGTCCTCCAGTGGGTTGTTTGTTGGACTTGTGTAGGAGTTAATATAATATCTCTTCTCCCAAACAACTGGTAGAGCAAGATTCTGTTTTGTACCTCTGGCTGTACGTTTGGTGCTTAAATCACAAGTTTCAGATTTACGTTCTTGCCCAATAATAGCGGATTACAGCGAATTGTGTTGCGTATAACTAACCACCACCTACCTTGACGCTCAGTGATAATTAGGGTAGGAGTATATTAAAAGTTGGAAGCAGCCACATCAAGATGTAACATTAGCCTATAAAGTTTTTGAATTTTTTGTCGGAGTCATATTGGTATGTGTAGGCTACCAGGTCAAATTCTATGCAATAATCGTGGTCGGTGTTTGTAGATCCTGGATGAAATGGCTTTAAATCTGATCACAGTAGCTCAAATGCATTTATTTTTCACGTTTCTCTGATTCTTGGGCTTTGATAGTATTCTATAATTTTTAGTATTTTCCACTTTCTTTCTGACTCATATTCTTTATGTTAAGACCTGTATATTATCATTGATACTGCTGTTATTTTGATTCCTTTGATATTCGTTTCGCTAATCACTTGTTATGGTGATTTGATATAGTAATTTGTGCTGAGGTTCGTTTGTGACAGGTTCTACATTGACCATAACGGAACGAATGACGTACAACCCACCATATATGTACATCGTTGACTTGTTGCTATGTTATAGATAATGAAATTTGATTAAAATAACTGTCCACTAATTTCTCAGCGTTATAGATTAATTCATTTAATTCCACTGCTTACTAACATTCTTAAGACACGGAATTGTCCTTGTAAATTAATCTAGAAATATTTGGTCAGTACTTATTGATATTAGGAATATCTTTTACACTTTGTTTGTTAAGTCGGTTGTGAAGACTTCTGCACAACATGAAGTTCAAGTAAATTTGGACTTCAAATAAAGCATCTCAATCACCACGATTGAAGGTGATAAAGATTTGTCATTCAATAAATGTGATCTTGGAAGTGTTTTGTATTTATAATTTAAATTTACTAAAACCTTTTTGTCTTACAAGATAGCATTCATACAGATATTGGGTGGAAATGTATTTTCCACGAATAATTTGTTGATACCTTAACTTTATGTGTTCCGTTGTTTTTAGTTGCTTTTCATTATTGAAAACTAAACAGCTAGTAGCTCACTTCTTCTTCAAGTATGTGATAATGATGTCTGGAAAGACAATAAAAACTTCACGATTAAACCACCCAGGTCAGATAACACATAACTCCCAAAATCCTCGTTCAGGGCTACAAATCTTGTCAATTATTGTTGGATGGTAGATTTAACTGGAATTTTAACAGTACACTTGTCAACTGTGGGCTAATTTGGAAAATTAAGCTTGAAAAGTCTGGAAATATTCTTTTACCTATATTTCCCCATAAAATTTCTGTGTAGACTGTCAAGAAATTTAAGTTCAATTAATGCGAAGTTGAAAATAATGTTAGCATCTTTCGTCCGACTATTTAAGAATAATTTTACGGGTTTAAACATCACAACTTAACTTAGCCTTTTGTGATTTATAATTAATAGACCTTTAGCAGTCGTCTGATTAATGGATAAAATGTACCAATCGCCTGATAGTATGCAATAATACAATATGTCCAAGTGATAACTGCTCACGTGACAAGATTGCTTAAGCAAGCCTTTAAATGGACTCACATTCGATTATAAGACAGCTGACTGGTAGAAAAGGTCTTTTTCTAAAAAATAACACGCTCATTCCGTACCTATTTATGTTTATTTCTTGGATATGTAACTCAGGGATCCAGAAACGATTTTAATCCATTGGGTTACGAATCTCAGTTATGTTCCACCTACTTTTAGTTTGTGCAGCATAGTGTGATCTCTTACCCTTATCTGTTAAGTGTGACTCAGCATGGAGCACACGTGAGCACACTAATCTGCTTTGGTCATTTTTTTATTGTTACAGATTGCAACTGAAGCGTCTGGTGAGGATTGGGACGAAGACGCCGCTAATATACGTAATAATAAACCTACCAGTATAAGTCATGTAAAAACAACCGGTGATCTACCATCTTTATCCTCAGATAAACGAAACTTTCATAATCATAATGATTATCAAACCCCTGACTATTATCCTGGATCAAACAAAATGACCAGTTGCCGTTCAGATTTGGAATCCTGGTTAAGGGATACAAACTTATCCGAGGAGCATGATTCATCTAAAACACCAGCAACGAAGACAACAACAACTTCTGCCAATGCACGTTATGATAAAGTTCCAGATTGGGCTGAGTATGTCAATTTTCAATCACTGTAATTGCTATGTTTACACTTTGTTTAAGCACACGATAGTTGTTCAGTTTGTATTACTATATGCTCCGGTTGTGAATCGAATAATGCTTATTAGTTAGTGTTTAGTTTTGTTAGTCAACTTAGAGACTGAATAGTTCTCGGTATCTTGTTGCATAAATTTTCGTAATTCCGTAATAATAAATGTTTTGCAGTCTTTCCTATTATCAGCGTAACATCATGGTATTTCGTGTTTAGTCGAAAAATTCGTCTTTGATTTTTGTATCGAAGAAATGTTTTGAATGAAGTTTGGAGGTGTTTTTTTCTCTATCAGGTCTATGATAGGTTTCAATCCTACGCATTCCACGTGTCTTTTTAGTAATTTCGTTTAAGGATTCACACGTAACCTACCTTTTTCTCATTTTATTAGACTTGACAATTAAATTTGATGTCGATTGTTGACAGTAGCATAGATAAAATCGACCTATCTATACTGAAAATTGACGTCTTATAATAGTCTGTGTCCTTTTTAGCATTGTAACGACAAATCCAGCTGCAAAAGGTCAGATACATACAATGTGTTGGTGAGACTAGTTTTGCTTTTTACTTGTGAGACCTAAGAACAATATTATTACCACACTAGCTTCAATTTAATATTCAAACTCAACTCACTATTAATCAAAACTTTCATAACTTCTTCCTATGCAACGCTAACATTTATCGTTTAATTATACTAAGTTTTAAAAATGATATCATTAGTTATGTTTGTCTTGACACGGATAATAAAATACCACCTTACTTACTTACTTACTTACGCCTGTTACTCCTCGTGAAGGAGCATAGGCCACTCACCAGCATTCTCCATCCAACCCTGTCCTGGGCAATCCTTTCCAGCTCCTTCCAGTTGTAATTCATCCTTTTCATATCTGCTTCTATTATCCGACGTAATGTGTTCTTTGGCCTTCCTCTTTTCCGCTTCCCTTCAGGATTCCAAGTTAGGGCTTGTCTCGTGATACAGTTTGACGATTTGCGTAATGTATGTCCTATCCATTTCCATCGTTTTCTCCTAATTTCCTCTTCAGCTGGAAGTTGGTTTGTTCTCTCCCACAGAAGGCTATTGCTGATGGTATCTGGCCAATGGATGTTGAGTATCTTGCGCAGACAGCTATTTATAAATACTTGTACTTTCTTGATTGTGGTTGTTGTAGTTCTCCAAGTTTCAGCTCCATACAGTAGAACTGCCTTGACGTTCGTATTGAAGATTCTCACTTTGATATTGGTTGAAAGTTGTTTTGAATTCCATATGTTCTTCAATTGTAGGAATGCGGCCCTTGCTTTGCCAATCCTCGCCTTTACGTCTGCATCTGAACCTCCTTGTCCATCGACGATGCTTCCCAGGTATGTGAAGGATTCTACATCTTCCAGAGTTTCGCCATCAAGAGTGATTGGATTGCTGTTTTCCGCTTTGAATTTGAGGACCTTCGTTTTCCCTTTGTGTATACTGAGGCCTACTGATGCAGAGACTGCTGCTACACTGGCTGTCTTCATCTGCATCTGTTCGTGTGTACGTGATATAAGAGCTAGGTCATCTGCGAAGTCCAGATCGTCTAATTGGTTCTGAGCTGTCCATTGTATTCCGTGTTTTCCTTCAGATGTCGAGGTCTTCATAATCCAGTCGACCACCAGAAGAAAGAGAAAGGGAGAGAGTAAACAGCCTTGTCTGACCCCGGTCCTTACTTGGAATGCATCCGTCAGCTGTCCTCCATGCACGACCTTGCACTGTAGTCCGTCGTATGAGTTCCGGATAATATTGACAATCTTCTCAGGAATTCCGTAGTGTCGAAGAAGTTTCCATAATGTCCTCCTATCTATACTGTCAAATGCCTTTTCATAATCAATGAAGTTGATGTATAGTGACGAGTTCCACTCAACCGATTGTTCGACGATGATCCGTAGTGTTGCAATTTGGTCTGTGCACGACCGATCCTTACGGAATCCAGCTTGTTGATCTCGAAGTTGAGCGTCTACTGCATCCTTCATCCGGTTCAGCAAAACTCTGTTGAAGACCTCCCCTGGTATTGACAGTAGTGTTATGCCTCTGTAGTTTTCACATTTGCTCAGATCTCCTTTCTTTGGAATCTTGACGAGGTGCCCTTCTTTCCAGTCCATTGGCACTTGTTCCTCCTCCCAAATCTTTTTGAATAGAGGGTAAAGCATGCTTGTGGTTACTTCGACGTCTGATTTCAGTGCTTCAGCTGGTATGTTGTCGGGTCCTGCTGCTTTCCCGTTCTTGATTTGTCTGACGGCCGCTCTAATTTCTTCCGTCGTTGGTGGGTTGACATCTATAGGAAGATCTGTGTGTGCTGCTTCGATGTTCAGTGGATTCATAGGAGCCGGCCTATTCAGGAGTTCCTCAAAGTATTCTACCCATCTGTTACGCTGTTGTTGAATTTCAGTGATTGGCTTGCCTTCCTTGTCTTTGACCGGCCTCTCTGGTTTATTGTATTTCCCTGCTAGTTTCTTCGTTGTATCGTAAAGTTGTCTCATATTTCCTTCTCTAGCAGCTTTTTCTGCCGTCGTTGCTAATTCTTCCACGTATTTCTTCTTGTCAGCTCTAATGCTCCTCTTCACTTGCTTGTTTGCTTCTATGTATTCAGCTTGTGCTTGGACTTTCTCTGCTCGTGTTCGGCTGTTGTTTATTGCTGCCTTCTTGTTCTTCCTTTCTTTGATCTTGTGCAGTGTTTCTGTAGAGATCCATTCCTTATGATGGTATTTCTTTAGACCGAGAACCTCTTGACACGTTGAAGTTAATGCTTCCTTGATGCTTTTCCAGTTGTCCTCCATAGTAGTTTCTTCTTCTTTCAGTAGATCTTGTAAGGCTTGGAACCTGTTGTTGAGAGCTATCTTGAATTCATTGAGTTTGACAGTATCTCGAAGGAAGGCTGTATTGAACCTTTGTATTGCTGTTTGTCCACTTGTCCAGTTCTTTTTTAGCTTCAGTTTCAAATTGGCTACAACTAGGTGGTGATCTGAAGCTACGTCAGCTCCTCTCCTGGTTCTCACATCTTCCATTGTCCTTCGGAATTTTTTGTTGATGCAAATATGGTCTATCTGGTTCTCTGTAGTGTGGTCCGGTGAGATCCATGTAGCCTTGTGTATACGCTTGTGTGGAAATATTGTGCCTCCTATGACTAATTTGTTGAATGCACACAAATTTGCAAATCTTTCTCCATTTTCGTTCCTCTCTCCCAGTCCATGTTGCCCCATAATATCTTCATATCCGATGTTGTCTATTCCGACTTTGGCATTTAGATCTCCCATTAGAATGGTGAGGTCCTTTCTTGGGCGTTTCTCAATGACTGACTGCAGCCGCTCGTAGAACTGATCTTTAATGTCGTCGTTGCTATCATTGGTGGGTGCATAACATTGGATAATATTCATTAAGATCCCCTCCTTCTTTGTTTTGAATGATGCTTTGATGATTCTGGATCCGTGGGATTCCCATCCTACAAGTGCATTTCGTGCTACTTTGGACAGCATTAGAGCAACTCCCTGAGTGTGTGGAGCATTTTCCTCTTCGTGACCGGAGTATAGCAGCATCTCTCCCGTAGCTAGCCTTTTCTGTCCAGCTTGGGTCCAGTGAGTTTCGCTGATCCCCAGTACTGCTAAGTTGTATCTCCTCATTTCCATTGCTATTTGACTGGTCTTCCCGGTTTCCCACATTGTTCGGACGTTCCATGTACCTATAAAAATTTTTGCTCTGGTTGTTAGAAGGGGCATCGGCCTCGTGGCTTCCGAAGGAACTCGGCTTTCACCATGAAGCGTCATAATTCTTCTAAATGAAGACCTTCTAACTCTCAGGGCAGAGTTAAAATGGTTTGAATTATTTTTTCTGGTAAGCGTTTTTTTAGCGAGTTAGTTTTCTACGGGATGGGGACGCTAACCCCATCCCCAACCCTCCTCCTTTACCCGGGCTTGGGACCGGCAGTAACTCTAGAAGAGCTACAGGCGGAGTTAAAATACCACCTAGTTGTGGGATAATTACCTTTTTTCCTAATAATGATCTATAATAATCGAGCCAGTGTTAGTGTAGATCCAATTTTTAACATGGTCACATTCACACAAATTTTGTTCCTGATTATGCCGTTTCTTGTGGCATTTCCGTCACTGGAAGGACCAAAGGACGGTTTCATAGAATATGATTGAGCAACTTTTTGCCATTCTGAGATTCATGATTCTCATTTTTGTAAGAATCAGGAACCTTATGCAAAGTTCGTCTGCCTCATAATTAGTCACAACAGTAACTTACGCCTGTTACCCCTAGTGGAGGAGCATAGGTCGCCCATTCAACCTTGTCCTGGGCAATCCTATCCAGTTGCTGTTCATCCTTTTCATGTCTGCTTCCGATTCTCGACGCAGTGTATTCTTCGGCCTTCCTCTTTTCTGTTTCCCTTCAGGATTCCAAGTTAGCGCTTGCTTCGTGATGCAGTTTGCTGATTTCCGTAATGTATATCCTAACCTTTTTCTAATTTTCTCTTCATCTGGAAGCTGGTTTGTTCTCTCACACAGTAGGCTGTTGCTGAGGAGGACATTGAGTATCATGGGTAGACATTTGTTTATAAATACTTGTGCTTCTTTGGTGATGGTTGTAGTAGTTCTTCACGTTTCAGCTCCGTACAGTAGGACTGTCTTGACTTTCGTATTGAAGATTCTGACCTTGATATTGGTTGACAGTTGTTTTGAGTTCCATATGTTCTTCAATTGTAGGAATGCGGCCCTTGCTTTACCAATCCTCGCCTTTACGTCTGCATCGGATCCTCCTTGTTCATCAATGATGCTTCCCAGGTACGTGAAAGATTCCACATCTTGCAGAGCTTCTCCACCAAATGTGGTTGGGCTGGTGCTCGCTGTGCTGTATTTGAGGATCTTGCTTTTTCCTTTGTGTATGGTGAGGCCTACTGATGCAGATGCTGATGCTACATTAGTTGTCTTCATCTGCATTTGTTTGTGTGTATGAGATAGAGAGGGGCCAGGTCATCTGCGAAGTCCAAATCTTCTGATTGATTGTGAGCTGTCCATTGTATTGCATGCTTTTTCTCATATGTGGAGGTCTTCATAATCCACTCGACCACCAGAAGAAAGAGGAAGGAGAGTCGGCAGACTTGTCTCACTCCGGTCTTTATTTGGAATGCATCTGTCAACTGTCCTTCATGCACGACTTTGAAATGTAATCCATCGTATGAATTCTGTATGATGTCGACGATTTTCTCAGGTACTGCATAGCACCGAAGACGTTTCCATAATATTCCCCTATCCATACTGTCAAACGCCTCATAGTCAATGAAGTTGATGTATAGTGACGAGTCCCACTCAACTGATTGTTCGACGATGATCCATAGTGTCGCGATTTGGTCTACACGACGAACCCTTACGGAATCTAGCTTGTTGATCTCGAAATTGGGCGTCTGCTGAGTCTTTCATCCGGTTCAGCAGCACTGTTTAACTTTTCTTGGTTTTGACACACAACAGTAGGAATAAGCAGAAATCAGCCTCAGCGAAGGAAGTCGAGCAATTTTATAAGGTTGCTTTTTACAGGGCTTCATGGGATTGTGAACGCCAAAGTGGCTGATCGATATTGAACTGTTGTTCGAGAGTATATCCATCCCAATCGTAAATGCGATTCCTCTGCCTACGAAAACAGTCCATGGATTTTTTGTGCAGTTCCTTTTTATGCGATGTGTATGTCAAATCCATTTATAATTTTCAGCAGAGGTAAATACCAGAAAACGTGAGCATCTTTCTTCTGATTATTGCTGAAATATCTTTACTATGCTTCCTGATGACACTTGAATTGCGTTTCCATCTTGTTTCTTCTTCCGATGTTTGACTATTTTGTTTTTGCGGTGTCCAGAGCTAAAACAGAAGCGGAAAAAGTGTTTATTAATTGTGGTACATCAGAGTTACTAGATGTGGAGATATCATCGAAACACAGTGTATCATCATTACTAGGCTTGAAATTTTCATAAGAATATAGTGTTATGGAAGAGGCTTTTAACAATTAATGAGGCAGAATTTCAATTGTTAAAATCACTGCGTAGAGTGGTTATTTATAGATGAACACGATGATATGATATGTGATCGAGTGATGAATGGAATGGAGATAGATAGGTGGATGGTAGTGTTGGTGTTTTCTGAAATAATTCATCTGTAATTGATTTAAAGCGTTGTTGGTACCGATTAGAAATCAGTGCCAAAAACATTTTTGCCATATGATCACTATTTTATCCTTCTAAACAGTTGAAAAAATGCAATGGAACCTTTCATAAAATGTCTGATATTGGATAAATACCTCTCAGTCATTTGATTTATTAGTCAGAATAGGTTGAGATCTCTGATACAAGTGCTCAAATCAATCTAGATTGTTGCAATTCACACCATCATACGAAAAGGAGGAATCAATAAGTTACATAGTGGTTAAACAATCTTTATAAGAATCAGTGTAAATATCGAAGTTTTGGTATATTTCTTTAGTTTTTCATCCATATATATATTTTTTACTTTTGAACTGTGCAACTTTTGATATGAATATTGTGCTAAATTTGTGTTACTAAAATTAAAATAAAGTGCTATGGTGAAAAAGTGCTTAAAACGAAGTATCTTTCTTTATTTGTCTTATGTCAATTCCATTTCCTAAATATCTTATTGATTTTATTGTATTTTAGCTCTAAATTTATGGATGATAATGGTAAATATACGAATTCTTCGTCTAGGCATTATTCATTAGTACCTGAACGAAATGATAAATACTCATGGCAGTCAGTAAGTTGTTTGTGCATTCCATCATTAATCTTGTATTAACTCATTTATGAAGCTCAAGTTTCTGATGCTAAGCTATGATCATCACTTCAGATGTGACCTAGGATGCATGAATGACAGTTCTGTTTAGTATTGATGATGACAAAATGCAAAATCTTCTAATCGCATTGAACAACAATGCCAGTGCGGTGCGTTCGTCTTAAAATGCAAAATTTCCTCCCTAGGACCGATCTGTATCAACGCCTCAACTACTAGGGTTCGGGTGTAAAGTAGTTAGGCTCATCGACTACGTCACTTATCTTGAAAGTTTTATTAGCCCTGGTGGATTGATGTCACAGGAAATCAGGACACGAGATATTTATTTGGCAACCAAAGGACGAGTCTATTGGTCAGCAGTTCGCTCTGTTCTAGTTTATGTCTACGAAACGTGATCTTTTTAAAAAATAAAGGATAGTGTTAGCGGGACATAGACCGGATTGAAGCATGCTCAATGCATGATTGCTTTGGTGCACGCTGATTGGCTAATTCTTATCCAATCAGCACTGGTCGATAGTTGGAGAAGACTCTAGAATCTTCTTATGTAAAAACTATAAATATACTGACGTTTTCCCTATTGTGCTTCTGACTTCCATCTAACCTTGTTATTTGGAATATAATCTCTTCCTGTTCAACCGTGTTTTGATTTGGGGACTTGTCGAGTGAATCGGTGTCCGAGAATACTAAGCAATAGGAATATCTGGGTCATAACCGTAAGAAGAAAGAGATTATAACAGATAGTTTACTAACATTTGGTCATATATGCTTTCGAAACATCGCTCGTGTATATGGGAACCATCAAATGTACGACATTGAAATTATGCAGAAGATGCTAGATAAAGGTGGGGAATTGGTTGGTGAGGCTACAAATCATTATTGGCTAAGATAGCTGGGACATATATTACGTATGTGCAACATTTGTTCTGTAGGAGTAATTTAGAAGGAAGCTTAGTGGGAGCCGAACCAAGGTGTGACATCAGTCTATTATGTCATTGATTATAAGAGTCAGCTGTGTTGGTAGGTGCAAACTACCTGGTTATGGTCTACGTGTCTATCGTGACCAATAGTTAGGGACTTTGGGTAACATTACTCGAAGTCGGTCACAATAATGAGAATGCATTTACTCGTTATTTACCTATTAATCCTGAATTTCAAAATTGTTTTGTACTACTTTCCCTCTAAGTAATTCATTATTCTAAAATCATATCGTTTATGCCTAATGTTTCCTACTGTCACTGATACTGTCGCTACTTCTACTACTTTGATATTTGTTTTGAAAAATTAATTTCACTGTGCTTAAGTGGTGGGGCATTTCGATTGATATGCATGTGTATACCAGGCTCTACGTTGGTGGTAACCGGCTGACTGACTTCAACTAGATTTATCTCCATTGTTTATTAACAATGTAAGTAAATGCATATAACTAGTGTGTCGTTCTTACACAGATTCCTAACTCCAATGACCGAGTTTTGTGTAAAAATCCTGAAACCAAAAGGCGAAATCTGTCTATTATGGAGGGTGGAATGGGCATTGAGAATTTACACACACCAGATTATTAGATATCTGGGTATAGTCTATGTCGTAAAGAGTACAATTAAAGATGAGTCTAAGAAATTGAAAATGCTCTACTAATCTTTGTATATATAGCTACAACGTCATCAATTTTCGAAGATAATGGTTTATGTTTAAAAAATAATAGACACAGTTCATGATAAAAATCGTATCACAAAGTATAAGTAGTAAGAAGAAAAACAATGTTATCGTAAATCAGATTGTACATCAAATTATTGATATAGAAAGATAAATGATTGGTTGCAACAAAACAATGGCATTCGCTTCAATAATTGGGCCGTAGAAACCATGTAACGTAGTCTAGACTACTTATTACCGTTAAGTAGTCCGACATAATATCTAAAAGATACACAGGAGACTAATTATATTATTTTAACAGTAAGTTGTTGCGTTACTTTTTGTAATTGTGGTGTTGTTTTGAAAGCCGTCATTTCTGATTCCTTCGTTTTATTTACTTAGTTTTCACGTACTACTATAATATTCTAGTTCATGTTTGTTGTTTTCTACAATTTTTTTCACTGATTTGTGTTGAAAGTCATTATTTTGTTTTATAGTTCACATTATGAACTGATCTTAATCAGTCTCCTATTAAAAATCAGGAAGCAATCGATAAGTGTTTCGTCCTAGTATGGGCATTCACGACCTCATTAGGTGTCGAACTCGAGACCCTTATTATGAGCACTTTATCTTGTGACTATTCAGTTGAGATCCAGTTGTTTACGTGTCTAATTTTCCAGTGGCATTAGTGGATAACTACCTTCAACCTTCACTCACTCCATTGTTCACAGCATCTCACTAAAAATCTAGGGATTACTTTAATGAACATATAATTATTATTATTCCTGACAACCATTGAAAATCACGAAATAGTGGATAACTGTTTCATCCTGACACCTTAGTTAACATTAGTCTGTAATATAAACTATGAAGTTCAACTATCTTCACAAACCCCTTATAGTGTTATAGTGTTATCGTTAAAAGCAGTATATTGTAACTAAAGGACAAATTAAGCAATAAGCAGCAAACAAACCAAAGGCATAACAACACTGAATTCTAATGTTTGAAATAAAAATAATTCTATATTTTATTCTTAATTTACTTGTTAATTTTTGAATTTGTAATTTTAGGGTTGGGCAATGGTTAGTCAAGTGGCCTCAGTAGCTGCTAAATGTACCAGTCAATTAGCATCTCAAGCAACACAAAAAACCAAAGAATTAACTCAATCCGTTCAGGAAAAAGTGAGTCACAAAAATAACTATACTGAAAAAGTCTCATAAAATTATATTGTTTTATGCATAATAATAATAATAATAATAATAATAATAATAATAATAATAATAATAATAATAATAATAATATGGTTTCATAGTTTACAATACATAGTACACACACACACACACCCGTACGCAAGTAACAGATTAAAATGAATTTGATCGAAATTGTACGTAAATATTTTTTCTTTGATACTTTTTAATTTCCCAATTGTAACCTGTAGTCTGGTTTGTTTATTGTACATTTCATATTCTTTATTGTCGTTGTTATTGTTTAAGTTTTTTTTATTTTTGTTGTTGTTGTTGTTGTTGTTGTCGTCGTCATATTTCCATGTATCATTCATTTAATACTGGAATAAAAAAATTAATATCACAGATTGAAATTATGAGTCAATGGAAGCTAGACCACTATGGAAAACCTGGAAGCACTGGACGGTCGTTTCGCGCCTGGCGCAAGACTGATATGTTCTGGGTTCGAATCTCGCGGGGTGCGGGATCGTGGATGCGTACTGCTGAGGAGTCCCATATCAGGACGAAATGGCCGTCCAGTGCTTCCAGGTTTTTCATGGTGGTCCATCTTCAATTGACTCATGATTTCAATCTGTGAAATTTCTAAAATCTCCACAAACCCCTTCTGATAAAAAATTAATCAACAAAATACCTACAAATAATGTATATTATGTAATAAATCTATCTCATCACTTCTTAGTTGAATTATTAAATATAAGATTTATGTAATTAACATTGAACAATACACATTTCAATATTTGTCCAGGGGAAAATAAATCAAGCAAAGAAATAATAATAATAATAATAATAATAGTTTAGTTAAGTTGTCCTTTTCTGGTATAAGGCATCAAGTTGTAGATCTATAGTCATTGAATGTAAATTTACCATACTATCTGACTGTTTGAACTTTAGTTATAAAATTAAAATCTGTGTTACAACGATTAAATTTCAAGTGTATAAATGATTGAGCTACAAGTGATACGTACTAGTTTGTACATTGTGGATTATCTTTTATGAAAAAATAAATGTTTGTTTGTCAATTTGTGTATAACAGTTTTATGTAATAATATTTTATGAGAGAGTAAATAACTTGTTCTAAGGTTCAAACGTTTTTCTTTTTCATCTATTAAATTAACTATTTGAGGTGTACTATTGTTCACACTGCCTTCTTATGGTTGGGCTGTTGTTTACAAAATTGAGGGAACGAGAAGCAAATGTCCGGAGCTTTAACCGGGTTGGTGGATATGGAGGATACACCTGGCCGTTCCAAACCAATGGTGAACATGGGCTCCAGGATCTTAAAAGGACAAATAGCGTATTAACCTATTGTTTGTCACCGGCTACCATGGGACTGCATCCCCTAACGCTGCTCGACTGCCTTGTGGATTAGACCTTCAGGTCAAAGGTTTGGTGAGTGGCCCCCTAAGGAAACTAACTGCTTCGGTTTGAACACCTGTGCAATATCACAGCCTTCAAACAAATCAGTGATAACTACTACCGGCCTTATTGTTACTGTATGGTGCATATGTATTTGGTGTCTCCTTGTACCAATGTTTATGTGTTCAAATAAATAAAATAACACTTGTTCAATTACCTTGATACAAAAGCGTACATTTCCAAGTGCCTTTATGTACTCAAGTGTTTATATTTGGTTACTTGCTAAATCTTACTTTCAAAACTAATTTGAAATAATAACCACAGGGAAATAATGCAGACTGAATAAGTTGACTATCAAAACTACTGGTGTTTTTGAATGTTTTAATAACACTTGTCGTTATTGTAATTGTAGTCGTCGTCACCGTCTTTGTCAAATAATCAATGTTGTCCATTTCTTGTTGAATTTTTTGTATTTAAAAAAAGGTTAAAGATAGCAATATTTTGGATTCATTATCAAAAGGTGTTGATACTGTTACCTCAAAGGTTAGTAAGTAGTCTGTTTTATTAATATGCATGTGTTCTAAGGTCAGGATATATGTGTGTATAATTTTATTATTGTGGTCACTTTTAGGCCATAAAGTTGTATGCTGCATGATAACTTGAAAATTGCCTTTACAATTGAGCTAAAAATTTGATTGTATGCCTCTGTATTAATCATAGGTCGATAATTTTAACTACTCATTGTAAAAATAGAGTAAATTTGTGCCCCCTTTTTCACAGTTGAAATCATGAACTTTTCTTAGCTAGACCACCACTCAAATCCTAAAAGCATTAGATAACCATTTTGTCCTAATGTGGGGCTCCTCAGCAGTAGACGTCCACAACTCTGCGACCGTTAATTGAACCTAAGACCTTCAGTCTTGTGCGCAAGTGCTTAATCTCTATACTTTTTTGTTGTTTAAAATTACGTGATCTGTCAAACGATTAAAAGTGAACAGACTAAATAGAATGAAGTTATTATTCAGTATTTTTTGTAGTTCATGCTATTAAGTGTTACTCAATCATACCGAAATGCTGATATATACATGTAACTGTAAGTTTTACCTGTTGTAAAAAGAATAATTTAAGTGGTAAAACACCTAAAATGTACTAAAAAAACCAATCAGTTTCAAGATAGCAACGTTTAATTGTTCGCACGAAATTAAAATCAAAGAAACGCGATGACAGCTAGTTTGTAGCCTATTAAGGTTAAGTAAAATTACTTCTGTGACCTAACCGACATAGAAAATTTATTGATGTGTAGTATAGGTAATCAATGGTGTTGCAGTTAGGGATATTACCATTGAGGTATTAGAACCATTAACCATATTGTTGATGGAGGGAGGAATTGATCAAAGCATTTTAATTTTGAAAATTCTAGCCCGTTCGACCGAGTGCAAATTTTGTAAACAGGAACTAGTTCAAGGATCTTTCTGTAATAACGGAAGTGATTGACGGCAATGCGCATTATAAAATTCTTAATGCGACCTCATCTTACGATCAATCATGTTTTTTTACGAAAAGTTTTATTGATATGTCTATCGTCAATGAGTTTCTTTTCTTCAACTATTTCATTAGATCCAGGTTAATTATGTTATAATTTTAATATAAATAATTATTTTATACACTTTTCTAGTTGCAAACAGTGAAAGCGCAAGGAATTAGAAGTTTTGAATCATATTGGACCAGCAATCCTGAATCAGATCTGTCTACCGGAAATTTTGACAAATCATATGGGTCTACTCTCTTCAAGTAGGTTTTAACAATCTAATTCATGTATGTACAGTCGAATGTGAATGTTATCACTTAAAAGCATAGGTTAGTGTGGATACCATCGATCTATTCTGAGTAAAACTAAGAGTGTATCACATTAACATGTAATTTACTATTTGAAAGTAGTTGCTGGATTTGTTATGAAAATCATTCATACAATCACAATCAATATAGAATCTGACACATGTACATCGGTTCAAGTTGTCATACCAATATTATAAAGCAAAATTATGAAAACAAATACCAGATTAGTAACAATAACAGTACCAGTGGCAGTAGAAAGAATTATTCGGACGGAAAGAATAAATTTGCAGTATAAAAAGTTTAAGTATTTTAAGGCAGAGTGAATGCATCTGTGACATTGTGATTGGTTTCGTGTTATACCATCCAATTTTTCCAACTATCGATCGCGATGATGTGAACCTCAATCAGGTAGTCTATATGTATCAACACAGCTCAATCTAACAGTCAATATCTTTGTGGGGTGGTGTCACCTTCTGACCATCTTTTACTCTTTCAACCCCACTGATTATCTATTATAAACACCCAGCGAACAACTACTTAGTTATAATTTTTATTGATTTCTTGAACCGATTTAATTTAGACAACCGTTAGAAACTTTGAAGCACTAGACTACAGTTTCGTTTTAGTATGAGACTTAGCAGTGAACCTTTACTACCCTACAACAATAAATCGAACCCAGAACCTTCGATCTCACGTGCAAACGCTTAACCTCAAGATCACTGAACCGACGTCCAATGGTGTACAAGTCTAATTTTTATCGGTTACTGACTTCACTGAAATTCAACAGTCTCCACTATTTAGTTCTAAGTTGAATTTTACATTATATCTACTCCATTATAGTTTACTGTTATCATAAATATGATAGAAGTATACAAGTTTCAGTCTAACACATCAATATCTACCTGTTTAGTGCATTATAGTGAGTAAAGTAATAGATTGTCGATTCAGACGTTTAAATTTCTATTATTTAATAGTTAGGTGGTTTATAATTCCCTAGAACATTATGTAATTATAGGAGACTGTTTGACTGTATGATTTGATACTGGCTATTATTTTCTTCAAGACTTAGTGTATGTATAGGTTTCACAGTGTTTTTATCAATATCGATGTGGTATGAATATATGTGTCGGATCATCTTCATTCTATAAGTAATAACTAATTTGTTGATAGCCATAGACGGTGGAGATCAGACAATATTACTTTTTAATGTTAAGAAGATATTTCTCACGATGTACTAAGATCAGTTGAACGCATAGCTTTCACGTTTCCCCAATAAATCAAACATCTGTATAGACCACTGCTGAACGATTTATCGTTGCTAATCTTTAATAATAAGAATTATTTTCAAAATAACCTTTAATCCTCTGATAAAATCAAATATCCGTATGATCGTCTTATAATATAATTCATAGATATTGACAATAAAAATTGTTTAAATCATCTTAATTTCATTAGTTGAGATCATGAGTTAATTGAATCTAGACTATCATGGAAAACCTGGAAGCACTGGATGGCCGCTTTGTCCTATTGTGGGGCTCCTCAGCAGTACGCATCCACCACCCCGCCTCGCGAGATCCGAACCCAGGACCCATCAGTTTCACGCACGAATGCTTAACCTCTAGACCATTGAACCAGCTGGTATCCAATAGTGTTAATATCTAACTTCAACCAATCCACGAAATTGAGTGACACATCCACCATTGTCTTCAGTGAGTTACTATCTCACAACTGACTCGGTTGAACTCCACTGGTCACTGCTTCTCTCTAGAATTCCAGGAAATACCCCTTGAAGCGAGTCACTGGTGAGCATATGTTGATTAATATCGCGGATCTCAGCTATTGAAATTACTATAATATCCACGAAAGCCCCTTCTGATATGAATCATTTTAACTTCAGGAAAACTTATTTAACAAGAATCAAGACATTTTCAGCGAAGTAAATTTTCTTCTTGATGATACTGTTTTCTGAATATGTAGAATGGTATTTATAGGTAGTTTTTCCTACTTGTACTAGTCTGTAGTAAAATAGTGGTTTTTTTTAGGGAAACCCAGTGAATTCCTCGAAAAAAGCTCAAAGGAGCCTTGAAAACTCTGGTACACATTTTATACAATCAATATTCAATAGCAGTTTCTCAGAAAGATTTAGAAAGTGAAAAGTCACGTGTCACGTTTCTGATTGGACGATTACTTATCCTGCTACTATGTTTAGAAGGGGTTCCAGAAGTCTAAGGCCATCTGAAATGCTATAAATACCCTAGATTTTCTGTATATAAATTAACCTTGAAGTAAAGCGTTCTTCCCATATTTTATACTTTTTCTCTCGTGTTCAAGTTGCATTGTAGATTTAGCCTGGTGGTCACTAGAAGAGCTTAGGAAACCGAATCAAGCGTTCGATTAAAAGATTTATCACGTTTTACAAAATTAATTAATTAATTATGTAATAGTTTTTATATGTAGTAATAAGTAATAATCTATGAGATATAAGGGAAACGAAGAGAAGAAGTTATTACTTAGCATTTATAATTTGTGGAATTTCCGAGAGCGACTAAAACCATTTTAGTAGAATTGATTGGATTCGAACAGTTTATCTGCTTTAACTGAATAATCACACTAATGAAGTTAAATCGATTGCGCATAATACTACTACCGGTTGTGTTACCTAGGTGACTAATGTAACTTATTACTATTGATGATGTATAATTATTGATGAATTCCAGTGGTTTACTTTCGAATTAGCTTGTTTACATAGTTATTCATCTTATTTTGTTTTATATATTCAATTTTCCTTGGTTTGTACCCTGGTGTGGATTATAGGCTTGTACCGTTGTAAAGAGTCCAAAGTTTAAGACATGGCAACTTTCTTCAATGTTATTTAGTCTTTGATAGTTCAATTTCTTTATATCCGTTGAATATGATCATTATATTATCGAATCCATTAATAATATGTTCTCTCTTGAACTAATAACGCATGTCTTTGAACAATAACTGAAAATCTTTACTCTTTACTGATCTAAACAGCTTTTTTTTAATCCCTAGTAAACAATCAGGATATGAAGATGTCAATTACACTTACCTCCCAGTGTTGTGTGGTTGTCATGAAATAAAAGCTCAAAGAATTACATAGATCAATTACTTGTTCACAATATGTCACAAATAAGGCATCATAATTTGTGCACAACTAAATCACATATACCATAAAACTAAGAAATAAGTGTACAATTAATTAGTAATTTTGAACATTAAAGTGTATTACAGTAGTTTATGAATGAAATGATACCTGATAATAAAAGTAATATAAAAATACCAGGATTCAAGTATTTAATAAATAGACGCCTATATATATCTTCATGAACGATTTCTGTAAGTTCCATTTTACCCAATTATTCTCCCTCCTCACTTCCTTCAAATGTAATAGGTCCTCCAGTTAATATCGATCAGTGAATTAGATTGACGCCAATTGATCGACATAAATATCTCGATCAAGAATTGTTGATTTATTTGAATTCTTATATTTCTTTTAATCATTCTATGCTAGTAATCGTGAACAAGATCGTTCCAGTTCAATGTTTCTTGATCGACACCTACAACATGGAACCGATTCGTTTAATAGAAGTGAAGGAAAAGGTAATGCTTTTTCGTTCACATTCAAAATGAACAATGTTTCGTGTGCAACTGTGTGTTATGGACGAGGTTTTTGACAACTATTGAAACGGGATTTCAGTTGATAAATTCACTGTGTAGAGTGGTTATTTATGGATGAACACAATGATATGATGTGTGGCTAAGTGATGGTTAGTTACGAGACTGTATTATTGACAGAATTCGCCGAATAATTAGGGATGACTGACAAGACTACTAGTTGTATGAATATATTTTCTATGTGATATATTAATATAGTTATATTTGGAATGTGAACAGAAAATAAAAATGATAGAATGTAATGGGGAATCGGAGTAAATTAGCCTGTAGGTCACTGGCCCGGGGACGTGACCCTAGATTTCAAGGGACGACTTCTCATGGCCGATAACACGACCTTTTGTTATGACTTTAAATTGGGTCGATTTTTACCCTGTGTTATCGATCGATCACAGTGACACGCAAACACGTAGTGGACGGCCTAGAGTCTCGATTGGTCCCGCTTCCCTGTCTAGCCCAGTCAGTTGAGTCCAGAACACAAGTCACAACCTCTGAGATATGAATCATTATATTTCAAACATACTTTGTTTATATACCAATCAAGCATACCACATCGTACCATAAAATAGAAAACAACATTTTGTACAATATTCAACAAGTAAACAGATATCGACCAATAGGAAATGTCCATTTAACGTCCAAGGACACCATTGGACTTAACATGATAATTATTGGTCTATTCCTCCGCATCCACAACACCTTTTCATGACAAGTTTGTAATGTGTGTTAGCGACGTACTTCAAACTGTCTTATTATCAGAGAAAAACCTCTATGGTAAGGTGAGGTTTAACATTCCCGCCTCCTTCCTTCTATTGTGAGAAAGCTCCATTGTCGCAGATTCCTGTTGTCCATCGAAAACACCTTAATTCTGTCACACCTCTGTACAGTCAGCAGTATGAACTCACTCTCGAACCTTAAGTTTGTAATTTTAGTTTTACCGATCTCCAACCGACCTGCCTGGGATAGTAGGATCCTAAAAGAACAAGTGTTCCAGTTAGTCTATCTCGATTGGTTGATTACAATAGGCAAACCCGACTATCACTTCAAGGTAGCAGCTACTGTCAGCTACAACCATAGCGTTTTATTCGTATTCCTCCCAACATACGCAATTAAAGAAAAAGAGGAAATGGGTGGTTTCACAGAAGAGCTTTTGGTATCTCCTAACGAGGCGAAAACACGATTCAACTATTTCATACCCGACTATTTCTATCTGTCATCGCACAACTATAACCGCGTAATCCCAGCTTTTTGCTGTTGCCAAGCTCATATATATATTTTTCAGAGACTTCATCATTACATACACTTAGGGACCTATTTTGCATGGAGTTGCCTTAGCAACTTTTGTCAACTTATGTCATACTTGCAAGAGATTGGATTATTTGAATTTTCAGTGTTAGTTATTGATAATATTAATACTTGTTAATTATTCCAAATAGTAATAATGACAGTTTATTGTTTGATGTGAAGGATAATTGTATAGGATCAACTGGAAGATATTGTACTGTGTACTTCGATTATTACTTAACATTTCTATCAGTATATGGGTTGTGTTAATTTATAAATAAATAACGTAATATGTTCATTAGTTTTGACTAATAATAATTAAAGTATCATTCGTAAACATATCTGTGATAATTGTAATGAAACCGAAAACATATAAATTGATGAATTTATATTCTCAACAATTGAAATGATGAGTCAATTGAAGTTAGGCCGCCATGGAAAACCTGGAAGCATTGGACGGCCGTTTCGTCCTAGTATGGGACTCCTCAGTGGCAGTGCGCATCCACGATCCCGCACTCCGCGAGATTCGAACCCAGGACCTATATTTATAATCGACAAAATTTCATGAAAAAAAAAATGCAAAAGGGTTTATTTGACTTTCAATAGCTCACTCCATCTATGATCCAAGCAATATATTAGACTATATGTTAAAGGGTATGCACTGCTCATCAGTGCATTATATTACTTAGCGAGTGGAAAAGATCCGTATGTCTTTCATTATTATTTTTTTAAACATCATCTTGTAATGTATTCATGGATGTGCGTGATTGATTAATCAGCATTCTAATGAGTACTTTTTGCCTTATATGTAGTTCTTTAAGAAATGCAGCGCCAGATTATAACTACTGTATTTAATGATTTTCGGACTAGGTTGACCTTATCTCATTCAAAATACACCTTATTTGTGAGAAACACACTTGAGCCATCTTCGTTTCCATTGTTTTAAACATCTCCCCCTACTATAAATCCTCAAAAATCAGACTCATCAGTTACCTTGCCATTTTACATCTTGTCGTCTTCTATATCGTTACTTAGTTTTTCAGTAAAATGTCTTCTTGCGGCAGCCATTCGTTATATATTACTCGAAAAGCTGCTCATACGCTTGAAAACCTCAACATAGAAGGCAGTATTCGTTGTTTGTTCCTTAGGAATAGATTCATGGTGAACTCTGTCATAAATGTTAAAAACGATAAGTAGCATTACTTGTTTATAGGCTTTTTAGTGTTTGAGTCTCATACATTGCTTTCCATGCTTTGTTCTATGATTTCAATTCAATGTTTAATTAGATCCATAGTTAGTATTTCATATAGATCAGTCCATGTATTCAGTAGATAAACTATGTAAGCTATTTGAAATAGGTTACCTTAAAAAGAATAATCATTTAAACAAATAAATATCCTTCATATTAATGTTTAGGGGCTTCATTGTCGAATACCAATTGGAATAACAATGAAACCTGTGATTGGGATTTAAGCAATGATCGTGGATGGGGATCGATTGATGATGATGGTTGGTCTACTACAACTGCTGATGGTGGTAATTCTAGGACAACACTAACTAATGAATCAGTTGTACGACGTGATTCCAAACTTGAAAACAATGGTCACAATCGAAGAAGCCGTAAAAATTCTTAGATTCAATTACTTGATAATTTAAATTCTCCCAATCTTTTTTTTGTTTTTGTTTTGTTTAGAAGTGTGATCAAGGTCATTTATCTTATCTTGTTTGTATACTGTAACTATTCATTTCTTGGCTCTTTTGTTTGTTTGTTTTTGATTGAATAAAAATTGTTTTTTCCCCCTATTCTTTCTTTAATTCAAAATAATGTATAATTTATTTTCAATCTGAAGAAATCTCTTTCATTTACTATATATATCTATCTTGATTTCGCTATGTAATCTTTATATAGTAGGAATTAAAGATGCACACATCTATAAATTCTAATCACTTGTAATGGTAACTAAGCCAATGATCTTTCTCTTTTTGATTTCTTGTCTTTTTTGTTTTAAACCCATTTGGCGTTTTGTACGATATTAGTATCACTAATTCAGTAGTAGTACTGTGTTTGGTATGAGTGATATATAATGTGAAACGTTTGCACGGTTTAAGTAAAAATCATCTTTTATGTGGTTACGTTTGTTGTTTTTTTTACAGACAGATGTGACTTATTCAATATATTCGCTTGTTCAATTTTTGTTTGTGTTACTCTGATTCAATTATTCAGTAATGAGGCTTATAATTTATGAATGGTGAATTTAAATGTTGTTCAATGACTTACTTCTATGAAGATGGACCGTAGTAACAACTGGGGTGGTCTTTGTTTAGCAATTTCAACACATGGATCGGTGATTTATTACCGGTGTATTTAACTTTTAATGATTAGATTTTAGGTTCAGATCTATCTTATTTCTATGGATAATGTCAATAGGTCCCACGTAGAACAGTGCAGTTTAAATTTGAATAGATGGATTTGTGAACTATTGATGAATTTGTAGAAGTCCTGAGTCTTGTGCGAAATTGTTTTGGGAATATTTTGTTTACTAATAAGTAGTTTATCACTTTTATTTAAAATCATCATATCCACTAGTTACAGTCGTAATTTCATGTGTAGAATGTTTCTCTGTGTTGGATGTTTACATTGATACAAAGCAATGCTACCGGGATTTCCTTCATAGCGGATTTCTATATTTTCTCAACTGTACGTTTTTCCACGGTTTTGTGGATGCATTGAAATAAGCAACAGCATATCGTGTCTTGCCACCTTCAATCTGCGTCTGCGTGTACGTAGGTAAAGGGATCATTTACTTTGTTTAATATATTGTTTCTCGCAGTTAGTACAATTTGTTCTGTAGGTTGCTCATGTTGTTCTATATAACTTGGCTTCCTGTATACTTGTGATTCTTATACTTATGTGTTTAATTTACAGATTAATAAATCCGAGAATGGGATCTCATTTCTCTATTCTTCTTTTGTAAAGTTGCGGTCATCAAATATGTTACTGTCCAACTTATTAGTGATTCCAATTTAAACTCTTCAGAAGTGCCGTGAAGACTTTAAGTTATCTAGTTTCTCTTTTAAAAAGTTTAGTCTTCATGTGTTAGGGCAACTGAAATAACCCCTAATCTTGATTTCCCCAGTGACTTTCAGTTATATAATTGATTGTTCTTGCTTCTAGTTTGCTACTTTTGTGATGTGCCTGGAAAGCACTCTTGTTGCTGTACGGACAGTGTTATTTCACCACAATTTTGACTTGTGTTGCTGATGTGATAACCATCCTGAAAGCTCAGTCTTCTCTCATTCGTTTGGGAATTATTAATTTTAAAGTGTTGTAGCGTATATGTCGCCCAGTCTTTCTAGTTCACACAGGTCTCATTTGTTTTGTAAGAATTTTTCAGTCATTTGTAATTTCAAGATTATCTTACTTTAGCCTACTTCAAAAGAAAAACGGGAGGATAACAAATATGTTATTTACAGAACGCATCCAAATCTTTAATTAAATGTTAGACGGAACTGTAACTTCGTCCTAGCTTTGTCATTCCTATTATTTCATGATATAGATAAATCGATTGCAGCTCCTTCGTTTTTTTTATAAGTCCAACAGTTAGATTGAATATATGTTGCTAGGTGATAGTTCACTTCCATTATAGAATGGAAACAGCTTGTTAGTATCCCTTAAAACTAATTAGTTAAGCTTCAAAAACCAATTCTACGCTTTCGTATTCTCAAAGTTAGATTCATGAGTCGATCTAAGCCAAACCACCATTGAAAATCTGGAATCTCGAGACGACAGTTCCATCCCAGTATGGAATTACTCATCGGCGCGCATCCACGATCCCGCACGAGGGATTCGAGTCCAGGACCTTCAGTCTCGTGTGCGAACACTTAAAGATCAATCAATCCATGATCTTGCGAGACCCTTCGTACCCGTCAGTCGTGTATACAATTGTACAGAATCAGTAAATTAATATCGTCGGAATGGTTTATTTCCTCTTAAATGTATTTCTCCCTTAATGATGTGTATTGAGTTTCTTTCATTGTAATTTGTTATCCACTGTTTAATGATGAACTCATATACAGAGTTATGACTTATCTCTGATTATTTGAAGGTGGTCTTAATGACCTGAAAGCGTGACCTCAGTGCCCAAGGAACAACTAATTGAGGTCGGTCACACACGACCATTTTATGAGTAATTTTCGTGTTAGCTCCGACCACCACGTCAAGGTAGCAACTTAATGTAAGTAAAGAAGAGACAAATAGTTAGATGTAGATCTCATTTGATATGAAAAATACATTTACAACTTACTAACTATCTTGATTTATTATGTTTTGATTAATGGTTAAATTCGTATAAATTAAGAAACTTACTTAAAATCATCATACTGATATCAATTAATCAAATATTGTAAATTGAATTATGCATTCTGATACACTTGATTTTTCAACAAACACCAATTACATTTTGATAAATTACATCATTGCATTTTTGTTGATCCTCTTTAGCAATTCTCGTTTAACCAGAAGTTAATTTGTGTACTAGGGGAATACTCAGAATAGCATTAGTGAGGAGAATTGAATTAGAGAAAGAAGATTAACACAACCTAGAAAACTTATAAAATACACTTACATTTAATATGGAAAGCAACAGATAACAATCAACAGTAACGTAATATTGAGATTAAAACAATCTGGAAATCTAAACTCGGTGCGCCCCCAAATGCCCTGGTACTGCCGAGAGTGGGTAGAGTCAGCTCTCCCTCTCCAAATGCCCTCACATGGCCACGCGTATACAGCCACTTTCAAGGAAGTCCTACTCACTGCCTTCTCATGGCGGGGGTGTTGTTTATGAAATTAAGAGGACGGAAAGCGAATGCCTGGCGCTTTAACTGGGTCGGTGGATGTGGAGAGTCTACCTAGGGGAGTTGGAAAACCCTTATTCCAAACCAATGGTGCACATGGGCTCCACGATCCTGATGGAACAAATGGCATATGAACCATTCGTTGGTCACCGTCTACCATGTGACTGCATCTCCTTACAATGCTCTACTGCCTTATGGATCAGACCTTCAAGTCAAAGGCTCTGGGAAGGGGGCGTCCTAAGAAAACTACCTACTTCGGTTTGGGCACCCGGGCAGTATCGCAGCCCTCACACATATAAAATGAGATCTGTGTGGCGCATATGTATTTGGTTCCCCCTTGTACCAATATCTATGTGTTAAAATAAATAATAAATAAATGAGACTATTAGGTCAAAGGCCCGTGGCGCGGCCCTTAAGAAAACCACGTGTTTCGATTTGGGAACCGGGGCAGTATTCCAGCTTTCACATAAATCGAATGGTTTATGTGTCGCATATCTGTTTGGTGCCTCCTTGTCCCAATGTTTATGTGTTTAAATTAATGAATAAAATCTCGATACAGATAGTGTAGAGTTTCTAACCCGTTACATTTCTTTCAGTTATCAAAAAAATGACTAATTCAAATTTTAAAGAAACAATTAATTTTAATGGTAATTAAGACGAAACGATTCATTTTTAAAAAAATCAGGTAAGAGAAATAAACCTAATCTCATATTTTCAATCAGTTTGTATTCAAAGTTTATTTTCAAATGTGAGACTGATAGGTTCAGGGTTCGAATCCTGCGTGGCGGGGTCGTGCGTGCTCACTGCTGAGGAGTCCCGCAATAGGACGAAACAGTCATTCAGTGCTTCCGGGTTTTCCCTGGTGGTCTTGCTTAAATTGACTCATGATTTCAACTATTGATTTCAGTTTATTGTACTAAATTTTCTAATATTTACTAGGCAAATCCATGAGCTAAAGGCGGAACTATGCGTAAAAAAGAACGTCCTATCGTTATCGTTAACTTGGCCTTAATTATTATTATTACTGCATTCCCCCTTTACTAATGCCTCACATTCCCAATATTTTATTCATAAGTAGTCATCATATCACTTTATTTGCCCCTTCCAGTTGGTGAAGCCTAGTAGGCCCTTCTAGTGAGAAACAGGCCACATCAAAGCACGGCACAACTACCGGGCCTAGAATAGTTGTTTCTGCAATCCTTTGGAGTTTTCCCAATGACGAGCAACTCCATATGATACATGTACCACTTTCGAAATATTTTTGTCGTTTTCCATTCCAAATGTAATTGTGCTATGTTTATCTGTGGAGTTTGTAATCGATTGGTGGGTATAGGTAAGAGTGGGTGATTATCTTGATCTCCACCACCCGGGTTACCGCTCACGTTGGTTCATGAGTCACTCATCTCATTATCCAGGAGGCATGACGCGGACATGTGAGTCGGATTTTGCCTCCCATAACTTTATTATTTGTTTTACACTTCTATGACCTTTGATGACCTTTAATTACTGTAACAAAAGCATTTTATCAGTATAGAGGTGGTGGAGATTAATAAGTTTTTGATTGGGATCATGAACCGATTGATGTTAGACCACCATTGAGAACCTGGAAGCACAGGACGGCCGTTTCGTCCTATTGTGGAACTCCTCGGCAGTGCTCATCCACGATCCCGCTCGCAGGATTCGAACACCCAGAGCCTTCAGTCTCGCGTGCGAATGCTTCCAGGTTTTCAATGGTGGTCTAATATCAATTGGTTCATGATCTCAATCAAAAACATCTTAGTCATTTTACTACATTCACGTTATAATTCGTTACTAACTTAGTCTGTTGTTATCAACCATATTACTCAATCTAGCGTTGTAATCTTTCGATTGCATCATTGTGGTTACTCCTTGTTCATATGTCCTCACGGAACAAGTACTTTAAAGAAAAAGAATTTTCATGTATATACGATTGTACAGCTTGATAATAAATTCGTTGAAAAGAGATCCTTTCACTGTACTTCGTGTTTTTAAATGAATGTTTAACTGTTATATCCCGATGAGAACAGTGGAGAACTATTTATGAACCAATACGATACATATATTTTTATTGTGTAAATTGTTAAGTAAGTAACCTATGTATATTCATGTTCCTCTTATTATAAGCATTTTTAACCTATAGACTATTATTATACGATTTACCGTTCTTAAGTTATGCCCCAATCAATTAATTACAGTCTCTCACATTCACAGCCACTTTTTGATCAAATCTTATACAAATATTGCTTCCTATTTTATAGTACAATGTGGTCTGTTTGATTTTTGTATATCAACAAAGTATGTTTACAATACATGATACATATCACAGAGGTTGAGATTAGTGTTCTGAACTCAACAGGCAGGTCTAGATAAGGATACGGACTGATAAGAACTCTAAACTGTTCGTATGAGTTTTTAGGCATTATTAGTTTGGTTGATAAGTCACTGTTCTCTAATTGACGATATTATTACGTCATTTTATTGATAGGGGTATGAGGTCTAGCATAACTATTATTATTATTATTATTATTATTATTATTATTCGGTATACCTTTATACACGTTTATTTATTATGGACAATATATAATACATAAGAATTACGTGACATTAGATTATCTTTTATTTCATTGAAATCTCCTTTATTGTTTTGATAACCACAATTATATCGTTTTATTTTGATTTTTATAAGTTTCTAAGTAGACAAAAGGAATAATAATTTCCCTACGGTTATTACATTCAGTTATTGCGGATTCCGATTGAGAATATACAGTGTTTCTATTATAAACCTCATGTAGGTGGTTGGTGGTGATGGTGTATATATATATATATATATAAGAGGTAATGAAATAGAAATGAGTTGGGAATAAAAAAATGATATGCATCTTTGAATTGGCGACTATTTATGCTTTTAAATGATTGATTTTATATTCTAAAATAAATTGTTACATAAGAATTAGAAGAATTTATTGTTAAATAAGTTTAATTTCAATGGTTAAGATCATGAGTCAATTGAATCTAGACTATCATGGAAAACCTGGAAGCACTGGATGGCCGCTTTGTTCTATTGTGGGGCTCCTCAGCAGTGCACATCCACAACCTCGACTCATGAGATTCGAACCCAGGACCCATCAGTTTCACTCACGAATGCTTAACCTCGACCATTGAACCAGCTGGTATCCAATAGTGTTAATGTCTAACTTCAACTAATCCACTAAATCGAGCGACACATTTATCATTGTCTTCAGTGAGTTACTATCTCACAACTGACTCGATTGAACTCCACTGTTCACTACTTCTCACTAGAACTCCAGGATATACCTCTTGAAGCCAGTCACTAGTGAGTATATGTTGATTAATATCAGATGGGTTTTGTGAATATTATGGTAATTTCAATGGTGGGCGTGTCACCCAATTCCGTGGATTAGTTGAAGTTAGATATTAACACCGTTGTCTGCCGGCTCAATGGTCTAGTGGTTAAGTGCTCGCGCGCGAAATCAGTAGGTCCTGGGTACGAATCTCGCATGGGGCGAGGTCGTGGATGCACACTACTGAGGAGTCCCACAATAGGACTAAACGGCCGTCCAATGCTTCCAGATTTCCCATGGTGGTCTAACTCCAACTGACTCATGATCTCAATTACTATAATATCCACAAATATAAAATTTAGATTTAGTTGTCAGAAGAAATAAAATCATATGAATTACTATTATATTTTGTCAATATATTTAATGTTCTGAAGTTTTCTTGGTAAAGTATGCTTTATGAAATAAATCAGGTCACATTTAATGCGAAATAAAATTGACGGTTTATAAGGGTCAAGTTGAAAGTGTTTTGAATTTATAGATTTTAGTCAAGTGGAGTAGAACCAATGTTTTTAACTTGTGTATTATACTGTGATATATATATATATATATATATATATATATATATCATCAACTGAGGTGGTTAGGACATCTGCTACACATAGTCTACCCTAACATGCATTGGCTGTTAGCATAGGAGTAGGTTTGAATAAAGCTACGGTTAGTCGAAAAAGTATAACACAAGTCCATCATTTTCATTATCAAGTCCTGTTCGATCATCGCTGTCTTCGAAGGATTGCTGACATCCAGTGGCAACACCATGTCAGTAATGCAAAGGTTCGGCATCGTGTGTTCGGGCACAGAGACGATAATGCAATTGATGTCACCATCTTGAAACACCGACTTCAGTGGCTTGGACATGTTCTACGAATGCCGTCCCAGAGAATTCCACGTCGTGCATTATTTGCCGACGCTGGGACTGGTTGGAAAAGGCGGAGAGGTGGTCAGTGCATAACGTGGTGTCGTGGCATGAAAGAAAGCTGCAAAGGACTGGCTTCTGTCGGTCCTTCACGACTCCCTGGCTGGGGTCCTAGAGTTGGTGCAACACAGTGGCTAGAGACGTTATCAGATATGGCTCAGAGTAGAAGCCAATGGCGATCCTGCTGTCACCTTCTTTTACTTTCTTCATAAAAAATGGTTGTCTCTTCCTGAACTGAAAGATTCCTTCCGGTTGTACCTTTCCGTTTCCCCCATTATTATTATTATTATTATTATTATTATTATTATTATTATTATTATTATTATTATTATTACACTACCTTACACTAATCTGTTCGTTATTGTTTTTTCTTTTTCTCTCTCTTCGAATTCTCGTTGTTTTGTGTGGCGCATACATATTTCGTGCCCTCTTATACTAATATTTATGTGTTCAAATAAATAAATAAATAACACAAGTCCACGTAGTTAAAATTTGTCGGAATGAATTGTTATTTTTATATATATATAGAGCTTAGATTCTTATTATGCAGCGTATAACTTGAGCACTCCAATGCTAGAACACTCCCAAGTCACAAATGAGAAGATAGAAGACAAGTGAAAGGAATGTTATTCCAAATAATGTCAATTATGGTACAAAACTGTCAGGTATTTATAATTTTTACTAAAAAACGAAATCATCATTATAGTCCTTCAATCTGTATACAGAGAGTTATTAATATTTGTCTAATAGGGAAACTCCATGTAGGGATTCTGGAAGATTCTTTCAAAAGATGATTGAATAGAATATCTTCGGCTTGTTCTGAGCTTCTTATGGTTTCCTCGAGTTTACCCGTGAACTGTCCTCACAATTATCGGTAGCCTGCTAAGATCATTGGATTGTCTAGTTTTTAACTATCTAAGTATTATAACAACTTTCCCTACATTGAAGTTTATGTAAACCGTTTAAAATGTATTGTAAATTCTAGTACTGTAAAATTTAAACGGGAACATTTCAGTCTTTGGTATATTTTTCATTCTGTTTGTAAATCTAAAAATGAGTGATGACTATATTATGCCCGTACTGAACTGGTAGAATACATTTACGGTTGAATATGATGAATGGCAGATAACCACTGATGAAAAAAAACGTTTTGAATATTTTCAGTTGTAATGGATACAATGTATAATTTGTACTGAAAATTGTTTATTGTAATCAGATTCAGTGATCAGTGATGAAATTCTTAAGTATTTAACTATGCCAATATGCGAGAGATAGGTGAGGACGTATGGAAAACATACATCACTAAAGCTGAATGAATATGTACAAAAATCACAAACAGATATGACATTGAAGTGATGCGAAGTAAACATATAGGTGGTTCTTTACACTAGATGAATAATCCACTTATATACATTTGTATTTCTTACTTATCTCAATTACTACATTTTCTGTCCAATGAGTTACAAAAAGGCTATCGTACGAACCCTTTTTGTCCGCATAGGCAAAATTCGCTGAAATTACTCATATTATAAATTACCGACGTGAAAATGCATATCCGGTGAAGTTCATCTAGAAATATGCACAAAAAAAATCCTCCGGTTAAGTAAGATATAGTGGAAAAGAAAACCTGCTTCTTATATTTACGCTTCATAGGAGATGAAATCACTGGAATAATTATCCACAGGATAAATTCCGCGTTGAAGGTGACCTATCCAGCAGTATAACTGACGACGCTATGGGAAACGAACTGCTTACTCAAACAGGTTCTTACTCGACAGGTTCTCTTTTCTCAGTAGCTTCAACTGCATTTACCAATTAACATGTACATGACAAATCACATACATTGGAAAAACCAAGAAAAGAGTATATGTTCCAAAGAAGTTGAGACTACGAGGGATAAGGGCACTTAACACTGCAATAGCTCGGCATTTACTTGGCACAGGACATACCATTAACATTCCTCATGCTTTTAAAATTATTAGCAGACAGAGACATATTATTTCTCTCCGTTTTACTGAAGCGATGTATTCAAAATGAGACAGTAGTAATAAACCTATTACCACATTGGTAATTCAATTGTTGGTTATTATTTTTATTTTGTTAATGTTTAGTTTGTGTGATATTCCTCTTCTATTACTGAATTCTTAAACTATCCCTTCACTCATATCTTTCCACTCACTGGATTCTCTTAAATTATGTAAATTCTTCAAATCTTATTCTCTTAGATATATAGCTTTTGTTGTAAATTGTGACCACCAATTAGGGAACAGTGAATTATCGATTGGACCAATGATGCATAAAACATGTGCGAACAGTCTGGAGTCCTGATTGGTCCTGCTTACCGCCTAGCCCAGCCAGTTAAATTCACAACACCAATCTCAGCCTCTGCAATATGAATCCTTATATTTCAAACATACTCAGTTTATATACCAGTCAGATAGACCACATCGTACCATAAAATAGGAAACAACATTTGCACAAGATTTGGCCAAATGTGGCTGTGAATGAGGAAGGTATTGATTAACAGACCATAACTCTAGAATGGTAAATCGTAAAATAATAGTTCATAGGTTAAAATAAAACTCATAATAAGAGGTACATGAATATGTACAGTTTAATTATTTAACAATTACATGGTGAAAATATATGCATATTATTGTTCCATAAATGAATCCCAAAAGTTACCATTCATTATGCTTATCAGGACATAACAGCGTTGTAGTGAAACTTCCATTATCTCTCTAGACATGTTCATTAGAACAATTCAAAAAGGAGTATGAGCTATTAAACTTTCCCCATAAGTAACTAACAGTTTATCTTATTGATGTGAAGTTTAATTCATTGTTATTTATAATTAAACTATAATTGTTTGTCTATTGGCTTTTGCTAGGTTTGAAGCTATCATGAGTTCACTTAATCTGCGAACGAGAAACAAGTCTCGGTGACCAAAGACTAGTAAGGTAGCTATTGGTGCGTCCCAGCCCCGCTAACTAGAGGGAGAAGTCCAAGCTTGGAATGGGAAGTATATTCTTCAAAACATCCGGAGACGAGAGATAACAAGAAACACAATTCAAAACGTATATATACAGTACAAAACCGTCCTTGGGGAGACTTACCGAATAGCATACTAAAAGACTCAACGGACCAATAACATTTATGATATTTCCCAGTGGGAAATACGACATGAATGTGACAAGAGCGCCTTTAGCACGAAAATAAAGAAATTCAAATGTTCTAAATAAAATTACAAAATTAGGTCTTTTCCCAAATGAGTTCTGGGGATCTAACGTCCCCAACAGTTTTACATGTCTTCTTTCGTAATCTAAATTTTTTTCTGTGGTTGCTTTTTTATAATATTTTTTAATATTCTATATCAATATTCCTATCAATTAGTAGGTGGTCATATTCTAAAAATCCTTCAAGTTTCTTTATGTATTCTCTATTTAGTATTTTAACCTTTTCCCAGTTAAATCTCTGTCTTTAGTTGTTCATATAAATTTATATCATCACAGTTGGTTGATCACTGGATGGTGATCATTGTCATGTGTTAAGTCCTTATTTAGTGCAGATCAAATTCTATTGACCATGTTGCAATATGGCCACCAGTCTAGGTGACTCAACATTACATGCACTATATATTGAGATTAGATGGTGGTTGGAGGTAGTCGACAGGAAACCCTGGACCCGGGTTTCGTGCTAATCGGCACTCGTCAGCAAGGTGTACCTGTAATCTTGAGGGAACTGGTGCTCCCTGGCGGATTCGATCTCGTGTCACCCAGCTCCACAGTGAGAGACGTTACCACTGAGCTCTCCGGGACGCAACAAGGTACACCTTGCTGACGAGTGCCAAGTAGTACGAAACCCGAGTCCAGGGTTTCCTGCTGACTACCTCCAAACACCATCTAATCACACTTATGTCAGTACAAATATATAACGATGTCTTGCAATTACTTTATGTTTAAGTTATTCAGGTTTACAATGTGTAATGTTTCACTCTCATTAATGAAAGCTTATCTAATAGTCAACATTTAGTTGTAATGAATTTCGTTAGGTCGGTAAAAGGTTATGGAGATTGTTGAATTTCCTTGACATTATGGATTGATTCAATTTAGATAACTATTGAAAACCAGAAAGAACTAGCATGGGATTCTTAACCAGTGAACACAACTAGAGGCTAAGTGTTCGTGCGCGAGTCTGAGGGTTCAGAGTTTGATTCTCATGTGCAGGGTAGTGTATGTACACTGCTGAGGAGTCCCGTACTAAGACGAAACGATTGTCCAATGTTTACAGGTTTCTAATAATGGCCTAAGTTAGATCGGTTCGTGATTTCAATGAATTTCGCCTTTTTTTCTAGTTGACAAGCAAGAAATGAATTCATACGGTCAGGTTGTTTTAGCATTAAAACCCATGAATTTCAATGTTCTGATAATCTGAAATATCTAAATTATTCATTCATTACAATTTCATAACTTTTCTCCTTGTCAGTTAGTTCCTGTTAAATAATACATAATAGATACTTGTTATTTACTTTCCCATTTCGCATACAATTTATTTTGTTTGAAAAAAACTAGAATAAACAATAAAAGTT
This sequence comes from Schistosoma guineensis, assembly GCA_944470375.2. Taxonomy (NCBI): domain Eukaryota; kingdom Metazoa; phylum Platyhelminthes; class Trematoda; order Strigeidida; family Schistosomatidae; genus Schistosoma; species Schistosoma guineensis. Next base: position 4,334,015 of record OX103890.1, on the reverse strand, counting down.
TTCAATAATTGAGATCATGAGTCAGTTGAAACTAGACCACAATGGAGAACCTGGAAGCACTGGAAGGCCGTTTCGTCCTATTATGGCACCCCTCAGCAATGCGCGTTCACCACCCCGCCTCGCGAGATTTGAACCCAAGACCCATCCGTCTCACGCTCGAGCACTTAACCACTAGACTACTGAGCCGACAGACAACGGTGTTAATAATGTCTAACTTCAACCAATCCACAATATTAATCAACATATTCTCACTAGTGATTGGCTTCAAGAGGTATTTCCTGGAGTTCTTGTGAGAAGCGGTGACCAGTGGAGTTCAACCGTGTCAGTTGTGAGATAATAACTCACTGTTGATAATAGTGGATGTGTCGCTCAATTTCGTGAATTGATTGGAGTTAGAGATTAACATCGTTGGATGATGGCTCAGTGGTCTAGTGGCTCAGTGCTAGTGCGCGAGACTGATATGTCCTGGGTTCGAATTTCGAGAGGCGGGGTCGTGGATGCGCATTGTTGAGGAGTCCCATACTAGTACAAAACGGCCGTCCAGTGCTTCCAGGTTTATCATGGTAGCCTAACTTCAGTTGAACCATGATCTCAACTACTGGAATTACTATAATCTCCACAAAATCCGTTCTGATAATAATAGTTTTATTCATTATTTATTGTCTGTTTGAATCTTCCCATTGATGTTTAGGACTGTAATTGATCAGTCTCTTATTAGTATGTGTGTATCCTGTGCGGATTGCCTTGATATTATCATTAAGTCTCAAGCATTACAAACAGAGATGGATTGCGGTTAGAAGTGGAATCCACGATGCGTGTTTCGTCCCATTTGGGACTCGTCAATTGGATTTATCTGTGTCCTAGAATGGATGTTCACTCTGAAACTCGAGCCCAGTAACGCTCGTTTCAAACACCATCACGTCATCTACTTAACTACTGAGCCCTGATAGTCATTAGATTGTGCACTGGAAGTAAATTTTAATTCACTTCATATTGTGTGTTTGAATCTTCCCATTGATGTTTAGGACTGCGATTGATCAGTCTCTTATTGGTATATATGCATCGTGTGCGATAGCTTTTGAGGAGAACGGTACAGAGTTCGAGTTCCAGAGTGAACATGAACTATAAGATGCAGATACATCCATCTGACAAGTTTCAAATAGGACGAAACCTGCGTTTTGAATTCCACTTCTAGCCACCAGACATCTCTGTTTATAATAATAATAGTTTTGTTTTTCTAGTTAAGATAAATTATTCTATAAAAAATAATAATTACTACTCAAAATGAATCCTTCAATAATGAGTTACTTTATGTTTAGTTTTTACATAAATCTTAGTTGAAATAATCTTGTAACTAGTTATAGAGTGTTTTATTTCTGTCTCAATAGTTGTTATAATTGTATTTAACATAATCTGAATATTATCTTACTCATAAGCAGTTTTTATCTTAGAATTCATTAAATAATCTGAAGTTTATCAACAGTACATATTATCAGTATGAGATTGTGGAGATTGTTAAGTTTTTTGCTTGAGATCATGAATCGACTGATGTTAGATTACCATTGAGAACCTAGAATCATTGGATGGCCGTTTCGTCCTAGTACGGAACACCTCAGCAGTACACATCCACGATCCCATTCAGTGGTCTAGAAGCTAAGTGCTCGCATGTGAGACCGAAGTAACTGGGTTCAAGTCTTAAGAACGGGATCATGGATACTCATTGTTGTGGAGTCTCATACTAAGACGAAACAGCCATCCACTACATTCAGGTTTTCTATGTTAGTCTAGCTTTAATCGACTCATGAATTCAACTATTTAATATTTTCGATCCGTTTAAGAATACTAACACTAAATTATAGTTTATACTGGTTGATGCAAGTAGACACCACGATCTTTTCGTACAACGATAAAAATTTTTTTTTGAGGTCATGAACCGATTGACGTTAGACCATCATCGGAAACTTGGAAGCACTGGACGGCCGTTTCATCCCAGTATTAAATTATTCACCAGTGCACATCCACGATTTCAACTGCAGGAGTCGAACACAGGATCTTCTGTCTCTCAAGCAAACACTTAACCACTAGACCACTGAGCCGTCATCCAACTGTGTTAACGTTTAACTCCCACCGTTCCATGAATGACTGCACAGCAGTTCATTCATTGTTAGGTGTAGATACCTGTCTCTACCCGATATAGATTGAACTCTACTGCTCACAGCTTTTCATTAGACCTTCAGGAAATCATCTTCAAGCCATTTACTAATGTACACATGATGATTATTATCAGTATGGGGTTATAGAGACTGTTAAGTTTTTGATTAGGATCATGAATTGATTGATGTAAGACTACTATTGAAAATATGAAATCACTAGACATTCGTTTCTACTTAATATGTGATTGCCTAGTAGTGCGAAATCGTGGATATACTCTTCAGAAGTGTACTACCAAGTTTTTAATGACGGTTTAACATCAATCGATTTATGATCTCAATCAAAAACTTAACAATTTTCATAACTGCATAGTGATAATTTAAATATTCTAGAATAATAACTGAAAATTTCAGAATAAATTATTAAAAAAGAAAGGGGGGTAGGGCATTAATGAAATAAAACACTAGTTTTACATTTATCTAACTCCGCCTGTAGTCCCTTCGGGGGCTACTGCCGGTCCCAAGCCCGGATAAAGGAGAAGGGTTGGGCATGGGGTTAGCGACCCCATCCCGTAGAAAACTAACTCGCTATAAAAAAGCTAACCAGAAAAAAATTTACATTTATCTAATCTAATAATTAATGTATGTTGAAATCTTAAAAAAAGAATAGCAGCAAAGGACCAAAAGTAAACCCAGTAAAACAAGTATAGTTTAGATTGAACAATGTTAAATATTCAATATTTTATTTTAGTATTATTCAATCCAGGCTTATTTTAGGTATGGATTAAGGATATAGAAATAAGATTGAGATCATGAACCGATTGATGTTAGACCACCATTGAAAACCTGGAAGGACTGGACGGTTTTTTCATCCTATTGTGGGACTCCTCAAAAGTGCGCGTCCGAAATTTTACTCGCTGGATTTGAATCCAGTACCTAACAGTCTCGCGCGCGAACGCTCAGCCTACTGGACCACTGAATCGGCATCCAATGGTGTTAATGTCCAACCTCAACCAATCCACGAAGTTGCTCGACCATCTTTCATTGTACTCAGGTAGACACCTGTTTATACCCGATACGGATTAGCTCCACTGGTCACGTCTTCTCACCACAACTCCGAGAATTTTCTCACGAAGCTAGTCACTAGTGAGCATGTGGTAATTATCAGTTTAGGGGTTGTGGAAATTGTTAAGTTTTTTTGATTGAGATCGTGGATGCGCACTCCTGAGGAGTCCCACAATAGGACGAAACGACCATCCAGTGCTTCTAGGTTTTCAATGGTGGTCTAACATCAATCGGTTCATGATCTCAATCAAAAAACTTAACAATCTCCACAACCTCTAAACTGATAGAGAGATTAGATTTAAAAGTAATGAGTTCGTTTGATAAATTTTGATAGTGTAATAAGTAGATAGTGATGATCAGAACTATGTGTTGTAATAATGTAATACATTGAGAACAATCTGATCATACATAATATACTTGTTAGGAACCTGACATAAATGACATTGATCAATCAATTGTAAATACATCACATTCCTAAAGGAGACCAGTCACTGCCAGGATAGCTCAATGGTAATGTCTCTGTTTTTGAATCTGGGTGACACGGGATCGAATATATCAGCGAGCATCAGTTCCCTCAAGATTACAGGTACATCTTTCTAACGAGTACCAAGTAGTATGGAACCTAGGTGTAGGGTTTCCTGTTGACTCCCTCCAATCACCATCTAATCTCAACATAATGCACGCAATGTCGAGTCACGTAGACTGGTGACCACATTGCAACTTGATCGATAGTATTCGATCTGCACTAAGAAGGACTTGACATATATGATATTGATCACCACCCAGTGATCAATCAATTGTAAACACTTGTGAAGAACATTTTTATGTGAAGAATAAAATATCGACTAGACTAGAAATACGGGGTAAGAGGAGACAAGGGTAACAAAGAAAATAATATGAAAAACAATTTGAAACCCGAGTAGGTTTGAGATAAGAACAAACCGTTCCTGAATATACAAATGAGGTTTGAATTTTTGTATGGCTAATGTTTCAATAGACCTTAGTATACACTCTTACACTTTTGTACAACACGGCAAAAGCTGAGTTAAGATAAATCTAATGACCTGTTTTAATTATGTGTTTGGCAATAGAGGATAATAATTTATATATTCTGAAAATAATAATTACAGAATTCACTCCAGTTTACAGGCATGATCAATTTAATATAAATAGTAACATTAGATGTACAGAACAAACATGTGGTAGAAGAAAGTTTTAGGTATACTAGTTCAGTAATTGTTTAGGTAGTACATATATTGCAGATAACACTTCATTTATGGTAAGGTCTAGATTGAGTGATGTATCGCCGAAGCATATCCATCCACATTTAGCCGTATTAAGCTCCAGTTGCCATTTTAAGCACCACTGCGCTACCTTGTTAAGCTCCATGCTGATGCAATTTTGCATATTTTTTAGCTCATGTGGAGAAAATGAATGTACTATTATAAGATCACCTGCACATAGAAGGGGCTTACCCACACAAAAACTTTCACAAATATCATTGATAAACACCAAAAGGACCTAAGACACTACCTTGTATTACACCACTTCTAACAGGGACAGCGTTAGACAATGAAGAGTTAATTTAACTATTTGATGTCGATTGCTGAGAAAGGAAATCAAACCAAGCTAGCAAAGGATTTTGAACCCCATAAGATGAGAGTTTGCCTATAAGAAGTTGGTGGCTAACCATATCGAAGGTTTTAGAAATGTCCAGATATAGCACTAAGACTAGATATCCTTGGCTACGTAGAGAATAGACTAAATCAAAGAAGTCAAAATGACATGTCATGCAAGATCGATTTCTAAGAAATCCATGCTGAGTATCATTGATAAATTTTCCAGCGAGTAAATAGTTGAAAAGTTCATCATTTATTATGTCAGCTGAATATGATTGCATCTCAGAATTAATGTTCACTCGGGGATTAATTGTGCTTCCCTAATATTATAGTACGATGGTCTTATAGGTATGCAAGGGTTTTACATGCAATTCAAATTTGCTTTAGTTGAGAGGGTTTCGTGGAGGTTGGTCTAGTGTGTAGGTTTTATTCGTCTTAGATTAGTTTCAGTTGGCATACCATTAAAATACAGGGACCAGATAATTGTATGAAATTTCCCGGCAGTGTGCTTGTCACGAGTCATAGTTTTGATCGTTAATGAGATCATGGTGTTTGAGCTGTTGAAGAATCCTATGCTGAGACGAAATATCTGCTCAATGCTTCCTAGTTTTCAGTGATATATTAGATTTAATAAATTTTCATCCAATACAAAATACTGAGTTTATACGTTGGTATTTAGTTTGAAACTTCATCAGTCCTGGATAATAAGCGAATATTACCAACGGTAGGTTTAAGGTGAGAACAAACTGTTTTTCAATAAACTTTAGTATTCACTCTTTCACACTTGTAGAACACTACAAAAGCCGAGTATTTAATTAAACTTCCTTCATTATTACAAGTTACATTTATAAAATAACTTCATTTTCAACAAATAGTGAACTTCATTGTACAGAGATTGCTTTATGAGTTAAGTACTTGACATTTTAATCATTAGATTTTAAGTTCAAACCACTTTCCATTTACTTCTGATTGAACGATCAGGTAATAACACTAGATCTTATACAATGAAAGTTTGACTTAGAACTGATTATATTTTAATAGTTATTTGGTATATAAATTATAGTAAAATTAAACTGAAAATCTATTTTATAAATAGAAACTATATTTTCGTGTTTCTAGAATTAATTAAATTAAGGTAATCATAAGAAGAAGTTAAATTGTACTAAATATCCGTCCCCCAAATGCCATGGTACAAGCAAGAGTGGGGAAAGCCAGCTCTTCCTCTTTAAATGCTCTCACATGGCTTCGCATATACAACCGCTGTCAGGGAAGTCCTACTTACTGCCTTCTAGCGGAATTACTGTTGTTTATGAAATTGAGAAGAGGAAAAGCGAACTCCCGACTCCTTAACCGAGCTGGTGGAAACAGAGGATTCAAGTTAGGGGAGTTGAAAAACCCTCATTCCAAACCAATGGTGCACATAGGACCCACGGTCTTGAGAGAACAAATGGCGTGTGAATCTATTGACGGTCACCGGTTACCATGGGACTCCATCTCCTGACGTTGCTTCACTGTCTTGTGGACTAGATTATTAGGTCAAGGGCTCGGGGTGAGGCCCCTAAGAAAACCACCTGATTCGGTTTGGGAACTGGGACAGTATTCCAGCCCTTACATAAATAGGATAATTTATGTGGCGCATATCTATTTGGTGCCTCGTTGTCCCAATGTTTATGTGTTTAAATAAATAATAATAACCACAAAATTGAAATTAAGACGTTTAGACTTAGGTAAAAGATTTAGATCAATTAGTCATTGTTTGTTCAGCCATTCAATAGTCCATATTTATTTTTAACCTTAATCAATTTGTGATATATCGCAATCTTCGGTGGTTTGTTAGTTGATATTAGATTTCACTGAAATCATTATTTTAATATGAAAAGGTTTCATGAGATTAAGTAAGTGAATACCTTCTATAATATTTACTGTTTCCTTTCTAACATAAGATAATTATAATGAAAAAAGAATGTATATAAATGGTTTAAAAATATTTCCAAACATGCTGAGGAGTTTCAAAGTAGAACGAAACGGCCGTACAGTGCTTCCAGATTTTCCATGGTAATCTAGATTTAAGTGACTCATGATCTCAGCTTTTAAATTTCTCAAATTCAAGAATAACCAATTGAGTTATTCATTCAGGTAACAGTTTTTTGAATACTATTTTCGAATTTAAGATGGTTTGTTCATAGTTTAAATTTACAAATTGATCTTAGGTAGATCATCATTGAAAACCTGTGAGAACTGGACAACTGTTTATTCCTAGTATAGGACTCCTCAGCAGTGATCATTTATGACCCTCTGAGTGGGAATGGAACCCACGAACCTCTAAACCGCTGTGCCGGAGTCCAGTGGGATTAATGTCTAACTCCAATCAATTCACGATATATGTAACCCTTATCCATAGTCTGAGGTGAGTAACTGTCTCACACCCGACAGGGATTGAATTCTAATGGTTACGTCTTGAAGCTAGTCATGAATTCAAATCAACTAGAAAAGTAGTGGCAGTCTGAACTCAATAAACAGCTATTTCATTTTAGTCTAGCATTGTTGGCTCATGAACTAACATTCTAGCATTCATATACAAGTTCTAAACATTTAGGCTATTGATACCTGACTTATCAACTGTACGATATTGTGTTTCCATCTATACTTTAATGTTTCAGACTTGATAAAGGGTACTAATGAAAAGCTTTAAATTAAAATAGAACAGATAAACAATCATTGATTAGACATTTACGCATCATTTCATAATAAAAAAAATCTTTTTAATGTCAATAAAATCATACAAGTACCTTATATATTGTCATAAACTGTTCAACTGATTGTTAAAACAAAAGAGGAGGAAGTCAAAGGTAATAAAATAAATTATTTCATAAAGCATTCTTTTGTTAAATTCACTTGGTATTGTTTCACTTGTATCTTCCCATTGTTATTTAGGATTGCAAATGATCAGTCTCATGTTAGCATATGTGCATCCTGTGCGGATTGCCTAGATATAGTTTCAAGTCAAAGTGGGAATATACAAGTAAACAACACCAAGTGAATATAACTTCGTCTCATTGCACAACCAAATGGCTGTTGGGATTCAGTAGCTCAGTGGATAACGCGATAGTGGCTAGAAGTGGAATTCGAGTCGCGCGTTTCGTCCCACTTGGGACTAGTCAACTGGATGTACCTGCATCCCAGAGCACCGTTCTCTTCAAACGCCAACGCGTTATCCACTTAGCTAGTGAGTCCTGATAGTCACCTGCTTGTACAATGGGGTGAAGTTGAAATTCACTTGGTGTTGTTTTACTTGTATCTTCCCATTGTTATTTAGGACTACAATTGATCAGTCTCATATTGGCATATGTGCATCCTCTGCGGATTGCTTCGATATAGCGTTAAGTCACAAGCTTTATAAGTAAAGATGGATAGTGGCTAGTAGTGGAATCCAGGACGTTGAAACACAAATATAGTGATTTAATACCTAATTCGTACAACAGAAAACAAAACTAACCATTGGATTTGTCTAAAAAATACAATAAACATCAGTTTGAAAACCTTTTAAAGATGTTTCTTACAAGTTGAATAGATTCATATGTAAACAGTTCTTTCATAAGATATTAGGAATATTATATTCATAATTATTGAGTTAGGCTGTTATCTTCATCTTACCGCTTGATTTAAATGATCATTATTTGAATTGTTAAGATTATGTTAAATATTCAATAGAAGATACACTGCTTGCTACCATTCATCTTTGCTTAAAGATTATATGTATTTGTACATAACTCTAGTTTGAATGGTTAAATTACTAAGTTCTCTTAGGTGAACAAATCTTTATGATCTCTTTGAATCCTATAGTTCGATTTCATTAATGATTTTTACTGATATTTTTGATGGAGTATTGAATTATGATAAACTATTACTCATATTGAATGTTTATTCCTTGTTCATGAACGTCATAATCATTCATATGTATCTTTTTCAATTAATGATTGTGTGGGCCATTGAGTTTACTTACTAAATGCCCTGGTATGGCCGAGAGTGGGGTGGACCCTCCCTCCTTCTCGAAATGCTCTCACACGGCCACGCGTATATAGCCTTTGCCAGGGAAGTCTTACTTACTACCTTCTCGTAGTGGTGATGTTGTTTACGAAAATGAGAGGAGGAAAAGCGAATGTCAGGCGCTTTAACCGGATCTTAAGCCAATGGCCCATATGGGCTCCAGTATCCTAAAGGAACAAATGGCGTATGAACCAAATGTTGGTCACCGGCTTCCATGGGACTGCATCTCCTCACGATGCTCCACTGCCTTGTGGATCAGACCTTCAGGTCGGAGGCTCGGGGTGTGGCCCCCTAAGAAAACCACCTGCTTCAGTTTGGGCACCCGGGGAGTACCACAGCCCTCACACATATCGAATGATATTTGTGTGGCGTATATGTATTTGGTGCCTCTTTGTACCATTATCTATGTGTTGAAATAAATAAATAAATAAAATTGCTATCCAAGGAAATGTCTACTGAGATGAAATGTGAGATAACCTAAATAGATTAATTCACATTTTGTCTACCTGTTAAACTGTTTTCTTAAACATTTAACAATATCAGTTACTGATAAATATTGTTACAAATGGATGCTACGATGATCCTGTATAGAAAATTCAATAAATCCGTGATAAATCTATCATGAACTCTACAAATAGAACTTGGAACATGAAGTGCTACTCGCTACCTTCTCATAGTGAGGGTGTTGTTTATGAAATTAAGAGTACGAAAAGTGAATGTCCGACGTTTTAATTGGGTTGGTGGATATGGAGGATCCCAGTTAGGAGAGTTGGAAAACCTTGATTCCAAACCAATGGTGCTCATGGGCTCCATGATCCTGAGGGAACAAATGGTGTATGAATCAATTATTGGTCACACCGACTACCATGGGACTGGATTTCCTGAAGTTACTTCACTGACTTGTGGATCAGAGCTTTAGGTTGCAGAGTTCGAGTGTGGCTCCTCAAGAAAACCACTTGCTTCAGTTTAGGCACCGAGATTTTATCATAACCCACACACAAATCAAGTGACTTTTGCGTGGCGTATATGTGTTCAATGCCCCTTTGTACCAATACTTATGTGTTCAAATAAATAAATAAACATACAAAGCCATCTACACTTTCTTCTCTGAAATCATTATACATTGAATAGTTTTAAATCCATAATCTACCTGGTAATTAACAATGAACAGGAAATATTTACTCATTCCTATACTGAATAAAAGTAGGTGAACTGTGAAGTATATAACTGTTTCTATCAAGAAAAAAAAGACACCTGAGAATATTGTTTACTCAGTAGTTTATGATGGACAGTTTCTATGTGTTTGTTTCCATGATAATTCTGTTATTGTTGTTGTTTTTAAATGAGGGAATAGTTCAGTTTATTGAATTATAAAAATGGGTAATCTATTTTTCTATGGTGTTTTCCATTTAGTTTTTTTTCTCAAATAGTCGGTAACGTTTTTCATTGGAACATGACATGATAAGATAATTTTTACAGATGAGGAGTAGTTTCTGGAGGATTTCATCAATTACATCGCCCTTAATGCAATTGATTGCTCACTAATTGGTGGTCAATGCTATGTTCATCCAGTCATTCCAGTGTTCATTGAATTTTACTGATCTTGATGAAGTTTTGTTCTCTGAGCTGGATGGTTTGGTCGTGGAGCTTTCATCGTTCTTCTGAATGACATCATCAGCACAAACTTCAGATAGAAGTGAAGTGTTCGAATTTCTCCATATTTGTTTCACAGCTTGTTCTGTGCACCTCGATGCTGATTGGTTCTTATTGACCTTAAATTTGTCATTGGAAAAATTCGAACACTTCACTTCTATCTGAAGTTTGTGCTGACCAAACCATCCAGCTGAGAGAACAAAACTCCATCGAAATCATCCATCTGAGCTAAAAATCTTCTCCACTACTGATCAAATTCCATTTGTAACCAATAACTTATTTTCTACTTTATAATCTCCAAGAATCATTCTAATTGATTGGTAAATCGATTTGATGTCGATTTGTGAAAGTCATACTTCCAAACTTTCTCTAGTATTTTTTTATAGTTCCCTCTATTCAATAGATAAATGCTTTCCTAGTCAATAATGATCTATTTAGTGATTAACGTCATTTATCAGCCAACTTATTGAGATCAGTCTGTTAGAAAATATCTTAGCATGTACAACGTTAAACGTTTTGTCGAAACATTGGTAGCTATGATCACAAATATGAGAGAACATAGGTTAACAACAAACAATGAAAATCAAAGTCGAAAAAAACAGGATAGAAGTCGTATGTGATCCGAAGTTTGTGCTGATGATATTGTCCAAAAAGACAATGAAAGCTTCAAAATTACTTTATGGTCGACAAGAATCTCTTTAACTGGTTGATAAATCGATTTAATATCGATTTGTGTATTGACTATCGAATTATTTGAAGGCTATACCTCAAAAATTTCTCTAGTTCTTTTTATAGTTCCCTTGATCTAAAAGACAAACGTTTTCCCAGTCAATAGGTCCTGGGGCGGAGTCGTGGATGCGTACTGATGACGAGTCCCACAATAGGACAAAGCGGCTATCCAGTGCACCCAGGTATTCCATGGTAGTCTAACTTCAATTGACTAATGATCTCAACTATTGGAATTACCACAATTTCCACAAAACCCCTTCTGATACTAATCAACATATGCTCATTAGTGACTCGCTTCAAGAGGTACTTCCTGGAGTTCTAGTGAGAAGCAGTGACCAATGGAGTTCAACCGTGTCAGTTGTGAGATAATTACTCACTGAAGACAATGTGTCACGCAATTTCGTGGATTGGTTGAACTTAGATATTAACACTATTGGATGCCGACTCAGTGGTCTAGTGGTTAAGTGCTCGTGCGCAAGACTGATATGTTCCGGGTTCGAGTCCCGTGAGGCGGAGTCATGGATGCGTACTGATGACAAGTCCCACAATGGGACGAAACGGCCGTCCAGTGCTTCCAGGTTTTCCATGGTAGTTTAACTTCAATTTATTCATTATCTCAACTGGTGCAATAATTATCTATTTAATGATTAAATCGAAGTTTATAATTGCTTCTATTAAAGAGAAACAATTACATTTGAGAATATAGTTAACTCAGTAGTATATAATGAACATTTTCTATGTGTTTGTTTTCATGGTAATTTCTTTTTTGTTTTTTTCTTTGAACGAGAAAGTAGCTAAGTGAGAAATCTATTTTTTCTATGGTGTTTTTTTATATTTTTAAATTTTTTTATTATTTTAAAATGAAATAGTTGCTAATGTTTTTTATTGGAACATGACACGAAATGATAATTTGTAGAGATAAGGTTATACATTTAATGGATCTCACTTATGAAAAATGGTAATCAATTATGGATGATGTATCCGGCGATTGGCGAGATTGTGGATGTGCACTACCACTGAGGAGTCCCATACTAAGACGAAACGGCCGTTCAGTGCTTCCAGGTTTTTCATGGTGGTTGAACATCAGTCGTTTCACTATCTCAATTAAAAACTTAATAATCTACACAACCCCATACTGAAAATTCTCTGAAATTGAAAATATGAAGATCATTTGATTCTAACTAAGGATTTTAAAAGTAACGATGCGTTAACCATTATCCTATTCAAGACCTTCAGGATAGTGAATGCACATTGATAACAATATTTCTGCTAAAATAGGACATTATCTTTTTTAATGTTTATCAATTTATAACATAATATATATCTATATGAAATACTTATGAATTGTAAAATTATTTAAACTATCTCATCGTAAATAAGAAACAATCTTTCATCTCTTGCTAAGATGGATAGTGACTAACTGTGGAATCCAGTTTGACTTATGTTTCATCCAATTAGTGACTCATCAACTGGATGTACCTGTATTCCACGTTCGATGTTCATGTCGAGGCTCGAACCCAATACCATTCTCTTTAAACGTCATTACTTTATTCACTTAGCTACCGAGTTCAGTTATTTCATGATCTCAATGATAAACTAAACAATCTCTATAACCATACACTTATAATTTAGTCATTGGTTGATCACACCAGTATTCCTTATCATAATGTATTACTCTGAAGTATAATAATTTTGTATTTCATTACATAAATCATAGTTTTATGACTATCATCCTAATAAATGATGCATAATTTACATAAATTATAACATAGTTAAGCAAAACTTATTGCTTATAACAAAAATTATGGTTTTCATTATGTATAGATATAAATACATAAATATCTTTTATCAAAAAGCAAAGTATACGTTAACATTCTCTTTCATCAAGTAAACAAAAACAAACTGAATAGAGTATTATGAGAGAAGATAGATGATGGCTAGTAGTGGAGTACACGATGAGTGTTTCATCCTATTTAGGACTCGTCAGACGGATATACTTGTATTGCACAGTTAATGTTCACTCCGGAACTCGAATTCAGTAACGTTTGTTTTTAAACTCTTTCATGTTATCCATTAAATTATTAAATTCATATAGCCACTAGTTTATGCAATGGGATGAAACTTAATTCGTTTTTGTATTGTATGTTTGAATCTTTCTATTGATATTTAGGACTGTCATTGATCAGTATCTTATTGATATATGTGTACCCTGTGCAGATTGCTTCGATATTATTACCTTAAGTCACAAGCACACGGTACTGGGTGCGAATTCCGAAGTGAATATCATTTCTTAAATGCGGTTGTGGTATGTGCTACAAATATCGACAGATATATGTAGTATGTATCATCAATCGGATGTGAAATGCCTGTCGGTAAAAGGTTAAGAAGATCAAAGGAATAAGAACGAGAACAAAGGAATGATTGGTATGGAAATGAAAAAAACAATGAATCCTGATAGACATTTTGTAAATGAAGTATTTACCGTATGCTTTTCAGATTTTACTAAGATGTTCTGTAATTTTGTATTTGTTGTGGAGATCCAGAAAACTCCTCGAAAAAAAGTAAAGAAAGGCTCTGAAAACACTGAGAAGCATCTTATTCAATCAGCGTTCATTAGAAGTTCTGGTAGAAACATCAATAAAATGAAAAGTCACATGTCGAGTTTCGGATTGGATGATTACTAAACTGCTACTATTTTAAGTAGCATTCCAGAATTTTCGGGAAACCCAAGAACATGTAAAACACTATAAAAACCTATATTTTATGTACAAAAACAAACCTCTGCAGTAAAGTGTTTCTTACATATTCCACGCCTTTTCTCTCGTGTTCAAGTATATATAGTTCTAACCAGGGGATTACTAGAAGAGCTTAGGAACCAAATTTAGCGTCCACTAAACAGGTACATCCAGCTGACTAGTCCCAAATAGGATGAAATGTGTCATAAATTCCACTTCTAATCATCATCCATGTTTGCTTACAATGTTTGTGATTTAAGAAAATATCGAAACAATGTACATATGCCAATAAGTAACTGATGAATTACAGTCTTAAACATCGATAAGAAGATTTAAACAAACAACAATACAAAAATGAACAGAATATGTTTCAACTTTAAACTAGTATTAGAAAGGGTTTTGTAGAGATTGTAATAATTTCAATAATTGACATTAATACCATTGGATGCTGGCCACCTCAATGGTCTAGTGGTTCAGCGCTCGCATGTGAGACTGAAAGGTCCTGGGTTGGAATCTTATGAGTCGGGATAGTGGATGCACGCTGCTGAGGAGTCCAACAATAAGACGAAACGGCCGTCCAGTGCTTCCAGGTTTTCCATGGTAGTTTAACTTCAATTTATTCATTATCTCAACTGGTGCTATAATTATCTATTTAATGATTAAATCGAAGTTTATAATTACATTTGAGAATATTGTTTACTCAGTAGTATATAATGGACATTTTCTATGTGTTTGTTTTCATGGTAATTTTTTTTTGTTTTTTTCTTTGAACGAGAAAGTAGCTAAGTGAGAAATCTATTTTTTCTATGGTGTTTTATATTTTTAAATTTTTTTATTATTTTAAAATGAAATAGTTGCTAATGTTTTTTATTGGAACATAACACGAAATGATAATTTGTAGAGATAAGGTTATACATTTAATGGATCTCACTTATGAAAAATGGTAATCAATTATGGATGATGTATCCGGCGATTGGCGAGATTGTGGATGTGCACTACCACTGAGGAGTCCCATAGATTTCAATAGCTCAACTATTGAAATCTATAGTATCGTCTAATCATACTAATCAATATCCTGTTAATGTAATAAAACATTCTGTTTTTTACACAATAAATTGAACATAATCTACAGGGTAATTAGTTTAAGCTACATTGTTATTATTGTGATTATCAATGTAGAATATTAGGATTTAATTATGTAAGATGAATACATTGTTCCAATGGAATTATTAATATAATTAACTATATATTCATTATAGATTTGATACATATTTCAGTTCCTACATAACATTACAAATTAGTAAAGATTTGGATGGGAACTATTCCTAAGTTATGTAACATGACGATTTATCAATGTAAACACACACACCCACACCGAATTCATATCAGAGGGGTTTTTGTGGATATTATACTAATTTCAATGGTTGAGATCATGAGTCGATTGAAGATAGACCACTATGGAATACCTGGAAGCACTGGACTAGACGGAAACACAATAGGACGAAACGGCCGTCCAACTGAACGCTATATTCATTTCCTAAGCTATTCTGTAACCCCCAAGCTACAACTATACAGCGACCTGAACAACGAGAGAGAAGACACAAAGTACGCGATAAATATTTTACTCCAAGGTTCATTTCAATACAGAAAATACAAGGTTTTTATAATATTTTAAATGTCCTTGGGTTGCTAAAAGATTCTGGAAATGCTACTAAACATAGTAGCAGCGTAGCAATCAGCCGATCCGAACTTCTGCATATGACTTTTCGCCCCCCTTGACATTTCTCGCTAAAACTTCAAGTAAACGCTGATTGGAGGAACGCTTGGTGTTTTCCTCATCCTTGCTTGAACGTTTCGAGAAATTTTCTGGGTCACCTGTGGTGTTTGAACGAACTAATAATACCTTTGTACTTGTTGAATGCTCGATTTCGAATTCCAAATACAATACATTCGTTTGTGCTTGTGTCTAACTTCTTAATTCAATTGCGTTAATTCTGGGATTCCTAGTTCATAATACAATTCAAATAATTTAAAACATTATATTGAGGTCACGATGGAGCCTGTAATGGAAAAGTTAGATGTTCATTCAACTTCGGAAGCTTTTGAAGATTACTTTGAAAGGTTTGAAATCTGGGCTATGACCAAGGAAGATGATGAGGATGTTAATATTGTGGCACACTTCCTCACATTCATTGGAAAAGTAGCAGACAGCTTATTAAGAACTCTGGCTATGCCGGAAAAGCCCATTTCGCTTCCTTATACAGCTCTCAAGGATCTACTGCTAGACTATGCTCAGTATACAAATTTCGAATGTCGTAAAGGAGGAAGATTTCGTAAAATGATTCATGAGGATATAAAAAATTCCATTACATTACGTCATCCCAACCCAGTTCATACTCAAGATTATGCAGACAATTCATTGAGGAGTTGTAATGCATTTCACGAAGATGGGCACAAGTTTAGTCAGTGCTTTAAATGTGGTGATATTGGACATATTCAGTCAGTCTGTAATACTAATGTTCATCTTATTGAAACTAATATTAAGACTTGTAATTCTGATTCTACTGAGTCGAGTACTCATGATGATGATTTATCTTTATCAACGATTTCAAAAGACAGTGCAGAGTCATATGGCAGTTCAGAGTTAAATGAAATCCAGAATTCTTGTGAGACAACAGTTCCTAATCAACCGATTTATCAGAATTCTCATGCTATTGTACGAGGTATGACTTTTCCTAATGATTCACATATTTCTAATGAAATTACTTGCAATTCTGAGGAAAATATGTTAAATGAACGTAATCATGGTCGAAAACCTGATGTGGTTTGGATAGATGCTAATTTTTCTAACGATCCTACGCGCTGTGATGACAGTCCTAATGAATTTCATAAGAATATTTCAGAAGAATCCTATCCTCATAATGCATTTGATCCTTGTGGAAAACCTGCTCAATGCGAAGCACGAGTACTAAGTGACCTCGACTTTGATTACATTTCGGATGATTTTATATCAACTGCTGTTCACACTTATCACAAAAACAGTTATAATGTTTACTCTAAACAATGTGAGAAATATGTTTTAAATGAAGCCACATTATTCATAACTTGGGGATATAAAGATCCAACATCATTTCGTGGGGGAGGATAGTGTTGAAAAATCTATGGTTCGAATTCTAGATATTATTGATTTCATTACAAAACCCACATGCTGGTTGTATACAATTCAAGGTAAGTCTGTTCCGGTTTCGTTTGTTAATTCCAATACTAATGAGCACTTTCTAGATACTATAAAGTTTTTATCTTATACAATGTCGGACAGACTCAGGATGAACCTAAGAAGAAGATGTACAACCGATTACAAACACTTATACTTTTATTTAAGCTGTGGCGGATGCGGTGTTTGAACGAACTAATTATACCTTTGTACTTGTTGAATGCTTGATTTCGAATTCCAAATACAATACATTCGTTTGTGCTTGTGTCTAACTTCTTAATTCAATTGCGTTAATTCTGGGATTCCTAGTTCATAATACAATTCAAATAATTCAAAACATTATAGTCACCCCAACATTTTAAATACAGAATTTCGACGATTATCTTGGATTTACAAAATTTTTTGCAATTTCGAAAGTCAGACTATAATTTATGGATGATCTTTGAGCGACACTGGGCTGACCTTTACAGTATCTGTCAAAGAACTAGGATCAAATGAGGGTTATAAACCTGTGTATGGAATTAGAATTATGATTTATAGTTGATAATTAAGATTAGGAATTAGATTTCGAATTTTCATTCATAAATTATAGTCTTGCCAAAAAGTCTTATCCATTTAAGTAATAAACAATATTTTTTAATCAGTGAATATAAGGGGGATAAGTTTTAGTATAGTTGAAGAAGTCTAGCAAATCATCATATTGTAAATATGAATTTCTATGCCTTTACAATTCATAGATACGGTAAGCTGAGTTTGTTATGTGAACATTAATGATGAATTTCTAATGAGAAGACCCGATCAATAAAGTTTGGATATTTGCAGAAGTATGAAAGGTAACATCAATGTCAAATGACAATAATTGTACAGTATGACAAATTGATCCGAAGTTAGAAATATGAACCATTTATCTGAATGTATTATGAGGTTAAAAGTTCTTCAGTTCGATTCTGGATTGATTATGAATAGGTAATGTTGAAGAATCTCTTACTAAAATAAAACAACTATTAAGCGTTTGTCAATTTTTAACGGTTATCTAGTTGATGTCAGTTTTGTGGTATAAACTAATCATCAAGTTTGAAAACTGTACTCATTAAAATGTGTCTAAACAGCTGAAATCACATCAAAGCAACAAACCATTAAGGAAAATTTAGTAATATAAATGGATCAAATGTAAACTAGCATGTGATTCTTTATGAATGTATGGTTCTAGTGAATGTCTTTTGATTGCCAGGGTTTCGCCTATTCAAAGCATAGTTCAGTTTTTTTTTATTGTTGATGTCCGAAGGACGTGGAGAATTTACACTGCAACCTCCATCTATATAAAGTGATGAGGAATAATGCTGAAGAACTTAGTACCATTTAATCTGAGATGAGCTGGTTTGCATTTTTTTATACTAGAGAAAAAAAAGTTTATCCAAAATGATTTCCTTGATAGGTGAACTGAAAAGTGTTAATATTGACAATATTAAGATCAACTGAAAATATTATAACTTGTGATCTGAGTGTTCTGCTAATGTATAACGTAATGATACCGCAAATTAGAGAGCAGTGACCAATGACGCATAAAACACGTGTGAGCAGTCTGGAGTCCTTATCGGTCCTGTTTCCTGTCTAGCCCAGCCAGTTAAGTCCACAACACTAATCTCAGCCTCTGTGATATGAATTATTTATTTCAAACATACTCGGTTTATGTACCAATCAGACAGACCAAATCGTACCAATAAAATAGGAAACAACATTAGCCAAATGTGGCTGTGAATGAGGGAGGTAGTAATTAATGGACAGGGCATAACTCAAGAATGGTAAATCGTATAATAATAGTTCATTGGTCAATATAAGGCTCATAATGAGAGGGAAATGAATATGAACAGTTTAGTTGCATGACAAATATTTGATAAAAATATACGCATAGTATTAGTCCATAAATGGATCCCAAAAACTATCATTCATTATTCCTATTGGGATATAACACACAAATTTCAAATAGTAATAAAGTGTTCGAATTTCTTCACATTGTAGTTCATAGCTTGTTTATATTGATGATGTCGTTCAGAAGAAGAACCATGAAAGCTCCACGATCAAACCATTCAGTTCAGAGAATAAAAGTTACCATTGATTATTCTCATCGGGATATAACAGAAAACTATTTAAACACTATAAGAAGTTGTGTTATGATTCTTTTTTTATTTAGAACACCCATTAAGATAAGTCTTGTCACATAGTCACTATGTACATTAGACGATTAATAACTCATACAGTAATCTCATCTTATCTCTAATCATTTTGTTCGAACCTCACAGAGTTCAACATATTTAAAACGTACTTACTTGTATACATAACAACCAAAACTATAATTTATGATAAATAATCAATGTTACTATGTACACAGTAGAACATTTAAGGCATATAGGAATAAAGGTAAAGTTTTATAATTAATTTACTATAATTTAAAGACGATAAAACATCAAAATTCTGTGAACTAGTTTTTTTAAAATAAAATAGACATTAATAATGTATTTTTTAAGCAAAGATGGATAATGGTTAGCAGTGGAATCCAGTTTGACGCGCGTCTCGTCTTATCGCTGACTCGTCACCTGGATGTACCTGTATCATAGAGTGAATGTTTACGCCGGGACTCGAACCAAGTACCGTTCACTTCAAATACTATCGCATTGTCCATTTGGCTAGTGAGTCGTGATAGTCACCTGCTTGTACAATGGGGTGAAGTTGAAATTCACTTAGCGTTGTTTTACTTGTATCTTTCCACTGTTATTTAGGAGTGCAATTGATCAGTCTCTTATTGACATATATGCTTCCAGTGCATATTGCTTCTATATAGCGTTAAGTCACAAGCTTTATAAGTAAAGATGAATAGTGGCTAACAGCGAAATTGAGTTTGACACGTGTTTCATCCTATTTAGGACTTGTCAATTAGAAGTACCTGTATCTAACAATTAATATTCACTTGGAAACTCGAATCCAATACCGTTCATTTCAAACACCATTACTCTATCGATCTTTGCTTTAAAAAAATGCTTACGACTTAAAGCTATATCGATGTAATTCTCACAGGATACATATATTACCAATAAGAGATTGGCCAATTACAATCCTAAGATTGTTAAAATTATTAAGTTTTCGACTGAGATCATGAACCGATTGTTGATAGAGTTTCACGAGCGGGATCATGGATGAGCACTGCTTAGTAGTCCTACATTAGGATGAAACGGCATTCCAGTGCTTCCAGGTTTTCAATGGTGATCTAACATTAATCAGTTCATGATCTCAATGAACTATAACAGTATTATTAATAAAATGATTTCCGATTTCATGTTTTTCATTTAATAACCAAATCTTAACGAAAAGATCCCTAAATACCGATGGAATACATTGAAATGTTTTTTTTCTTTTCAAGAAATCATTAGATGAAGTAGCTTCATTCAATAGACTTGAGAAAAAAAACATGGAGTTGCTAAATGAAGTCACAAAAATCAAATGAACGTGAATTAACCTAATCAAGGATTCCAGAAGAAAGAACATCAACAAGTCAGAGAAACAGAATCAACAACTGACAAGTTACTGATAAGGTTAACAATTAATTCCGTATCGAGTGTGTGGCATTTATGCACCACAGACAATGGATGAGAGTTGCGCAATATTGTGAATTGATTGATGTGAGATATAACATTAATTGATGTCATCTCAATGGTCTAGAGGTTAAGTGTTCATATACAAGATCGAAGGTCCTGAGTTCTGTTCCTGTGTGCCGGGTCATGGATGTACACTGCTGATGAGTTCTATTCCAATCTATTCTATTTTGTATATTATTTAGTATAAATAAGTTATTTCAACGGGGTACTGAACTATAGGTAGGCTTTATTGACAGTTGTTAAATAAAATGTAATCTAGGTTTATGGTTTCCTCCTGATGGCCATTAACAACACGGCATATTTGTTCTCACTAGAATTCAGATAAAAAACCCATCTCATTGCTCCACTGAAGAAATTTCCTCAACAATTGTATATAGATCGAAATATACTGTTAAAAAGATGTAGGAGTAGTATTTTTTGTTTTCATGACTAGTAAACACTACAGGTTATTTTGTTGTGTAGTGAAACAAATCCATACCGTAAGATTGACTTAACTTATAAGAATTTATTGATTGAGATGTTGAACCGATTGATGTTAGACCACCATGGAAAACCTGGAAACACTGAACGGCCGTTTCGTCCTATTGTGGGACTCCTCAGTGATGTGCATCCACGATCCCGCGAGCGGGATTCTTGTCCAGGACCATCGGTCTCGCGCGTGAACGCTTAATTACTAGTGCACTCGTGGAGTTGTGGATGCTCACTGCTGCAGAGTCCCATAATAGGACGAAACGGCCTCTAGTGCTTCTAGTTTTTCAATGGTGATCTAACATCAATCTGTTGAAGATTTTAATCAATAACCTTTTAGTGGCCCATGGATCTGACTCCAATTAGATCGTACGAATGTTTTCTATCGCTTATTCTCGTATATCATCGTCGACTTAAATCACGTTAGTCAATAACGGAATTAAATAAGTCAAATAACGAGAATGGGATTTTGAATACATATATTTTGTATATAAGGTGAATGGAATAGAAGGAAGAGAAACGACCCAGAGTGGAGATGGCTGGAAAGCCAACTCATTTTTAGTCAGGCGTTAATCAATATTTATAGTCAGACAAAAATAAGCTACAGACATGTGATGAGTCATAGGATATGATGATGTGTACACGCATATACGCTCATATAAAAACAATCAAGACTGATGATAAGCGAATAATTAACAAGGTCAACACATATGACTCAACTCGAATGAATAAGTTGGTTTGTCCGAAAACTAGAACAAGGTAAATGACCGACACCACAACCTAATAATCTCCACAACTCTATACTGATAATTATAAGAATTTGACAGATTGAAATACATTCTATGTAACTTGGTTCGATTCGTTTAATAATATTATAAACCTGCATATCATTCATTGAACATAGCCTGGTGCATACATTACTTATTGAACAAGTGATTTTAAGCATTTCAAGAACTTTAACCAAAGTGACTATGATTACTTAGAAAATTTTATTAAAACTTATGCTGATGATTACTACGCGCTCACTAGTGACTAGCTTTGCGAGGGAATTCTGGGAGCTCTAATGAGAAGCAGTGACCAGCGGAGCTAATCCACGTCGGGTAGAGACAGGTATCTTTATCAGTTCGCGCTCGAGATCAAAGGCCCTAGGCTCGAACTCCGCGATGGTGGATGCGTCCCAAAATGGGACGAAACGGCCGTTCAGTGCTTCCAGGTTTTCAATGGTGGTTTACCATCAATCGGTTCATGATCTCAATCAATGACTATGATTACTTAGAAAATCTTATTATAACTTATGCTGATAATTACTACGTGCTCACTAGTGACTAGCTTTGTGAGGGAATTCTGGAAGTTCTAATAAGAAGATGTGAGCAGTGGAATTAATCAGTGTTACATAGAGACAAATATCTATCTCAGTACAATAGAAAACGGTCGCACAATATCGTGGATTGGTTGAAGTTAGACATTGACACCGTTGGGTGACCGCTCAATGGTCTAGAGATTAAGCGTTCGTGCTCGAGACTGAAGGCCCTGGGTTCGAATCCCGCGAACGAGATCGTGGATGCGCAATGCTTATATGTATTCGCTTGATTTATTAGACAAATTATTATTACTGTTATTATTAGCTTTATTCAATATTATATTTTTGGTACAATATAGAATTCTTAGCACGAAGTATTTCAACATGTTTCCCTTTCTTATTTCTTGATCGATATTGACGATAACATACTGAATGATCGCCAGTTAGATGTTGGCAGTTCATGGTTTCTTGTTAACTATCTTTAACTATCTAACATATTACTAACCAATATTCAGATTAAGTCCTGATAGCCACTTGCTTGTGCAATGGGATGAATTTAAATTCACTTGGTATTGTTTAGCTTGCATCTTTCCATTGAGGTTTAAGACTGCACCAGTAGCTGAGTGGATAACGCGAGGGCGTTTGAAGCGAATGGTACTGGGTTCGAGTCTCAGAGTGAACATCAACTCCGAGATGCAGGTACATCCAGCTGACGACTCCCAAATAGAACGAAACGCGCGTCCTGGATTTCACTGCTAGCTACTATTTATCATTGCTTACAAAAAAATATAATGAATTGTTGAAAAATTGTATAGAAGACATATATTTTGTGTAAGTTTACGACTACTTCATATTACTCACTGATGACAATATAGTTTTAATGTAATCATGATAACTTTAGATCATTGTGTCAAAATGTAAGTGTTCATTATATGACCTTGATTAATCCATAATTCAAGGTGATCTAGATTTAATGTCACAAATCATTGAATCACCTCTGTATGCAATAATTGATGTGTTCACCGATGGATAGTTTCTAAGTAGGACTTCAAACTAGATTTCAATACTTACAGTAATGAAATAGATATTAGATATGGGACTAGATGATTATATCAATACAATAAGAGGTGGATAACATTGGAAATGGATCCCAATCAGCTGCAACATATAAGTCTAAATTTATCATGCTTATATCAACGTTTGAAGATCCTGGATTTGATAACCATATTAAGAAATATCTGTGAATATTGCTAAAGAGATTTTAGGCTTTGATAAAAAGATGTTCAATGGTCCTCTATTGATTATGTTTACATATGCAACTTTCCTTGTAATAACTTCTAAAAGGTCCTTTGTATACAAAAAAATACATCAGGTTTATTAATTAGGTGTTCGCTCACGAGACTGAAGGTCCCGGGTGCGAGTCCCTTGTACGGGATTGCGCAGTAATGAGTAGTTCCATACTAGAACGAAACAGCCGTCCAGTGATTCCAGATTTTCATTAGTGGTTTAACACTGATCGATTCGTAATCTTTATCAAAAAGTCAACAATCTCCACAACCCTATATTGATAAAGTTTACAAGTCTAGTTTCTATACGTAAACCTTGAAAAGTGAAGTATTTCATAACAGGAGTAATTTTATTTGAGTAAAAAGATATGGCTTAAAACTCAACTTAAAATGTTTATGTACATTATCATCTATTCCCGTGGGACTCGTTAAAATTATTGGAAGAAAACAGTTGTAGAGCGATTTCGTACTGTTCATGATACTTACTCATGACTCCAGCTTTTCAATCTCAATCAATTACTATGAATCTGAGAACCATATCTCAATTGATGAATATATTTCTTGAGAAATGTCAATAAAAATCAATTTTAGACGAAAATTTATTGTTATTGTGGTGTGTACTACTGATATCGATGGACATAAGTAATATATATAAATCACCAAAGTGAAATGCCTATAAGTAAAAAATTAAGAAAATCAAAGAGAAGACAACAAGAACAAACAGTAATTAGTATGAAAATCAAAGAACAACATAGTTCCAAATAATTATTGAATAATTTCAAAGGTTGAGATCATGAGTCAGTTGAAGCTAGACCACCATGGAAAACCTGGAAGCAGTGGACAGCCGTTTCGTCGTATAGTAGGACTCCACAGTAGTGATCATCCATCATCTCACCCTCCTCGAGATTTGAACCCAAGACCTATCAGTTTTGTGCGCGAGCGCTTAACCACTAGACCAATGAGTCCGCCGGATTCCAACGGTGTTAATGTCTAAATGAAGTATTGATTGTATGGTTTTGAGATTTTATTAAATTATTCAATAATATATTCTCATTCATTACATTCTAACAATAACTGACTATTTAATCGAATTTAGTCTTCGATTATTTAAACATTTCATTATAATTCAGTTTAGTTTAATAGATACATTGAAAGAACAATATTACTGTAACTGACATATTTTACCTTAAAATGAAATATGGAACATGGGGGTACATTCATTCAGCATTTTTATCCAATATAATATACAATATAATAAACCATCCCCCTCCCCCCCAAATATTTTCTTCTGTATATTTTTGTAATATTTAGCTTATAAGGATTATTAAACAAAAAAACAATTTATAAACATTTGTATTATTATTTATTATTATTTAAACACACAAACATTGGCACAAGGAGGTACCAAGTAGATATGCGCCACATAAATCATTCGATTTGTGTGAGGGCTGTGATACTTCCTGGGTGCCCAAATCGAAGCAAGTGGTTTTCTTAGGTGGCCACACACCGAGCCTTTGACCTAAAGGTTTGACCCACAAGACAGTGGAGCATCGTGTGGAGATTTAGTCTTATGGTAGTCGGTGACAAACGATTGATTGATACGCCATTTGTTCCATCAGAATCGTGGAGATCATATGCACCATTGGTTTGGAATGAGGGTTTTCCAACTCTCCTAGGTGGACTCTCCATGTCTACCGACCCGAATAAAGCGTCGGACATTCACTTTTCATCCTGTCAATTTCATAAACAACACCCCCGCTACGAGAAGGCAATGAGTAGACTTCCCTGGTAGAGGCTATGTACGCGTGGCCATATGAGAGCATTTCGAGAGGGAGACCTGACTCTCCCCACTCCCGGTCGTACCAGGGCATTAGTCTCACATGAGAACACTTAACCTCTAGACCACTGAGCCGGCCGGTATCCAAATGTGTTAGTGATGTCCAACTTCAACTAATCGACGATGTTACGCCTCCATACACCATTGACATCAGTCAGTTAATATCCCACATCAGATACGGTTGAACTCCACTTGTATACTAAGTTTGTCTAACTGAATGTGACTAAGTTTATAATTTCTTAAAGAAATACTATTCAGATATTTATAAAACTGATTTATTCTCTTCTTAATAATTAATCAAATAGTAAGAGAAAAAAAGCGAATCAAACAAATTTATCTTTTGCTAGTAATAAAAATTTCACTCTACAGATACATTAGAATTGTTGCAATTCTAATGGTTGGAGCGAACGGTACTGGGTTGAAGTCCCGGAGTGAACATCGACAAGTTTGGGATGTAGGTATATCCAGCTGATGAGCACTAAATAGGACGAAACGCGCATCAAACTGGATTTCACTGCTAACCACTATCCATCTTTGCTTAAAATTCTAATGGTTGTTGTGAATTTGATGGGCAAGTAGAATCGAGTAAATTAAGTTTAAACAAAAAGTTGAATGCCATTTCTAGTTAAGAGTTAACACTTTTTGGGGAAAATGTTACTTTCACCAATTACAGTTATAAATAATTCATATATTTCATTCAGTAAAAACTCACTTGATGTTATTTGCTTGTATCTTCCTATTGTTTTGTTAGGACTGCAATTGATCAGTCTCCTATTGGCAATATGTTCATCCTTTGCACAGTAGCTCGATATTGCCTTAAGTCACAAGCTTTTATAGGAGAGGACGAGTCCCAAATAATATGAGACGCGCATCGCGGATCCCACTGCTAGTCACCGTCCATCTTTGCTTAGAATGTTTGTGAATTAAGGTAATATCGACGCAATATGCACAGGATGCACATATACCAATAACAGACTGATCGATTGCTGTCCTAAATAACAATCGGAAGATACTAACGAACAACACGAAATGAATTTAAAATTCACCCCTTTGCACAAGCAAGTGGCTTTCAGAATTCAGTAGTTAAGTGGATAATGTGATGGCGTTTGAAACAAGCGGTACTGGGTTAGAGTCCTGGAGTGAATATCAACTGTGGGATGCAAGTACATCCATCTGATGAGTCACAAATTGAATGAAGCATGAGTTGTGAATTGTACTGCTAGCCACCGTCCATCTTCGTTTACTTCATTTAGTAGTCTAGTCTAAACTTCTTCAAGTAAATGATCAGTCAAAATAATATGAATGTATGTCATTCAGTGTAGGATACAAATAAATCGGTCTTGTCATGAAGTTTTCCCTTCGGCCTATTTTCAGAATTATCAGAAGGGGTTTTGTAGAGATTTTAGAAATTTCACTGGTTGAAATCATTAGTCAATTGAAACTAGACCACCACGGGAAACATGGAACCACTGGACAGCCGTTTCGTCCTAGTATTGAACTCCTCAGAAGTGCTAATCCACGATCCCGACTCTCAAGATTCAAACTTAGGACCTATCAGTCTCGCACGCGAGTGCTTAATGTCTAGATAATTGTGCCGGTATCCAACGGTATTAGTGATGTCTAACTTCACACAATTCACGAAATTGGGCCACTTTCCACTATTGTGTTTAATGTGTTACTATCTCATATATTGTAATAAATCAAAATCTGAAAACTTGCATAGAAAACGGTTTTATCCACATCTCTCATTAATTATAATTTAAAATATAAACGGGGAACCATTGAAATTCCCACTACACGAAGTGAGAACATCAAGACTGGTACAAGTGAAGGTTTATTAACCCTATAAACCATGAAGACGACCCTAGTCGAAAATGAACTAATTTTTATATTGATTTGTATAGCCATGTTACTTATTAATTAGGATGACATCATTAACAATAAAAAATATCCAGAGTTATAATAAAAACTACATACTGGGCTTAGTGCATATTAATGGAATACAAGAATATTGTATCTTAAACAAGTACGTTACATCAGAAGGGGTTTTGTGGAGATTGTAGTAATTTCAACAGTTGAGATCGTTAGTTCATAAAACCCCTTCTGATACTAATCAACATATGCTCATTAGTGACTCGCTTCAAGAGGTATTTCCTGGAGTTCTAGTGAGAAGCAGTGACCAATGGAGTTCAACCGGGTCTCATATGAGATAGTAACTCACTGATGACAATTGTGGATGTCGCTCAATTTCGTGGATTAGTTGAAGTTAGACATTAACACCGTTGGATGACGGCCAGCTCAGTGGTTTAGTTGGTTAAGCGCCTGGCGCGAGACCGATGGGTCCTGGGTTCGAATCCCGCGAGGCGGGGTCATGGATGCGCACTACTGAAAAGTCCCACAGTAGAACGAAACGGCCGTCCAGTGCTTCCAGGTTTTCCATGATAATCTAGCTTCAATTGACTCACGATCTCAACTGTTGAAAATACATTACACTCAAATCAATTAGTGTTTTACCGGATAAAATATTATACTGGAAAAACAAAAAAACACAAAACAAACAAATACTACATTGAGCAATCATTATATTTGTTACATCCTTGATCTGCCTACCTACTTTTGATGCTGGGGACAACTTGCCTAATCTAGATTAAGACCTTAACGCGACAGGCTGACTGGCTTAACCTTCAGTCTAGTATGCGTGAGTTCGAAGTGGGGTAGAGAGAAGAAAACTATTCTATCAATATTGAATTAGAAACAAAAAGTAATGATAAGAAATAATCATAATGAATACAAAAAATGTAATTTTGACTTGACATCGTGTTATTATCAAAAACCACAGATGATATCAACCAAGTTTAGAGAGTAAGTGTTACAAAATAATATTATAAATATATGTAGTGTTTTATACTGTACAGTTTTGGGAGTACATATTGTATAACTCTCTCTTATATTTTGACTGGAAAGTCATTGAAAGCCAAAGGATAATGAACAATCGTTTCATCTGAATATATGAAACTTCAAGCATGTGCCTTCATGAGTTTTGTAATAACCAAATCGATTGTAATTTGAGTCTCTTGATGGAAATATTACTTTATGATTATGGAATAGGTAATTAAAGTTATATTATGTTAACTTCAGTCATTTAGGTTATTATCTGATCATACTGTTTCACTAGAATATCTGTAATTCATCTTGATTTTGAGTCCTGATAGCCACTTGTTTGTGTAATGGGGTGAATTTTAGTTCACTTGGTATTGTATGGCTTGTATCTTCCAATTAAGGTTTAAGACTGCAATTGATCAGTCTGTTATCGGCATATATTCATACTGTGCGTATGCCTCGATATTGCTTCAATTCACACAACCGAAATGTTGATCATATGCGGTTCCAGAACCTAGATGAGTCTGTTCCGATTTCAGTTGTTAATTCTAATACTAATGAGTATATTGTATATCATACATAGTCTAAATCCAATACACAATCGGACAGATACATAATGAACCTAAGGAGAATAGGTACAATAGATTGTAGAAATTTGGATCCTCATATAAGCTGTTACAGATGTGACGTTTGTATGAACTAATGATTCTTTTGTAATTGATGTCTGCTTGATTTTAATTTCCAAATACAATACATTCATTCATGATCATGCAATACTTCTTGATTATATTGTGTTATTTCTGTGGGGTGGGAGGGATTCTTAATTTGTACTATTATTCAAATACTCTTAAACATTACAGTATATTTGGCAAACTCTCGTTCTTAGGTGGTGGTTCGAGGTAGTCAACAGGAAACCCTGGGCCCGGGTTTCGTGCTACTTGGCACTCGTCAGCAAGGTGTACCTGTAATGTTGAGGGAACTGGTGCTCCCTGCGACACTGTACGCAGGGGGGAATGGAGGGATTCCTAATTTGTACTCTTAATTATCACAATTTTCTTAATGTTTTTCAAGTTGACAAACATCTATGAGGAAATTGTTTCCAATTCGGTCTACTGAACACTTTTCTGATCACTTTCTGTAATGATGCCATATATATTTTCCTATTTTATCCTATTCTAATAAGGTATAAACATGACTGTGTTACATTATTTTTTACTTCATTGTAAACTCTTCAAAGTGTACTTCAAATTTTTCTTTTTTAAAAAAACAAAACTTGAAATGTACTAGTTGTATTGTGAAAAGATTCTAATCACTATACGTTAGAGTAGTTATTATGTTTACTCTTCATTCGATAGTTATGTAAGAAATACCATGTATTTTGATCGAGATCATGAACCAATTGATATTAGATAACCATTGGAAACCTGGAATCACTGGACGGTCATTTCGTCCTATTGTGAGACTCCTCAACAGTGCTCGTTCAAAATCCAGCTCGCGGGATTCGAATCTAGTGCCTTCAGTCTTGCGCTCGAACGCTCAACCTACTGGACCAGTGAGTCGGCATCCAATGGTATATTAGTGTATAACACCAACCAATTCACGAAATTGCGCAACGATCTTTCATTGTACTGAGGTTGATAATTGTCTCTATCCAACACGGATTGGCTCAGCTGGTCATGGCTTCTCACTAGAACTCTGAGAATTCCCTCACGAATCTAGTCATTAGTGAGCACGTGGTAATTATCATTATGGGGTTGTGGAGATTATTAAGTTTCTTGTTGAGATACGGCAAGCAAGATCGTGTATGCGCACTGCTGAGGAGTCTCACAGTAGGACGAAACAGACGTCCAGTGCTTCCAGGTTTTACATGGTGGTCTAGCTACAATTGACTCATGATTTCATCTATGAATATTGTTTACTCTATTGATTATAATGGACAGTTTCTATGTGCTTTTTCACGATAATTTTTTTCGTTGTTTTTTCAAAATGAGGAAATAGTTAAGTGAGGAACCTATTTTTTTTCTGTACTTCTGCTTTAATATATCAACTTCAAGTCCATTTTTATTGTATATTTGGTTAGCTGTTTAATTATACATAATTATAACTTTCATTAAAAACATTAGAGTATGATATTTTTTGTATGGTAGACCGAATATTAATATGAACTCATAATAGACAACCAAGTTATTATATCCAAAAGTTAATGTTATAATATATAAACTATAATTGATAAACATAAAGGAAAGTTATGGATTATTACTTAAATTGGTAGGCTTTTGCCATGTTCGATCTGTATTTGGTACCATAATCTATAATTATAGGGAATTAATCATTCCAATAAGGTGGTTATAATTCCGATGATATAGTCAGATGTAGTATATAATGGAAATATGATTATAGTCTATACATGTAGATAATAGATATTTTAGAGTTTAGTTATCATAATAACATACACTTGAAAATAAGAGATGTGTATGTAGCAGTGTATTTATGAACAGTTAACAAAGTGTATCGTAGAAAAGATTTGTATCTCATGTGGTGCACAAACTTCAGTTTGTGCTGATGATTTAGTTCAGAAGAACGATGAAAGCTCCACAACCAAACCATCCAGCTCAGCGTACAAAACTCCAGTATGTATTGTACTATGAAAATTTATTATGAAAGATTGTGTAATCCATATATTTTTATTAGAACGACTTTAGATTTACATTGAGTAATGTTATTGATAATTGGAGAGTATGTCTTACTACTGTTAACCGTTAAATACATATACCATTAAGATTAGAAATAAAATTTAACTATATCGAGTAGATTACTGTAGTCTATGAATTTGTTTCAACTTTTATACGGATTTCGCCAACTTATATTTTAGCACCTGTAAGTGTATCTCATTCCACAAGTGATATTATAGAAACTTTAAATGTTTAGCCATCTTTATTAGTGCATTCTCTAAGTAAAACCACTTACTTGCTGTCACTTTATGTTAACACCGTCCCTAGCAAGTTTAACTAATTTGAATAACATCAACAGTATATCACTGTGTCACATGACACACGCATTTTGGTAGACCTGATTGACATATTTTGGTAATTACTGCTTTGTTGTTCCATGCTCTCTGTTTTCGTCTTAATTTCTCTAATTGTAGATAATTATCATTAATTCGATCAGGCACACGAAATAACCTTAACTACTGCTAAGTTTGAAGCTAGCACGAGTTAACTTAATTGGCGAACGAGAACAAGACTCGCTGACCAAAAATCAGTAAGCTAGCTATTGGTGCGTCCCAGCCCCGCTAACTAGAGGGAGAAGTCCAAGCTTGGAATGGGAAGTATATTCTTCAAAACATCCGGAGACGAGAGATAACAAGAAACACAATTCAAAACGTATATATACAGTACAAAATCGTCCTTGGGGAGACTTACCGAATAGCATACTAAAAGACTCAACGGACCAATAACATTTATGATATTTCCCAGTGGGAAATACGACATGAATGTGACAAGAGCGCCTTTAGCACGAAAACAAAGAAATTCAAATTTTCTAAATAAAATTACAAAATTAGGTCCTTTCGCAAGTAAGTTCTAGGGATCGTTCACTACAATATTTGTTATATGAAAACACATTGAAATACAACCAATTCGAATGGGAAGTGGATGAAAAATATTATGGATTAATTAAAGGCGGACATGTATATTATTAGATATTGTCTCAAGAGTATAGAAGTTAAGAATTCGCCAGGAGACCTTTGATTTATGAGTTCGATCTACTGTAGTGAGGTTGTAAATTCATACAGCTGATGAGTCCCACACTGGGGTGAAATGACTGTCTAAGACTTTCTGGCTTTCGACAATGGTTTCATTCAAATCAGTCCATAATGTAAAAAAATATAGAATTTCCAAAGTGTTGTGGACAGTAATTCCTTACTAACATTTGAAATAACACATCTTTTTCCATACATACACTTTTACAAATTTTAAAATGATGAATGCTTAAAAATATAAATGTTCATGAATTGATTGAAGTTAAACATGAACACCGTTGAATGCCGACTCAGTAGTCTAAAAGTTAAAAGTTCTAACGCTAGATCGATAGGTCCTGTGTTCGAATCCTGTGAGCGGGATCGTGAATATAACAACTTTTTAAAAAAAATTTACAACTCTTCAATTATCCTTTGTAAATTACGTCTTAGTGTAATATTCATTAAGAGTTTTATTATATTTACGATTAGTTAGATGCTTGTATAACTATTCTAGTAGTGATAAATTTAGTAGCATTAAAAACATAATATGTAAACGTCGAAACATTTAAATGAAGTATCCCTTATAAATGTGCTTATTTATCAACAATCAATCCATTTATTAGCGATTGTTAACGAAAGTACTGATAACGCTTTATTCGGTTCCTAAGCTATTCTGCTAAACCGCAAGCTAGAAATACGCAGCGACCTGAACTCGAGAGAAAAGGCGCAAAATAAGCAAAAAAACACTTTACTCCAAAGGTTCGTTTTTTGTACAGAAAAACACGGGTATTTATAGATGTTAACATTTGTTAAATCAACATCATATTTTGGCTAATCCGCTAAAAGACACATTATGTTACTGACTAATAGTAGCACGCCACGTTGACATTCTAGAAAGCTCCATCATTCTCTGATTGGCTAGGACCCTTCGGCTCCCTTAGGGCCTCTGGAGGCTCCGTTGCAGGTCTTTGAAAGGCGACTCAACAGGTTCTTATGTTGAAATCTTACGATGTATGCAGTATGAAATATTGGCTTCACAATTGATTAGTTTCCATCGTTTTGGAAATTATATATAGTACACTTTCATTGATATTCTCATGGTTATAAAATAAGTATTATTTTACATCAGTACAGCATTGTAGTGATTATTGAGTTTAAATTGATATCATGAATAGATCAATGTTAGAGCACCACTGAAAACTTGGAAGTACTGGACAGCCGTTTCATCCTAGTATAGGAATTCTCATCAGTGCGTATTTGATCGAATTGTAATTACACTATTATTTCTCTCAACCTATCTGACCCATATTTATTCTGATCATGGATCTTAAAAATTTCACTTAACATATAAGTTAATTCAAGTTAACATTCCATATGAATCATATCAACATTAACAACTTTATTTTAAAGCGAACGGTACTGGATTCGAGTTCCAGAGTGAACATCAACCTTTGGGATGTAGATACATTCAGTTGATCAGTCTCAAATAGGAAGAAACGAGCATCAAACGGGATTCCACTACTAACTACTATCCATCTTTGCTTGTAATGCTTGTGAATTAGGTAATATTGAGGTAATCCGCACAGCGTGTACATATGCCAATAACAGACTGATCATTTGCACTCCTAACACAACAATTGTAAGATACAAACAAACAGTATCAAAAGAATTTAAACTTCACTCCATTGCACAAACAAGTAGCTATCAAAACTCAGTAGTTAAATGTATAACGTGATGACATTTGAAGCGAACGGAAGTGAGTTCGAATCACACAGTGAACATCAACTCTGAGATGCAGGTACGTCTAGCTAACGAATCACAAATAGGATGAAACATGTATCAAACTGGATTCCACTGCTAACCACTATCTATCTTTGCTTAGAGTGCTTGTGACTTCAGGCAATATGGAAGTGATCCGCACAGGGTGTACATATGCCAATAACAGACTGATCAAATGAATTCCTAAGCAATAATAGGATGTTACAAGAAAACAACATCAAGTGAATATATTCTATTTTGTTTTATAATTCTAACTTCACTTGCTTGAGACGATACACTTTGCCCTTACCCTGGACCATTTTTCCACATTATTAATTTGAATGTATGAATTGAAGGACCTGTAAAGAATATTGTTCATTCAAATATTAAATAACTTTTTGAAATATCTAGATATCTGGGACAATTAACCCAGATATTTGAACAATTCACCAATACTGGTTGATAATATAATTATATGAACTTTATTATAACTGCCCTAGAAACAACAATCTTACATAACTAAAAAAATATATAAATATAACTATTTGTTTCTAATATACAATATAAATAACAAAAAAAAACACCCCAATGTAAAATGATGATTACATAACTTTCATAAATGTACTTTCGTAGAGAATGTTGACTCATATTATTAACCAATCAGATTATAGTTTTTTAAAACAATTTTCCTATTGGTTAAAAAATTCATATATATATACTACGAAAAAAAAGAGAAAAAATTTTTTTGGATTGAACTCATTATATTAAATTATAAAACGTTTCTTATGTCATTTGCCTTTCGTTGAGGAGCATAGATTGCCCATCCATATTCTCCATCGGATCCTTTCCACATAAAACGTTAACTTATATTAATATATGCTTATTGTTTTATTATTATTAGTATTATTGATTATTAATAATGAGTAATCAATTAAATACAACAAATAAACAATCCACTTTACAATTATATAGAATAATAAAACTTGATAATGAATATAATAATAATCAAATATTTACATTTATAATACCGCCACAATTTATTAAAGGTTTTTTACATAGTGTCCAATCTAATGAATTCTATTATGCTGGTCATTATTGGTATATACGTATGGAATATGATATCAATATAGATAATCAATATACTACTACTAATAATAATAATAGTAGTAAACAATTTATACAATATAATAAACAACCCTTAGGTATATCACTTCATTTATGTCATTTATCTAATGGTTTATTATGTCATTTAAAATCAATTAAATTCACTATCCCTCATCAATATAATTATACATTAAATTTAATACATCAAATGAATAATTTATATTTTACAAATAAAAATTTATCTTATCAATTAACATCATGGATTCAATCAAATTTATTATTAACTAATCAATATTATTTATTTGATAATGATACTTGTTTATTAGAAATTGAATTGAATCAATTAATGACAATTTATGAAGAACAATTACATATATCGAAAAATATTAAAGATATATTACATTGTAAATGTATTGAATCTACAACATTTACATATTCTAATA
This sequence comes from Schistosoma guineensis, assembly GCA_944470375.2. Classification (NCBI taxonomy): domain Eukaryota; kingdom Metazoa; phylum Platyhelminthes; class Trematoda; order Strigeidida; family Schistosomatidae; genus Schistosoma; species Schistosoma guineensis. The sequence goes on along the minus strand of OX103890.1, from coordinate 4,298,338 downwards.
ATGATTGGAGTTTTATTATTGATTGGAATCATTTATTCAATACTACTACTACTACTACTAATACTACTAATAATAAAGATAGTAAAGTTATTCATGATTATAGACCGAAATGTTATTTACAAAAGCATAATACATTAAAACATTGGATTAGAATACAATATATCATATCTATTCATTGGTATAATTTAGGTGAATTTACTACAGATTTATTAGATCATTTAATTAATCCAGATCATAGTTCTATAACTAAACCATTATTAATTGGTGATTTAAATTGGTTTTTAAATAATACAATCTCTAATATGATTAAATTAAAACATAAAATTTCTATTAAAATTCATTTTTATTCAATTACATATATTAATTTAATACAATTAATACCAACATTACCACATATCAATCAAAATTGTACACAATTTATTGATCCATATGGTATAGAATGGTTTATTATAAGTGATATATTAGGGAAATTAGTACATTTAAAATTATTTTATTTAAATCATTCCAATACTACTTATAATACTACTTATAATAAACAATTGAATGATAATGAATATCAATTACAAGTTAGATCAACTGCATGGTCAATTCAATTAATTCCATATAATGAATCATTAAATAATGTTAAATCAATGAGTCCATTTTATGTTATATATACTTCAATGAATAATAATACAACAAATCAAACAATCTTGAAACAAAATTCTAATACAAATTATCAAGAAATTGTTTTAAATTTAGATGTTGAAAAGGTATGTTATTATTCTTTTTAATTTGATGATCATTGATTATGTTCAACGCGGTCTCAATGGTTTAGACGTTAGAGGTTCGCGTGTGCGATCGATAGGTTCTAAGTTCGAATCTTGCGGAGTGGGAAACTCATACTAGGATGAAGTGATCATCCATTTCAATGATAGTCTAACAATCATCAATTCATCATCTTAATTAAAATTTATATGTTTGACTTAGTTCATTATTTAACTAGATAATACATAATTTATATAAATAATAAGCAAAATCTAAAAACAGAAAAATAATTAATTTTAACATTTAAAACTAGAAGATCATATATGTTTAGTTTACAATGAAGGTAAGTTCTATTAAGGAACAAACTATTCTTTGAAATTAATTACATGGAAAAATTAAATATGTATTATATCATTGATCTTATTTGATGTATCATCTATATACGACTTTTATAAACATTTTGAAAAGATCATTGGTTGAAATCATAAGTCAATTGAAGCTAGATCACTATGGAAAACCTGAAAGCACTGGACGGCCGTTTCGTCCTATTGTGGGACTCCTTAGTGGCAGTGCGCATCCACGATCCCACCCTCGCCCAAGAGATTCGAACCTAGGACCTATCCGTCTCATGTCAGTGCTTACAGGTTTTCCATGGTGGTCTAAATTCAATTGACTCATGATTTCAACTAGTGAAATTTTTAAAATCTCCACAAAACAACTTCTGATAATAATCATTAGCTCACTAGTAGTGACTGACTTCAAGAGATACTCCTGGAGTTCTAGTGAGAACCAGTGACCAGTGCAGTTCAACCAGGTCTGTTGTGAGATATCAACTCACTGAAGACAATGGTGTACGGTGGCGCAACTTCGTGTATTGGTTGAAGTTAGACATCATTAACACTGTTGGATGCTGGCCGGCTCAGTGATCTAGTTGGTTAAGCGTTCACGTGAGAGACTGATAGGTCTTGAGTTGGAATCTTGCAAAGCAGGATTGTGGATACGCACTGCTGAAGAGTCGCACAATAGGACGAAACGGCTGCTCAGTACTTCAAGGTTTTCCATGGTGGTCTAGCTCCAATTGACTCATGATTTCAAACAGTGAACTTTCTAAAATCTCTACAAAACCCCTTCTGATAATTCTGAAAATAGGCCGGAAGAACAACTTAAAGCAATTAGTGTCTCTTTGATAAATTTTGATAATGTGATAGGAAGAAAACGAATATTATCAGTACTATGTGATGATCACCACCCAGTGATCAATCAATTGTGGTTTCATCTCAGCCCAGTGGTAACGTCTCTGACTGTGAAGCTGGGTGTTACGGGATCAAATCCGTCAGCGAGTACCAGTACATACACTTCGAACAATCTGGTCACACATTACATACTTGTTAAGAACATTCATATAGAGAAAATAAAAGGTCAACTACACTGGAAATGGGGATAAGAGGAGACAAGGATAATAATATGAGTATTATTAATAATAATGTGAACATAATTTAAAATCTAATCACTCTACGTATAATAAGCCAATATTACCAGGTTAGGTTTAAGATGAGAGCAAACTGTATTTGAATACACAAAGAGGGTTTGAATTTTCATATGTCTAAGGCTACAATAAACCTTAGTATACTCCCTTCAAAACTTTTATACAACACCACAAAAGCCGCGTTAAGATCAATCTTATGACCTGTTTCGATTATATGTTTAACAATAAAAGATGATGGATGTTTATCCTCTACTCTTACTGGGTCACTTGATTCTATTTGTTTCTGCAACCATTTTGGTACATGTTTAGAAACCAAACCTTTGATTAATTAACAATTACTAGAATAAAATATCTAAATATCAGTTTGGAGTTGTAGAAATTGTTGGATTGCTTAGAAATTAAAAATTGATTTAAATTAGACAACTATTAAATGCATGGAAGTGTTGGATAGCGATTTTGTTCTGATATGGAAGAGTTAACAATACATCAACAACCCTGCATCTAGGAATTACACTCAGGACCTTCAATCTTGCGCGTGAACACCTCCTCTCTAGACCACTGAGCTAGCATCTAACGGTGATAATGTCTAATTCCAATAAATTCATGATATTAACGCAACCAATTTTCATTGTCTTCGGTGAGTGCTTTCCTCATACATGAGACAGCTAAGTGTTCAGGAGCGAGACTAAATATCCTGTGTTCCGTTATTGATTCCAAGATCGTGGATGTGTACTGTTGAACCGACCAAGATTAGAAAGAAATTTATTGTGTTGAACTATTATAAATAGTAGTATATTTCTTAAAAACTGTATGAAGAAAATCAACATTTTAATTAGTTATGTGATTGTGTTTGAATCTAGGTCTAAATATTCAATGAAATCATCTAAAGTAGCAATGAAGATGGAGGGTTTAAAAATTACCTTTTAGTTCTTAATTCAAAACCGCTCGACAGTGTACACCGGATATTTTACACAGGATATAACCTATGACCTATATGTATTAAGCTCCTGAAGGGCTTAAAATTAGAGTAATAAAAGGGTATAATATTAGCAGGTTTACAGTGAATCCTTGTAGTTGATACGAGGTTTCGATGGAAACAATTTTTAAGTCAACATCTTACTTAGGATTCTCGTTTAAAGTGTATAGTTACAAAACTAGTCTCTCAAACTTGTAATTTGACTGATATTGAAAATAAAAGACCTTAACTAGTCTAAATATAATTTTCCATCCATGAAAATCAAAGCTACTTTGTTCGATTCCCAATTAGGTTGTGAATATATGTACAACTGATCAATTTCATGTTTAATAATCGTTTTGTTAAAATCAGTTCTCTATGTAAATTATTATTTACTTAGTAAATAAACATACTTATATCTGGAATATTGTGCCCAGGACAGGGTTGGATACAGTATGCTACTGAGCTGCCAAAGCTCCTCCACGAGGAGTAACAGGCGTAAGTAAGTAATATATGGAACTTGAGTGATATATCAGTAGAATCAAGGGTACTAAATGAAAAGAATCAGTAAAAAACATCAATACACATTACTTTAAATGGCTGAATGATGTTCATTTAAATCAAACATTGAAATAGATAGATTCAAACATGAATTATAATACTTTTAAGAAAGGATATCTAGAAGTATTAGCTAGTGAAACTGGTTTTATTAAACCATTAATGGTTTTATTTATATGTAAGAAGACAAAATATTAATAATAAATAGACCGATCTAGTTAAATTATACAGTTAGTAAGACAGATATTTTCTCTAATCTACTTACATACTTATGCCTGTTACTCCTAATGGAGCATAGGTTACGAACCAGCATTCTCCAACCCACTCTGTCCTGGGTCTTCCTTTCTAATTCCATCCAATTCTTGTTCATTTTTCTCATGCCTATTTCCATTTCCCAGCGTAATGTGTTCTTTGGTCTTCCTCTTTTCCTTTGGCCTTGAGGATTCCATGTGAGGGCTTGTCTTGTGACGCAGTTGGGTGCTTTCCTCAATGCGTGTCCTATCCACTTCCAGCGCTTCTTCCTGATTTCTTCCTCCGCTGCGATCTGGTTTGTTCTTTCCTACATCGGCTTTCATCATGAGACGTCATAGTTCTTCTAAATGAAGATCTTCTGACTCCCAGGGCAGAGTTTGAAAGGTTTGAATAGTTTGTTCTGGTTAGCGATTTTTAGCAAGTTAGTTTTCTACAGGATGGGGTCGCTAACCTCATGTCCAACCCTCCTCCTTTATCCGGGCTTGGGACCGGCAGTAGCCCCTGGAGGGACTCCAGGCGGAGTTTCCTCTAATCTATGATTACCGATATTTCCCCGGTTCATTATCGAAATATTCTGTTATCCATAGAACAATATACGTAATATCATATTGTTTCAAGCTTTTAATATATATCTAAATGAGTTAAAATATCTACTTTTATTGGCTCAACATCTGACTCCTATTTGATTGTGTAATTATCGTTATCGACTTATACATTGTCGTCAATTTTCGTATATCATCACCGACTTAACTCATATTAGTGTATAACGGAATTAAATAATTTAGATGAGAGAATGAAGTTCGAATGAGTATGTTTCATACAGTTGTTGATTGATCTGGAAGACGGAACGATAAAGGCGAAAAGGAGAGAACAAAGTGAGACGGATCAGAGAAGACATGTTAGCCAACTCGATTTAATCAAGCATTAATCAATATTTATAGTTAGACAAAAATAAGTTACAGACATGGGATATATGAGATAAGAAATGTACACATATACGCTTGCATAAAAAGAGTCAAAGTTGATAAGTGAATATTTAACAAGATCAGAATGTGACTCGAGAAGAATGAATAAATTTACCCATCCGGAAGCTAGAATAAGCTATATGAATTAAACATAGCAACCAGCATTACATAATGAAGTGATATAATAAATATTTTGTGTGTAGTTTTTACTTTGGCACTTTTTAACCATTACCGTAATAATGTTTATGATCTCAATCATTAACTTAATAATATCAACAACCCCATCCTAATAATTACCATGTGCTCACTAGTGACTAGCTTTGTGAAGGAATTCTCAGAGTTCTAGTGAGAAGCCATGACTAGTGGAGCTAATCCGTGTTGAGTAGAGACAGATATCTACCTCGGTTCGCGTAATTTTGTGGATTGGTTGATGTTATACACTAATACCACTGGATGCCGACTCAGTGGTTTAGTAGGTTGAGCGTTCGCATGCGAGACTGAAGGCCCTGAGTTCGAACCCCACGAGCTGGATTTTGAATGAGCACTGTTGATGAGTCTCACAATAGGACGAAATGACCGTCCAGTGATTCCAGGTTTCCAACGGTTGTCTAACATCAGTCGGTTCATAATCTCAATCAATAACTTAATCTAGAACGGTTGGGCATGTGTACATATGCAGACTCTTTATAATAAATGTTTAGATTGTTAATAATTGTGGCTTATCTATTATTTAATATGAAATTGCTGTTAAGATGGATTTAAAGTAAAAATGAACTTTCAGAAAGATTCTATCCTATTGTGGGACTCCTCAGCAGTGCGCATCCACGACCTCGCCACGTGGGATTCCAATCCAGGACCTATCAGTCTCGCGCGAGAGTGCTTAACCATTAGACCAGTGAGCCGGTCAGCATCCAACAGTGTTAATATCTAAATTCAACTAATCCACCGCCGTCTAGTGCTTCCAGGTTTTCCATGGTGGTCCAGCTTCAATTGACTCACGATCTCAGCTAGTGAAATTGTTCAATATTGAATAATCAAGTTGTGTTAGAAATCTGAACTACTGGTTACCAATTCAGTAACTGAAATGTAACACTTTCTATGAGAGACTTGGGTTATCTAGATAGAATCTATGGAATACATGTGCTATAGATTAGACAGTTATACGCTATTTTCTAGCTAAAGTCAAACGGTAACAAACCGTTTCAACGTATACTGAATTTAAAATGTTGCTTATTTTATGAAGAAACAACTTACACTTAGTAGTGAAATCTTTTAAATTCAGTTTCACACTTCTCAAGTTATATTATTATTTTTAGTTGAAATAAAATATTAGAATAGAAATTTGTAGAGGTTGTAGTAATTTTAATAGTTAAATTCATGAGTCAATCTAAGCTAGACCATCAATAAAAACCTGGAAGAACTGAACGAATGTTTCCTCCTAGTACGGAACTTTTCAGCTGTACAAATCAACAATACCACACACGAAACTCCAGCCTGCAACCTGGGTTGAAATGAAATACTAAAGTTTTATATTACTTTCTTACATTTTGACTTGGAATACAATTGTCAGAGTAAATTCCACGTATATTCTGGAGACCAAATCAGTTATAAAATGAGTTTATTCAAAGGAAATTAATCTCAATACCAATGTTAGATCACTATTGAAAACTTGGAAACACTAGATAACTGTTTCGTCCTCTACGGGACTACTCAACAGTAAACATCCACTAACCAACTAACGAAATAAGAAAACCTAATAAATATAATCTATATAAATGCTACGTAATGATAAATTTGGAGAGACTCTAATTTATGGACGACCTTTGAACGAATTTTAAGCGACCTCGAGAAATATTAGCCAATCAGCAAACAGTCAGTATAAAGTAAAAATATGTTATACGAAACCAAGGAAATAAAGTGGATACACTTTGAATACGTCGTTCAAAAACTTGTCAAGGTTAGAAAGAGGTTCAGAAGTTCTAAAATCGTAATGCATGCAGTAGAGGAGATCATCCATATGGCTATAGAATAGTCGGCCTTTGGAGATATGATAAGGTTACATAAACTCTTTCAGCCTCGACCACATAGCTTCAATATTGTTTGTGTGCACTCCAGTTGTTGAGTACACAAAATCCCACTTGTGGGCAACGATATGATACACATAACAAAGTCTATGTAAGAGATTGTACGCTCTGCAATCATTCGTATATATTGTAGTACCTGGATGCAGCCAGTGTTAATGGTGCTTTTATCATTCAGTTCGCAATAATTGTCATAATTTGCCTTAGTTAGGAATTATATATGTGGTTTTCATCACGAACTGACATCAACTATAATGCCAGAAATTTATTAAGCCAAATGGATGAAAGGCTTTCGCGTTAAAATTCGAGATATATTATCTTATACCTGATTAATTCGTCCACAAATTATAGTTCCGCCGTTTTATTTGTTACAGCCACTCAATTCTCACGTTTTGTACAAAATTCCTTGTGAACCAATCGTACGTTAACATTAAGCATTGAAGTTGGCGCCGTAACCTTGAAATCTCTAAAACGCCTCTGATTGGCTCGTCCATAGATTTTATTTATTCCGGAAATAAATGAAATATAAAATTAATAAATCATTTAAAGGACTTTTTTTTTTAATAAATATTCTTCCGGAATTAAATAGAATATTTATGTTATTGTAAAAGTATGAATACTTTACGCCTCTTTTTATTCATTATCGAAATGTTATTTTTTTTGTTGTAACCATGATAGATTCGTGATATATCTTAATCAGTTTAAAGATAAACAAAGAGTATTACTATAAAAGTATCAATAGAGATTGATAAATTTCATAGTGTACATCATAATGTCCTATTGTATTCGGTGACCAACGAATGGTTCATATTTCATTTGTTCCCTTAGGATCTGGGTACTCAGGGTTTTCCAACTCCCCCCAGGTGAACTCTTCGTATCCACAACTTGGTTAAAATGACGGTCATTCGCTTTTTGTCCTCTCAATTTTTATAAACAACACCCTGACTGCATGATGATAGTAAGTAGGACCTCCATGACTGTGATTGTATACGCGTGACCATATGAGAGCATTTCGAAGAATAGAGCTAACTTTCTCCACTCTTGGTCGTACAAGCGCATTTAGGTGCATTTATGTATCAGTCTCATGACCAGTATTCAATGATTATTATATATAATTCTAATGCATTTACGATGTTATGTAACTCTCTTCTTTTGGAAGGTAATCCTATCACATTTGATATGATTGAACTACATTGGTCATAACATCTCTATGTACTTGATGCCTAATTTCTTCTCAATTTGCTTATTTAAATATTGACGAATATTTGTATAAATGTCTTGTGGGCTTTCAGCAGTTATCTGACTAAAATTACTTCATCACATTAACTGTCAAGTGAATTGAAAATACTTGAAAATAAGTACCGATTGGAAATCTAGAACATTTCATCAGATCATATTCAATCATTAACTTGACTAAGAAAGTGGTATGATAAACATAATTACAAAACTATATGTATTATAGTGTAGTGAACAGAACACGGGTGGGGACAATCAGATGTATTTAACACCAAATTAAAGGACTTGTTAATAAAATCTAATAATCATAAAGTATCAGTTTAGCGGTTGTGGAGATTGTTAAGTTATTGATTGAGACCATGAACCGATTGATGTTAGATCACCATTGAAAACCTGGAAGCACTGAACGGCCGTTTCGTCCTATTGTGGGACTCCTCAATAGTGCGCATCCACAACCCCGCCCCTCGCGAGATTCGAATACAGGTAAGTAGCACACACCACAACAGAATGTCATCAAAACTTCTTCAATGATGATCTTTGACCTTGGTAACACATAAATAATGAGTTGATGTTTATGATAAAATGTATTGAATTCAAGTTCTAATATGATAATTAACACTTGAATGTAAGTATATATTCTTGTTGATATCTTTCAATCAGAATGAAATGTTAGTTACATTTTCAATGTTAAGTGCAATTCATCTTTCTTTAAAACTTTGAAATCATCCACAATAATCGCTATTTTTCAGTATTTGGTCACTGTTAATAACTCATTATCGTTGAAAGATAACGTAGACACGTAAAATACAGTGCATGTCTTTAACTGTGTAACATAGGTTTGAACTAGATGGAGAGTGATGTGACAGGACGAAAAAGTAGAATTAAATTTTTGACTCATCATGATTCTTGTTCAACATTCAGTCAGTTAGTAATCTTGAATGCTGTTGGAGGTATGAGGGTGGTTATCACTTCCTGGTTACTGACACCATGGAAGGGTTCTTCTCGAGGTACCTCAAAAGAAAATTGGTTTAAAGGTGATCTTTGTAACCTGAGAGCCTGACTGCAGTGCCTAAGGGACAACTGCTTGAGGTCGGTCACACACGAACTTCTTGCCAGTAATTTTTGTGTTAGCTCCGTACTTGCTGGGTTGACCTTTTCTAACCTCACCCTTCCTTGTGGGAAGGCAACATAGCTGTTATGTTGGTTGTCTAAAGGAAACACCTTACTGTTGTCACATCTCTGTACAGTCAGCAGTACGACTTCACCTTCGGACTTTGGGTTTGCTGCTTTTAGTCTTACCGTTCTTCAACCGATCTGTCTGGCATAGTAGGACTTTCCAACCAATATAGCTCGATTGGTTCATCACGTTAGACATGCTTGACTATCACGTCAAGGTAGTAGTAATGATCGGGTTGTTCAATATTACTTCCGTTTTTAACGTTCAGCATGTGATATCTTATATTTCTGGGTATTTTTCATCTATAATATTGTAGTGTCGGTTACTGTATTAAACCCATATACCTTATTCTGACTTCTTGAGTCAAATGTTTTAAACCTTGTTAATTATTCACTTATCAACCTTAACTATCTTTATATGAGCGTATATGCGTATACATCTTATCCTACTTAACACATATCTGTAGGTTATTTTTGTTTAACTATAAATATTGATTAATGTTTGATTGAAAAGGAGTTAGCTCACATTCCTTCTCCACTCCATTCCGTTGATTGTCTGACTGGATCAATGATTGTACAAAGTATACATATTCAAAAGTTCATTCTCGTATTTGACTTATTGAATTCCAATATACACTAAAACGGATTAAGTCCATTAATAGTATCCCAGACTAGTCAGGATGTATATCTTGACAACAATCATTCACATGATCCAAATGGAGTCAGATATATAGGGTCACTAAACTATAGTTAACAAGCTTTCTCTTATATACATTTGGTTATACTTTGAATGGAATATGATTATTCTATATTGATAAAGGTATCATTCATTTTAATATGAACACTGATTATTACAATTTTGATTTTAGGTATGTAGTTCAAATTTTGGATATTCACGTCCAAGTGATAATGCAATTACATTACATATTGAATGGTTATATTCTCATGTATTATGTAGAGGTGATTATCAAAATTATGATGAATTGATCGCAAGACAACGTTATCATCTTTTGTAAGATTCCAGTTATATTTTCCTTTAATTAAAGTAGTTTTTTTCTTATTCTGATCTTTCATTTTTTAGGATATTATTAATTACTTTGATATGTTCCCCCATATGGGATAGATCCAAAAAAAGGTTTTATTGGTTAAGACAATAAACGTTGAGACTATAATTTATGAGAAGGGATTTTGTGGAGATTTTAGAAATTTCACTGGTTGAAATCATGAGTCAATTGAAGCTAGATTACCATGGAAAACCTGGAAGCACTGGACGACCGTTTCGTCCTAGTATGGGACTCCTCAGTGGCAGTGCTCATCCACGATCCAGTGAAATTTCTAAAATCTCCACAAAACACCTGATAATAATCATCTGCTCACTAGTAGTGACTGACTTCAAGAGATACTCCTGGAGTTCTAGTGAGAACTGGTGACCAGTGGAGTTCAACCAAGTCTGTTGTGAGATATCAACTCACTGAAGACAATGGTGTACGGTGGCGCAACTTCGTGTATTGGTTGAAGTTAGACATCATTAACACTGTTGGATGCTGGCCGGCTCAGTGATCTAGTTGGTCAAGCGTTCACGTGAGAGACTGATAGGTCTTGAGTTGGAATCTTGCAAAGCAGGATTGTGGATACGCACTGCTGAAGAGTCCCACAATAGGACAAAACGGCCATCCAGTGTTTCCAGGTTTTTAATCGTCGTCTATCTTGAATGGACTCGTGGATTTGACTATTACAATCTCCACAAATTCTCATTCTGATAATTATGATATGCTCGCTAGTGACCAGCTTCTTGAAATTCTAGTGAGAAATTATGTCTTGTGGAGTTCAATTCGTATCAAAGATGAGAAAGTTATCCACTTCAGACAATGAATGAATGATTGCGTAAGATCATGGATCGAGATTGAAGTTAGACATCAACACTATTGAACCGAAAGTGTTGAGTTTGTATCATATAAGTGGAATCATAAATATGCACTGTTAAGAAGTCTCATACTAAGAATTTATACATTAACACCATTGGATGGCGGCTCAATGCTGTAGTTGGTTAAGCGCCTGGCGCGAGACTGACAGGTCTTGGGTTCGAATCCTACGAGTCGGGTCGTGGATGCGCACTACTGAGGAGTCTCACAATAGGACGAAACGGCCGTCCAGTGCTTCCAGGTTATCCATGGTGGTCTAGCTTCAATTGACTCATGCTCTCAATTGTTGAAATGTTTATCTATTATTTCCAAATTTTAAATAATACTCTAACTTAGATCAACGTATAAATTGAACTGTTAAAAATACTATCTTCTTTATATAATAATAATATAAGATTCTATAAATAGTAATAATTTATTTTTATATTTTAGAAGAGATATAAGTAACAAAGATTCAGGGAATGAACATTTAAACAAACTTAAACAAGTTCAAGTTTCAACAACAACAACAACAACATCATCATCATCATCATCTAAAGAAAATGATCATCATGATCATGATACTAATCGAGGAAAATTATCAGAATCTAATATAAATTCTATTAAACAATCATCATATTTAAGAAAATCATCTGAAATCTTATCATCATCTAAATCATATTTTCAAGATTCATTTAAAATTAAAAAAACTTCAACAAATAAAGGATCCATATCACCAAATCATTCATTATCTAGTGGAAATTCTTTAACAAATTCATTAAATATTAAACATTTTTTAACACCATCCGTAATTATTAATAATAATAATAATTTAAATTTAGATATAAATAATTTAGATGATGATTCTTCGTCTACAAATCAATCTTGGCGTCGTCATAGTTCGTGTTTAGAAGAAGTTGGAACAAATAAACCAAGACAACGTAGACAATTACCATCTCCACCTCCTCTTCCTGTTCCATTAGTATCATCATCATCATCTTCATTGAAATTAACAGGAGTTATATTACCTGATGATGTGAATACTATTTCTTCAATTGATCGTTATCAAACAACACGAACAAATAATAATAATAATAGTCCACGTTTATCATTAAAACATGAACATTCGGATTTTGGTCATTTTATCTAAACAAACAAGAAAAATTTGTGTGTGTGTGTGTGTCTGTGCAGTTTTGCCGGTTTTTTTATTTTTTGTGAAAATAAAAAAAATTGATTTCTTCAAAGTGTTTCTGTGCATGTGCATGTGTGTGTGTATGTGCTTGCGTGCATAAGTTCGCGTGCGTATGTGTGTCATGGAAACCAACCAAACAAAATTTCTTTGTTTTCACTGTTCTTTTTATTTTTAAAAGAAAACAAAAAAATTAAAAAAACAATAATAACCATATATACTACTATAAGTCATTTGTATATTTTTAGATATGAATTCGTTTGGTCAATTGTCCATTAGTTTGTATTGTACATTGAACAATCTTGTTTAAATTGTTGATGATCACGAAACAAACAAAAACTTTTAAAGAATAAAATGAATTTTGTTTTCATGTGAGTAAATGTGATTTTGTTTTTTGTGGTTTTTGTTTATGGCATAATATACTACTTATTTTACTACTTATGTAATCATAAATAGTAAGTAGTAATGACTGAGCTTCGTATATATATATAGATATCCTTTGTTTTGTTTGAAAATTTTACTTTATCATTGATTTGTGAAGTGTACTGTTTTCTTTTTAAATGTTACTGATTTTCATGTTTCTTCTGAATAAAAATTGATAATCGATTTTTTTTCTAATTGACATTATATTGTGTTTTTGATTGAGATCATGAACTGATTGATGTTAGACAACCGTTTTAAATCTGGAACCACTGAACCATCATTTTGTCCTACTGTGGGATTCCTCAGCAGTGCGCATCCACAATCCCGCCCGCTGGATTCGAACTCAGGGTCTTCAGTTTCACGCGCGAACGCTTAACCTACTGGACCACTGAGCTGGCATTCATAGGTATTAGTGTATAACATCAACCAATCCACGAAATTGCGCGACCATATTATATTGTATTGAGGTAGATAATTGTCTGTACTCAACACGGATTAGCTCCACTGGCTATGGCTTCTCACTACAACTCCGAGAATTTCCTCACGGACCTAGTCACTAGTGAGCACATGTTAATTACCAATATAGGGGTTGTGGAGATTATTATATTAGTTTGTCATATATTTGAGATAATTACCTCCTACCTTATAAGCAAAGATAAACAGTAGCTAGCAGCGTACCATCCTATTTGGTACTCGTCAACTGGATGTGTCCACACGTCAGAACATATGTTCACCCCGGGGCTCGAACCCAGTACCGTTCGCTTCTAACGCCATCACGTTATCCACTTAACTACTGAGTCATGACAGTCACCTGCTTGTGCAATGGGGTGAAGTTATATTCACTTGATGTTGTTTACTTTTATCTTCCTATTGTTATAAAGACTTTAATTGATCGGTCGGTTATTGGCATATGTGCATCCTGTGTGTATTATTTCGATATTACCTTAATTTATACGCATTCTAAGCAGAAATGTATAGTGGCTAGAAGTGGAATCCATTTGGCCGTGTGTTTCGTCCTAGTTGGGATTCGTCAGCTGGATGTACCTGCATCTCAGAGTTGGTGTTCCTTCTGCGTAAATATATCTTCTACTTGTTTTCCATTGAAAAGTTACTTAATTGACTTAAGTCATTGCAGGACCCGATAATCTATGCTTTAAAACTGAAGTAATTATAGTATTTAAGTAAGTATTTACTCCAGCAACTGTCATTGTTACTTCACTCTGAAAATGATGTATAACAGAAGGAAATTATTTATTAGGAAGTCATTAAATAGGCTATTGAGATTTATTTATTGACCTTGCTGTCATCACGAAGTTGATCTACATCACTCATCATTGTCAGTTGGAGAATTATTGGGAACCAGAAGTTATTGGTTGAATTCAAACAACTGTACCCTAATAAAAGTAGGTTCCGATTCATGTAACTATATTCAAGATGAAATCTGTGAGTACTAATGAAAATTCTTGACGGCTGGAGTTTGATTATGTAAATTGTGCGGTAGTTGTCAGCTATGGTAATCAGGGATGGTCACGTAGCATCAAGAATTGAGTGTATGAACTAATGTATCTGAATGTATGAAAGTGAGTATTTCTTACACCCAACTTGACATCAATTATTTTCTAGAATGTTTGGTGACACATTAGCCTAAAACAACCAGAAATTATGTCAGAAATGAAATTCTTGGAAAATCACATGCATAAGAATGATACAATGGTGAAAAAACGGACTTTTATAGATTATATAATGAATTCATATTTGGTATAACAATGTTACTTTCACTAAAATGTTGAATGAGATACAAGTGTGGGAACTAAGTAATGAGTATGCTCCTGAGATTAAAATAACATTGGTCAGTAGTATCGAATAAACTGAGCATTGAGTGGAGAAAGTAAACAGCTACATATTGGCCCATTTAGTACAAACGGGTCATAGTACCAGTGTAAACCGATGTCTTTCAATTATTTATCGGGTCAGTAATGTTTTACCTAAGCTTGTCCGACTTAAAGTCCTTCAAACGGCTGAAGTACTAACCATCCGGATGAAGAAATCGGAGTTATGCGTGCAGATGAAATTTCTTCAACCGTTTCTCTTCCTCTGGTTAACCTCAAGGTCAATTAATCAATAGTAATCTTAGCTGTTGAATGACCAAATTTGACTATTGTACTTGCAACCTTTCGTAGTCAAATGTAATTGTCTCTGTTATCTTTATTGACAAATCTTTGAAATATTATTATTATCACTATTGGTTAAACATCATTATTTATCTCCCTAATACATGATTCATTTACTTAGCATTCATCCTACGTTATTATGTTTTACTAATACTTTTTTACACAATATAGACTTCCACTAAAAATTTGATCGGATTGTCATTGCACTATTCTTTTTCCCAACCTATCTGACCCATATTTATTCTGATCATGGATCTTAAAAATTTCACTTAACATATAAGTTAATTCAAGTTAACATTCCATATGAATCATATCAACATTAACAACTTTATTTTAAAGCGAACAGTACTGGATTCGAGTTCCAGAGTGAACATCAACCTTTGGGATGTAGATACATTCAGTTGATCAGTCTCAAATAGGACGAAACGCGCATCAAACTGGATTCCACTACTAGCTACTATCCATCTTTGTTTAGAATACTTGTGACTTAAAGCCATATTGAGGTAATCCGCGCAGGATGCACATATGCTAATAATAGACTGATCAATTGCATTCCTAAACAACAATGGGAAGTTACAAGAAAACAACATCAAGTGAATATATTCTATTCTGTTTGACAATCTTAAATTCACATGGTTTAAACGATGCACTTTACTCTTAACCTGAATCATTTTTCTTTCTGGAAGGAATCAAATTGAAAATGTTTATACATTAAAAATATTTGATTCGTAAATATATCACTTACGCTAGGCTTATTGTAACATTGTTCTTCTTTCCCAGAAATAATGTATTATGCCAATTATTAATTGAGATCGTGAATCGATCTATCTTATAACACCATTGAAAACAAGGAAGAACTGGACGGCAGTTTCAGCCCAGTATGAGTTTCTTTATCAATACTTATCCACATTCTTACACGCCTGATTTGAATTCAGGTACTTCGGTCTCATGCACGAACAATTAACCTCTAGACCACTGAGACGGCATTCAACCAATCCATGATATTGTCCAACCATCTTTTATTATCTTCAATGGATAACTGCTTCATATTGTATCATGTTAGTACGAAATGGCCGGTTCAGTGCTTCTAAGTTTTCAATGATGGTCTAACATTGATCTTTACAACTTCAAACTTACTAATATATAATACTACTGAGAAAACTTTATTGACGTTCAATTCATATTTTTTAAAGAAATAAAAGTTTACAAATTGAAAATTTGGCTCGTATGTTGCATTTCGTTGTTGTTGTTGTTGTGGATGTTGATGGTTTCCTTTGACAGTTATTGAACAATATGATTAGTGCATACTTTGATGATGATAATAAAATGTTCATGGATGAATAAGTCAAATGAACAAGTAAGCAAATACATTGTTTCATCAAACATTTCATTAGGCATAGTGTTTATATTACCAAACTTTACTTAGACAGATAGTCATTTAACATGCATGGATGCATGTATATACACAATTAGACATTTTCTAATTCAAATTTTCAATGAAAGTTTATTCAAACAACATATATAATCCATAAGTTAAAAAGAATGATCCGTTATCTTTTCCATAAAAAAAACATTGTTAATTTCACATATTTTTTTTGAGAAAACAGGAAAACATCATGAGTAGAATGATGAATTACTGTGACTGAAGGTCCTAGGTTCGAAGCCAGCGAGGCGGGGTCGTGGATGCGCACTTCTGAGGAGCCCCCACAGTAGGACGAAACTGCTGTTCAGTACTTAAAGATTTTATATGATGGTCTAACATCAATCGGTTCATGATCTCAATAAATAAATAAAACTTATGATAAAATTATGATATTAAAAATACTCTAGTGAGAGTAGAAAATTTCAAGGAATTAGATAATATTAAACTTGATCTAAATTATAAACATCAAGAATCCTACATCAGTGTTTATTTCAAAGTATTTACTTCTAACTTTATTAGAGGCAAAAGGTTAAGTAGATCGAAGAAAAGAGAACGAAAAAACAGAATGGTTGCTATGGGAACGATGGGATAATCAAATCTGATATTTTGCAAATGAAGTATTTACTGTATGATTCTCAGATTTTACCGAAATATATTGTATTTCATTTTATTTAAAATCATATGTATAGATTCACTTGGTATTCTTTACTTGAGTCTTCCAGTTGATGTTAAGCACTGTAATTGAGTAGTCTGTTATTAGCTTTTATGCATCCCGTTCGTATTTCCTTGATATTGTCTTCAGTCACAAGCATTGTAAGCAAAGTTGGATAGTGGCTAGCAGTGGAATTCGGGACGTATGTTTTTTCTTATTTAGGACTGACCAGATCGACGTACCTTGGGACTCGGACCCCAATAACTAAGTGGATAACACAATGGCGTTTAAAACGAATGGTGCTACATTTGAGTCCTAAGGTGAACATCGACTGTAGGATGCAGGTACATTCAAATGATGAGTCCTAACTAGGACGAAACACGCGTCCTGAACTCCACTACTAGCCACTATCCATCTTTGCTCAAAATGTATGGAGTTTGTCTAGCTCTCCAATTCAATTGAACACTATGTTCATTGATGCATTATGCGAATATTTTCACTAGTAGT
Organism: Schistosoma guineensis; assembly: GCA_944470375.2. Classification (NCBI taxonomy): domain Eukaryota; kingdom Metazoa; phylum Platyhelminthes; class Trematoda; order Strigeidida; family Schistosomatidae; genus Schistosoma; species Schistosoma guineensis. Next base: position 4,280,616 of record OX103890.1, on the reverse strand, counting down.
TTGTGTAAATCCTTCAGAAAACAACTATTATACTTCAGGATAACAAGTATGTCTTGATGATAAGTGGCAGCTATTGCATTACATGAATAATGAAAAGTTTTTTGGTGACTGCATAGAATTGTCTTACCTTAAAATATAGTGCATAAGATGTCAACTCACTTAGTCTGTTGGTCATATTTCAACTAGGCTGACGAAGTTCAATTAGCTATAATGAACAGATGAAAGGTGACCTAGTTATTACTCAAAGATCACTCAAATAATTTAAATACTGAAAATAGAGACTAAGTACTTCTTTGTAAATAATGATTTAGTATAAATTAGTAAGTACAGTCAATTCTACATGTTTATAGGTGCCTCTAAAAAGTCAGTCAGTCAGTCAGCTACAAAATAGGACCAGGCACATATATGCATCGGTCCAAGTTGCCATGCCTAATGAACACAACAATATGAACACCGGATTCATAAAAGTAATTAACCCAGAGGTGGTAATATATAAAAGAAAGTTTGCATATAAGGATATAGGACAGGAAGAAAGAATTAGTGCGTAGAAAGAAAGATATGAAGCGACTTCATTCTCTTAGTTTAAGGGAAGACAGAGAGTGTATACACCTAGGCCATTGTGATAGATTGTGAGCCATGTCACACACAGTCTCCAACCATTGGTTACGATAGTCACGCGGACCCCAACCAAATAGTTTGTATCTACCAACATGGCTCAGATTAGAAGTTAGTGACTTCAAGCACTGATGCCACGTTTTGGTTTGGACACCCCTAACTTTCTTCCAACCATCTCCAACACCGGTTAACATTGCACGTCGTGGTAAAAAGTCATAATCTAAAGAAAAATGGTTGTCCGATCCGTTATCCTTTCAAGTGGTTACATAACTGATATTAGACTTTCTCGGTGTATTGACTTCATTTCATCATGTCAGTAATATAAGGTAAAAGATAATATAAAAAAAAATTCGATTCATCTAAATAAGATGGTTATATCAAATCTACTCATGTTATAAAGTTATTGTTTGTTTGATAAATTACTGAAATGATTGATGAGTAATAATTATATGACCCAAATTGATTGAATAAATTTATACTTTTTTAATAGTTGAGATCATGTGTCAATTGAAGCTAGACCATCATGGGAAACCTATAAACATAGGAAGGTCGTTTTATCCTAGTATGGGACTCCTCAGCAGTGCTGATCGACGATTCCGCCTCGCGAGATTCGAACACAGGACCTTCGGTCTCATACACTGTAGAAGTGTTCCATACTAGGATGAAACATCCATCTACCACTTCCAAGTTTTCCATAATATTCTACCTTCAATCGACTCATAAGTTCAACTATTTAAAAATATTACTACAACAATCTACAAAAAGATTCTAAATCAATATGAATTCGAAGATAACTCCATCAGATTATTTGGCATAGAAATATCCATATTTTTTTATTTCTGTTTGATTTTATCCAATATAGTAGGTGTAAAAGAAAAACAAACAAACAGACAATACTCAAACTACGTAGAATGTAAAAAAACCCTTTTACTTTAGTTATATTGTAGTCAACCAGAACACAGGTGGGGACAATCGAATGTATTCAACATACAATTATAGGACTTGTTAATAAAATATAACAATCCAATCAGTAAATACGTAATTTGCAAATTGTCCATCGATTGTCTCAAAATAACTCAGACTTCATTGTTCTTGCATTTTCATACAAATTGCATTCTGTTTCCATTCTTTACTGTTTGATCCTCTTGTTTTTCTACTGCCAGACCTTCTGTTCACGATTAACATCATCTACTACTTATGTCAGTATAAGTAGCACACACCACATTATCATCGTTTGAATCAGTTCATTTATATTTTACCAACCTACTCGTTTTTACATCTTTCTAAAGTAAATGAAATATTCAAATTTAAAATTTTTGATAAAATCAGTGCTTCCAGGTTTCCAACGGTGGTCTAACATCAATTAATTCATGATCTCAACCAAAAACTTAACAATCTCCACAACCCCTATACTGAAAATCAAAATGGTCTCCATTTTTCTTTGTTTGTTTTAATTTTCAAAATCATTACAATGTATTGAACATCATGATCAATGTAAGTTAAATAATTATGTAAGTGTGAAATGTAAGTATTTTAATTAACAAGTTTCAGATAATATGTTGAAATGGATAGTCGTTAGGAATGGAATCTAGGTTGTGTGTTTCCAATGCTAGTTACTATCCATTCATTTTGCTTAGAATGCTAGTGAATGAAGTCAATATCAAGGCAATACGCATAGTACGCACATATGACAATAACACACCGATCAATTACAATTCTAAACTTCAATTGGAAGATTCAAGTGAACAATGCCAAGTGAATTTCAACTTCATCCCATTGCATAAGCAATTGACTGACAGAACTCAGTAGCTGAGCGAATAACGCGATGGTATTTGAAGCGAGTAACTGTCAATTATGAGATACAGGCACTTACAGCTGACGAGTCCCAAATAGGACGAAACATGCATCCTGGATTCCATTGTTTACCATTATCCATCTTTGCTTATAATGCTTGTAAATGAAGGCAATATCAAGGCAATACGCACAGTATGTACACATGTGCCTAGAAGTGATGTTAAATTTCAGATTAGTTATGTTATATCGAAATAAATAAACGTGAAAACAAAAATAATTAATTTCAACAGTTGAAATCATGAGTCAATTGAAGTTAGACCACCATGGAAAACCTGAAAGCACTGGATGGCCATTTCGTCCTAGTATGGGACTCTTCAGCAGTGAGCATCAACGATCCCGCCCCCCGCGAGATTCGAACCCAGGACCTATCTGTCTATGGTTGTCTAGCTTCAAATGACTCGTGATTTCAACTATTTAAATATTCACCTAATTAGTTATTACTTTACTCTTACAAAATATTTTAACATATTTTCATTCATTTCGATTGAGTTCATCAAATGGATCAATGTTAGATCAGCATCGAAATTCTGGAAGCATTGGATCACTGTTTCATCCTCGTATGAAACTCATCAACAGTATGTATCCATCAGTTGTTCAATCATTACGTCATTGTCTTACTTAGTTTTTTCTTTTAGGTTGACAATCATTTTCTGTGTTTAAATTATTTTCAATTTGGTCTGCTGTACTATTTTCTGATCACTATTAATATGATGAAATATATATATTTTCTATCTTACCATATTCTAATTACGTATATATACACGGTTGTATTGTTTCAGAGAACGATCTCATTTCTTCATTGAATTGTCTGTATTGTGTTTTGTTAGTCACATAGATATATACATACGTATAAACATATTGCTCAAGAGAATTGTTTTATTGTTTGTTTAGATCAATTTTAATCAGTAAATTCTTAGATATAAAGTATCATAAGAAATAAACTGATCAGCTGATTGAAATAAACCAGCCAAATGATTATAATGATATTAAATAGACGATAATACCAATGGAATAGTATTTAAACTAAATAAGACTCGCATAACTTAGCATAAACTTTGGCAAGACTATAATTTATAGACGAATTATGTGTTGGGGTTTGGCGGGAAATTCATCTATTCCTTTGGTTATTATTATTACTATTAGCTTTATTCAATATCATATTTTTGGTGCAATATAGGATCCTCAGTAGAAAGTATTTCAAGAGGTCTCAGTTTCTTATTTGTTGATTGATCCTGATGATAAATATTGAATGATCACCAGTTAGATCCGAAGGGGTTTTGTGAAGATTGTAGTAATTTGAGTAGTTGAGATCATGAGTTATTTGAAGCTAGATGACTATGGAAAATCTGGAAACACTGGACGGCCATTTCGTTGTATTGTGAGACTCCTCAGCATCGCGCTTCCACGAACCCGCCTCGTGGGATTTGAACCCATGGTGGTCTAGCTTCAGTTGACTCATGTTCTTAACTATTGAAATCACCGATTAGAAATTAACATTTCAGAAGTTGACATCTGAATAATATTCCTTCTCTTCGATGCATATTGCCAGCTATTACAATGTCTTCGATTGTAAGTTTTTGTAATTTGTACAATGAAAGGTCGTAAACTTTTGACAAACGCACCTGAATAGATTATGCAATTCATTGACATAATGATTCGTTAAAACAAACAAAGAAACAGACAATTTGTTGAAATATGTTGATGACAAGAACAGGTAGCTCCGATATTCAGGCAGGCCGCTAAGTAACGTTTAAATAGTTTAGCTGGTGTTGATTCGTAATGAAATTATAAATCTAATTCCTAACCCTAATTATCAACTGTCAATCATAATCCTAATTTTTCGCACTGTTTTAATAACCATCATTTAGCCTTATTAAGTAAATGAACATTCTCAAGTTCACTTTAATGTCACTCAAAGGTCGTTCATCAGTTTTAGTCTTACTGAGAGTTTAAAAATGTTATGTGACATTAGCATAGGAAATATTTGAGAACCTAAGTCTTTTGTGCATGAAAATTACATAGCACTTCATATCGTTACGTTCATTTCACTTTACTTCATTAGATTTTGTGAAAGAAAAATCACCAGTAAATTAAGATGTAACAGTAAAAATGATGAGTTATCCATAAGCACATAAATGATGTTGTGATTTATAAAGGTTCGAATGTCTATGAGTTTGTGTTTCATTTTTCTTGAATACATTTAATGAAGGAAATGAAGACATCTGTTCTGTCAAAGATATTTAGTCATTGATTGGTTGATAAGGAAAGAGGAATTACCCCCTTTTTTCTGACGTTTTACTGACTTTGAATATGAAAAACCTGCGTTTGATACGTGGCCACTGTCAACTAGCTGGTTGACACTAAATAATTACTGAACGATACCAGTGTAGTGAACAAGAACATCAGCGGGGACAATCGAATGTATTAGACACGAAGTTACAGAGCATCTCACTGAAATCTGAGAACCATACAGTAAATAGTTAATTTGTAAAATGCACATCCATCGTCCCAAACTTCACTGTTCCTTTTGCAAATATCAGTACATTGTCTCAGATTTCATTGTTCATGCATTTTCATACCAATTGCGTTCCGTATCCGTTCTACCCTCATCGATCTTCTGTACAAATACATTCTATGTCTGACCACTATTATATACTACTTATATGGATATAAGTGACCTACAACACATCAGTAGTCATATTGGTCTAATCATTAATATTAATAGAGTTCTATCGATTACAAAGAAAGATCTTCATGAAACCAAATGATCCAACATCACGACTATGAATAAAGTCTAAATGCATAAAGTAAAATTATTTATTATTATTCTTTGATTTGCTTTGCTTTCACGTTATGTCATGGAATACACTAAACAATATCTATGTTAATCCTACATGATATCGTCAATAGTATAAATAAGTTATCCATTGAATTCAAAATCGATTATTATAAACTGAAGTATTCCGATCCAGAATAGAATAGGTTGGAGAATGTTGGTCGGCGGCTCAAGTAAGTAAGTAAGTAAGTAAATAGGGAAAGAAAGAATGAAGTATAACAAATAGTTACATACTTCCTTTAAATATGATTTGTTTTCTGTTAACTGATCAAACTATTTTAATCATTCTATGATGTTGTCCAATGATAACCTACTACTATATGATTAATGTACTTATAACATTTAAGCATCTAATGGAATAATCTAGATTATAGCTTTTAACATGTCATATTTTTTATATTGTTATCCCATATGAATATAAATATGAAGGCTATGCATTTTCATTTTACCGAAATGAAATGATCAAATTTTTAACTTATCTTGATTCATATTATACATTATACATTTTATTATTATAATAAAGGCATTGGATTCATTTCATTATCTCTTGGATAAGAGTTGAGATGAAAGAAAGAAGAAAAAACCAACAGACAAATCAGTTACTATGTATAGATTCCTATGAAGTTACATTCATACTACTACTACTACTACTACCACTACTACCACTACTACCACTACTACCACTACTACCACTACTACCACTACTACCACTACTACCACTACTACCACTACTACCACTACTACCACTACTACCACTACTACCACTACTACCACTACTACCACTACTACCACTACTACCACTACTAATAATAATAATAATAATAATAATAATAATAATAATAATAATAATAATAATAAAGTTCACTTAGTATAGTAAAGTCGATGTAGTCTTGATAACAATGAATTATATTGTAGTGAAAAAGCTGAAAGTTAGTACTTATGAAATCATTTAATTTCAATCTCTCTCATACTTCAGAAAACAGAATAATACTAATGTGGTGTGTACTACTTATATTGATATAAGTAGTACATAACACCAGTCAGGAATAGAATATCTGGCATCAAAAGATCGAGAAGGAAAGAACGGGAACAGAAAGTGATTAGTATGGAAATAAAGGAACATTGAAGTCTGATTTACTTACTTACTTACTTAATTAATTAATTAATTAATCAATTACTTTATTACTTAGTTACCTACTTGCATACTTACTCTCGTTACTCGCAATGGAGCATAAGTTCTCCGACTAGCATTCTTCGACCCACTCTGTTATGGGCCTTTCTTTCTAGTTCGATCCAATTGTTGCTCATTTTTCTCATGTCTGGCTCCGTTTCTCGGCGTAATGTATTCCTTGGTCTTCCTTTTCTTCTATGACCTTAAGGATTCCATGTGGCGATCTGAATTAATAAGGACTAGATACGCATGACATTGGTCATCACCTAGTGATCAATCAATTGTGATTACATTTCAGTCTTACAGGAGTTCGGTCGCGGCCCGGATAGCTCAGTGGTAACGTCTCTCACTGTGAAGCTGGGTGACACGGAATTGAATCCGACAGGGAGCACCAGGTCCCTCAAGATTGCAGATACATCTTGCTGACGAGTGCCAAGTAGCACGAAACCTGGGTCCAGGGTTTTCTGTCGACTACCTCCAACCAACATCTAATCGCAATATTTAGTGCATGCAGTGTCGAGTCACCTAGACTGGTGGCCACATTGCAACATGGTCGATAGCATTAGATTTGCACTATTAAGGACTAGACACGCATGACATTGGTCATCACCCAGCGATCAATCAATTGCGAAAAGTAACCTTTATTTTACATAATTTGTAATCCCTTTCGGTTTATATTTTGAAATATTTCTTAATTACTCAAATAATAACACTTTTTTCTAAGTAGTATAGGTTTAAATAGTTACAGTTAAGCACTTTTATAAGTTCGCCTGGAACCCCTCTAAGGCCACTACCAATTCAAAGCCAGAATAAAGGAGAAAGTTTGGGCATGTGATTAACGATCCCATCCCGCAGTAAACTAACTCGTTAATTAAACGCTAACTTTTGTATAACGTATCCTTCAGTTTGTATTATTATTATTTTCAGTTGATAGTTATCTGAATAGAAAAATGAATACAAACCAATCAATTACAACTATGAATAGTATGAATGAAATATACTGTCAATTTGAGACCACTGGAAACTAAGAGTCAGTAATATCTGTGTTATGTTTCGTTATTGCTTGAATACGATTACTGATGCGTCTTACTCGAACGAACGAAGGATCAATGATTCAGCGACTCGATAGACTATTCTGGTCCGTTGTCCCCAACTCTGCTAACTCGATCAAGAAGTCTAGTAAGGTGTAGAAAGTGTATTCTACAGACAAACAGCAGATAACAAGTCAGGCAGGCAGATCAGATCAAGCATACAAGTCAAGCGTATTTATACAAATATTTACAATCGATATTGTCATGGAAGATTTTTGAACATTAATCAACAATTGACTGCTATTTGAACATTTAATCGATAGTTCATCAATTGACCTATTTGTACATTTAATCGATAGTTCATCAATTGACCTATCTGCACATTTAATCGATAAGTAAATTACAAAATTTGAGTTTTGGGGATCTATCGTCCCCAACACTCCTCCCCTTTTTAGAAGATCCGGAGTTGATATCCGGATTTTAAGTTTTCCAGGTCCATCCTCCCCCACGAAACAGTGTTGGATCTTCATATGCCCACGTTATAATTAACTTGAATTTATTTAAGACATATTTATCGCACTGAACAGAGAATTGACTGAAAGTGACTAAGTCTTGAGGCTGAACAACACTTGATGTGAGGTTTTCGAAGTTTAATTCTTCTGAAATATTGTGACCAAATTTATTTGGAATCTTATTTGTAGATAATCGATCATCAAGGTGATTAGCATCTATCAAAATTGTATTAAGTTTTTGATCATCATTTGATGCATCTGACATATTTTCTGGTAAGAGAGAATCTTGATAATAAGATTTGTCAAAAACATCTGTCGCAGACTGATGAGAACCATTTGAAGCAGTTGTATTCAGTGTACTGCTCGATTTGTTTTCTGTTTCATGGGTGGTTATTGCGACTATTCTATGAGCATTTACCAGGGAGTGTGTTTGTGAGCTGGGTAAGTCACCGTCTGCACATGCTGTTTTGGGGATAATGGAGTTTGAGTCCATTACCGGGCATGTTTCTGGAATGGAGAGGACTGGACCACTGGGCGAATCTTGAGTGACTGTTGTACCGTTTGAAATACGGTTTATCGGGGATTCATTGGGGCTGCAAACATTTTCCAGCTCTGTGTGCAGTTGAGAGATCAATCCATCCACTTCTGTTGCATCTCCAAAGCATGAGTGATTTAACAGCTGCGTGCGTAATTTGACTAAAAACTCCAACTGTCTTTCAAATAGCAGCTGTACTCGATCGGAAGGGAGAGTCATTTTTTTTTATTCAGCACAGGTAATGAAAATTACTGTTTGATTAATGACCAATGTTGCTGAAGGACACTGATGACAAATCTGGATGCTGAAGGCTGACTTTGGATTGTTCTTTTTTTACCCCGTCGCCAATTGTTATGGCTCAACGCGACAGCCGATTATATGACAGTGACTTATCGATCGGATCAAGGATTCAGAATCTCGATAGGCTATTCTGGTCCGTTGTCCCCAACTCTGCTAACTCGATCAAGAAGTCTAGTAAGGTGTAGAAAGTGTATTCTACAGACAAACAGCAGATAACAAGTCAGGCAGGCAGATCAGATCAAGCATACAAGTCAAGCGTATTTATACAAATATTTACAATCGATATTGTCATGGAAGATTTTTGAACATTAATCAACAATTGACTGCTATTTGAACATTTAATCGATAGTTCATCAATTGACCTATTTGTACATTTAATCGATAGTTCATCAATTGACCTATCTGCACATTTAATCGATAAGTAAATTACAAAATTTGAGTTTTGGGGATCTATCGTCCCCAACAATCTGTTTCATTGTGGTATAGAAATCATCACTAATGTATACTTAATGGTTAATCGAAAATCTAACCTGTGACTGACTGCCAGGTTTTGCTGTCATTTTAACAGAAGAATGCTGAAATGAAATTCGATCTTATATACCTCACCATCTGATCGATTGTTTGATATAATGAAATGTAACTCATTAGGATCATGGTCATACATAAAAATGAATTACCACTGGTATAACGAAACACAAAACACGATATCCAAAATAAAGAAAGCGCAAGAGAAAGCAGTGAAAGATATCATCTAAGGTTTTTATATGATGATCTAGTATTAGGGGACGGTTTTCGTGTGTTGAAACTAATATACAGAAAATTGTAGTATCATAATTGTTGGCTACAGTATTCATATAAAATATATGGGAAATGATAAAACAGTCCATTCACTCTGACAGAAGTAACGTTGGTCAAAAACCAAGGCCTTTCAAGAATCCCTTGGAAGTCACTCCACTGAATAAATTCATACTTAAATGACCATAAATACTGTAGTGTAGAGAATATATACGACCAACGTTACAAAACACAATGATAACAGCATTCAACAAAGCACTTTAAAGCTTCATGACAGCCATCTTTATTTCCAACATAGATTTAAATAAACATGATAGATGCATACTGACTCTTATAACATTGAGTAAACATCTTTTCTCGTAATCAATTTGAAATAATGTATCATTAAAAAACTATTTGTTTCATGTGCCCTCAAATGCTCTGGTACGACCGAGAGTGAGGAGAGTCCGCTCCCCCTCTCAAAATGCTCTCACATGGCAACTCGTATATAGCCTCTGTCGGGGAAGTCCTACTCCTTGCCTTCTCGCACCACGGGTGTTGTTTACGAAATTAAGAGGACGAAAAGCGAATGTCTGGAGCTTTAAACGGGTAGGTGGACAAGGAGAGTCCACCTAGAGGAGTTGGAAAACCCTCATTCCAAACCATTGGTACACATCGGTTCCAGTATACTGATGGAACAAATGGTGTATGAACCAGTCGTTGGTCACCGACTACCATGGGAATGCATCTCCTTACGATGCTACACTCCCTTGTGGATCAGACCTTTGGGTCGAAGGCTCGGGGTGTGGCCCCCTAAGAAAACCACCTATTTCGGTTTGGGCAACTGTGCAGTATCACAGCCCTTACATATATCGAATGAGATTTGTGTGGCGCATATGTATTTGTTGCCTTCTTGTACTAATATCTATGTGTTAAAATAAATAAATAATTTGTTTCATGTAAGAAAAGGCATCTAAATGATTTGCCATATGTTACTAAATTACTTGTAGTTTTATGATAGTAAGATAACGAAACAAAAACTAAGGTCAATATTTTATTTGTTGTATGATATTGAATTCATGATATAAAATAGCAGTACACTGAAATACCCACATATGGTTAGATTTGTTTACCTTTAAAGCTTTTGAGGAATAGATAGGTTAATAATAGTTTTCTTATTGATAATAGTATTTGTTTATCTTTATGTATATAAATATCTAAAATATAATCTAGTTTGTTTAAAGATATATGGATGATGAGTTTACTTGGGTTGAATAGAAATGGTGTGACAATCTAACTTATTCACACAATATGATGAAGAAAATTGAACAGGATCAGCCTATTATAATTGCCAGGATGTACCGTTACTTAGTGTTTGTACAAAACCAATAAAATCTTAACACATAAAAGTTTTATTTAGCTACGAAGAGAACAGAAAAGTAATACGTGTAAAACGGACTGACTGATGCCACTTCAGTCCCATAATAAACATTCAAATTTCTTTATGGGCCTGTAGTGTCAGTTGTTATGTTAAGCCTTATTCCAGCTTTCGGACAGGCCAATCTATTCATTCTACTTGAGTCATAGTTTGACCTTGTTAATTATTCGCCTACCAATCTTGACTGTTTTTATATGAGCGCATATGTGTGTACACTTCCCATCTTATTCATACCATGTCTGTAGCCTATTTTTGCGTGACTATAAATATGGATGAGTGCTTGACTAAAAGGGAGTTGGCTTACCCGCCATCTTCATTGCGCGTCGTTTCGCTTCGCTCTATTCCATTCGTTTCATATATAAAAATATATGAATTCAAAAGTCCATTCTCGTTATTTGACTTATTTCATTCTGTTATTCACTGAACGCGGATTAAGTCGATAAAGACATACGAGGATATATTTCAATAGCAATCATTCATACGATCAAATTGGAGTCAGATCCCGGGCCACTAAAATAGAGAGCCCGTCAACAAACATCGTCCAATCTAAATGACGAAAAAATAAAGGGCCTCATCATTGACACTCACAAAATAACGTAGGTAATCTAACATTCAGTAATTAATCTTCTAACATATAGGCAGCTACCAATGAATAGATAGTTTTGTTACGATATGATAAGATGAAAAGGTAAAATTACATTCTTATACTCATTGTAATACTTGCTTAACATTCCTTTCGTTTCTAATTCTATATGATGATTATTCAGTGTAGTATTTGTTTTTTTGTTGTTTTCCTGTCTGATATTTTATTCGGTATAACATTATTTTATTTGAGTGTAAGATTTAATATTCTTGTTTTGTGTTAACATGCACTATGCTCAGCATGACATGCACTATGTGATTTGTTACAACTCTGGATATTATTTCATATATGTGATTTCATTCCAATTAATGAGCAGAATGAGTGTATTTCCAACTACGGTCGTCATCATCGTATTATTGAGTTTTTCCTTCCGTTGGTTGTGACATTGCACTCACTTACGTTTGCTCAGTGATTCCGCTTGTACTCCTTTGACATGATCTCGGTATTTTTTTCGATATCACGAGATCGCCAACAAATATATATATCACTACAACCTCCAATTGCCTTCTGATATCTTCTTGTAGTGGTGATCATAGTCAACCGCGACTCGACTCGACACCACAAAGGATTCTGACATGACAGTTAACGATGATAAGACACAAAAACTGGTGACACAGTCATAACAACTGACCACTAGTCATTACAAATTTTTCACTAGCTCTACATACGAATAACTCTTTCCAATCATTAACATGTTTTACAAATTACAGTTAAATCAAGGCACAGTTACTAAGTGATGTCATCATATGAGAAATGTGAATAAACTTGAAGTAGAACAACAACAACAAAAGATCTCACCATAAATAACTTGTTCTGTGTATTTATATGTAACATATAACTGTATTCCATTGAAATCAAGGTTGAATATTTTTCAGAAAAATGTAGGAGTACATTTTTAGTACCTTTATGTTCATTGAGTTGAATAGGATAAATCTGAACAATTTTTTATTTTTTTATTGAGATCATGAACCGATTGATGTTAGACCTGGAAGCACTGCATGGCCGTTTCGTCTTATTGTAGGAAAATATCTCTCTCACTTAAATATAACAAACTTTCTAATCAAAGATGGATATGTATCCCAGATTTGATGTTCACTTCAGAACTTGGATTCAGTACCGTTGACTTCAAATGTCATCACGTTATTCACTTAACTACTGAGTCCTGGTAGCCGAGTCTTAAATAGGACGAAACGTGAGTCAAACTGGATTTCACTGCTAGTCATCATCTATCTTTACTTATAAAGCTTGCGAATTAAGATAATATCAAGATAACCTGCATAGGATGCATATATATCAACAAGAGACTGATCAATTACAGCCCTAAACAACAATTGGAAGATACAAGCAAACAATATAAAGTGAATTTAAAAAACAACAAAGCCTATGAGTATTCAATTAGACTACAAATCTCTCTACTTCAAATGAAAAATAGTAATATCAATTTAACTGCAACGACTGATTAGGTTTTAATTCAATTATTTTCCTTTTATTTACAAATAAGTAAAGAAGTTAGTTTCAAGTGGTTAACACCCTGAAAATCAATATAAGTTTAGATTTTTATGAAGTTATTACATCAACAACGTTCCTTTAAAGTACAACTTAAATTTTAAACATTACAGGTACTTCATATACTATTTTAAGTAAATACAGAATACAATAGACAGCTCGAAATCCATTCGACGATTTGGACTTTAGAGATGATCTGGCCCTTCTACCACATGTACACCAACAAATACAGATGAAGACAACCAGTGTAGCAGCAGCATTTTCATCGATAGACCTTAATATATACGGAGGAGAAAGCAAGGTGCCTAAATACAATACGAAGAACAACACAATCACACTTGATGGAAAAGCTCTGCATGATTTGGAATCTTTCACGTACCTGGGAAGCATCAATGATGAACAGGAAGGATCTGATGCAGACGTAAATAGATGATTGGTAAAGTAATGACCGCATTCCTACAGCTGAAGAACATACAGAATAATATCACCTAAAGTATAGTTAGAGACCGGCGAACATTAGACAGTCATTTATGACCCTGCTTTGGAACGTTGCAACAGTGGAAACATAGGATCCGTTGCAGAATCAAATCAAGAATGTACCATTCAAAATTACTTATTGGAATATAATGTTCCCAAATTCAAGCAACTGATAGGATTGTTCAACGATTACACAATGAAAACGGTTACAATTGTGTGTTACTCAGATAATGATTGAATGGCATCCGTCACAGCTTTTTATTGGGATTTCAAAAATCTTTCAGGAAGTAAACCGCTGACAAAAAGTAATTATCAAACTATTCCCTAGTTCTTTTATTCACTTCCTAGTTAATATCAATATTAAACAAAATCTTTATTGAAAGCCATATAGTTTGGTATGCCGAAACTTACATTACTACTTCACTCCCTCAAAATCTGCAGTGATTTCAAAATGAACAAATAATTAATAGTTGGATTCATGAGTTGATTTAAGCTAGACCGCCACGAGAAACCTGGAAGTACTGAACGGCCGTTTCGTCCTAGCATGCGACTACTAAAAAGTGCGCATCCAAGATCTCATTCGCAGGATTCGAACCCAAGACTTTCGGCCTTGCTCGTAAACGCTTAACCTCTAGATTACCGAGCCGGCATCCAGCAGTGTTAATGTCTAATTTCAACCAACTAATTTCAACATCAATTATATATTTAACAAATTCATAAATCACTCAGTGAGTAATAGTTTGTTATAAATACATTACATGTGTGATTAGTTGGTGGTTGGAGGTAGTCGACAGGAAACCCTGGACCCAGGTTTCGTGCTACTTGGCACTCGTTAGTAAGGTGTACCTGTAATCTTGCGGGATCTGATGCTCCCTGTCGGATTCAATTCCGTGTCACCCAGCTTCACAGTGAGAGACGTTACCACTGAGCTATCCGGGCCGCGAACGAACTCCTGTAAGACTGAGATGTAATCACAATTGATTGATCGCTGAGTGGTGATCAATGTCATATGTATCATGTCCTTTTTAGTGCCAAGTAGCACGAAACCCGGGTCCAGGGTTTCCTGTCGATTACTTCCAACCACCATCTAATCTCACAATAGTGCACGCAGTGTTGAGTCACCTAGACTGATGGCCACATTGCATTATGGTCGATAGCATTCGATCTGCACTAAATAAGGACTTGACACATATGACATTGGTCACCACTCAGTGATCAATCAATTGTGACACTACATGTGTCTTTATCAAGCAATCGATTTTGCAACTATGCATTACAAAAATATCTAATATCCTGAGCCAGTATTGTCATATCTGAACGAAGAATTAATGACCAGTAATTGCTAAGAATGAGTTGTCGATTATCATTATTATTATTATTATTATTATTATTATTATTATTATTATTACTATTATTATTATTACGTATATTCTTATTGAAGCAACTAGAGTATAAGTGGATATTCATATTCCTTTTATCATAAGATATCATTTGACTTATAGAATATTGTCATATGATTTACCATTCTTAATTTTTTCCTAATTTATTAGCTAAAGCCTCCCACACAGTCACTTATTGGCTTGATACTGTATAGTTATAATATTATTTCTTTATTTTATCGTATACATGGATCTAATCTGCTTGTATATAAACTACATATACCTGAAATATATGATTCAATATAGTTAAAGGTTGAGATTGTATTTTGGACTAGAAAGCCAGGGTTAGGCGAGAAAAACCAAGAAAGATTCACAGTTGACGCAATGTTGCTAGTGTTTGTAGACGTGTCATTAGTTTAACACAGGAATTAAAGTCAATTAAGTTGACATTCTAATTGGCGATTTTGTCATGTGATGATTGAGAAGGGGCAAAAGTCATCACTAAGTAGTGGAGATTTTGTGACTGAACTACATTGGTACTAGTTGGATAATTTATATCATGGTCAAGTTTTTATATGTAATCAGTAATAGCTGTGATCAATTATCCACTTTGTATAACTATAAAATTCATTATTAATGAATATTATAACTGTTGAGATCATGAATCAAATGAAGCAAGACCACCATGAAAAACCTGGAAGCACTGGACGGCCGCTTTGTCCTATTGTGAGACTCCTCAGCAGTGCGCATCCTCAACCCCGGTTCATGAGATTCGAACCCAAGATTTATCAGTCTCGCGCGCGAACACTTAACCACTAGACGACTGACCTGGCCAGCATCCAACAGTGGTAATCTCTAACTTCAACTAATCCATGAAATTGAGCGACATATCCATAATTGTCATCTGTGAGTTACTATCTCACAACAGACCCGGTTGAACTCCATTGTTCACTGCTTCTCATTAGAACTCCAGGATATAAATCTTGAATCCAGTCACTAGTGAGCATATGTTGATTAGTATCAGAAGGGATTTTGTGGATTTTATAGTAATTTTAATAGTTGAGATCATCATGGAAAACCTGGAAGCCTTGGATGGTTTTCCATGGTGGTCTAGCTTCAAATGACTCATGATCTCAACAACTGAGATCACTAAAATCTCCACAAAACCCCTTCCGATAATAAATATTATAGTCTTTTTTGTTATATTTTAATAAGTAGAAAAATTGTCTTTTGATGTTTCATGACTTCATGTAACTCGTTTCTTCACTGTTAATAAATAACCGAATTCAATTAACATACGTTAGTTAACTTTCTACCTAATGCTCAGTTTATTTGAAACTATTAAGTTAATTATAAAGACCTATGAAATCAGTTATCCAGTACAAAATGTAGTCAAATTCTTGGGTGGGAAAATTTCACTTGCGAATTCTTAATTTTTCATTTGTTTGTAGCTGAGCTAAAAATGTAAAAAATGCAAGAAGTTAATTGGTAACCAATTTGTATTGTCTGTTTGTATCTTCCCATTGATGTTTAGCGCTGCAATTGATCAGTGTCTTATTGGCATATATGTATCCTGTGAGAATTGCATCGATAATGTCATATGGTCACAAGCATTATGAGCAATGATGGACGGTGGCTAGCAGTGGAATTCAGGATGTGATTTTCGTCTTGCTTTGCCCCCAAATGCCCTGGTATGGTCGAGGGTAGGGAGAGTTAGCACTCTCTTTTAAAATACTCTCACATTACCACGTGTATACAACCACTGTCAAGGAAGTCCTACTCACTACCTTCTCGCATCGCGGGTGTTGTTTACGAAATTGAGAGGACGAAAAGCGAATTTCCGGTGCCTTAACCGAGTTGGTAGGCATTGAGAGTCCACCTAGGGGAGTTGGAAAACCCTGATTCCAAACCAATGGTGCACATAGGCACCCGGATCCTGGAGGAACAAATGGTATATGAACCTACCGATGGTCAACGACTACCATGGCACTGCATCTTCTAAGGCTGCTCCATTGTCTTGTGGATTAGACCTTCAGGTCAATGGCTAGGTGAGTGACCCCATAAGGCAATTACTTGCCTCAGTTTGGGCACCCGGGTAGTATCTCAGCCCTCGCACAAATAGAATAATTTATGTGGCGCATATCCATTTGGTTCTTATTTGTACCAATGTTTATGTGTTCAAATAAATAAATAAATAAATAAATCCTATACGGGACTCATCAACTAGATGTACCTGCATCCCAAAATTGATGTTCATTTCGGAACTCGAACCCACTGCTGTTCACTTCAAATGCTATCGCGTTATCCATTTAGCTAGTGGCTATCAGGACTCAGTAATTAAGTGGATAACGAGATGGCGTTTGAAGTGAACGATAATGGGTTTGGGTTTTGGATAAATATTCGCTTCAGGTTAGAATAAAACCACAATCAACGACAACTCTTAAGAATTCTGAATCTTGAAATTTTAGTTCATTAGTGACGATGTCAATCAATTAATAAAGCAATTGGTAGCAAGATCTCTGCCGATAAGTTCTATAACATATTCTTCAACCATCCGATCCCTAGAAACGAATATATGGATAAACATTCTGATTTGTCTAATCATTGTGTACTTGCCAATTCAATTAGTCCTAAGAAATCAATTGCATAGAATGCTAATTCAATAAGTTTATCTTACTTACACCAGTTACTCCTCGTGGAGGAGCATAGGCCACCCACCACTACTCTCCATCCAACCGTGTACTGGGCTACCCTTTCCGGCTCCTTCCAGTTACTATTCATCCTTTTCATATCTGATTCTATTTCCCGACGTAATGTGTTCTTTGGCCTTCCTCTTTTCCGGCTTCCTTCAGGATTCCAAGTTATCTCTTGCTTCGTGATGGAGTTTGATGATTTGCGTAATGTATGTCCTATCCATTTCCATCATCTTTTCGTAATTTCCTCTTCATCTGGAATCTGGTTTATTCTGTCCCACAGAAGTCTGTTGCTGATGGTATCCGTACAATAGATGTTGAGTAGACAATGTTTGCGTAGACAACTATTTGTAAATACTTGTACATTTACGATGATGATTGTAGTAGTTCTCGAAGTTTCAGCTCCGTACAGTAGAACTGACTGTCTTGACGTTCGTATTGACGATTCTGACTTTGATATTTGCCAGATGTTTTTTTTTCTAAATCTCAATTGTTTCTTCTTATTACATAACTGTAACATTCTCTATCTTCTTACGGAACCGTTATTGTCATTCAACATTTATTAGCTTTTCCAATATACTAAGAAATTTCTCAACTATCTATTTCAATTCATTCATTTATTAATGAATATCATTGAATATTAAAATGAATCAACCCACCTTTATTTCATTAATTATTCGTGACTATTTATAGAAATTGAATTTCCAAGATTATTGTCTATCTTATAATCACTTTCTTTGTATTGACTATTTTCTTTTCTTTACTGTAATAATATATATTAGCCTGGAGTCATAATTATTGGATAGGAAATATTTCACTAATCTATTCGTTTTTCTATACCATAAATCGAAAGAATAAAACCAATTTACACTTTAAGCAAAAATGGTCATTGGTTAGTAGTGGGATCCAAGCTGAGCGTCTGGTCTTATTTAGGACTCTTTAGCTGAATGTACCTGCACCTCAGAGTGGATATTCACTCCAGGACTCGAACTTAGTACCGTACGCTTCAAACACCATCACGTTATCCACTTAACTACTGAGTTCTGATAACCACTTGCTTGTGCATTAGGTTGAAGCTGAAATTCATTTGGTATTGTTTCATCTTTATTTTTCCATTGTTATTTAGGACTGTAATTGATCGGAAAGATACAAGTAAAACAATACAAAGTGAATTCAATTTACATTTTGTTTCCTTAAGTTAAAACTCCGACTGTCTAGCATGTAGATTTCAGCTTTAATATGTTTTAAATATGTATTTAATCTAACAAATGACATACATTAAGTTTCTTACATAATATCACCTTAGTTATCATTCAATGTGTATTAAACTTTAATTCAATTAAAATTTCATGTATCAATTAAAGCTAAAGTAACATAAAAAACCCGGAAGCACTGAATGGCTGTTACGTTCTAGTATAGAACTCTTCAACAGTGCTCATCCATTATCCCACTCCGCGAAATTCAAACCTATGATCTATTGGTCTCGTATGTGAACATTCAACCTCTAAACTACTGAGTCAACCAACATTCAACGGAGTTAATGATGTATTACTTTATTCAATTCACGAAACTACGCTACTATCCACTGTTGTCTCATGATTTAAATTATTAGATTATTATAATATTTTCAAGAAAAACATTTGTGTATTTGTTGGGATATTCAGCAAAATATCCCAATAATTATCCTGTTAAATCTAATTCTATCCTTGGACTTGGAATAGTATCATTTTCCTATAGGTCACTATTTATTTCACATGTCATTTTCCTGTTGGCCAAATATTGTACATATGTTATTTTCTATTTTACGTTACGATATGGTCTGCTTGATTGGTATATAAACCGAGTATATTTGAAATACATGATTCCTATCGTAGAGGCTGAGACTTGTGTTGTGGACTTAACTAGCTGTGCTAGGCGGAAAGCAGGACCAATTAGAACTCTAAGCTGCTCATACGGGTTTACGTGTCATTGTTTCGATCGATAAGTCACTGCTCTCTAATCGGCGGTCACAAGTTATAACCGTATTACATTGAAATCTTGAATATATATGTGAAACAATAGAAAAAATGATTTTAGCTTGTTTATTATTCAGTTTAGCTTAAAACAATAACAATAAACAATAGAACAACTAATAATAGACTATTAGATAGATTATATTTAATCATATCAACAGGATTAGCTGTTAAACACTTTTATAGAGATTTAAAAAGTTCAATTCATTATCAAAGAATTAGGACATAATGTATAAAGAATCCATAAAGATATAACACATAAACTATCCATTGAATATATAATAAGAAACAGAGATAAATGATGAATGGCAATAAAATTTAGAAAACTCATTTCATCCTATTTAAGATTTATCAAAAAGATGTATCTACATCTCAAAGTTGATGTTTACTTTGAATCTTGAACTGTAAACTATTCCCTTTCAACGTCATCACGTTATCCATTTAACTAATGAGTTCAGATAACGATTAGCATGTGTAATAGAATGATGCTTAATTCATATTTGTATTGCTTGTTTAAATCTTACTGTTAATGTTTAAGACCACTATTGATTCATTCCTTTTTTGTTATATGTTGTTTATTGAATTTAAGTTCCGAAGTGAACATCAACTATGGGGTTCAGGTACATCTAGCTGACGAGTCCCAAATAGGACGAAATGCTGGTAAAATCTGCATTCCACTGTTAAACATTATTTATCTTTGCTTAGAATGCTTGTAAATTAAAGCAATATCGAGGCATTCCACACAGGATACGTATACATCAATAAGAAATTGATCATTTGCAGTTGGAAAACAACAATGAGAAGTGTATTTCATATATTGTTATGTAAATTAATCAACATATTAAAAAATTAAACATTAGCACCGTTGGATGCCAGTGGTCTCAATAATCTAGAGGTTAAGCGTTCGCACATGAGACCATTAGGTCCTTGTTTCGGATCCCACGAATCAGGGTCATGAATATGCACTGCTGAGGAGTTGCACAATAAGACGAAATAGCCATCCAGTGCTTTCAGATATTCCATGGTGGTCTAGCTTCAATGAACTCATGATCTCAACTATTGAAATGACTAAAATCTCCACAAAACCCCTTCAGATACAAATTTACACTTGATTATTACATTAAGAATTATTTATAGAAGAATTCTGGCATACTTATCAAGTGTCATTCCAATGTAAAAAAGATTCAATAAATAACGATACAAAAATGTAATAAATATTTACAAGGTAATGATACATTACAATTACATTGATTAATTCATTAGAAACGATGACATTTAAGATGGGTTTTGTTTGTTTCTATGATTGTTTGTTTCTTTATTTGTTTGTATGTATGTGTAGTTGTTTGTTTGTATGTGTGTTTGTTTGTTTGTTTGTATAAACAATTTATGTTGTCCTTTAAGTTTTGTTTATTATTACGGCGCGTTTTTCTTTCTTTTTCTTTTTTTTAACTATTTTTCTTTCTTTTTTTTTGGCAGAGAGAATACTCTATGAATTTTGTTTAACTTACAATTTGACATTTGTATTTAATATTCATGAATTGTAGCTTTATGGGAATGTCTTAAATTTAGTTAAACAAAGGGAATAATAAAACCTAGTCAAATAATATCAATTGAATAGAAGAATAAAATTTTATTTATTTATTTTTTAAAACAAATTTTCATTTCACTTGTTGAAATCATGAATCAATTGAAGCTAAACCACTATGGAAAACCTGAAAGTACTGGACGGCCGTTTTGTCCTAGTATGGGACTCATCAGTAGCAGTGCGTATCCACGATCTCGCCCCCTGCGAGATTCGAACCCAGGACCTACTAGTTTCGCGCGCGAAACCAATATATATATATATATATATATCAACGTTCATGAGTTGGTTGAAGTTAAACATGAACACCGTTGAATGCCGACTCAGTAGTCTAGAAGTTAAAAGTTCTCACGCTAGATCGATAGGTCTTGGGTTCGAATCCTGTGAATGGGATCGTGAATAACCACTGCTGAGTATTCTTGTACTAGGAGGAAAGTATCGAATATATAGTTTTCACATTTTAGTAATGTACTATCTGTAATTTAGCACTAAAAGATAAATTGGTTGCCCCCACTTGTATTCTTGTTCACACTTTACATAAACATAATCACTTTAAATATACTAAATATTGTGGAGCTTAGCCCCCAAATATGTTAATTGAATAAACGAATTTTAGAGGTAACGAAATATGGTATTTTATGAAATATATTAAACAAAATATGTTAAATTCATCAGGAAAACTACTTGAATTGTTTTGGTCATTAACTGACATCAGTTAGAGAAACTTTTCATCATAGAAAGAATGAAATCCAGTTCGAGTCGAAATCAAAGATCACTCATTTATGCATATACAGGTAATGCATTCATTCTCATCTTTATTGCTGTGGAATCAAAACATAGGACAAAGCGTCTATATATTCCTTCTAAGTTTATAATTTTTTTTCCAGACAGTGTCATTAATTAACGGAAAGCATTTCGAGATGGAACAAATATCGGCCATCCACCTGATTATAATGTTAATGTAATTATAAGCAAAGAAGGATGGTGGCTATAACTGGAACCCAAGACGTATGTTTCATCCTATTCAGGACTTGTCAGCTGAATGCACCTGCATTCTACAGTTAATGTTCACTAGTGGACTCGAACCCAGTACTGTTCACTTTAAACACCATTGCATTATCCACTGATGAATTGCATCCCCTTAACATCATTCGAAAGATTCAAACAAACATCAGTTGTTTCATGATCACAATCAAAAACTTAATAATTTCCACAACCCCATACATGATAATTATCATGTGCTCACCAGTGACTAGGTTCGTGAGGGAATTCTCGGAGTTCTAGTGAGAAGCCATGACCAGTGGAGCTAATCCGTGTTGGGTAGAGACAAGTATCTACCTCAGTACAATGGAAGATGGTCGCGCAGTTTCGTGAATGGGTTGTTGTTAGACACTAACACCATTAGATGCCGGCTCAATGGTCCAGTGTGGTAAACATTCGCGCGCGAGACTGAAGGCCCTAAGTTTGAATTCCGTGAACAGGATTGCAGCCGTCCGGCACCTCCAGGTCTCCAACGGTGGTCCAACATCAATCAGTTCATGATCTCAATCAAAAACTGAATAATCTCCACAACCCCTATACTGGTAAATACTTACATAATATTAGTAAATAAGTTTAAATCGACCATTTTAAATCAAACTTTAAATGATCTAAATCAACCATAAATTATTGAATTTTATCCAAGATAAATGGGTTTTTTTTATTCTTATGTTTCGAAATATCTTCTTAGTTCAGTAATTCTACCTCATCCATAAAAAGATAAAAAAACTTTTCTGATCGAAGAAAGGTCTATTAAAAATGTTGATCAATGATATAATGAACGAATCATTTAATCATGTTCATACAAGCGTTCAACTTATTATATCCATTAAAATTAATAATTAATTAAATCAATAAATGTTCCACTCAAATAGAATATGATACTTATCAGTTTAGTGGTTGTGGAGATTGTTAAGCTTTTGATTGAAATCATGACTAGTGGAGCTAATCAGTGTTGGGTAGAAACAGGTGTCTACCTCAGTACAATGGAAGATGGTCAAGTGATTTCGTGGATTGGTCAAGGTTAAACACTAACACCATTGGATGTCAGCTCAGTGGTCCAGTAGGTTAAGCGTTCACGCTCGAGCCTGAAGGCTCCGGGTTCGAATCCTGCGAGTGTGATCGTGGATGAGCACTGTTGAGGAGTCCCACAAGAGGCCGAAACGGCCGTCCAGTGCTCCCAGGTTATCAATGGTGGTCTAACATCAATCGGTTTATGATTTTATTCAAAACAATCTGATACATTGAATAGAATAGATCAGTTAAATGTAACTTAAATTTTATAGGTGTTGTGTTCTTCTTTTTTGATCTCGATCATTAAATTATTATTTATTTATTTCAGAAAGGTTTTTGGATATCATAGTAATTTCAATGATTGAGATCATGAGTCAATTGAAGCTAGATCATCATGGAAAATATGGAAGCATTAGACGGCCATTTTGTCCTATTGTGTGACTCCTCAATAATGCGCAGAAATATTTGTATAAAGAGGCAAGTAATACATATGTGTGGACTATGATACTGCCCTGATGCACAAACAGAAGGAGGTGGTTTTCTTAGTGAGACACATTCAAAGCCTTTGACCTAAAGGTTTGACCCACAAGTCACTGGAGAAATGTTAGGAGATGCAGTTCTAAGGTAGCCGTTGACATGTAATTGGTTCGTACGTCATTTGTTCTTTCAGAATACTGGAGTTCATGTGGGGCATTAGTTTGGAATTAGGGATTTCCAACTCCCCTAACTTAAATCCTCCATATCTACCAACCCGGCTAAAACGCAGGACATTCGCTTATCATCTTCTCAACTTTGTAAACAACACCTGTGGTGTAAGAAGATAGTGAGTAGGACTACCATGACAGTGATTGTATACGCGTGGCAATGTGAGAGTATTTCGAAAGGGAATGCTAACTCTCTCCACCCTCAACCGTACCAGATCATTTGGGGGCTTATTAATTTTCAACAAAAATAACAAACGGATTATATTCCACTAAATGAAGGACATTACCTATATCAAACAAAATGATTATCCTCCTAATTGTTTGTGTTTACTTAAACATTATTTAACTATTAAATATAACTAAATCTTCAGTTTTAACAATTATGAACTCAAATTTGACCGAGAAAATGTTAAACTATTGAAAATTGAAGACTCATTGTAAACCAATGAATTTTTACGAGCTTAACAGTTATGTTACGCATCAGTTAATAGTCAATCACATTAAAAATAAACATCTCTAAGGTCAGATATCCATGGAAGAAAGAACAACCAAAACAATTATATAATATAGTTAGTCGTTTTTTTTTCAGATCAACAGTACAAGCCATTATTCAATGTAAAGAAATCATTTATTTAAAGTTGTACATTCATAGTTCATAGTTATCTCGTAAATATATAAGTCTAGAAAGAGATACAAGTGATTGTATCTTTATTATGAAATGATCTGAGATTTCTAATATCAAAATAAGATTGAGTAATGATTAAGAAGTTATAGAAGAACAGGAAGACTTTCACGATCTCTTACATTTAAGAGCATTCCATGTACCTAAATTAATGATTGCTCTGGTTGTCAGAAGGGGTATCAGTCTCGTGACAACCGAAGGACAGAGTTTAGATGATTTGAATTATCTTTTCTGGTTAGTGTTTTTTTTACCGAGTTAGTTTTCTACGGGATAGGGTCGCTAACCTCATGCCTAACCCTCCTTCTTTGTCCAGACTTGGAACCGGTAGTAGCCCTAGAGGGGCTCCAGGCAAAGTTTATAGAAGAGCAAGGAGAGTGAAAATAATGTACAAGTCAGAAATATGAGAAATATTCTAAAAGTTAACCTGTTTTTTTAAATATTGAGTTGATGATGTTGCTCAGAAAAACAATCAAAGTCTTACGATTAAATCATTCAACTTTGAAAGCAACTTGTATATCTATATAGGGTTGTGGAGATTGTTGAGTTTTGATTGAGATCATGAATGAATCGGTGTTAGATCACTATTGAAAACAAGGAAGTACTGGATAGCCGTTTCGCCTCAGTATGGGATTCCTCATTAGTGCATATCCACAATCCTACATGTAGGGTCCAAACCCAAGACCTTTGATTTCGCTTGCAAACGCTTGACATCTAGACCATTGAGCCATCATCCAATGATATTAATGCCAGAATCATGGATGCTCACTGTTGAGTAGTCCCATACTAAAACGAAACGGCCATCCAGTGGTTCCAAGCTTTCAATGATGACCTAACATTGATCGATTCATGATCTCAATCGTACCTAGTATACTTTATTTTGAGGCATACTTTAAGTTTAAAAATTAATGATATTATTCTACTGTACGAAACAATATAGTAAGAATGAAATCTGAATTTCAACAACTTCAATAAACAAAAGTTTAATTACCTAATTGTTATAACTTGTGGCTTTGTACCCTATTAATGATACCGCCAATTAGAGATCAGTGATTTATCGACCGGATCAATGACCCATAAAATCCCGTACGAACAGTCTAGAGTCCTTATCAATCCTGCTTCCTGCCTAGCCCAGTTGATTTCAGAACATTAACCTTAGCCTCCATGATATAAATCATGTATTTCAAACATATTGGGTTTATATACAAACTAAACAAACCACATTGTACCATAAAATAGAAAATAACATTTGTACAAGATCTAGCCAAAAAGTGGCTGTTGATGTAGGAGACTGTAATTAATAGACTGAGCATAACTG
Source organism: Schistosoma guineensis (assembly GCA_944470375.2). NCBI lineage: Eukaryota > Metazoa > Platyhelminthes > Trematoda > Strigeidida > Schistosomatidae > Schistosoma > Schistosoma guineensis. The sequence continues at coordinate 4,254,505 of OX103890.1, read as the reverse complement.
AAGAACGGTAAATTGCATAGTTATATATATAGTATTAGCCTAGAAATAGACTCCAACAGTTACCATTCATTATTCTCATAGGGATATAACTCTAATCATTAAATCCCTAAATATAAATATAAATATATTTCAATTAAAATAAATAATTTCCATTTTAGTATTGTGTTATTTATACACTGAGAAATGGAGACAGACAAGAGAAGAATGAACAATCATTGGATAGAAACAGAAAGGAAAGCCCTGAGACAAAGTGGGTTGAAGAATACTAATCAGCGGCTCTATGCTCTATTGGGAGTAACAGGCGTAAGTAACTAAGTAATTTAGACGTTTCAAAATAATTGTATTATAAAATAATGTCTGCCAATTTAAGTTTGCCCAATAAATAGAGATAGCCTTTAATTATACATTTTCTAAAGGGTATATTAGATTTTAACGATAAATAGATGTGGGATGGGGAAAAAAAAGAAAAGAATGAATCCATTCTTACTTAAGTTTAGATAGAAGGGCAGCTTTATTTAACCCATTACACAATTATTATACCTCAAATAAGAGTACATACAATCATAGTTGTTAGGTGAATTATTGTTTGTTTGTTTGTTTTTTAACGTGTCTAATTAATGAACAGTGTCAAGTTCTGTTAAATTAATTTGACAAATAGTTACTTTAAACAATGATAATTCAATAATGCCTATTTTCATAATACCACTGCAGTAATTATACTATTACTTGTTGAAACCATGAGTCAATTGAAGGTAGATCACCATGGAAAACCTGGAAGCACTGGATGGCCGTTTCGTCCTAGTATGGAACTCCTCAGCAGTGCGCATCCACCATCCCACACCCCACCGCGAGATTCGACCACAGGACCTATCGTTCTCGCTTTAGGCGCTTAACCAACTAGACCACTGAGCCGGCCAGCATCCAACAGTGTTAATGATGTCTAACTTCAACCAATCCACGAAGTTGCGTCACCGTACACCATTGTCTTCAGTGAGTTGGTATCTCACAACTGACCTGGTTGAACTCCACTGGTAACGGCTTCTTAATAGAACAGCAAGAGTATCTCTTGAATTCAGTCACTAGTGAGGAGATGATTATTTTCTGATAGTTATACTATTAGTCCAATAAAATTTTGGTAGACCGAACTAGTTTGTGATCTTTCCACTTATGAGTTGAGTATTTATTAGCGACATGTTCCTAACCTATTGACTAAATAAACAATATTAAATGCAGAAGAGTTATAAATCATTATACTACTTAAATAAGTGAATAAATGTATTTGAATGCAAAAATTGCAATGAGTAGCTTAAGTTGTACATCAAAGTTTATATATACTACATATTTCAACAAATGAGTCCATGACTCCTATTTATAATATATTTATTCAATCAGAAATGGGTTTTTTGGAGATTTTAGTTTGTTGTGAGATAGTAACTTACTGAAGACAATGGTGGACATGTTTCTTAATTTCGTGGGTTGGTTGAGGTCAAGCATTAATACCGTGGGGTCCCGACCAGCTTAGTGGTCAGGAGTTTAAGCTCTTGTGTGCGAGACTGGGTTCGAATCTCGTTGGGTGGGATCGCGGATGTACACTGCTGAGGAGTCCCACACTGAAACGAAACGGCCTTCCAGTGCTTCCAGATTTTCTATAGTGGTCTAGCTTCAATTGACTCTTGAATTCAAATATTTATTCTAAATGCTACCAATCTTTATGCTGTAGTTTCCATTAGAAATATAGTCTTATGTTAGTATTTAGTCTAAAATACTAATCAAACAGCTTACGGCCCCTAAACTTTGAATTTTCAATGAAGATACTGGCAAAGAAATTCTAAAAAGTCGACTTTCATGCTTTCTACGAACAACGACCTATTCATTCGATTTTATGATTGTCTTCTCCAGTTGACACGTGCATCAATTATAAAGTTTGAGCTACCCCAAAAATTATAGAGCAGTTTTATTTACTTCTGTTGATCAAATTCATAAAATTCATGAAAAGTGCTTTTTCTCAGCTCATTTCTGAGTATTACCTTTTTCTAATAATTGAGATCATTAGTCAATTGAAGCTAGACCGCCATGGAAAAGCTGAAAGCACTGGCGGCCGTTTCGTCCTATTGTAGAACTCATCAGTAGTGCTCACCCACGATCTCGCCCCGCGAAATCGGTTAAAAGAAAGGGGGTCGTGAACCAATTCATATCTCAATTCTCGAACATCTAATTAATTTTTTTACTTATGAGATGTGTAATAATGTCTCAGCATAACATCCATTTTGATCAATAAAATGAATGTTATGATAATGTAGAATCTTAAAGTCTTTATGCATGTAAACAGTGTGTAATACAGATTACCATTAAAAGAAAATGAAACATTTATCTGATAGTCTATCATTATTCTCAGATATTTTATGATGAAAATTAATCTTTGGACGAACAATCAAACAAATTGCTTCTATTGTAATGAACGAGAATACAGATGGAGGACAAACATGAGAACCATAAATTGAGTACTTCATTTGAAAATTTCCATTATTTATTCTTCACACTCTATATGATTCTTCCAATTCACTATTCTTTTCTATTTATCCTTCTATTCTCTATAACTCGAACTTTTTAGCCTTCTGCTGTCGACCATTGAGATTTTGATGGATGTTATATACTACTAATATCTGTTAACATAAGTAACATACACTATAATATATTGTGACATATATTGAAATGTAGATTGTAGATGTTATCTTATTTGAAACTCATTAGATCTTAGCGTTGACATTTGTATTATGACACATATTGTAATGAAGGATAACACACGTAAGGATAACCGAATTATATTTAGCACAAAATTACAGAGTTACTTGGTAAAATAGAAAAACCATACTATAATACCTAATTTGCAAAATGTTCGATAATTGTCTCAAACTTCATTGTTCTTGATTTCTATACTAATCGCTTTCTATTCCCGCCGCCAAATGCCCTGGTATGGCCGAGAGTGGGGAGAGTCCGCTCTCCCTCTCCAAATGCTCTCACATGGCCACGCGTATATAGCCTCTGTAAGGGAAGTCCTATTCATTGCCTTCTCGTGGCAGGGGTGTTGTTTGCGAAAATGAGAGAACGAAAAGCGAATGTCCGGTGCTTTAACCGGATTCCAAACCAATGGTACACATGCGCTCCAGTATCCTCCGTGAACAAATGGCGTATGAACCAATCGTTGGTCGCCGGCTTCCATGGGACTGCACCCGCTTACGCTGCTCAACTGCCTTGTGGATGAGACGTTCAGATCGAAGGCTTGAGGAGTGGCCCCCTAAGATAACCACCTACTTCGATTTGGGCAACCGGGCAGTATTACCGCCCTCACACATATCAAATGAGATTTGTGTGGCGTATATGTATTTTTTGCCTTCTTGTACCAATATCTATGTGTTAAATAAAATTCTATTCCCGCTCTTCCTTTCTTGATCTTCCCCATCGTCTGCTGCCAGACATTACATTCCTGACTCGCGTTATATATTACTTATATCGATATAAGTAGCATGCACCACAATATCTCTTAATTTCAACAATAAACACTTAAAGTATTATTTATCATGGTATTTAATCATTCTAATCCCTTACTTAGTCAAATGAATATGATATGAAATAATAGTTTAGTGATTACATAGATTGTCTTTAATGATAGAACTTTTTCCTCTTTTGTTTTGTTTACATTTTACTTGGATTCAATGATGAATGAGTTGCCTTGACCTTGGTATTTTTCTTTTTTTCTTGTAATTTCAACAAATGGAAAAGATAAAACGTTTATTTATTTATTTGTTCTTTTGCTTTTCGTTGTCGTTGCTGTTTTTTCTTTTTTCTTTTTTCTTTTTTTGTTTTTAGAAATTTTTCTATTTATTCTAATCATTCCTACAATCTATCCTTGACCTTAATTCTAATTTAGTAATGAATTAAATTGTAATTAAGATTATTATTCTTTATTTTCGGTGTATTCTTTTTATTCTTTTACGGATTAATGAAAATTCTATTAGAGATTAAGTATATTATACTATTTAATTAATTTTATTTATTTCACTTGAATAAATACAAGTCTATAAATACAAGAATTAGTTACATAATTACTTACTTACTTACTTACTTACTTACTTACTTACTTACTTACTTACTTACTTACTTACTTACTTACTTACTTACTTACTTACTTACTTACTTACTTACTTACTTACTTACTTACTTACTTACTTACTTACTTACTTACTTACTTACTTACTTACTTACTTACTTACTTACTTACTTACTTACTTACTTACTTACTTACTTACTTACTTACTTACTTACTTACTTACTTACTTACTTACTTACTTACTTACTTACTTACTTACTTACTTACTTACTTACTTACTTACTTACTTACTTACTTACTTACTTACTTACTTACTTACTTACTTACTTACTTACTTACTTACTTACTTACTTACTTACTTACTTACTTACTTACTTACTTACTTACTTACTTACTTACTTACTTACTTACTTACTTACTTACTTACTTACTTACTTACTTACTTACTTACTTACTTACTTACTTACTTACTTACTTACTTACTTACTTACTTACTTACTTACTTACTTACTTACTTACTTACTTACTTACTTACTTACTTACTTACTTACTTACTTACTTACTTACTTACTTACTTACTTACTTACTTACTTACTTACTTACTTACTTACTTACTTACTTACTTACTTACTTACTTACTTACTTACTTACTTACTTACTTACTTACTTACTTACTTACTTACTTACTTACTTACTTACTTACTTACTTACTTTCTTACTTACTTATTCACACTTATTTCTCGCAATAGAGCATTGGCTCCCGATCATGAATTATTGTCGGAGACGATTGAATAACATTTCGTGAATTAAATATTCACTTTATGGTTCTCATTTTTGACTAAGATGTTTTGTAGTTTTGTTCTCAATTATTTTTGATTGTCTCGTTCCTTTGTTCTCGTTCATTTCATTACAACAAATAATAATCATCATTATCATTATAAAAATTAATACTAATTTAGTTTTATTTCTTTAATTAGAATTAATCTAAGTGAAAAACTATTTTTCTAGTTTAATGAATTTTATGAAAATAATTAAATTCTTTTGATATGTAGTTTGGATTTAAAATAATTCTTTATTGAATTGCAAAAGCAATTATATGGTATGTTCGAGGGTTGAGTGAGTTCACTCTCCCTTTCGAAACACTCTCACGTGGCTACGTGTATATAGCCACTGGTAGGGAAGTCCTACTCATAGCCTTCTTGTGGTGGGGGGTGTTGTTTACGAAATTAAGAAGATGAAAATCAAATGTCCAACGTTTCAACTAGGTTGGTGGATAAAAAAGATCTGTCTGGAGGAGTTGAATCATCCTCATTCCAAACCAATAGTGAACATGAGCCCTAGGATCCTAAGAAAACAAATGGTGTATTAACCTATTGTTTGTCATAGGCTACCAAGAGACTGCTCAACTGTCTTGTGGATTAGACCTTCAAGTCAAGGGCTTCGTCAGTGGCCTCCTAAGAAAATTACCTGCCTCGGTTTGGACACGCGGGCAATATCACAGCCCTCACACAAACCAATGATAACTACTACTGATCTCATTGTTATTGTATGGTGCATATGTATTTGGTGACCCCTTGTACTCGTGTTTATGTGTTCAAATGAATAAATGAATAATTTAGTCACCAGTGAACACTTAGTTGCTATCAAGGAAAAAGTTTTGTAAAGGCCGATCAACTAAATATTACTTTTCATCATGATAGAATACAAACATCAATGGGAAGATTCAAATAAGTATTACAAAAAATGATTTAAACTTCTCCATGAAATAATCTTATTCAATCGATTCTCGGTAAGGACATGATTGCGTACTCCTGAAGAGTTATGTACTAGTAAAGAGCAGGAGTTCAACAGTCCCAGATTTTGGTGAGACTATAATTAATGGACGAACCAATCAGATATAAGATAACGAGTCACAAATTTTGGCGCGAAATTCATTTATTCATTTGGCTAAATAGAGTTTTGGCATTATAGTTGATGTCAGTTTGTGATGAAAACACGTAAATGAAAGTTAGGTCCAAAATAGAACAAAATGTTGTACATATTGTCTTTGTATATAATAATCAGGTTCAAACTGTTGGATCATTGAAGTATTCACAGAATTCGCGTATTTCATCTGTGTTTAAATCAATTCTATCTGAAGTTTATGCTGATGATGTCGTTCAGAAGAACGATGAAAGCTCCACGACCAAACCATCTAGCTCAAACAGCAAAATTCCATCAAAATGATTGTCTCATCATATATAAAAAAATACAGCAAACTAACAGTACATCGTTTAACCCTTCGAATATCGTAACTTTCAATCTGGAAAACATGTGTATATGATGTATTCAAATCAATGTTTATTCTAAACGAGACATGCTTTTGAGTATTCATATGTACGTAAGTCTGTGTAACAAATGAGCTATTTGATTTACGTTTGTCAAAGAAAAAAATAAGTCATTAAATGAAATTCTACATTAAATAACTGATCTCAAAGAAATAATAGACTTGTCAAACTTCTATCCAAAGGAAAATGTTTTAGTAGGCGAAATAGCTGTTGACTTGGTGTATACTTTGAAATAACCCTTTCTTTTTCAAGTTTATTATCACCTACGAAACAAAAAGCCTACTCAGAGAATTCAGCATAGATCATAGACCTGATTTATGAATTTTAATTACACTTACCCATTTCTAATGAATCACGTACATTGATAAAATACAGATTGTGTTTGGATGCACTGGATGGCGGTTCCGTCCTAATAAGAGACTCCTCAGCAGTGTGCATCCATGATCCAGACAGATTGTATTATCTAAAAGTATCTAGACAACCTAAAGGTGATATAATTTAGTTCATTTTGAAAATCCTTATCAAACAATTGAATAGTATATGACATCAAATAATTTGTATTCACTGACAGAAATCGGTCAATCTCTTAAAATAAGTAGATTGCAAATATCATATTCAATAGAATAAGTGAAAAAATCTTATTACTATAGAACCTCATATTAGTTACTAAGCAGTTAAACTAGATTATCAACTTCATTGTTCTACAAAACCTGTGAAACATAGTATGATTAGTGTAATATAAATGACAAACTATTTTTACCTTCGAAACATCACAGTATTTGTTGCATATATGGTGCGTGCTACTTATATTGACAAAAGTAGTATATAACGCAAGTCGGGAATGTAATGTCTGGCAGCAGACGATGGGGAAGATCAAGAAAGGAAAAGCGGGAATAGAAAGCAATTATTATAGAAATGCAAGAACAATGAAGTCCGAGACAATTATTGAACATTTTGCAAATCAGGTATTATAGTATGGTTTTTCTATTTTACCAAGTAACTCTGGAATGTTGTGCTTGGCATAGTTCGACTGTCCTTCTTTGTGTTCTCCTTCACTAAACATGTAGACTTTGCATTGAGTGTCTGGAGAACTACGTTTTGGTCGATTGTAGGTGTGAGTGGATAGATGAAAAATCGACCAAATTCTAAAGCTTTGAACATTTTCTTTTCTGTTTCAATGCTCATCTTTATTGAGATATGCTTAATTGATAATTGTCTTGATTATTGAGAACTTTAATTTTCATTTTCGTTTTTACTCTCATCCAGTACTATGGTGTATGTTACTTATGTTGACATTAGTATGTAACGCTAGTCAGGAATACAGTGTTTGATAGCAAAAGATTGAGAAGATTGATCTCAATGAAAAACATAACAATCTCCACAACCCCTAAACTGATGAAGTATTGGAGTATGGTTTTTCTATTTTGCAAAGTAAATCTCATTTTGTGCTAAATGTAATCGGTTATCTTCAACTGTGTTCTTCTTCACTGAATTTGAATGAACTAAAATTGACTGATATCAATCTCCACCTAAAGTTTAATTTAACTAATCTACTGGTTCTGTGTATAAACATTTCAGGTTTGAATTATTTTAATCAGTTTTTTTAATTTGACTGAACATATTCAAACTTTCAGTTTCAATCATCTCAAAATTCAGACGTTATGATATTATCGATTCATGAATAGATCTGGGTTAGATCTAGAAGCATTGGTCTGTCGTTCTATCGCAGTATGGAACTCTTCAATAGTATACATTCACAATTCTGCACAGAGGACTCGAACCTAGAACCTTCGGTCTCACGTACGAATACTTAACCTCTAAATCACTGAGCTGGTATCCATCGGTTTTAATGTCTAACTTCAATCTGTCCAATCGTGTGCTCATGAGTGACTAGCTTCAACATGAATTTCATGAAATTCTGGTGAAACGTTTTGACCAGTGGAGTCCAATCCGTGTCAGTTATGAGACAGTTATCCACTAAATACAATGAATAAACGATTGCGCAAGACCATGCATTGATTAGGATAAGGGCATTACAATTATTGGATGCTAGTTTAACGATCTAAACTTTAAGTGTTCACTCGTGAAAACACAGGTCCTCAGTTCGAGTCCCATATGTAGAATCATGAATGCATCTAGTTTGAAATGGCCATCCAGTACTTTCAGATTTTCAATAATAGTTCAACTTTATCAATTCATGAATTCAACTCTTGGTTAAGGTTAGACACTAACACCATTGGATGCTGGCTCAGTGGTTCAGTAGTTTAGGCGTTCACGCGCAAGACTGAAGGCCCTGGATTTGAATCCCGCGAGTTGGATCGTGGATGTTAGTTTCTTACATTTAAATGAATATGACTATACATTTCTGATGAATTGGTTCTCGATTAGTTTAAGATGGTACAAATAATTCATGAAAACAAGAATTATTCATTGTTGATAGATGATTTCTTGAAGTTCTAGTGAGAATTTATGGAGTCTAATTCGTATCGGGTAGATATCTCAATCATGTTATAACTTGTTTCCTGTGACCTATGATTATATATGGTGTAATGATACCGCCAAATAGAGAATAGTGATTTATCGACCGAATTAATCATGTATAAAACATCAGTCCTACTTTCCACCTAACCTTATCTGTTAACTCCAGAACACCAATCTCAGCCTCTGTGATATGAATCATTTATTTCAAATATACTGGGTTCATATACAAACCAAACAAACCATATCGTACCATAAAATAGAAAACAATATTTGTGCAAGATCTATTCAAAGTATCTGTGAATGTGGAAGACTGTAATTAATAGATAGGGCATAACTTAAGAATGATAAATAGTATCATAATAGTCTATGAGTCAAAATAAAGCTTATGATAAGAGGAACATGAATATGAATAGTTTAGTTATTTAACGATTATACGATAAAAATATACGAATAAGTAATTAGTCCATAAATGGATCCCGATGGTTACCGTTCATTATTCTCATCGGCATAAAACAAGACAATGGATGAATGGTTGTGTAGCTATTCATGAATAAATGAAAGTTAAATATTAACACCATAGAATACTGGCTTAGTGGACCAGAGGTTAAGTGCTCACGCGTATAGATCTATGATCTTGGGTTTGAATCCCGAGAGCAGGATTGTAGATATACACTTCTGAAAAGTCCTATGCTAAGCTGAAACAACTATCCAGTACTTCAAGATTTTCAGTGATGATCTAGCTTTAATCGATTCATGAATTTTCAACTATTAAAGAAAAAAAATAATTTCACTGATTGAAATCATGAGTCAATTGAAGCTAGATCATCATGGAAAAACTGGAAGCACTGGACGGCAGTTTTGTACTAGTATGAGACTCTTCAGAAGTGTGCACCCGCGATCCCGCGCCCCACGAGATTCGAACCCAGGACCTGTCAGTCTCGAGCCAGGCGCTTAATCAACTGGACCACTGAGCCTGCATCTAACGGTGTTAATGTCTTACTTCAACTAATCCACGAAATTGAGTGACACATCCACCATTGTCTTCAGTGAGTTACTATCTCACAACTGACCCAGCTGAAGTTCACTCACTAGTGACTGGCTTCAAGAGGTATATCCTGGAGTTCTAGTGAGAAGCAGTGACCAGTGGAGTTCAACCGGGTCTGTTATGACATAGTAACTCACTGAAGAAAATGACAGAAGTGTCGCTCAATTTCGTGGATTAGTTGAAGTTATACATTAACACCGTTGGACGCCAGATTAAGGTTAAGCGCCTGGCGCGAGACCGATGATTCTTGGGTTCGAATCTCGCGAGGCGGGGTCATGGATGCGCACTGCTGAGGAGTCCCATAATAAGATGAAACAACCGTCCAGTGCTTCCAAGTTTTCCATGCTGATCTAGCTTCAATTGACTCATGATCTCAACAGTTAAAAGAAATAATTGTTTATCAAACAATTAAAATAATAGATAATATGACAATCAAACTTCTTTTTCTTCTTTTTTCTTCATTTTTTTTCTCTCATATTTTTACATTATTCTACAAAAAAATTAGAATAACTTTGGGAGTGAAACATTCTATACAAATTTTATAGAATTTCAATGAAGTAATGAAGTAACTTACAAAAGGATCAATCAGTTAAATTTTGTTTCATTAAACATCTATTAAAACATGAATAATGTTTGTTTGTTTATCTGTTTGTTTACCTGTCTGTTTGTGTGTCTGTCTGTTTGTTTTCTGTTTGTATGTCTATCTGTTTGTTTGTATGTCTATCTGTTTGTTTGTTTGTTTTTAATTAGTTGGTGAACTAATTTGGAAATTATTTAATTAATTATTCATAATAATGAAAAAAGAAAACGATTAATTAATTCATTGAAACAATAATACACATAAAATATTAAGGTAGTTAATAAATTTAATACTTGGGACATAAATATTTCCTGTCACGATATCGGACTCCAAATGAATTGTATGACTGATTGTTATTTGAAATATATACATGTCGCTAATAAGATGGTGGCTGTAGGTAATCAACTGGAAACTCTGGACCCGAGTTTCGTGCTACTTGGCACTCGTCAGCAAGGTGTACCTGTAATCTTGTGGGAACCACCCAGTGAGCAATCCATTGTGAATACATCTAAGTCCTACAGGAGGTCGGTCGCGGCCCGGATAGCTCAGTGGTAACGTCTCTGACTGTGTAGCTGGGTGAAATGGGATCGAATCAGTCAGGTAGCACCAGTTCCCTAAAGATTACAGGTACACCTTGCTGATGAGTGCCAAGTAGGACGAAACCCTGATTCAGAGTTTCCTGTCGACTACCTCCAACCACCATCTTATCTCAACATAGTGCACGCAGTGTCGAGTCACCTAGACTGGTGGCTACATTGCAATTTGGTCGATAGCATTCGATCTGTACTAAGAATGACTTGACACACATGACGTTGATCACCACTCAGTGATCAATCAATTGTGACATGTCACTCATCTCCATACATAATCATTGACTTAAATCGTGTTAGTGAATAATCAAATTAAAAAAGTCAAATATAAGAATGAAGTTTTTAATACATTTAGTTTGTACAATCGTTAATCTGCATAGACAATCAGAGAAAAAATTGAAGGAATCGTTGCGAAAAGAAGAGAGCGAGACAAAATGACGTGCAGTGGAGAAGGTGTGTGATCCAACTCAGTTTAATCAAGCGTGAATCGATATTTACAGTAACACAAGTTACAGACATGTGATGAATAAGATAAGAAGTGCACGAACACACGCTCATATATAAAAACAGTCAAGGCTGATAAGCCATGTGATCCGATTTAATATAATGTTGTTGTTTTTCTAAATCATCACTTTAGTTATGCTGATATTCATCTGTGTAGTATGTTTTACTGACGGTTATTTTCAGTCATCACATTAACATAATAAAATCGTATATCAGAATAATGCAAATCGTTTTCAGCAAGATTGATTATAACTGAATTCACTTGTTACACAGATTTAACATCGATTCATAAATTATTAGTTCAGTCATCAATTCAACAATAGATTTTATATTCAATAGAGATACAATATTTTCTTGTGATAGAATTTCCGTTATAAGAACAGGTAAAGAAGAATGATTATAGTTGTGAATATATCAAATTATGAGAAAACAAAAGAAATAAGGAAGCCGTGACCAGTGGAGTTCAACTGGGTCAGTTGTGAGATAGTAACTCACTGAAGACAATGGTGGATGTGTAACTCAATTTCATGGATTAGTTGAAGTTCGACATTAACACCGTTGGATGCAGGCCCAGTGGTCCAGTTGATTAGGCGCCTGGTTCGAGACTGACAGGTCCTGGGTTCGAATCTCGTGGGGTGCGGGATCGTGCGTGCACACTTCTGAAGAGTCTCATACTAGTACAAAACTGCCGTCCAGTGCTTCCAGTTTTTCCATGATGATCTAGCTTCAACTGACTCATGATCTTAACAACTGAAATATGTAAAAGTTAAGTTCGTCATAACTAATCTCATTACCACCCTGTTTTGTATAATATAATATTTAGCTGTATGGAATAACGAATACATTTGTCGTATCATTCAATCTCTGCTTCAAAGATGATGTTCATATTGAAACATTGGTGGAGTGTGTGACATTGTAGTACTAATTGACTACATCTATAAATGTGAATTATTGGATTATTGACTTAGTGGTGTACTGATATTATTCTAGATATAAGATTTGAAGAAACATGTTCGATATCATGTGAAGTAGCTAATATGTACTAATGATACTAGAAAACGTGTGTAGTGTCATTCAGTTTTTAATAGTTCACGAAAAAATATCGGTCTATTGGAACAATAAGTGACGATACAATAATCATACGTTCATAAGTGAGGAACTCCATAATCGATTGTCCCTGTTTTTGTAATAAGTAAAAATCGATAAAATAAGAATAAGAGATTGATCAATTACAGTCTTAAACATCAACAGGAAGATTTAAACAAACGCAATAAAAAAATGAATTAAAACTCTACCTCATTGTAATGGCTAGTGACTATTAGAACTCAGTAGCTTAGTGGATAACGCGGTTATGTTTGCAGTGAACAGTACTCGGTTTGAGTCTCCGAGTGAACATCAACTCTGAAATGTAAATACGTCCAGTTGACGATTTCCAAATAAGGTGAGACACTCATCTTGGATTCCATTACTAGTTACCATTTATCTTTGCTTAAAATTAGAATTTAATAAAAGTTAGACAAATATTGTCAATGCTAACTAATGTACATCTTGTTAAACTACGAATTAATTGTAATTGACAATTTAATAGTTGAATTTCTTAGACCATCATAGAAAACTTGAAAGCACTGGACAACCGTTTCATCCTATTATGGGACTCTTCAGTGGCAGTGCCCATCCATGATTTTGCCTCACGCGATTCAAACCAAGAATTTATTGGTCTCGCATGTGAGCGCTTAACCACTAAATCACTGAACCGGCCGGCGTCTAACGATGTCAATGTTTAACCAACTGACTCACGAATTCAACTATTAAATTACTATAATATCCACAAAACTCATCTCTGATTGTAATTCAGAATATAAACCTTTTTTTGCGAATTTATCGATTAAAAGATTAAAATATTACACTCAATTTTTTATGGAGTTTTGATAAAACCAAAACATAAAGTTTCTATTTTCTTCTGCCTAGACCCCTTTTGGGTCTAGAAGCCAGTTCCAACACCAGATAAATGCAAAGGTTTAGGCATGTGGTTAACGACCCCATCCCATTGGAAACTAATTCGCCAGAAGAGAAAAACTCTAACCAGAAACAACAATTTTCAATTATATTGTAAGTTATTTTGAAAATTAAAATGATTATAGAAAATCAAATTTATTTCTTATCTTTTTTCTCAATACACACAATTTGTTTACTAACATTTTATTTCTCTTATCAACAAACAAACAAACAAACAAAACAAAACACCAAGGGACTGTTTATTGATCAACATCTTAATTGTTTATTTTACAAATCTAATTTGGTTATTTCAATTTTCTTTTTTCTTTTTTTCTTTCTCGTTTTTCTTCTTCTTTTAGTAATTAGTTATGTATATTAAGATAAACAAATTTAACCAAAATAATAGTAATAATAATAATTTGAATTCATGATTATTAAATTCATTATTCGTGGATTGGTTGAAGTTAAACATTACCACCGTTGGATGCCTGCTGGCTCAGTGGTCTAATAGTTAGGCGCTCTCGCGCAACACTGATCGCTCATGAGTTCGAGTCTGGTGTGAGGGAAGTGGTATCGTGGATGAGCGCTGCCACTGAGGAGTCCCATACAAGGACGAGACGGCCGTTCAGTACTTCCAGGTTTTTCATGATGATCTAGTTTCAATTGACTCATGCTTCCAATTATTGACATTGTTTTTTTCTGTTATTTTTATATAAAATAAAAATGAAAAAATATTTTTTTTACCGGTTGATTACACAGTTTCACGGTATGTTCATTTAATGCTTAGTTTAGTAGAAAAAACGCCTCATTACGTAATTGTGTTTATTAGGCCCAACATTTTTTTATTGATGACCTTGAAAGGGAAACAAACAAAATACAACAATAAAATACTGTTTATATTGATTTATTGAAAGGTTATTGTAAAAGTTGATACTAATAATTTTAACTTAAGAGAGATGGGGGGGCAGAGATAGGGGAGAGATGAATATCCGTTTAACATTCATTTCATGTTGGTTACGGATATTGAATTCATGTATTCAACTATTAAAATTACTACAATCCCACAAATCCTTAAACTGATAATAATCATGTGATCAGTAATGAATAGCTTCAATATAGATTTCATAGAGTTCTAATAAGAGGTCATGATCAGTGGGATCCTATTCATATCAGGTGTAAGATAGTTATTTAGCTTAGACAATGAATGAAAGGGTGTGTAAGATCATCATAAAGAGCGGCCTGCTTGAGGATCTGGGCTACCTGTTCCTGCCATCTAGATATTTCAACAAGTTATCTATTTTTGTTTGTTTTAATATATCACTATGTTTATTAATCGCATAACCTATTCTGCTGCGTTTCTGAAAAGTGTACAACCTTTCGTTGTCAAAGTTACAAAAAACTCAATAAGAGACATGTGGTTGCTGGCAATATACAGGGAAAAGAATGCACATTATTCAGATGTTCATTTACTGAACTGCTAACATCTAACTGGTGATCACTCAATATTTATCGCCAGGACCGACCAAGAAGAAACAAACGGAAACTTGTTGAAATATTTTGTGCTGAGAATTCTATATTGTACCGAAAATATAATATTGAATAAAGCTTATAATAATAATAATAATAATCAATTGATTGAAGTTAGACAATACCACTTTTGGATGCCGACTCAATGATCTGGAGGTTAAGTGTTCAGGTATAGGACCGAAATGATCAGTTTTGAATCCTACGTGAAAAATCGTGGATATACCCTGTTGAGGAGTTCCATACTAATATATATATATATATATATATATATATATATATATATATATATATATATATATATATATATATGCTCAATACTGACTGGCTTCAAGAAGTATTTACTAGAGTTTTAGGGAGAAGCAGTGACCAATGAAGTTCAACCGGGTCTGAAGACAATGGTGCATGAGTTGCCCAGTTTCATGGATTGGTTAAAGTTAGATATTAGCACTGTTGGATCAGTGGTCTAGAGGTTAGGCGTTCGCATACAAGACCGATAAGTCCTGGGTTCGAATCTTGCGAGGCTGGATCGTGGATACGTACTGCTGAAGAGTCCCACAATAGGACGAAATCACCATCCAATGTTTCCAAGTTTTCTATGGTGATCTAGCATTAATTGACTCATGATTACATCTATTGAAATGAGTTTTTGTATTGTACTTAACATTCATTTTGATGATGTATTTAATATACTAAAAGAATCAATGTTGATCATGATGCTTAGTTGTTCAGATTTGAATTTACGTTTTAGAAGACAGGAAAACTTATATTGATCTACTACTCCTACTATCTATTTGTGATTATCGTACTATGCAATGTAATTTGATATTTTAGGTAGATATTAGGGATAATATAAGTTATGATCTAAACATAGATTTCATCCTGACATGATATACTAAAAATTGAACTTTTCGTGTATACATATTTATTTGTAATATGGTTTAACTTCAGTAGTTGAAATCATGAGTCATTTGAAGCTAGATGACCATGGAAAACCTGGAAGCACTGGACGGCCATTTCGTTCTAGTATGGGATTCCTCAGTGGCAGTGCGTATCCACGATACCGCCCCCCCGCGAGATTCGAACTTAGGACCTATCAGTCTCTCGCACGAGCGCTTCACCATTAGACCAGTGAGCTGGTTGGCATCCAACGGTGTTAATGTCTAACTTCAACAAATCCATGGTGGTCTAGCTTCAATTGACTCATGATCTCAACTATTGAAATTACTACAGTCTCCACAAAACCCCTTTTGATAATATGTTTTAACGTAATTAAGTAACCCATGTGGTTAGTATATCCAGTCTACAGGAAAATGTAATGTGTGACAGCTAGTGATATAAGGCTACGTGTTGAACTAAAGTAATTTAATCACGGTTGAATGTGATAGGCATTAAAATCTCAACTACCATTCTACCATCAGCCCAGTGATTGGACTATTATCTGTTCTTCTTCTTCTGTTTAATTCTTTATATTGTTTGTTGTTGCATATGGTGGTTATAATAAAGTACTATGTTGTGTAGCGTAAACGTTTGGAAGTGGTCACGTAAATGAAGACCGTAGCTTATGTAGTATTGAATGCCTTATTCTTTGGTCTATCAGTAATCTTCAAAACAATCATAGAAGCCCAAGATTACAAAAAAAAGCACTAAAATGTGTTAGATATTTTATAAATACAAATTATAAACATGATCGTTTTCGATGGAATATGTTTAGAATAGTTTCGTTCCTGGCACTATCCTAAAGTTTGAAACTTATAGAGCCTTACTTAGTGATTGAGGTTAGTAGTATCAATAAAAGAAACATGTTTTTTTTTTCAAAATGTTATGATGTTTTAAATGATCGTTAATGATATCAGTGTTTCAGTTTCATTCATATTGGTGTTAAAAGCCATGGTTAACTTATGTTACATTCTAGTGTAGTGAACGAGAACACAAATAGGGACAATCGAATGTATTTTACTACAACATTACAAAATATTTTAGTAAAATCTGAGAACCATACAGTAAATACTTAATGTACAAAATGTCAATCAATCGTGTCAGACTTCTTTCGTTTCTACACCAATCATTCATTCGTTCTTGTTCGCTTTTCTTTGATCTTTTGGTGAAACTATAATTTATGGACGAGCCAATCAAAAGCGTTTGAGGGGTTTCAAGGTCACAGCACCAACGTCGGTAGTTAATGCTAACGTACAATCGGTTCACAGGGAATTTTGTACAAAACGTGATAATCGAGTATCTAGAACAAATAAAACGGCGAGACTATTATTTGTGGACGAATTAACCAGGTATAAGATAATAGATCTCGGATTTTGGTGCGAAAGTTTTTCGTCCATTTGGCTAAATAGAGTTTTGGAATTATAGCTGATGTCAGTTTGTGATGAAAACCCTACGTATAATTCCTAACTGAGGCAAATTACGACAATTATTGCGAAGTGGATAATAAAAGCACCAGTAAAACTGGATGCAGCCAGTTACTACAATGTATACGGAAGTTTGGAGAGCGTACAAATTCCTACATAGACTTGGTTATGTGTATCATGTCGTTATCGACAAGTAGCATTTTGTAGACTCAACAACCGGAGTGCACATAAACAATATTGACGCTATGTGATTGAGGTTGAAAGAACTTTTTCCACCTTATCATGGCTCCAGAGGCCGACTGTTCTGTAGCCATATGGATGATTTCCTCTACTGCATGCATTACGATTTTAGAACCTTTGAACCTCTTTCTAACCTTGACAAGTTTTTGAACCACGTATTCAAAGTGTATCCACTTTATTTCTTTGGTTTTGTATAACATACTTGTACTCTATACTGACTGTTTGTTGATTGGCTAATAGTTCTCAAGTTCACTTAAGATTCGTTCAAAGTTCATTCATAAATTATATACGCGCCAATCGTTTTAATTTTTCGCCGCTCCATCCATTTCATTTTCGCTTGATGAAACATACTACTTATATCTATCAACATCAGTAACACACACTATACTAGTTTGTGCTCTTAATAACCATATGAATAGAACTTGTATTTTAATTTTGGTTTTTTAATCAACTCAATTTATTTTCATCATCAGAAAAATCACAATTATCTCTTGTAGCCAGCGAATTATCACTTGTACAATGAATTGGATAATAAAACAAAATGTTACATTGAATTCCATGTTAGCAACTATCAAATTATTGCTATTGATATCTTTACATTTAGTCTAAGATTATAAATATAAAATGTAGATCTTTCTTACTTTTTTTCTTAGAAACAAAACATTGTTCAACAAAACACGTCTAGCTATTACATTGTTCTTTATATTTTTATATTAATCTTCCTTTGAATAGTTCATATGACCGCCTAGAAAAAAGAAAAGAAAAAAAAGAAAAAAAAGAGAGAAAGATAAACCCAGTTGACAAAATGTATTTCTATTTGTTGATGTAAAATTTATTCCCCCCCTCCTTCTGAAACTAGATTTAGGACAACATGAGAAAAAAACACATTTGTCTGTTTGTTGATTTTTCGAATCTTTTTGTTTTAAAATTATTTTTATGGAAATTTATTTTATTTGATAATCGTTTGTTTATTTTTTCTTGTAACTAGGATGTTATACATGTAAAACAATTTTGTGTTTTTTAATGAAAAAATTTTAAAATCTAACACATTTACACATTGTGTATCTATAGAAAATAGAACGAGAGTTTCACAAATGACTGATCACTGGGTGGTGATCAGTGTCATATGTGTCAAGTCCTTAATAGTGCAGATTGAATGCTGTTGACCATGTTGCAATGTGGCCACTAGTCTAGGTCACTCAACACTGCGTGTACTATTGTGAGATTAGATGGTGGTTGGAGGTAGTCAACAGGAAACCCTGGACCTGGGTTTCGTCCTACTTGGCACTCGTCAGCAAGGTGTACCTGTAATCTTTGAGGAACTGGTGCTCCCTGTCGGATTCGATCTCGTGTCACCCAGCTTCACAGTCAGAGATGTTACCACTGAGCTATCCGGGTCGCGACCGACCTCCTGTAGGACTGAGATGTAATCACAATTGATTGATCACTTGGTGGTGGTGATCAATGTCATGTGTGTCAAGTGCTTATTTAGTGCAGATCGAATGAT
Organism: Schistosoma guineensis; assembly: GCA_944470375.2. NCBI lineage: Eukaryota > Metazoa > Platyhelminthes > Trematoda > Strigeidida > Schistosomatidae > Schistosoma > Schistosoma guineensis. The sequence continues at coordinate 4,235,241 of OX103890.1, read as the reverse complement.
ATCGACCATGTTGCAATGTGGCCACCAGTCTACCTGACTCGACACTGCGTGCACTATGTTGAGATTAGATGGTGGTTGGAGGTAGTCGACAGGAAACCCTGGACGAGTGCCCAGTAGAACGAAACCCGGGCCCAGGGTTTCCTGTTGACTACCTCGAACCACCACCTAAGAACGAGAGTTTGCCAAATATACTGTAATGTTTAAGAGTATTTGAATAATAGTACAAATTAAGAATTCCTCCCACCCCACAGAAATAACACAATATAATCAAGAAGTATTACATGATCATGAATGAATGTATTGTATTTGGAAATTAAAATCAAGCAGACATCAATTACAAAAGAATCATTAGTTCATACAAACGTCACATCTGTAACAGCTTATATGAGGATCCAAATTTCTACAATCTATTGTACCTATTCTCCTTAGGTTCATTATGTATCTGTCCGATTGTGTATTGGATTTAGACTTTGTATGATATACAATATACTCATTAGTATTATAATTAACAACTGAAATCGGAACAGACTCATCTGGGTCCTGGAACCCCATATGATCAACATTTCGATTGTGTACTGAAATCACTGATATCTAGAATTTGAACCATAGATTTTCCAACACTATCCCCCCCATCATCAGAGAAATATTGTTGGATTTTCATATCCTTAAGTTATGAATGATGTGGCTTCATTTAAAACATATTTCTCACATTGACTAGGGTATACATTAGAAGTGACTTCATGATAAGGATAAACAACAGTTAATATGAAATCATCCGAATTGTAATGAAAATCGAGCTCATTTAGTACTCGTGCTTTACATTGAACAAGTACAAAGGAATCATTAATTCATACAAACACCACACAGAACTATAGGATTAAAACATTTAGTGAACTTTTTCTGTCAAAGTGAGCTCTTCTTTAGTTAGTTAGATTTTATTATGTAATGATATGAACTAGAAAATCATTTAGCATAGTAGTATATTAGATGAATATTTCATCTTTTTATCGGTGAAATCCGACATTTATTCATCTGAGCGATATCTGGACTTCTCAGATAGGATACTATAATTAAACAGCTATAAAAAACTAAGTGTACATTTGTATTAAGCAAACATTGAACCTCTAGACTACTGAGCCGGCATCTAACGATGAATGATCTTACACAACCCTTCATTCATTGTCTGAGATGGATAACTATCTCACACATGACACGTATTGGACTCTACTGATCACGACTTTTCACTAAAACACCACGAAATCCATATCGAAGCTAATCACTAGTGATCAGATGATTATTATCGGTATGAGGATTTGTGAGTTTAGTATTTTTTTCGTAGTTGAATTCACGAGTCCATCGATTATCATAAATAAATTTAGGTGTAAATACAACAGTATTGTTTGAAGAATACGAAATCACTGCATTTTTTTCTTGGTTTTTTATTCAACTATAGACAAGATAACATAATTGGTTATTAAAATGATCGTTACTGTATGAAAGTTTGATTTGGACTTTTAATGTTGTCTACTTAATTAACTTAGTTGCATTTTTTTAGCGAGTTAGTTTCCTACGGGATGGGATCGCCAACCCCATACCCAAGCATCCTCCCTTATCCGGGCTTAAGACTGATCGTAGCCTCAGAGGAACTCCAGTCGGAGTGAATTAACTTAGTAACTGTATATTGTTGATGAAAATCATTCCACAAAATAATCTGAAAACGATTCATTGAGAATTTGAAAAAAAAACTAATGATCATATGAGATTATTTTTTCTCTGGTTGTAGATCGTTACAGTTACTGTTTGATGGCAATAGAAATGATTCTTGATAAACTATACTAATATCAATTTGATATCTTAGACCCCTTTGGTAAGAACTAATGTTTCACAGCTTCTGGCTCATATTGTAGTAAGTAGCCTTTGTGACAAATATCCTCTTAATACAATATATTAATCACGTCATTTTATTTTTTTTATTTTGATTAAGACCACCTTTAAAAACCTGGAAACATTGGAAGGCCGTTTCAATATATTGTGAAACTCCTTAGTAGTGTGCATCCATGATCCCGCTGACGGGATTCAAACTCATGGCTTTCAATCTCACAAACCAACGTCTAATCTTTAGATCACTGTGTCGGCCGGTATCCAACGATATTAATGTCATTTTAAACTATTTAACCTCATATCTTTTCCCTTTACATGTAGCATGAATTTATATATCAAATTAATTACAAAACTGTAAATTGCTATGGACTATATATATCATTCTGTCATTAGTTTAAATGATAAGAATAAGGAAATAGGAATGTAAACTTAGTTCAGTTTGATGATTTTGTATTTTTGTCAGGAAGTAATATATTAACGAATGATTTATTAATCTAAATGGTTAGATTAAAAGAGTTATAAATGAAGCCTAATGTTGTTCTTTTCACAATTCATAATAAATATGCATATTAATCATCAAAGTGATACGAAACAGAGAACATTTCATGTTGGACCAAGTGTTTTAGATTAAAGAAAAAGATGAAAAGGTTTTATTTTGCTGATCTAATACTTTTATAACTGAAATATGAGACACAAAGTTAATCTATGGTATTGAATAGATATTAATTAGGACTGAAGGGGTTTTGTGGAGATTTTGGCCATTTCAATAGTTGATATCATGAGTCAATTGAAACTAGACCACCATGGAAAACTTGGAAGCACTGGACTACCGTTTCATCCCATTGTGGGACTTCTCAGCATTGCGCATCCACGATCCCGCTTCGCGAGACTCGAACTCAGAGCCTATCAGTCTCGCGCGCGGACTGTGCATAAGACTTTATGCAAGCTATTAGATCACCGAATCATTGCTGAGCCCTAGTTTTAAATACTTCAGATCAAACCTAAACGTTTTAGGTTTCTCTGTAACTTACAGTGAGGCCAATCTCACCATGATAACAAAAACGAAATTTTTTTTTAATTATCGAACCTTTACTTGTTCTTATTTGAATATATTTTGATCATAAGGAGTTTCAAAACGTTCTACGTTTTGTTCTAATATGAGCCTGTGAAAATACAATCTTAATAAATCATAAAATGTGAAGTAATAAATGTTTATTACTCTTCTGTTTCTTGTCGAATTTTCCATCCTACCTAAGATAGTAATAATTTACATCAATCTAGAAATTTTAATATTTAAGATCATGAATCAATTGAAGCTAGAACATCATGAAAGACCTGGAAACATTGGACGGCCATTTCATAGTATTGTGGGATTCTTCAGTAGTGCCCGTCCATTATCCCGACTCACGAGGCTCGAACCTAAGACCTATCATTCTCGCTTGCAACCTCTTAACCTCTAGACAACGAATTCGGCCGGCATCCAACGGTGTTAATGATATCTAACTTCAATTAATCCACGAAAGTGAGTGACACATCCACCACACATTCACTGATGATCTCAACTATAAAAACTACTATAATATTCACAAAATACCCCTTCGATATTAATTTAGAAATTATTTAAGCTACTTAAAACTGAGCAAAATATTAATGATAAGTCAATTTACAAATACTCTGTTAAATATATATATATATTGAATAATTGAATGCATGAGTCAACTGAAGCTACACCATTATGGAAAACCTAGAAGAACTAGACAACCGTTTCGTTCTAGTATGAGATTCCTCAGTAGTGCGCATCCATTATTCCGCCTTGTGAGATTCGAACCCAGGACCTATTAGTTTTGCACGTGAACGCTCATCTGGAAGAGTCCCATATTAGTATGAAACGCCTGTAAAGTGCTTTCAGATTTTCTATGGTGGTTTAGCTTCAATCGACTTATGAATTCAACTATTAAATTGCTATAGTCTTCACAAAACCCCTCTCTGATTATATATATATAGAGATATTGATTTTTAAAAGAACGCTATCTCCACAATCCTTAAACTGATAATTAACATGTGCTCACTGGTGACTAGCTTCTTGAAAATATTCTCGGAGTTCTGGTGAGAAGCCGTGACCAGTAGAGCTAATCCGTATCGGGTAGAAACAGGTATCTACCTCAGTACAATGGAAGATGGTCGCGCAACTTCATGGATTGGTTGAGGTTAGACATTAGCACCATTGGATGCCAGCCCAGTGGTCTAGTAGGTTGAGCGTTCGTGCACGAGGCTGAAGGTCATGAGTTCACATCCCGCGAGCGGGATCGTGGATGCTCGCTGCTGAGGAGTCCCACAGTAAAACAGAACGGGCGTCCAGCGCTTCTAGGTTTATAATGGTAGTCTAACATCAATCGGTTCATGATCTCAATCAAAAACTTAACAATCTTCACAACCCCTAAACTGATAAATTTCGTTGTTTAAATAAATTAAACTATTTGATTACATCTAAATTTTATTGTTTTTTCTCAATATGTTTTTTTTATATGATAAAGAAGATGAAGTTCTATGTTTAACCGGAAATGAAAACAAGAATGATTGAATTCAGATGAACATTGATATTGCATTAACGAATCGAGAAGATAAATAAATTTTCTGTTATAAATATGTTATTTCTATTCATTGTTTTTTTTCTTGGTATCGGTATTGGTCATTTGAATATTCCTATGAATGTTTAAGATTGTAATTGATCAGTTTTATATTAGTATATATGTATCTTATGAGGATCTCCTAGATATTACCATAAATCGAAAGTATTATAAGCAATTAGCAGTGGAATCCATGATGTGTGTTTTGTCTTATTTGAGACTTACTAGCTGTTTGTATCTATATCTTAGAGTTAATGTTTCACTCCGGGACTTTAACCCAATATCGTTCATTTCATATGCTATCTCTCTTTTTTTTCATCTGAACACAACAACCAGGTAGATAATGTGACGAAATTCAAAACCAAAGGTTTTAAGTTCAAGTCCTTGAATGGATACCAACTCTGAGATGAAGGTACAATCTAACTGAGGAGTTTTAAATTAGATGAAACATACATCTTGAATTTCACAGTTAACAACTATTCATCTCTTTTTATAATGTTTTTCTTCTCACTTTGTACAATGATAATTATTTCATTCTTAAATGAATGATCATTTGATAGTAACTAATACTCATGTCTTTACTGATTTTTTAAAAAGAAACATAGGTCACAATGAATTAATTAAAGTGAAACAAAACTGTGAGATTTCCAAAGGGAACACTTCTAACGAAATAAAATCATTTTTTGACAAAGAGAAAATATAAGAAGGGGTTTTGTGGAGATTTTTAGAAATTTGACTGTGTGAATTCATGAGTCAATTAAAGCTAGACCACCATGGAAAACCTGGAAGCACTGGATGGCCGTTTCATCCTACTGTGGGACTCCTCAGCAGTGCGCATCCACGACTCCGCACTCCGCTAGTAGCTTCAATTGACTCATGATTTCAATCAGTGAAATTTCTAAAATCTCCACAAAACCCCTTCTCATAATAACCATCTGCTCGCTAGTGACTGACTTCAAGAGATACTCTTGGAGTTCTAGTGAGAACCAGTGACCAGTAAAGTTCAACCAAGTCTGTTGTGAGCTATCAACTCACTGAAGACAATGGTGTACGGTGGCGCAACTTCGTGGATTGGTTGAAGTTAGACACCAACACTGTTGGATGCTGGTCGGCTCAGTGGTCTAATGGTTAAGCGCTCGCGCGAGAGACTGATAGGTCCTGGGTTCGAATGTCTCGGGAGGACGGATCGTCGATGCGCACTGCTGAGGAGTTCCATACTAGGACGAAACGGCATTCCAGTGCTTCCAGGTTTTCCATGATGGTCTAACATCAATTGACTCATGATTTCAATCAGTTAAGGATAAAATAATAATAATAAATTTATTTTTCTAACAATTAAAATAGAAAGAAGCTTACATAGATAATAAGTCAGAAAGTCATACAAGATCAAATAGTATTCGAGTTTAAAAACAATATAAAATGTTAAAATATTTATGGTTTTAAGAAGGATTACAGTTGTGTAGAACGAATCATTGAATGATCATTTCGTTATCGTATAAAACTCTTCAAAAGGAGGCACCCATAATCCTGCACATGAGATTCGAACTCAAGATCTTAGGTCTCGCCTGAGAACACATAACGTCTACATCACTACGTTGGTGTCCAAAAATGTTAATGTCTAATTTCAATCAATCCTGGAGTTCTAGTGAAAAGCTGTCAGTAGTCGAGTTTAATCTATATTGAGTAAGAGATACTTATACATCTCACAAAATGAATGAAGGATTACATTTTTCAGCTTTATTACAGTTGGATGTCAGCTTAATGGCTTAGAGGTTAAGTGTTCCCGCGCGAGAACAAAAGTCGTCGAGTTCTTCCTTGTTTTCAACGGTGATCTATCTTAGATCAACTCATAAACTCAACTGTGTTTGTTTTTCAGATTCATATATTTTTATGCGAGACATAAACTTTGTTTTTTTGTTTTCAAACTCATGTTATAAAATTTGGTCGCTAAAATTTTTATCTTCATTGACGATCCAAATTTCGCCTAGATGGTATTTTACAGGCTCATTGATAAGTAATATTCACATAATCATTGTATCATTTTTAGCTTTTTTGCAGCAACAATCAAAGGTTATGGGCAAAGATGATATGTGTTTATTTCTTTTGATCTAAACAAAAAAACGTCGGATAAAACTGTTTCATTTCCATCTGATACATTTTACCAATACATGCAGTTCATCATTTTGTTAACATGATGAACTTGATGATAGGTATCTGTGACAACAGACCACGGGTGAACTCGAGGAAGCTGTAGGAGGCTCAGAAGGAGCCGAAGATATTCTATCCAATCACGTTTTGGTAGTATATTCTAGAATTCCTATGCGTAGCTTCCTGACTGAACAATGCTAATGCGGATTGGAGGACTGTAATGATGATTTCATTCTTACTAAAAACTATAAATACCTGATAATTTTGTACTATAATTGACACTGTCTGGGAATAATATTTCTTTCATTAGTCTTCTGTCTTCTCATTGCTACTTGGAAGGGTTCTGGCGCTTTAGTGCTCATGTTATACGCGGTATATCAAGAACGACCTTCAAGATATAACAGTTTCATTTTATGAATATCAAAACAAATTTTAAACTGACAAAAAAACAACAGAGAAGATATTTGAAATGATGTCAGTTGCAATAAACTTTTGACTGTGGTAGTTGAACTTATGAGTTGATGAGAAATACTTCAATGAACTAGGATAACCATGAAGTTTTCGAAAAAATAAATATTGAATAACACAAAATGAAGGTTTTCAGTATGATAAAGTTAAAACAAAAGACGTTTCTCATAACTTTGCTTCATAAATGATGAAATAATTAGTCTCCTTAACTACTACTTGATTAGTACTCAACCTCATTTGATATTTAGTTTTGAATCCATTTTATGATGCAATCTTTTCTAACGTTCTACTTACTTGCTTACTTACGAATGTTACTCGTTGTGGAGGAGCATAGGTCACCTACCACTACTCTCCATCCAACCCTGTACTGGGCAATCCTTTCCAGCTCTTTCCAGTTACTATTCAACCTTTTCATATGTGCTTCTATTTCCCGACGTAATGTGTTCTTTGGCCTTGCTCTTTTCTGTTTTCCTTCAGGATTCCAATTTAAGGCTTGCGTCGTGATGCAGTTTGATGATTTGCGTAATGTATGTCCTATCCATTTTCATCGTCTTTTTCTAATTTCTTCTTCAACTGGAAGCTGATTTGTTCTCTCCCACTGTAGACTGTTACTGATGACCGTTATTTCGGCCTATAACATAATTAGTTGACGTGACAACGTTGATTATATTTTCAATATGAAACAGTTTTCTTCTCTGAATCCTCTTTTTTTGTATAGAATAATTGCTTCTTCGTTTTCCACTAGGATACAAACAGCAAAAACAAAACACAAAATTAACGTTATGTCCTAATAGATTTACCCGTTTAAAATGTATGGTATTATAATACAAGTGAGATTATTTTAAAGACATCACAAAAAAGAAATGACTCCTAAAAAGTAACCAAATGAAACATATTGTACAATTGACAGTTTTATTCCATTTTTATTTTAGGACAAATTACTCGGTTAGAACATTTCCCCCCCCCTCATCATATGATTAAATATCCGTTAATTACATAACATCACTTTTCATCATTGATCAATATGTAATCTATTCAATCTAGTTATCGATACAATTCTAATTGTTACTATGATAAAGTTTTCATTCATTTTAGTCCTTTTTTTGTTTCCTTTTAAACAAAATTTGACATATTCTTACTTTTTATTTTACATTGAACATTTCTAATAACTAAACTTCGTCTCTCTCTCTCTCAGATTACATCATATTTCAGTGAACTAAAAAAAGCATCTCTCTTTTTCATTCTATCACTTTTAATCGATTCTTATTATTATTTCACAAACCCACAACACCCCACCCCACCCCACCCCAACCCAAGCTAATCCAACCCACCATAACCTATCCACCCCTTCTCAAAGAAAAAAAAATAGTTCATAGGGGGTTATTTTGTCATCATGAAAAATCTCTTATTCCAAATCAGAGAAAACAACAACAAAAATGAAAAAAAAGAAAAAAATTTCAACAACAAAAATAAAAATAAAACGAAACATTTTGTAACATTCTTCTTTTCTGTTACGCATAAATTTGTAGAAGAAAAAGATAACAAAAAAGAAAAAAACAAATTTTTTTCAATCGGAAACAAATTTTTTGACATTTAACTAAATGATCTTGGTGGAGTTTTGTTCTCTGAGCTGGATGGTTTGGTCGTGGAGCTTTCATTGTTCTTCTGAACGACATCATCAGCACAAACTTCGAATAGAAGTGAAGTGTTTGAATTTCTCCATATGTGTTTCAAAGCTTGTTCTGTGCACCTCGATGTTGATTGATTCTTATTGACCTTAAATTTATCATTGTTTACTTCTTTGTTTTGGTTGTGTCTCCCATTGTTTTGATTTTTGTTCTTATATTTGTGTATGATTTTCCTGATTGGTTGATAAATTGGATTGATTTCAACATGTTCGTTGATTTCTGATTAACCTGAGTACAAGGCTTCTAAAAATTCTCTGGTGATTTTGGAGTTTCCTCTGTCTAAGATTTCCACATTTTCCCAATCGAATGAGTGTCCGCAGTTGTCCACGTGTATTGATATAAGTGAGGAAATATCATGTCGTTTGACTGTTAATTGTTGTTCATGTAGGCGCAGGTGGATTGGGCGTCCGCTTTGTCCGATGTAGTGCTTTTCGCAGTTGGCACAATGTATTTTGTAAATGATGTTCGATTTGTTTTCCTTTGTTATTTCATCTTTTGGTTTGCATAGGATTGGTTGTAGTGATTTTGTCGGTTTGTGTGCCACACCTATTCCGAAGGCTTTCAGCAGTCTTGTTGCGGTTTCTGATATTCTTTGTATATATGATAGAGTGATCCTTTTGTTGATTTATGTGCTTGACTTGAGTTCTAATGCTGCGTGCGGTTGGTACTTTTTGATGAAATTGATTGGGTAGCTCCACGACCAAACCATCCAGCTCAGAGAACAAAACTCCACCAAAATCATTCAGCTGAGCTACAAATCTTCTCCACAATCTCATAACTAAATGATCATTTATTTGTTTATTTATTTATTTTCTATTTAGATACCATTTCAAGTAATGGGCTAGAATAAACGATTAACCAACTTTTTTCTTTTTTTTAAAAAAAGAAAAATTGAATGAATAAACGTTTAGAAAGAAGAAAAAGTAGCTTTTTAAATGTTAATTTTATCATTCATTTTCTATGATGATTAGGAGTATTTGAATTGTAGTATGAACTATGAATCCCAGAAATAACGTAATCAGATCAAGAAGTACTAGATAATCAAAAACGAATGTATTATATTTGGAATTCGAGATCAAACATCCAACAAGTACAATGGAATCACTAGTTCATTCAAATACTACCATAGCTTAAATAGGAGTATAATTGTCTGTAATTGATTGTATGTCTTCTTCTTAAGTTCATCTTGTGTCTGTTCAACATTGTGGTGAATAAGGACCCTATTTTATCTAGAATGTGCTCATTGGTATTGGAATTAACAACCGAAATCGGAACAGACTTACCTGCTTCCTGGGATTGTGCGATCAGCATGTCGGTTGTGTACTGAAACCGCTGCTACCTAGAATTTGAACCATACACTTTTAGACTATCCTCCCCTACAAAATAATGTCGGATCTTTATATCCCCAAGTTATGAATGATATGGCTTCATTTAAAATATATTTCTCACATTGACTAGAGTATACATTAGAAGTGACTCCGTGATAAGGATAAACAGCAGTTGATATGAAATCATCCGAATTGTAATTAAAATCGAGGTCATTGAGTACTTGTGCTTCGCATTGAACAAGTTTCCCACAAGAAACAAATGCATTATGAGGACAAATAATATTTGATAGAACATCAAGATTCGATCCTTCTGAAATAGTTTCCCAAGTTTATTAAGAATATCATTGCAGAGTAAAGGATCATTAGAAACACCAGCATCTATCAATGCTGCATCAGGTTTTCGATCATGACTAGGCTCATTCAACATATTTTCCTCGGATTTACAAGGAACTTCGTCAGAAATATGTGAATCATTAGAAAAAAACATATCTGGTACAATAACATGAACCTAATAAATCGACTGGTTAGAAACTGTCGTCTCACAAGGATTCTGAGTTTCATTTAACTCTAAACTGATATATGGCTCTACACTGCCTTTTGAAATCGTTGATAAAGATAAATCATCATTATAAATACTCGACTTAATGGAATTAGAATTACAAGACTTAATATTCGTTGCAGCAAGATGTACAGTAGTATTACAATTTGACTGAATATGTCCAATATCACCACATTTAAAGCACTTAGAATTACGAAATTTACATGAATTAAAAGAGTGGAACTTGCCACAGAACAAACATTAACCAAACTTGTGCCCATCTTAGTGAAATGCATTGCAACTCCTCAATGAATTATCTGTGTAACCTTGAGCATGCACTGGGTTGGGATGACGTAATGCAGTTGAACTTTTTATACCCTTGAAAATCTTTCTCCTTTACGACATTCGGAATTTGTATACATAACATAGTCTAGCAGTAGATCCTTGAGAGCTGTATAAGAAAGCGAAATGGGCTTTTCCGGTAAAGCCAGAGTTTTTAATAAGCTATATGCCTCTTTTCCGATGAATGTGAGGATATGTGCTACAATATTAACATCATCATCATCTTCCTTGATCATAACGCAAATTTTGAACCTTTCAAACTAATCGTTAAAAGCATCAAAATCTGAATGTATATCCAGCAATTCCATCACAGGCTCCATCGCGACGCCAATATGATGATTAGGAGTATTTGAATTATAGTATGAACTAAGAATCCCAGAAATAACGTAGTCGGATAAAGAAGTACTAGATAACCACAAACAAATGTATTGTATTTAGAATTCGAAATCAAGCATTCAAAGGAATCATTAGTTCATTCAAACACCACATTTTCTTCTTTTATATTTTCTCCTTTTCATATTCAGTTGTGAATAAGAGAGAGAGAGAGTAAATTCATTTGGTGATGTTGCTTACTTGTACTTTCCTATTAGTTAGGTGTATTTTATGAGATGAAAATTGATATAAAAAATTGATTAGTGTGAAACAGTTTGATTTCAAGAACTATCATTGTGAACAAGAACACAAGTAGTGACAAATGAGACTGATAGGTCTTTGGTTCAAGTCTCACGAGATGGGATTGTGGATGTGAACTGCTGAGAAGTTTCACAATAGGACGAAACGGCTGTACAATCCTTTCAGGTTTTCTATGATGGTCTAGTTTCGTTTTACTCATGATCTGAATTATTGAACTTACTATAATATCCACAAAAATCCCTTCTGATAACAATCGAATGTATTTGAACGCAAAATTACAGAATCTCTTATTAAAATCTGAGAATCATACTCACTTACTTACTTACGCCTGTTACTCCTCGTGAAGAAGCATAGGCCACTCACCAGCATCCTTCAACCCACCCTGTCCTGGGCCTTCTTTTCTAGTTCCATCCAATTCTTGTTCATTTTTCTCATGCCTATTTCCATTTCCCAGCGTAATGTGTTCTTTGGTCTTCCTCTTTTCCTTTGGCCTTGAGGATTCCATGTGAGGTCTTGTCTTGTGACGCAGTTGGGTGCTTTCCTCAATGTGTGTTCTATCCACATCCAGCGCTAAAAGAACGCTAACGAGAATCATACAGTAAATATCAATCAATCATCTGAAATTTCATTGTTCCTGCATTTCCATACTTTCTGTTTCGATTCTTTCCATCACGATCTTCTCCTGAAATATATTCAGTTCCTGACTATCATTAAATACTACTTATGCGAATATAAGTAGCTCACACCAAAATATGATTACTTGTGGTCATTAGCTTTCTTTTTCAAATTTATACTGTGGAATATAAACTCTTGATGAACTTTTGTAACAGGTATAGTCCTGGTTTATTGAGAAAGAGTAAACGTTTTGTGAGTACATCGAAAAATTTGGCATTCGATAATAATACGAATAATACACCATTATAGAGTTATGCTCTCTCGTGTTCCAGTAGATTTTTTGGTTTACATTACGGATTGATCTTAGATAGATAAGCACTGAAAACCAAAAGTAACCGAGCAGTTGATTTTGTTGTTATAATGCTTTTAAACAATGTAGATCCATGACTATCTGAGAATCGAATCTAGTTTCCTTATGTATCACAGTGAGTGCTTAACCTTTAAACCACTGAGGCAAACGTATGACTTGATCATTTCAGTCTATTCGAAATACTGATCAACTATCTTTTTATTCTAATAGATTGTTTGTAAACCATAAACTTATTTAACAGACAATGTTATTCGAACAGTAATAATTCTTTATACTATTATGATCATTATTGTATAAACGTGTATGCTTGAATACATGACAGACTCGAGCTAAAATGTTGATAGCTTAAATATCGCACAATGATTGATTCTCTTTTTTCTCATGTATATATGTATGCGAATCGTATTATTAACCTTTGGCTTTACTGTGTAGTGTCGGTTATTATGTTAAGCCCATATACCTTATTCTTGCATTCGGACAGACCATTCTGTTCATTCTACTTCAGTCACATTCTGACCTTTTTAATTATTCGCTTATCAATCTTGACTGTTTTTATATGAGCGCATATATGTGTGTACTCTTCTTATCCCATTACTCACCGCATGTCTGTAACTTATTTTTGTGTAAGTATGAATACTGATTAACGCTTGGTTAAATGGGAGATGGCTTACATGCCATCTCCACTGTGCGCTGTTTCTCTTCTCTCTATTCCATTCACTTCATATACAAAATATATGTATTCACAAGTCCATTCTCGTTATTCGACTTATCTAATTCCGTTATTGACTAACGCGATTTAAGTCGATGATTATATAATACGAGGATAGGTGATAACAAACATTCACTACGATCTAACTGGAGTCAGATCCACGGTCCTAGAACTTCGATCAATATAACTCGCTCCACAGGAGCAGTTGAACTGATAAATACAAAATAAGGTGGTCATTCTAGGTAATTCATCTTTTAGCTTCGGTGTAACCATTGGGCGCGTAGAAAATACTAATCTCAGTTCTCCGGCGTTAAAAGACTTTTGTATTGTCCTACGTAGTCTCTGAGTTAGTATTTCGCTAGCCGCGTCCCCTCTGAATTGTAGACGCATGAACAAGGATTTCTTCTTCACTGTTTGTATTTCGCCTACTTTTGCCTTCGTGACCATATATTTAATTATAAACTTTCTAGGGTAGCCGTTCTCCCTGAGAGTATTATGCAAGGTGGTAAGCTCTTGTTCGACTATATCAGCAGAACATATAGTGCGAATACGGTAGCTAAGGTTTTTGATCAAATTTCGTTTGTACTGTAGAGGTACAAAGCTCAGGAAATTCGTATACTGCCCAGTCCAAGTACTTTTTTTGTTTATATTCCTTTTTAACGATCCATCCACTCTCTTAGTCAAGAGAACGTCCAAAAAGGCTATTCGGCCATCATTCTCTTCTTCAGATGTAAACTGAATGGCTGGATGCATACATCCTTAACACTACATTTTACAAGCTTTTCGTGTAGAGGTTTCAATACAGTTACCAGCCATTTAGCTATAGTATGGTAAGGAGAGTTATACATATCTAAAATAGGTCTTAATGGGACCCCCGTTTTGTGCACCTTTGGCAATCCATACAATCTCGGCAGATGGGTTCCCACTGGTTTAATCATTTCATATAAACCCGATGGGATAGCCTGTTGGTCCCTGAGCTTCTTCAAAGATTTAGTAAGCTCATTGTCTATCTTATTATTCAAATCTTTCTGGTCAGTTGTTTTTTGAAACTTTGATTTGTCATTTAAGATTGTACTCATTTTTTTTAATTTTATTTTTTCAATATAAGATTGTACTCATTTTTTTCAATATAATCACTTTTATTAAGAAGAACGACACCTGAACCTATGTCAGGTTTTGTAATCAGTAACGTCTCATTCTTAAGAAGTAGGTTAATAGCTTCCTTGTGCTTCTTTGTGAGAATGCTTTTGTAACTAAATTTTGTATTTATCAGTTCAACTGCTCCTGTGGAGCGAGTTATATTGGTCGAAGTTCTAGGAATTTACATTTTCGTGCTCGTGAACACCTTCCGGCGTGGTTAAACAAAGGTTTGATGAAGAAGGTTAACAGCTCAATATTGGCCCATTTAGTACAAACTGGTCATAGTGCCAGTATAAACCAATCTTTTTCTATTATTTATAAGGTCAGTAATTTTTTGCCAAAACTGGTCAGACTGAAAGTCCTTCAAACGGCTGAAGCAGTAGCCATCCGAATGAAGAAACCGGAGTTATGCGTACAGAAGAAATATATTCAGCCACTCCTCCTCCCCTGGCCAACATCAAGGCCAATTAATCAGTCGTAATCTTAACTATTGAATGACCCAATTTGACTATGACCTTTCGTAGTCAATTGTAATTGTCCCTGTTATCTTTATTCATAAATCTTTGTATTATTCGTATTATTACCGATTATTATTATTATTATCACTATTCGTATTATTGGTTAAACATCATTATTAATCTTCCCTATACATGATTCATTCACTTTGCATTCATCCCTCCGTATTACGTCTTACTTATTTGATCGAATTGTAATTGCACTATTATTTCTCTCTCATCCTATTTGACCCATATTTATTCTGATCATGGATCTTAAATCTCACTTAACATATACACACAGATTCAAGTTAACATTCTATATGAGTCATATTAACATTAACAATTTTATTGTATTTTGTTTATCACAATCCTAAATTCACATGCACTAAACGATGTACTATACCCTTAACTTGGCCATTTTTTCGGATTAATAATTTGGATATATAATTGTAGAAATGGTGGAGAAGATTTGTAGCTCAGGTGGATGATTTTGGTGGAGTTTGTGCTGATGATGTCGTTCAGAAGAACGATGAAAGCTCCACGACCAAACCATCCAGCTCAGAGAACAAAACTCCACCAATATAATTGTAGAACCTGAAGAGAATTTATCGAAAAGAATATTCTTCGTTCAAATATTAGTCTTTTAATATGACAGGGATCTTTAAACGATTATATAATACGAGGATAAGTGATAACAAACATTCATTACGATCTAATTGAAGTCAGATCCACGGACCACTAAAATGGAGAGCCTTTTCGACAACATCGTTCGATCTAAACAACAACAAAATAATGAGCCCCCACTAAAACTGTACCCTTATGCAATTTGACTATAAATTTGCATTTGTATTTGCTCACATACACATATTCGCCTCTTTATTTTAAATTCGTTTGATGTACTTATAGCTTTATGATCTGTGCTATTCATCAATAAACTATAGTTGTCATTTCTTATCATCATTCTATCATTGAACTAACGATTTAACAATATAATCTGTTTTTTTGTTATAAACAATGTCATTTATAAATGATAATATCTGTGAAAATATTACAAATCCATGATGATAACAGATGGTTATTTTATAGAATGAAAACGAACTGAGTCCATTTTGTTTTGATTTCTCAAGGTAACCCTATTCTTTCTTTCTCTATCTCTCTAAAAGTTCTTTTTATTTTCTAGTTATTTAGGTCAACAGATGATAAGATCTATCTAGTAAGAGGGAAGTATAAAGTGATTTATTGTTGTTACTGTATTCATTTTATATACAATTGTGATTAGATTATGAATTATCTACTGTGTGGATTGTTTTACTAAAATTATTTTCTTCGAGTTATATCTTAATGATTCCAGTAGAATGTCACCAAAAATGAAGCTACATTGAAGAGAACGGTTTTTAAATGAATCAATGTCAGTAAATAAACACTAATGATAATAAGAAGTAAATAGTACTAGTAAGTTGTAATTTAACTCATTTTGGAG
The DNA here is from genome assembly GCA_944470375.2 of Schistosoma guineensis. Classification (NCBI taxonomy): domain Eukaryota; kingdom Metazoa; phylum Platyhelminthes; class Trematoda; order Strigeidida; family Schistosomatidae; genus Schistosoma; species Schistosoma guineensis. The sequence continues at coordinate 4,218,777 of OX103890.1, read as the reverse complement.
CCCCTCTAAAGCTACTGAGAGTCCCAAGTCTAGATAAAGAAGGAGGGTTGGGTATGGGGTTAGCAACCTCATCCTCTAGAAGAATAACTCGTCAAAAAAATGCTAACTAAAAAAAAATAATTTAAACCATTTGAACTCTGCCCTGAGAGTTAGAATGTCTCCGTTCAGAAGATTTATGACGCCTCATGGTGAAAGCCGAGTTCCTTTAGAAGTCACGAGGCTGGTGCCCCTTCTGACAACCAGAATAACCATTTATTTAGGTAATATGGAATGCTCGTACAATGTGGGAGACCGAGAGAGTCTTCCAAATTGCTGCATGCTTGGAATCAGTAAGTCGTAATTTGTAGCTGGTAGGAATACATTCATTCATATATTTTCACCATGAATAAGTAAGTGTAAGTAATTCATGAAGACACTCTGTCATTTCATGTAAAACACAAAAATATGGTTAATCCCATCAAGTCTTCATTCATTATAGTCTCTTAATGAAATTCATCAGTTATAATTGTTTTCAATATTGGTTGCTTAGATCTTCCCATTATGTATAGGAATGAGATTGATCAGTCGTTTTTGGCATGTAAACATTCTTTCCTGACTATTTCGATAATACTATTAAGCAGAGATAATTAGTGGCTACTGATCATTTGAAGTTCAAAATTAAGATTAAAATTCACCCTGTTGCACAAGCTAGTGGCTATCTGAACTCTGTAGCTATGTAGGTAACGTGATAGTGTTTGAAGCGATCGGTACTAGGTTCGAGTTCCGAAGTCATTGTCAACTCTGAGATGCTGCTGCATCCAGCTGACTGGTCCCAAATAGAAAGAAATACGCGTCCTGAATCCCACTGCCAGCCACCATCCATCTTTGATCATAATGGTTCGTGAAGTTACTTACAACTTTTCTACTTATCCTATATACAAAAACATACTCAGTAGCATTGCTCATCCACGATCCCACAATAGAATTAAACGGCTGTCTAGTACTTCCAGGTTTTCCATGGTGATCTTGCTTCAATTGAGTCATGATTTCAACTAGTGAAATATAAAATATATTTCTTATTATATTGATTACATGATTAATTATTTTCTTCGGAATGATCATTATTACTGATTTAAGTAGATTTCTTTGTTCTGAATTTCAATTTACTTTAGCTTAATATATTGGATTGCATTAAAATGATTGTGGTTTCTTTGTTCACCTCAAGTAAATAGTCTAAGCATAATTCAAATATGTGGTCAATATGTTTAACTATACACTTTCTTTTCACTCGAATACAGCATGGTGATAAACAAATTATTTCTGGTTGTAACCATGTTGTAACCTGTATTGAAACTAAAGATGAAGTAATTATCAAAGCTTATCGATATGAAAAACATAGACTCTGTCCAAATTATCAGTTTTTATTTCTATCAGTTATTCGTGAGCTTATTGGTGACGAGTTTCATCAACATAGATTTCATGGAGTTCTAGTAAGACGTCGTGACCAATCGAGTCCAATCTGTATCAGATATGAGACAGTTATCCACTTCAGATAATGGATGAAATATTGTGTATTATCATGGATCGAATGAAGTTAGACATTGGCACTGTGAAATGACAGATTAATGGTCTAGAGGTCAAGTGTTCACGTATGAGACCGAAGGTTCCGTGTTCTGATGCCGTTTTATTCACTAAGCTGGATGATTTGTTCGTGGAAATTTCGTCATTATTTTGAACGAAATCATCAGCATAAAATTTAGGTAGAGGTGGAGTATTCAAATTTCTCCACATATGGCTCACAGCTTGTCCTGTATGCATTGATGTTGATTGATTATTGTTGACCCTAAACTTGATATTGTTTACTTCTTTATTTTGGCTGTAATTCCCAATGGTTAGAATTTTAGTCTCATATTTGTCCATAATTTTTCTGATTGGTTGATAAATTGGATCGATTCCAATGTGTTTGTTGATTGCTGATTGACCTGAGTGCCAAACTTTTAAAAACTTTCAATGTTCAAATCCTGTATGCAGGATCATGGATGCTCACTGTTGAAGAGTTCCATACTAGTACCAAGCGACCATCCAGTACTTCCAGATTTAGCTTAGATAGACTTACAAATTCAAGTATTAGTAAAATAATTAACAACTATCTCATTTTGAACATATAAAACACGTGTCTAACACTTGATATCAATAAACTTAGTACAATTCAAGAGATTGGATCTTAGTTGCTTATTAAACACCATGAAATCTTTCATGACAATCCTTCTTTCAACCAAAGAAGGATTCCACAAAACTTATGAAATCTATTGAAACACATTACTTAAGTTGACTGAAATGACATTATGAAATGATTGATTATTAATACAAGGAATATCCCGAATTTAGGCAAAATTTTTTTTAAAAATTAGATCACTATTCAATAACAATCGGTAATCACTTAGTAACTGAGTTACTATAGTCACCTTTCATTGTATTAATCAAAATTTCTATTTTTGTCATTTTTATTTTAGTTTAAAAATGTCAACTATTTAACCGGTAATAATACAATAGTTTCATTTAAAAATACTTATTTATGTTAACCGGTATTGTTTACAGGCCCAACTAATAAGATAATCTTTTAGTGGCTGTGCTTCGTTTAACAAACACCCTCGTAACCATTATCATATAATTAGAATGCAGTGGTCTTGAGTGCTGTTAGAGGTATGAGGGTGGTTATCACTTCCCGGTTGCCCACACCGTGGAAATGTTCTTCTGGAGGTACCTGAAAAGGAAATTGGATTAGAGGTGGTCTTAGTGACCTGAAAGCGTGACCGCAGTGAGCATGGGACAACTGCTTGAGGTCGATCACACACGACCTTTTTTGGGTAATTTTGCGTTAGCTCCGTACTTGTTGAGACCTTACCGCCGGAGACGGATATCCGTGGGATAAGGCGAGGTGTGCATTTTTAGGGTCGACCTTTTCTAACCCCACCCCTCCTTGTGGGAAGGCAGCATCACTGTCATGCTGGTTGTCTGAAGGAAACACCTTACTGCTGTCACATCTCTGTACGTTCAGCAGTACGACTTCACTTTCAGACCTTGGGTTTGTTGGTTTCAGTCTTACCGCTATTCAAACCGACCTGTCTGACATGGTAGGACCTTGGGAAACGATCGTTCCAGCCAGTATCGTTAGATTGGTTCATCATGATAAGCTGTAAGCAATGTTCAAGCATACATATTTCATACAAGCACACGAATAATAAAGGTACAACAAGTTGTTATAGTACGGATGACTTTGTCCGCTAAATAAGTTAACAAAAGGGCTTAACTGAGATAAATGAGAACAAAACCAATTGCACGTGAGTTGCTATAATCTCACCAATTGATAGAAAAAATTAAAAGGTCATATTGAAGCCCAATAGGGGATGATGAGGTGGAGTGAAACATCAACAACTTATTGTTATTTGTCAATAATTAAAGTGATAATATTTCACAACGTTTGCATAATATTGTTGTGTTGACCCTTCGTCTGGAGCCCCTTTACGATTGCTGGTGGTCCCAAGCTCGGATAAAGGAGGAGGTTTGAGCATAGGGTCAGTGACTCCATCCAATAGAAAACTAACTTACAAGAAAAATGCTAACTAGAAAAAATAATTCAAACCATTTAAATTCTGCCCTGGGATTTGGACCTTAGAAGTGAATAGGATATCTATCGAGGAAAGCACTCAACTGCCTCATTAGATGAGCCCTCATTTGAAGTATTCAAGGCCAAAGGAGTAGAGAAAGATCAAAGAACACATTACGACAACAAATGGAGGGAAACATGAGAAGAATCAACAATAATTGGACAGAACTATGAGGGAAGACCTAGTACAGAGTGGGTTAAAGAATGCTGATCGATGGCCTATGCTTCATTAGGAGTAACGGGCATAAGTAAGTAGATAAGTAATTTTTGTTGATCATTCTCTATTATATCACAAATAATAACTGAATAAAATTAAATTTATGAGCTTATATGGTCATGACTAATTTGATTGTTTTATGTTAAATAGCTTTAGCAGAACTGATACATCATTTTCTATAATATTTACGTAATAAACGCATGAATGAAGGAGCAACATTAATAAATTTGATAATTTCTTGAAATAAAGATAAAACAAAAGGTTATGACAAAGATTGTTATGAATGTTGTATTCAATGAAGTATGAAATGAACTGGTTTTTCACAACGATTTCACCGTTGAAAAGATCAACTGGATCACTATTGAAAACTTAGGATCATTAATGGTTTGGTTAAGATCATTTAGTGATTTCAAAGGGTGATCATAATTTATTGTCACTTCAAGTATGAAAATGTTTAATTATCATAACTATTTTATTTATTTCAACAAATACATATTGGTACAAGGAGGCACCAAATACATATGCGCCGCACAGATCTCATTTGATATGTGTAAGGGCTGTGATACTACCCGGGTGCCCAAACCGAAGTAGGTGGTTCTCTTAATAGGCCACAACCGGAGCCTTCAACCTAAAAGTCTGATCCACAAGACAGTGGAGCAACGTCAGAAGATGCGGTCACATGGTAGTCGGTGACCAACGATTGGTTCATATTCCATTTGTTCCCTCAGGATCTTAGTGACTATGTGCACCATTGGTTTGGAATGAGGGTTTTCCAACTCCACTAGCTGGACTCTCCATGTACACCAACCCGGTTAAAGCGCCAGGCATTCGCTTTTCGTCCTCTCAATTTCGTAAACAATTCCCCCCGCCACGAGAAAGCAGTGAGTAGGACTCAAAGAAATCATACTTCATGAGTAATTATATCAGTATTGATATTTTGTTCAACCGTCTTCAACTCAAAATAACATTTATAAAGACATATGACTGTTTGAAAATAAAATTTCCTAGCTTTTTTTTCTAAACTCTTAGCGCTAATAACAACGTGACAGTTTGAAAAGTTATTTTCCCTTGGTATGGAACACTCATGGATCTATAGATGGGAGAACCTAATAGAATTCTAGATCACATGGAAAACACGACATTTATAAAGGAACTGCGTTTGAAAATATTGATTCTTGTTAATAAACAAGCATTTACTTTAGAAATTCAGTGGTTTGTTGAAGATATCTTACCAATAAATAAATTCAGTAAACAATTATAACTAGAAAAGAAATTTCTGAATATTTCTCGTACCTGCTGCCGTCCTTGGATATGGTAGCCATTTCTTAGACTCCCTCTCCGAGAAGTATCACAGCTCACATATAAATAAAGTGACTTATGTAGAGCATACGTATTCGGTGCCCCTTTGTACCAATATTTATGCGTTCAACTAGATAAATATTGAAGACTGAGAAGTAGATGAATTACACATTCATGGACTCTTATCCTATCCTACTATAATTAATACTATGACCGAGTATATGTTTAGTAATAGATTATAGGCGATTATCATCTATTCACAGTGATTTATGTGATTCTACAGTTGATAAAGTATATTTTTTCAGTAAGATTACTTTGCTTTATGTTTGCTCATGAACATACAATGGTATATGATACATTCATATAAATGCTTTTTAATATTTTCCCAAAGCATGGACTTCGTTTTTCAATACAAATAAGGTAGATGGACCAAACCATCTAGTTTAGAGAACAAAACTCCATCAAAATCATCCACCTGAGCTACAAATCTTCTCCACCATCTTAAAATCATATGAGCGTAATATGCTTCTCGTTGTTCGAAAATTGGAGAATTTCGTCAAAATGCAGGCTCGCCCTCGAGAACAACTATATTTTCTCCATGAGTGTCTTCGCCAACATGTTCTACCAACAAGTGTACACGACCAAACCATCCAGCTCAGAGAACAAAACTCCATCAAAATCATCCATCTGAGCTACAAATCTTCTCCACAATCTCAATCTCAGCTAACTGTTGCACTATACTAACAGCCGATTGAAGTATTTAATTCAACATAAAAGTATTTAATATAACTCTATGTGTCAGTGTAATGTAAACATACTTTGTAGTTACCGACAACATTCAAAGTTTTAATAAATAATTAATTTAAAATGGATATCCATTCTAAATCAGTCTTTCATTTACTAGCTTCTATTCATCATTATGAATATTTACATTTACAGTTAATCTAAGTAAATAAGGTATTTCATTTAAAGATTTTTGCACTATATTGTACACTAGATATGGAGACTCAAGAATTGCATTTATATGTGAATTTTCTATAGGGAGCATATTTGACTAAACTATCTTCTTAGTACAGATCGAATGCTATTGATCAAGTTGCAATGTGGTCAATAGTCTAGGTGACTCAACATAACACGAAACCTGGGTCCAAAGATTCCTGTTGACTACCTCCAACCACCATCTTATCTCAACAAAGCGCACGCAATGTCGAGTCAACTAGACTAGTGGTCACTTTGCAACTTGGTCGATAGCATTCACTCTGCACTAAGAAAAACCAGACACACATAACACTGATCATTACTCAGTGATCAATGAATTGTGAATACATGACAGTCCTACAGGATGTCAGTCGCTGGCCTGATAGCTCAGTGATGACATCTCTAACTGTGAAGCTGAGTGACATGGGATCAAATCCAATTCCTAGAAGATTATAGGTACACCTTGCTGACGAGTACCAAATAGCACGAAACCTAGGTCGAGGGTTTCCTGTTGACTACCTCCAACCACCATCCTTATCTATCTTCTTTTCAACCATTCAGCACATCTAAGAAATAAAGCTATTTATTGAGTGCCTTTTCACTAGAAAGACTAATGTGATTTTTAAGAACACTAAGTTTTCTTAATAAAGATTGAAAATCTTTGTGTTGGTCGTATGTAACTATAATGTTGTTTATATACCACTCACAAACATATAATTTCTGTACTGAATCTTCATTGAAATGTTTGATTATGTAATGTAAAATATTGTCATTTAGCAAAGAACCTAAACAATTATCCATTTAATCAATTATAACTTGAATTTATTGCATAAATTACATGATAATATATGATGTCGTTGTTTCAATGGTATTACTCCAAAATATTACATAGTCTGAACACCAGTCCGAAAGGGCGTGGATCCGAATCCCACCTTCATCATAACCCGCGTATGGCTGAGAGTAGGGAGAATCAGCTCTTCTTCTCGAAATGCTTTTACATGGCCACGCGTATATAGCCTCTGCCAGGGAAGTCCTACTCACTGCTTTCTCGTGGCGGGGGGAATTGTTTACGAAATTGAGAGGACGAAAAGCGAATGCCTGGCGCTTTAACCGGGTTGGTGGACATGGGGGTCCACCCAGGGGAGTTGGAAAACCCTCGTTCCAAACCAGTGGTGCACATGGTCTCCAAGATCCTGAGGGAACAAATGGAATATGAACCAATCGTTTGTCACCGACTACCGTGTGAATGCATCTCCTGACGTAGCTCCATTGCCTTGTAGATCAGACCTTTAGGTTGGAGGCTCCGGTTGTGGCCCCTTAAGCAAACCACCTACTTCGGTTTGGGCACCCGGGTAGTATCCCAACTCTCACGCAAATCGGATGATTTATGTAATGAATATCTTTTTGCTGCCTCCTTCTACCAATGTTTATGTACTTAAATAAATAAATAAACTAGATTATCTGAAAAATAACTGATACTAAGAATCTATTCATGATCTCCTTAAAAAAACATTACTTTACAATCGGATATAAAGTAAAGATATACAACATCTATCATATAAAATTTATTTCACTATCTTATCATGAAATCAAGATGATTTTCATCTTCAATTGTTTCTACAAATAGACCAGTTGACTTAATGAACTATTTGTTCATCAATCATCATTTCTATTTTTATAAAAACTTGATATAAAAACAATACCATATTCTTGTGTATAAATGTACAAATGTAGATCACTACTTTTCTATGATATTTCATGATTGTGATAATATGATGTGTTCTACTGATATCTGTCGATATCAGTAGTATATATCATCAATCGAATATGGACTATCTAGAGGCAGAAGTTTAAGATCAAAGAAATGAAAACGAAAACAAAGAATGATTAATATAGAAACGAAGGAACAATGAAGTCTAAGACGGTTGATTAATATTTTGCAGAAGGAATAGTAAAGTTTAAGACAATTGATTGACATTTTACAAATGAAGAATTTTCAAATTGTACTAAGAAATCCTGTAATTTTGTGTTGGAATACGTCCGATTTTCCGCCACTTGTGTTCTTGTTCACTACAATAGAAAAATATTCCAGTTAGAATGAGATTTATTTGATACTGTTTTTGATCAACTTGATGGATATGTACCTTGAACATGACTGTCATAAGTACCTAAGGTTAACCAATTGTATAGTTCTTCCTAGAATGATGAAACTTGTGACTGATTAGATTTTTCGATTATTTTTTTAAAAAAAAAGGTATACTCATGTATAGTGACTGTCATACACATTCATGCGATTCACATTAGATCTAGAAGAATATTAAAGATGAATTGTTTTCTTGTGGTGTGGGTTACTTATATCCACACAAGTAGTATAGAACGGTGGTCAGACATAGAATGTATTTCAGTAGAAGGTCGATGAGGAAAGAACTGGAATGGAACGTAATTAGTATGAAAACGCATGAACAATAAAATCTGATACAATAGATTGATGTTTGCAACAGGAACAGTCAAGTTTGATATGATGGATTGATATTTTGCAAATTAGCTATTTACTATATGGTTCTTAGATTTTATTGAGATGCTTAGTGTTTAGTGACAAACTTATGATATAAGATAATGTCATCACCACTACTACTATTACCATTACAACTTCGGTTATATAGTTGTGATAACGATTGAAAGATACATGCTTGATAAACAATTGAAAACTAGGATAAACTGGAGTGATGTATCATCCTTATTTGATATCCCTATGATAGTGTACCTATAAATCTTACAATAAGCTCGTTATACTTAGAATCATATATATATATATATATATATATATATATATATATATATTGTTTTCAGTTACGCAGTCATTTCTTAGTAATAACGTTATAGTTAGTTGGAATATTGTTCGGTAGACACACATTCTATTTGTAATTATATACATATTGGGATATAGATTTCTGGTGACTTAATATAAAAGTAATTATCAGAAGGGGTTCTGTGAAGATTTTAGTAATTTCAATGGTTGAAATCATGAGTCAATTGAAACTCAACCACCATGAAAAACTTGTAAACACTGGATGGCCGTTTCGTCCTAGTATGACACTCCTCAATGACAGTGCGCATCCACGATCCCGCACGCCCCCCCCCTTGAGTGATTCGGACCTTCGGTCTCACGCGCAAATGCTTAACCTCTAGACTACTGAGCCGGCATTCAACGATGTTAATTATATCTAACTTCAACCAATTCACAAAATTGTTAAACATTATTTTTATTGTTGTGATATGAATTTTGGCAATCTTGAACACTTTCTCTGCATGAAAGAATTGATCAAGACTCATTAAACTATAATAGTAGCCATGTCCGTATGTGTCCGTTTCAAGGTCGGCTATGTTCTGATTTTTTTCAGATAATCATAGACTATCATTTCTTGGATATAATATCAAAATTAAATGTTTATATGCAACACTTGAAACAACCTAGAACATTGAATTGAGCAGTTCAAGAATCAACATTTGAATAATGTATATTCTTTTCGATGTATAGTGCTAGTCTTCAAGATGTCTCTGATTGTATGTTTTTTGTAAGTTGTACAGCGAAAAGTTGTCAACGTTTCATATAGCACCTGGAAAGATTGTGTAATTAATAGACATAATGAAGTGTTAAAACAAACAAACAAACAATAAAAACGAGATAACTTATTGAAATATCTAAATGAAAGGAACAGGTAATCTAATTATTCAAGCAAGTCATCGCAGTATATCGTCGAATCCTATTTACTGTTCAGTGAAAATGTACTCTAATTTAACATTAAAAATAAGCCTAATTTACTTTTCTTCTTTTCTCGATTACTATTTCTAAGTTATCATCACCATTGACTTGATAGGTCCAACCCGTTTACAAAATCGGACAAAAAAGAGATTGAATTCGAATTCCACTGATTATTATTAACGTAATAGAAATGGATTCAACTAGTAAAACTATGATCATCTTGTAAATTTCAATCGTTTTGATATATTAGCTCAATTATCAAGGTTCCTACAGAGACTGATTAATTCTATGTTAAATATAACTTACTTACTTACTTACGTCTGTTACTCCTGATGAAGTATAGGCCGCCGACCAGCATTCTCCAACCCACTCTGTCCTGGGCCTTCTTTTCTAGTTCCATCCAATTCTTGTTCATTTTTCTCATGTCTATCTCCATTTCCCGGCGTAATGTGTTCTTTCGTCTCTCTCTTCTCCTTCGGCCTTGAGGATTCCATGTGAGAGCTTGTCTTGTGACGCAGTTGGGTGATTTCTTCAATGTATGTTCTATCCACTTCCAACGCTTCTTCCTGATTTCTTCCTCCATTGGGATCTGGTTTGTTCTTTATTACAGTTGTCCGGCCAACGGATCCGAAGTATTTTGCGTAATAACTGTTAATAAACACTTGTATCTTCTGGATGATGGCTATCGTAGTCCTCCACGTTTCCACCCCATACAGTAGAACTGTCTTGATATTTGTATTGAAAATCCTGACCTTGGAGTTGGTTGGCAGTTGTTTTGAGTTCCAGATGTTATTCAGTTGTAAATATGCTGCTTTTGCTTTACCGATCCGCTCCCTCACATCTGTATCACATCCACCATGTTCATCAATGATGCTGCCCAGATATGTAAAGGTTTTTACATCTTCCAAATGTTCTCCATCAAGAGTGATTCGATTGGTGCATGGTGTGTTGCATCGGAGAATCTTGCTTTTCATGTTAGATATAGATAATTATTATTAACATTATTGTACTTCACAATCATCAGTTTCATTCTACTTATTCAATATGATGTTTGACTTAGCTTAGGGTAGTTCAGGTTCACCATGTGATACTATTTAACGCAATCATAATACTGTGTTGTATGCTACTGATGTCGACAGATATAAGTAGTTTATATCATCAATCGAATGTGAAATACCTGGCACGGCAAAAAATTAGGAAGATCAAACAGCAGAGAACGAGAACAAAGGAATGATTGGTATGGAAATGAAAGATTAATGAAGTCTGAGATGATTGATTGACATTTTGCCAATGAAGTATGAACTGTATGGATCTCAAATTTTACTAAAATGTTCTATAGCTCTGTATTTAATCAGATTCGATTGTGTTCTAGTTCAGTACAACACTATTTCCGTTCTTTCTTTTTAAATTCCCTAAATATATTTTGTTATGTTCTTTGAATGGATGTCTTTGATTTTAATTACTATTGTTAACAAAAGCAATAATATCCGGTATTTCATAATTCTCTAAAGAATGTTCAAAATAAATTAAACTTTATTTTAAAAATAACATTCATTTTGAACGAAAAAGAATACAAATATATGACCTGGTACGGTTGAGAGTGGGAAGAGTCAACTCTCCTTCTTGAAATGTTCTCACATGGCTACACTGTGAGGGAGGTCCTACTCACTACCTTCCTATGGTGAGGGTGTTGTTTACGAAGTTGAGGGGTTGAAAAATATATGTCCGGAGCTTTAACCGGGTTGTTGGACATGGAGAGTCCATCTAGAGAAGTTGGGAAACTCTGATTCTGAACCAATAGTTAACATGGGCTTCAGTATTTTATAGGAATAAACGGCGTATGAACCCATTGTTAGTCCTCTCCTACCATGTGACTACATCTTCTAACTCTGATCGACCGCCTTGTAGATTAAACCTTCAGGTAAATGGCCCTAGGAATGGCCCGCTAAGAAAACCATTTACTTCGCTTTTGGCACATGGGCAGTATCTCATGCATCACACAAATGGAATGATTTATGTGACATATTAAATATTGATAAGCAGATGCGTTACAGATTCACGGGGATTTGTCTAATGTATGTGTGTCAAATGTATTACAAAGTAGTATTCTAAAACATTAAAATATGTAACTTTACAGAATTACGAATTAATTCATCAAAAACATATGCTCACAGTAAACTAATCTCTAACTTAAACTTCTGATTAACATTAGCTTATCACGGTATTGAGCATCTAATGATCTGATAACCAAATGGTATGATCATTACTTTAACTTAAATAATAGTATGACGAATTCACGATATTATCTAACTGGAATCCACCTATAAATTTAATGTCGACATCGTTTCTAATATTTCTAATGTAACTCAATTGAATTACACCACATAAGTAAGAATTTCTTTTAATTTAACATTGTTTTGGTCTTCTTAAACATTTATTTAGTCAGAGATAATTTTAATTATAAAACCTTGCCAATTTGAAGCACCACTTACTTAGTTGTTTCGAATGCTACCCCTAGTGAAACATAGACCGCCGACCACTATTCCACAACCCACTCTGTCCTGAGCCTTCTTTTCTAGTTCCATCCAATTCTTGTTCATTTTTCTCATGTCTATCTCCATTTCCCGGCGTAATGTGTTCTTTCGTCTCTCTCTTCTCCTTCGGCCTTGAGTATTCCATGTGAGGGCTTGTCTTGTGGCGCAATTGGGTGATTTCTTCAATGTATGTTCTATCCACTTCCAACGCTTCTTCCTGATTTCTTCCTCCACTGGGATCTGGTTTGTTCTCTCCTACAGTAGGTTGTTGCTGATAGTGTCCGGCCAACAGATCTGACGTGTTTTGCGTAATAACTGTTAATAAACACTTGTATCATCTGGATGATGACTTTTGTAGTTCTCCAGGTTTCTGCCCGATACAGTAGAACTGTCATGATATTTGTATTGAAAATTCTGACTTTGATGTTGGTTGACAGACAATTGTTTTGAGTTCAAGATGTTCTTGAATCGTAGATATGCCGCTCTTGCTTTGCCGGTCCGCTCCTTCACACCTGCATTAGATCCACCGTTTTCATCAATGATGCTTGTAGTGTCCCGATAAGAATAATGAATGGTAATTTTTGGGATCCAATTATGGACCAATATTATGAGTACATTTTTATCGTATAATTGTTATGCGACTAAACTGTTCATATTCATACCCCTCTTATTATGAGCTTTATGTTGACCTATGAACTATTATTGTACGATTTACCATTCATGAATTGTTCCCTATCTGTTAATCGCTACCTCCCTCATTCACAGCCACTTCTGGCTAATTATTGTACAAATGTTATTTTCTATTTTATTGGTACGTTGTAGTCGATCGATAATACACTGCTCTCTAGTCTTTCAGTAAAGGACACAACAATTGGCACGGGGTAAAAATCGATCCAAGTTGAAGTCACAACAATGCTGTCCAGGTATGTAAAAGATTTTACATCTTCCAAATCCTCTCCATCAATTGTGATTCGATTGGTCTATGTTGTGTTGTGTCGGAGAATCTTGCTTCTCTCCTTGTGTATGTTGAGACCAACTGCTGCTGAGGCTGCTGATACACTGGTTGTCTTCTCCTGCATTTATCGTTGCGTGTGCGATAGAAGAGCCATATCATTTACGAAGTATAGATCGTCAAGCTGCATTCCAGCTGTCCATTGTATCCCATGCTTCCCCTCAGATGTTGGCGTCTTCATGATCCAGTCGACCACCAAGAGAAAGAGAAATTATGAGGGTAAGCAACCTTGCCTAATACCGGTCTTTACTCGGAACGAGTTTGTCAACTCTCATCCATGCACAATGTTGTAGTTTAATCTATCACCGGAGTTCCGTATGATATTGACTATCTTCTTCTGTCCACACTGTCAAATGCTTTCTCGTAGTCAATGATGTTGATGTAGAGTGGTGAATTCCATTCGATTGATTGTTCCACAATGACCCGTAATGTTGCGATTTGGTCAGTACGCGATCGATCCTTACGGGATCCAGCCTGTTGATCTTAAAGTTGAGCGTCTACTGAGTCCTTCATTCTGTTTAAGAATATCCTGTTGAAGACTTTTCCTGGTATTGAGAGAATGGCGATGCCTCTGTAATTCTTTGGTATCTTGATCAGGTGTCCTTCTTTCCCGTCTGTTGGTACCTGTACTTTATCTCAAATCTTGCTGAAGAGAATGTGGGATATCTGTGAAGTTACTGCTACATCTGCTTTCAGTCCCTCTGCTGTAATGTTGTCTGATCTCACTGATTTACCGCCCTTTATTTATTTGATGGGCCAATATTGACTGGGAGGTGTGTGGGTACTGGTTCGATGTTGGGTAGGTTCAGTAGCACTGGTTCATTCAACGGTTCCATGAAGTGCTCTACCCCCCCCTCTGTTTTTCTGTCCTTCAATATTAGTGATTACTTTTCCTTTCTTACTTCTTACAATTTGAATCATTATTTTGTAACGAACAAAAAAAGGTAAACAAATAAATAAACAAAAAAAAATTTCTATCGATATTTTGTTGTTAAATCAAGTTTTATCAACAAGAAAAAGAAGAAGATCTAGTTTTTTTTATTTTTGGTATACAACCCATAATTGAAAAATAGTACTAAAGTGAACAAAAAAAAATGGATAGAAAGACTAACAACAACACAGTGGAATACATTAACTCAGTCAAATAATCAACATAAAAATATAAGAAAAACAAATTATAGTCCTTATCATCATCATCATCATCATCATTATCATCATTCAATTAACAACAACAACAACAACAACAACAACAACAAAAATTTGTTTATAAAACTTTCAGGAAACTGTAATAATCAATGAAGATCTCATATTCAACAAACGTTAAACCGGATAAAACATCTTACATTTGGACAAATCATAGAAAGTGATAATTTATAGTTATATAATATACCTTTGTGGGCCAAGGTCATTTTTCATTGGTTTTCAGGAGAACCAGACAACATCCGGACTTTCACATGACAATCCAAACCGTACAGCTCAATCCCGCTTCACAGGAGAACCAGACGCTGTATAGGCTTTAACGCTACAATCTGAATAGTACAGCTTAAACCTATGGCGCAACCACATAGATACCAAGCAGCCTGGTCGACCATTCGTACCATTTATATAGACATTCACGTTACATGTATAGTTATTCTGATCAACGATCGAGTGAATCAATGATGCACAACACAAGCAGGCTAAAGATGACCTATTCTGCTTACACGACTGTCAAACTTATTAATGTTAGCAATGGTGATATGCCTTGGAAGGTCTCAGTGACAATGGCCCATGAGAACCCTGAAAAGCAACCACTAGTATGAATGAAACCGGTTACCCAGTAAACCAATTTTGTGCATGAACAGTCACCAAAACGTGTCAAAGCAATGCCGAACCATCCACAATATCAATAGCGAACCTCCAGCCTCATATTAGATCTTCAGCTTTACATAGCCATATAGCTTATACTGCATACAACACATATGTAGGGTAGTAGGCGAAATAGCTCAACCTGAAGCGTTAGGGCTTAAATAACACTTAAAACCCATTGTCTGGTGTCGGAATACTATTATTAGAACATCAAGATCATTTTTATCGCATTTGCGAAATTTTCATTTTTCCTACTTTTCAGACCTTAAGTTAGGGGTAATATCCCTAAATCAAAAAAAGTGATGAATAATTATTAGTTTTTTTAGTAGTACATAACAAATGTGTACATCAGTTCAAATAACCGCTTCTTATTATCATATCAAGATAAAATTGCCAAGGCGAATCTTAGACTGTTGTGATAATCGAAGTAAAGTATGATCGGTCATTGGGCGTAGACAAATAGCTATAGCTTACAGACTATTAAATTATTGATTTCCTCTCTTCTCATTGATTTCTACACAGAACTCATTATGTATGACTGCTTGTAATTGTATTGAATAAAGTATTCTCTAGTGTTATTATGGTTCTTCAGGTTTTAGGTCGCAGATCCTTGTTCTGATATAACGTGATTAGTTCTATTAACGCACCAACGTATTTTGTAATATACGTGTAAAGAGGAAAAACTATTGTGAACCATCCGTTATATCAATTACTATTATCAATAATTTGGTCTTAAAAAATGCCTATCCGTAAGGTTACTAGTAGTTAATGAATTCTAGTAAGGAGCCTTGATCAGTGAAATTTAACCGTGTTAAAATTTACAAAGCACGGCGAAACTAAAATTTATGGACAAGCCAATCAGAAGCGTTTGTGGAATTTCAGGGACACGGTACCGATTTCAGTACTTGTTGCTCATGTACGATTGGTTTACAGCGAATTTTAGAGAAGACGTGATAATTGAGCGGCTGCAACTGATGGGACTACTAAGAAGTTACTTTATTTGTGCCTGCGGTAATTAAATGACTGCTGTGCCGAGTTCAGACTACCGTGATGAGATGAAGTCTGCTCAAACGGGAACCTTCTTCGCTCGATCGCGATTGAGACTGAGACAAATCATGATGTCATAAGCAAAGATGGATAGTGGATAGCAGTGAGATGGAAGACCCACGTCTCGTCCTCTTTGGGACTCGTCAGCTGGATGTACCTGCATCTGAGTTGGTGTTCACTCTGGGACTCGAACCCAGTCCATTCGCTTCAAACGCCATCGCGTTATGTACTCAACTACTGAGTCCTGATAGCCACTTGTTTGTAAAATGGGGTGAATTTTCATTCACTTGGCATTGTTTTACTTGAATCTTCTGATTGAGGTTTAAGACTGTAATCGATCAGTCTGTTATTGACATAAAGCTTGTAAATTAAAGCAATATCGATGCCATACGCACAGTATGCACATATGCCAATCTCAGTCTTAAACCTCAATGGGAAGATTTAAGCAAACAATACCAAGTAAATTGGATAATGTCATTTGAAAACTTAAAAAGTACTGAAAATGATCGACACCAGTTCACGTTTACAGACGTGTCTATACCGTCACCACACCATTTTTATTACTTCATTGATCCTGACGATATATCCTGTAAATCTTGTAGAGATACTGATCAATCGTTTTGTAAATCATTTAACCATTATTCTCAAATTGTGATTACACTACAATTACAATACATGTTTTGACTTAGTAGAAATAGAGCATAGTACACTTTGCCAATTAGTGATCGGCAGTTAGAATTTAGCAGTTCAGTAATCGATATCTTTTTAATACATAATGGTAGCCATCACGATGTCTTTGTACTTTTACGTATCTTGTAAAATGATAGTTTGTAAAATTTTCATAAACGTGCCTAATAAGGTGACATAATGTTCTGTGAAAACAAACAAGGTAACAGATAACTTATTGAAATATCTAAATGACAGGAACAAGTAGTCCAGATATATTCAAGTACATATATATTTAAAAACATATAACTATTTCTTAAACAAACATAAGTTGATCAACAGTTGAGATCATGAGTCAATTGAAGCTAGACCACCATGGAAAACCTGGAAGCACTGGACGGCCGTTTCGTCCACGATCATTTGATATATTTAGTACAAAATACATTATTATTATTATTATTATTATTATTATTATTATTATTATTATTATTAGCTTTATTCAATATTATATTATTGGTACAATATCGAATTCTCAGCACAAAGTATTTCAACAAGTTTCCGTTTCTTTCTTCTTGGTCGGTCCTCGCGATAAATACTGAGTGGTCGCCAGCTAGATATTATCAATCCAGTAAATGGACATGGGAATGATGTACATTCTTTTCGTTGTATATTGCCAGCAACCATATTCTCTCATTTTGAGCTTTTTGTAACTTTGATAACGAAAGGTTGTACATTTTTCAGAAACGCAGCAGAATGGGTTGTGCGATTAATAGACATAATGATATATTAAAACAAATAAAAATAGATAACTTGTTGAAATATTTAGATGGCAGGAACAGGTAGCCCAGATGCTCAAGCAGGCCGCCGATCTATCAAACACAATGTGTTGCTTAAGTATTTTAAATTTTCAATAATCTTTAAGTCACCAAACAACAGACCTTCTAAATTTGAATGGAATGTTTTTTAACTATTCATTTCATAATATGTTCAAACTGTGAATGGGTACTGTTTTTTCGACTGTATACAATATATAGGTTTAAAATAATTTTTTACTTACTTAATTACACGACACGTGTTACTCCCATTGGAGCATAGACCGCCGACCAGCATTCTAAAACCCATTCTGTACTGGGCCTTCCCTCATAGTTCCATCCAATTGTTGTTCATTCTTCTCATGTTTGTCTCAATTTGTCGGGTTATTGTATTCTTTGGTCTTCCTCTCCTCACTTGGACTTGAGGACTAAAAATGAGAGATTAACTTGCGACACAGCTGGGTGCTATCATCAGTGTATTTCCTATCCACTTCCAATGCTTCTTCCTCATTTCTTCCTCCACTGAAACCTGGTTCGTCCTCTCCTGCAGTAGGTTGTTACTGATAGTGTCTGGCCAACAGATCCGAAGTACTTTGCGCACACAACTGTTAATAAACACTTGTATCTTCTGGATGATTGCTTTCATAGTTCTTCAGGTTTCCGCCCAATACAGTTAAAATGTCTTAACATTTGTGTTGAAAATGCTGACCTTGGTGTTGGTTGACAGACTGTTGTTTTGAGTTCCAGATGTTCTTCTTTAGTTGTAGATATTCTGCTCTTGCATTGCCGATTTGCGCCTTTACATCTGCATCAGATCGACCGTGTTCATCAATGATGCTACCCAGATATGTAAAGGTTTTTACATTCTCTAAAGCTTCTCCGTCAAGTGTGGTTTGATTGGTGCATATTGTGTTGTATCGGAGAATCTTGCTTCTCTCTTTGTGTATGTTGAGACTTACCGCTGCTGAGGCTATTGCTTCACTGGTTGTCTTCTTCTGCATTTGTTGTTGCGTGTGCGATAGAAGAGCCAGATCATCTGCGAAGTCTCGATCTTCCAAACTTATTTATAGAAATTGATATATCCAGTTGAAGTTAAAAGTGATTCAATTATTAGTGAATGAAATACTCACCGGTTAAACAGTAATTAATTACTTATCATATTATCCATGAGTGTTCATTTGTTCATGTACCGTATCAAAATAGATATCGAGTATAAATCACCTAATCTTAAGACCCTTAATATTTTACTCAGATAAAGCCATTTAGTTTTACAGTTGTTTAGAAGTCCTTCTATTATCTGTATCGTATTATATATATTAGATAACGACTTAATGCTATGAAGGTAAATAAATCAAAGAACTTTGGACTGAAATTCAAGATCTGTTATCATAACTCTAATTGGTTCGTCCATAAATTATAATTTCACCGAACAAATGGATAGTGGTTAGCAGCGGAATCTAGGACGCATCTTTCATCTTATTTAGAACTCGTCAGCTGAATGTACTTGTATCACATATTTGATGTTCACTCTGATACTCGAACGCAGTACCGTTCGCTTCAAACGCTATTGCATTATCCACTTAACGACTTAATTGATTTAGTCCCATCAACAACAACAACAACAACAACAACAACAACAACAAAAGAAGAAATTCAAGTGAATTCTATCTATTCAATAGGATATTGATCTGAACCTTTCTCTATTCAATTCTTACTTTGATTTATTATACCTAGTTATGCTTTGATCATTTTACCGTGGCAATTAATCTTTCTTTAATCCGAATTGTATAATTTATGAAATTCATTTCCTGTTTTTTTATTATTTTTTTTATTTTTAGTAATCTATTGTCTCCACTCTTTTCCTTTTTTTGTTTCCAGTTTTTCTATGCTTCCATATATTCCATATAACATAGTCTATGGATAATGAACATTATAAATAATTCCTTTAATATTCGTGGTATGTTTATTGATTGATATACAGTCATTGAAATATGAAATAGTGGTGAGACTATAATTTATGGACGACTTATGAGCGACGATAATGTAGCCTTTAGAATGCTCACCTACTGACTAGTGTGGTGTGTGTGCTACTAATATTGACATAAGTAGTATATGACGCGAGTCAGGAATGTAATGTCTGGCTGCAGAAGATGGAGAAGATCAAGAAAGGAAAAAAAAGCGGGAATAGAAAGAAATTAGTATGGAAATTCAAGAACAATGAAGTTCGAGACGATTATTGAACATTTTGCAAATTAAGTATTACAGTATGGTATAGATCGGCTGTCTTCACCTGTGTTCTCCTTCACTACAGCTAGGACTAAATGAAGGTTTTAAATCTATGTGAAGGATAAGGATTATGATTTATAGTTGATGTTTAAAGTTAAAAATTATATTTAAAGCTTTCATCATGAATTGACATCATCTAAAATGCCAAAATGTTATGAAGGTAAATGGATCAAAGAATTTTGCACTAGAATTCAAGATCTGTGATCGTAACTGTATTTAGTTCGTCCATAAATTATAGTTTCGTTGAACAAATGAATAGTGGTTAGCAGTGGAATCTAGGACGCATGTTTCATCTTATTTAGGACTCGTCAGCTGAATGTACTTGCATCGCATATTTGATGTTCAGTTTGATACTCGGATGCAGTACCGTTCGCTTCAAACGCTATCACATTATTCACTTAACTACTAAGTCCTGATATCCACTTAAATACGCCACGGGGTAAGGTTTAAATTCAATTGGTATTGTTTACTTGCTGTTTAGCACTGCAACTGATCAGTCTCTTATTGGCATATGTACATCCTATGCGTATTGCCTCGATATAATCATACATCAATGTTACTGAATATAAATAGGTACATAATTCTCTGGTTAACTGTTTACTAATCAGATAATCCAATCCTGTTTACAATGTTGAAAGTACGTATTTACTGTAATGTGTATAAGACATCCGATGTGTAACAAATAGTACGTTCTAATAACAGATTATATGCATTTGAAAGTGGATCTAATACATGAGAAGTAATTTCATTGACTATCTCATAAATTTTAGATAGTGTAATAAGAAGACGAAGATTATCAGAACTATGTGATATATCAGTGCCATTCATGATGATGTTAGGTTGTTAAACAAAACAAAAATGGAAAATGGCTATCGCCTTAAATTAATATATAGATGAAAAGTTCATGGTACAGTGAGATCTACTATAGCCTTGGCAGAAACAAATGCCTGTTTATATCACCTTACCGTTCAGAGGTGATTCAACTAGCCTTTTATTGAAATAAAGGCTTAAATCAGTCATTATCAAGGAAACAACAAGGTCCATGCCTCATCGAAAACCTTAAAGAAATGAAAATGATTGCTTCACATCTCATTGTGTTTACGCATCTAAATGTGTGTGTAGCCACATACATATAGGGAGTAATCGTGTGTGAACAAATACCGAAACAAATTAAATCAAATGACTCAATAAGAGTAGGGGATAAACATTCATCATCCTCTATTGAAACATATCATAAGATTGATCTTAATTCGGCTTTTGTGGTGTCGTACAAAGTGTAAAAGGATGTATACTAAGGTTTATTGAAGCCTTAGCCATGTAAAAATTCAAACGCCCTTTGTGAATTTAAAAACGGTTTGTTCTCACCTTAAACTTACCCTGGTAATATTAACTTATTACCCAGAATGATGAGGTTCCAAATTGTTTTCACATTATTATTTTCTTCATAATCCTTGTCTTCTGTTACCCTCTATTTCTAGTCTAGCCAAGTTCTTAACAAGTATATTATGTGTGATCAAACTGTTCTCAATGTATTTGCGCTAATATATACCACATAATTCTAATAATCTTTGTGTTTTTATTAAAGGGACTAATTACTTTAATTTATCTTATAAATAACTATCCAATTAATTTGTGTTTCAGAAGGGGTTTTATGGAGATAGTAATAATTTCACTGGTTGAGATTATCAGTCGATTGAAGTTGAATCATCAGAGAAAACGTGGAAGCACTCAACGACCATTTCGTCCTATTATGGGACTCCTCAACAGTGTTCACCAACAACCAAAAAAAACAATTTATTTTAACACCGTTGGATGCCAGCTCAGTGGTCTAGTTGGTTAAGCGCCTGGCGCGAGGACGATAGGTCATGGGTTCGAGTCCCGTCGATGCGCGCTGCTGAGGAGCCCCACAGTAGGACGAAACGGCCTTCCGGTGCTTCCAGGTTTTCCATGATGGTTTAGCTCCAATTGACTCATGATCTCAACTGTTGGAATTTATTTAAAATTACAAAAGAATTGTTTTTTTTAAAAAAAGAAAAACAAACTAAACTACACAAGGCATAAACAAACAAAACAAAAACAACATTCCAAACATTTTGTATAGCCGATTTACATTAATCTATTTCATATTCATTATAATAGTGATAGAGAGTTATATTTGTTTACATTGGATTATATTGGATGATGTTTTGTCACAATTACTCTAAGCTCTATATCATTGAATAATAAGAAAGATTACCATAAGTGTAATAGAAGTATATTGTCATTTTGGAACAGTTTCATCAGTCAAAATATATAAATGTTAGAATTTTTATAATGATCTAGATTAGAAGACTTAATGATTGATAGGTGATTAATAGTTGAAGTTATTGTTTAAACTAATAGATTAGAATAGGGATTTATGAAGATTGTAGTAACTTTAATAGCTGAATTGATGAGTTAATAACTGTAGGGTCGTTTCATTCTAGTAGGGATTACTCGGCAGTACCCATGCAGTACATTAATCTATTGCCACATTTGCACCGTTGGATGACGACTCAGTGGTCTAGAGATTAAGTGTTCATGCATGAGACGGAAGTGCCTGGGTTCGAATCCATTGTGGGAGATTATGGATGTGTACTGATGAGATATCCCATAATAGGACGAAACAGTCATCCCGTACTTTCAGGTTGTTGGGATATTCAGAAAAATATTCCAAAAATTATCCTGTTAAGTCTGGTGCTATCTTTAAACTTGGAATGGTATCATTTTCCTACTGGTCAATATTTATTTCGCTTGTCATTTTCCTCTTGGCCAAATATTGTACAAATGTTATTCTCTATTTTATGGTACGATGTGCTCTGCTTGGTTGTTATATAAACAGAGTATGTTTGAAATACATGATTCATATCGCAGAGGTTGAGACTGGTGTTGTGAACTTAACTGGCTGTGCTACGCGGAAAGCAGGACCGATCAGAACTCTAAGCTGCTCATACGGGTTTATGCGTCTTTGATCCGATCGACAAGTCACTGCACATTAATCGGCGGTCACAAGATATAACACAGGTTTTCAATGATGTTCTAGCTTAGATTGACTGATGCATTCTACAGGTGGAATCATTAAAGCAAACTCAAAATACAATCATTTTATATACAAAAATTTCATTATCGTTTAAAATAAAATCAGATGGCATTACTTCGTAAGGTATAGTTTTCAAAATTATTACTTTATTATTGACAAAGTAAGTCATATATCATTGAATAAGGGATTTGCTTTAAATGATGGAAAAAAAAAGACTTTTGGGAAGACGGATCTTCATTTGATCACTATACATATATGAACTCAAATGAATAGTCAAACAATATTTCATCCTACTTTTATAATAAATAGCTATTGTTCAGAAACTGAGACATTTATAGTACTACTGAAGAATTTTTAACAATATGACATTCATGGTTATCAGGAAACATAATGACATTGAATTTTTGAAAGTAAGGTGAATAGATCACATATCTAGAAGGCAGTCACATAAAATAGTTAAACAGGATGCAAAAAGTTATAGTTCATGAAGAAAACACATTACCAAAGAATTTGAGATAGTGGAGAAGATTTATAGCTTAGGTAGATGGTTTTGATGGAGTTTTGTTCTCTGAGCTAGATGGTTTGGTCGTGAAGCTTTCATTGTTCTTCTGAACGACATTATCAGCACAAACTTCAGATAGAAGTGAAGCATTCGGATTTCTCCATATGTGGTTCACAGCTTGTCCTGTACATCTTGATATTGATTGGTTCATACTGACCTTAAATTTGTCATTGTTTACTTCTTTGTTTTGGTCGATACGACCAAGAATTTATCAGAACCAGATGTTTTTATATTTCTGAAATGGATACCATTGAATGACAAACAAGTAGTTTGAATCTTAAATACTAACTGTGAGGTCTTCGGTACAATCTTTTACCGAGACTATATAGTTATTTAGTGCTTCTACATGATTGTTTCTGATAAATCAACTGAAGCTAGTTTATGGAGAATATCATTTATAGATCAAATGAGTCTCCATAATACTCATCAATAAAAACAATTATGAAATGAATGTCGAAACATGTCTTCTTTTTGAAGTAAGCTATGGTAATCATGATCATAACAGCTATGAATACTTCACAATGGAATTGTCCAATTCAAATTATATGATACTATTTCAATTGTTCATCAAATTCTTCAGTCACCTCCATCACTTCTGGTTATGATGTTCAAACGTACACATATTCTTTGTAACATTATTATTACTATTATAAAACTGACAGATACTGAATTCACTTGGTATTGTTTACTTGACTCTTCCTATTGATGTTTCGAACTGCATTTATTCAATCTGTTATTGGCATATGTACATCCTGAGAGTATTACCACGAGATTGTCTTAATTTATATCCATTTTTGCTTACAGATATTCGGTTGTGTAATTTTTTTAAAGTCCATAATCAGCTAACGATCATCTCGCATGTTTATCTATAATAAACTCATTTTGATATTTATATACCATATGATCTTGTGAATAACACGATGGTATTTGAAGCGAATGGTACTTGATCCTAATCCCAGAGTGAACATCAAGTCTGGGATGCAGGTACATTCAGCTGACGAGTACTAAACAGGATGAAACGCGCATCCTCCATTCCACTGCTAGCCACTATCCATCTTTTTTTACAATGCTTGTGAATGAAGGTAATATCGAGGCAATCTGCACAGTATGCACATATGCCAATAAGAGACTGATCAATTGCAGTCCTAAATATCATTGAAAAATTTCAAGTAAACAATACCAAGTGAATCCAATTACGAGTTCACCCTACTCGGTAAACGAAACGAAGGTCAAAGATACAGTGACACGATAGGACATTGTAATCCGTTGTCTCCGACCCTTCTATCCAGATCAAGAAGTCTTCAGAGAGAATGTATTCTACAAGCGCTCAGAAATTACGATGTCACTAAGCACACAAATCAAGCTTATTTATACAATGATAGAAACGACCTTAGAACAGTCACAAAATACTAAAAAAATCCGTCAACCAATGACAGTCAACGATTTCCCAATGAGAAATGTAAGCTGTAAGTCAACTAAGTGTTTCAAAATAAAATTACGAAATTATGATCTTTTCCAAGTAAGTTCTGGGGATCTAACATACTCAACACTATCCTTAATATCAGTCATTTTGTATATGATTTTCTGTCACTTTTCTCTTACCTTACCATGTATGGTTTGTTGTGAAAATGTCATTTTGTAATATCATTAAACATAACTCTATATTACTATACTTGATCGCCGTAATCAGTGTCTTTTGCCTTTTACTTACTGGGTTATTATCCATTTATGCTTTATTGATACTTTCCAGTTATATGACCACATTCTTATGCATTGTTACCATTTATGAATGGCATATCGATAAATTTATACGGAGAAAATGTTTTCTAACAATTGTAAGGTAAGAAATATATGAAAAATAACATTCTTATTACATTTTTAACTATATAGAATTATTAACATGTTAAATATATATATTCGGTTACTCCTCGTGAAGAAGCGTAGGCCGCTCACCAGCATTCGCCATCCAACCCTGTCCTGGGCAATCCTTTCCAGCTCCTTCCAATTGTTATTCATCCTTTCCATATCTGCTTCTATTATCCGACGTAATGTGTTCTTTGGTCTTCCTCTTTCCCATTTCCCTTCAGAATTCCAAGTTACGGCTTGTCTCGTAATGCAGTTTGATGATTTGCGTAATGTATGTCCTATCCATTTCCATCGTCTTTTCCTAATTTCTTCTTCAGCTGGTGGTATCTGGCCAATGGATGTTGAGTATCTTGCGTAGACAGCTATTTATAAGCACTTGTACCTTCTTGATGGTGGTTGTTGTAGTTCTCCAAGTCTCAGCTCCATACAGTAGAACTGCCTTGACGTTGGTATTGAAGATTATGACTTTGATATTGGTAAACAGTTGTTCTGAGT
The DNA here is from genome assembly GCA_944470375.2 of Schistosoma guineensis. Taxonomy (NCBI): domain Eukaryota; kingdom Metazoa; phylum Platyhelminthes; class Trematoda; order Strigeidida; family Schistosomatidae; genus Schistosoma; species Schistosoma guineensis. Next base: position 4,192,688 of record OX103890.1, on the reverse strand, counting down.
TCCATTTGTTCTTTATTTGTAGGAATGCCAATCCTCGCCTTTACGTCTGCATCTGAACCTCCTTGTTCATCGACGATGTTTCCCAGGTATATGAAGGATTCTACAGGTTACATAACAACTTTAGATCAAAATTTCAAATTTCAAATTTTTACTTATCATAGTTACTATGACAACAAGGTAGTTACGCAACGAAAAAATCCCACAAGTAGCCTATCTACTATCAATTTACTCGTAATAAATGCTTATTGATCTTCTCATTGGATCTATCGATTATGGTTATAAAAAAAAAACAAAATATACTTGACTTATGAATTTTGAAAAACCTTTATTGACGTAAAATTTGATTGGAAATTTACGAATCATGGAAAAAAACTAGCTTTTAAACGTTTTAGAATATGATCAAAGTACACATAACTAACTAACTAACAAATTCAGCCTACAAGGTAGCTTTGGACATGTTTGTTGTGTTAGATAGAAGGAACAAATTGTTTTGGTTGTATTAGGTTAATTATTGTCGAGTCTTAAAGATTGGAAATCAGCTGTAAGATATCTTTCTTTCTAGTCCGATTATCGATTAGTTCACTTATATTATCAGTAGAACCAGTGAAGAACGCTTGAAGTTTTCCACCTATCTGTTCCTCTGTTCTTGAATCTCGGTGATTGTCTTGAATTCTTTGTACTTAACCGATCTCTCTTTTTTTAAGTTGTAAATATGATCGGCTTAATTCTGTGTATTATGATTCGATGAAATCCATGTCGCTTTGTGTATGCGTTTGTGTGGGAATATAGTGCCGCCTATAACTATTTTGTTCAATGCATATGAATTTACAAATCTCTCATCATTCTGGTTTCTCTCTCTCAATCCATGTCGTCCCATAATGTAATCATACCCGATGTTGTTCATTGACGTTTAGGTCTCCCATCAGAATGGTGAGATCATTTCTTGGGTACTTCATTATGATTGATTGCAGCCTCACATAGAACTAATCTTTATTGTCGTCGTTGCTATCATTGGTGAGTGTATAATGTTAGATAACGTTCATCGTGATTCCCTCCTTCTTTGTTTTAGAGGATGCTTTCACGGTCATGGATCCATGAGATTCCCATCCTATAATAGCATTTCGTGCCTCTTTGGAAGGCGTTAGAGGAACTCCCTGAGCGTGTGGAGCGTTTTTCTCTTCGTGACGGAAATGCAGCATCATCTCACCCGTATTTAGTTTTCACTGTCCAGCTTGGGTCTAATGGGTTTCGCTTATTCCCAATACTGCCAATTTGTATCTCCTTGTTTTTGTTGCTATTTCGCTGGTCCTCTTGGTCTTTCACATTGTCCGGACGTTCCATGTACCTATGTTAAATGTTTCTGTGGTTGTTAAAAGTCGCATCAGTCTCGTGACTTCTGAAGAATCTTGGCTTTCATCATGAGGAGTCATAATTCTTCTGAAAGAAAGATCCTTCAACTAGGAGGTCAGAGTTTAAATGGTTTAACCTATTTACTCTGGTTAGCGCTATTTTTGACAAAGTTGTTTTCTATGGGATGGGATTGCTGACCCCATGCTCAACCCTTTTCCCCTATGTGGGCTTGGGATCAGCAGTAACCCCAGAATAGCTACAGGCAGATTTTATAAATATATGATTATGAGAAAATAGAATGAGCTTATTATATACAACCCTTTTTTTGGTTGATGCAGTCATTATCTACTTGACAAAATAATTTCGTCAAACTATAAAACATCCTGTGTAAAAGGTGTATAATTCTCTTTTCCTGATCCGGTATATATTGGTAAAAACGTTATAGAAAAGTATTATCGATTACGATCGATATTTTTTTATCTCTTATATGGAAAACGGATACAGATACAACCGTATTCCGTAATCCAATGTAGATTGGTGTAAATTCCCCCGATTCATATCACTACAACATTAGGAGACTAGTGCAATGAAGTTGAGTAAACATAAATAGTGTAATACAGAAAGAACAAACATCAGCCCTTAGTTTTGATAGTCTGAAATAATTACTTAGGTTTTAAACGAATTTTAGTCACGTTTATTTTGTGAGAAAAAATACCATAAGTATAACCATTTAACTAGTATAGGGGTTGTGGAGATTACTTAGTTTTTAATTGAAATCATCAACCGATTGATGTTGGACCACCTTTGAAACCTGGAAGCACTGGACGGCGAGCGAGATCGTGGATGCGAACCGCTGAGGAGTCCCACAATAGGACGAAATGGCCATCCAGTGCTTCCAGGTTTCCAAAGGTGGTCCAACATCAATCGGTTCATGATCTCAATCAAAAGCTTCATAACCATTTTTTAAATTTTCGCTCCATAAAACCAATCATACATTGATAACAATTTATTCTGGTTTCTGACATTCGTTCACTGGATGGTTTTTATTTATCGTCCGTTATAACACAATGGAAACTGAGGAATAATATTCAGCATAAGATTTAGGGAAATGTAACTATTAAAACTGTTTTAACTATTTCGCCAAAATCATGACTACATTACGTAAGATCATAAATCATCGATTATTATCATGTCTTAGATACAGGAAAGTAGTCAACAGCTTTATATTCATCTCTAACATTCTTTCTACTTACCCCCTTTACTAATCAATATAGATGGCTGAAATAGACAATTTATAAGCATGCTCATACAATACATATTTATGTACGTTTTTTTTGTTTAAAATGGACTAATATATACATGGTTAGATCATCAATAGCTTGTTTAACTTTACAAAATAGTAATTATAGAGGATATAGTGAGTGAGAAAAATCAACCTTCAACTATACAAACTTCATTGTAATAAGGTTCAGAAAAGTAAACTATACTAATGATAAACTTTAATTGGTGGTTTTACAAAGTTCAACTGTAAAGTAGTACTCTCTGATATTACCGAGAAGAAATAGAAGTAGTAACTCACCGATGTCGCAATTTAACCAAAGTTGAAAATGTATACAAGAAGGTTTCGTTTAAGTAATATTAACTGTGTTGTAAGTTTTGGAACGTCTCAGATTCTAAGATTTCATCTATCATAAAACAGTGGTGATTAGTATGGATGAGTTATTAATTGGCATCAAAGCATTTTTCCCTGAAATATAACCACTATAACATTAAAGAGTAGATACAAAATCCGGAGACATTGGATATCTGTTTCGTACTAGTATGAAACTCCTCAGTAGTATGTATCCACAATTCCTCACACGGTACTCAAACACAAAACATTCAGTCTCACCTGCGAACTCTTAACCTCTAGACCACTAAGTCTTCATCAAACAGCGTTAATATCGAACTTCAATTGTAAAAAGTACTACGATCTCCATAAATCCCCATCCTGATAAATGATTATAAAAGGCTAAGTGTAGTATTTATTAGTTTCCTTTTTACTAAGTACACTTCAAATAGTGCCAATCAAATAATAACTTAGTTTCAGTAAGACAACAGTACAAGATTTATGTACTGTAGTTGAACAGGATAATTTTCAGTTAAATTTGAATTGAAAATCAACCCAGTACATTTTACATTGAATAAATAGGTTTGCCAAAGTCTAACCCCTCTTGATATTTTTTTTTCATTGATAAGAATATACTTGATATAAACGTGAACGTCTTTTTTAAGTGTTTTACGCTAAGTACACTCACTAAGGTTAGTCTGAAATATAAAACTTTTTCAAAGTATAATTATACATTAAAGAGCTAGAGCTCTACCTATGTGAAATTGTCTAGAAATTTGTACTTTATTTATGACAGATAAAATATATTATTATTGTCATTATTATTAGTGATAACTTTGCCTGGAGCCCTTCTGGAGATACTGCCGGTCTCAAGTTCGGATAAAGGAAGAGGGTTGGACATGGAGTTAGCGACTTCATCCCGTAGGAAACTAACTCGCTAAAAAAACGCTAACCATAAAATGATTATTGATGACTTTATTATATTTTTGATACAATATAGAATTCTTAGCATAAAGTATTTCAACAAGTCTTCCATTTCTTATTTGTTGATCGATAGCTGACGATAAATATTGACTGATCACCAGTTAACTGTTAGCAGTTCAGGAATCAATATCTAAATAATGTTCCTTCTTTTCAATGCATATTGCCCGACACCATGATGTCACTGATTGTACCGTTTTTTAACCTATATACTGAAAAGATTTAATTTATTGATTTAATCAGGTTCAAACAGTAGTAACTATTCAATAATGAAACTGATGAATATGAACCATACTATTTAATAAAAGAAAAAGGTAAAGTATACAAGAACTTAAACCAATAAATTTAAGTAATTTAATAATATTCTAAGTTAAAATAAATCCAAAGTGAGATAGTAATTCACTGATGACAATGACAGACGATGGCGCAACTTCGTGAATTGATTGAAGTTAGACATTAAGACGACTGGATATTGGCAGGCTTAGTGGTCTAGAGGTTAAGCGCTTGCGCACAAGACTATTAGGTCCTGAGTTCAAATCTCGCGAGGCAAGATAGTAGATGCGCATTGGTGAGGAGTTTCATACTAGGAACTAACAGTGGTCAAGTGCTTCCAGGTTTCCCATGGTGGTCTGCCTTCAACTGACGAATAAATTCAATATATAAATTACTATAATATCTACAAAACCCCTCTCTGATTGAGTATTGAAGCTTACTATGAGATAATTTCAGTCTCACTATATGATTTTATGATTCTTATTGAATAGTCAGTAATAAAACGATGAAATTACGTCTAATAATAGTTTCAAGACAGTTTATCAATAATAATAATAATAACTTAGTAGCAATGTTACCGTTTTAATGTTTTTTGATTAGCGTTTTTTCAGCGAGTTAATTTTCTACGGAATGGTGTCGCTAACCCCATGCCCAACTCTCCTCCTTTACCCGGGCTTGAGACCGGCAGTATCCCCAGAAGGGCTCCAGACGAAGTTCAATAGCAATGTTAGCTGTTAAAATTCGTTTGTTCATATAGAGTGTCATATTAAACAAGGTTTGTTATCATTATAATTTAATTGTAATGTATAAATGAATAATAATGATTTGTTCCATTGGCATGAAATTCAATTAGTCATTTACCTACATAGTACAATATCTAATTATGTACTGATGATATTTATTATAAGCGAAAATTATGAATGAAATAATCTCAGCCATTGAAACTTAAAATAATTCCAACGTTTCGTCCAGCAAACGTATCTGAACTTCTTCAGGATAACAATCAAAGTAGGATAATATGAGTCAGTTATATGTGGATCATGTGAATAGTTTACAATGTGATGATAAATGAATGAATTGTGTATGTATGTATGTATGTATGTATTATTAGTAGTAATGCGGTTTGGCTGATGTGTTTTGTACCAAAGTCACAGTTGTAAAAAAATTAATTAACATAAATAATAATCTCGTTAGAGATGACAAGTTGAATTGAATATAGTTTTGTCTACACTTAGGAACAACAACTACCCAAAAGAGTATTTAAAGAAGATTATTAGAAATGAAAGAAAAACGAAACTAGAATGTATACTGAAAGATTGAAAGTCCACCATAGTCATCCCATACCGTAGTGAAACATCGGAATGAATGAAAATGATTGTAAACAAACATGATATAAAAGTGTATTTTCGGGTTTGTGACATCATAAGATCAGCATTAGTGAAAGTTAAGGATGGATTCCTAAAAGAAGGACAATAAAATATTATCTATAAGATCAACTGTGATGATTGCAATGCAGATTATGTGGGTGAAACATTCAGACAATTGAATGTAAGGTTGAAAGAACACAAACAGTGTTTGAAAAATGCTCTCAAATCCTTGGTTGATGTAAAGAAACTTGAGAATAGGTCGGCGATAGCGTTACATGCATTGGAAACAGGACACAAGATCAATTTTGAATGGACCAAAATACTTCAGAAAGGCTATAACCTACATAATTAAAGATTGCCAAATGAAGCGCTGTGTATATGGGTAGATAAGAACAGCCTGAACCGAAAGGTTGATATTCAACTAGCATGTAGTTGGCAAATATTCGTTAACAAGTAATTGGATCCATTCTTTATTCCACCTGTTTATTTCATATGCAACGTTATTTTGCCTGAAATTAATGTCCGTTATTTTAGCAATACAGTTATGTATTTGATGATTCGTGTTTTACATCACATCAAAAAAATAAAAAATCTCATTGTTGTTTTTTTTCATTTTTTCACTTCATATTAGATCACTACTTACCTACTTACTTACGCTTGTGGCCCACCACCCAATGGAGTATATGTTGTACAGATTAATTACTTACGTACTTACTTAATTATGCTTGTTACTCCCAATGGAGCATAGGCCTCCTAGAGCCCCCATGGGAATACTGCCATTCCCAAGCCCAAATAAAGGAGGAGAGTTGAGCATAGGGTTAGCAACCCCATCCCATAGAAAATTATCTCACTAGAAAAAAACGCTATTATAATGCTACATTAATTATAACATGATATAATTTCATTGTAAAAATATTTATAACACAACAATTCTGTTAACTTGGTATTGTTTGGCTTGTATCTTCCTATAGGACGAGTCCTAGAGTGAATATCAACTCTAAGATGCAGGTACATCCAGTTGACGAGTCTCAAATAAGACGAAACACGCGTCCTGGATCCTACTACTAGCCACAGTTCATCACTGCTTACAAAATAACAATATCGCATTTCAATTGTCTATACTAGGAATGTTAAATGTATAAATATAGTAATAGTCAGATCATTTAATTTTAAGCTGTCACTTTGTAAAGCAAGTTGATTTCCGGCTTCCTTTTTGAAAGTTTTCAAATTTATTTTAATTCTTTATTCTTACAGATCTATCAAATTCTTTTAGTTCAGTCTTATTATTATAACAATTGTCGGTAATATTCAACTGATCTATCATAATGAAGTCATGTTATATCCCAATAAGAATAATGAATGGTAATTCTTGGGATCCATTTATGGATCAATACTATATGTACATTTTTATCGTGTAATTGTTAATTAACTAAACTATTCATATTCGTGTCCCTCTTATTATGAGCTTCATTTTGACCTATGAATGATTATTATACGATTTACCATTCTTGAATTATGCCCTGTCTATTAATTACTATCTCCCTCATTCACAGCCACATTTGGCTAAATCTTGTACAAATGTTGTTTCATATTTTATGGTACGATGTGGTCTATCTGATTGGTATATAAACCGAGTATGTTTGAAATATAAGGATTCATATTCCAGAGGCTGAGATTGGTGTTCTGGACTTAAATGGCTGGGCTAGGCAGGAAGCAGGACCGATAAAGACTCTAGACTACTCGCACGGGTTTTATGCGTCACTGGTTCGATCGATAATTCACTGCTCTCTAATTATCGATATCACTGCGTTATACAATAAACAGGGCACACAGGTTCACAAGTTATAACAAGTCAATTTTATTTTACTACTATTCGTGTAATTTATCATCTTGATAATATAATGTAGTGAGCATATGTTGATTAGTATCAGAAGGGGTTTTGTGGAGAATTTAGTCATTTCAATAGTTGAGATCATGAGTCAGTTGAAGCTAGATCACCATGGAAAACTTGGAAGCACTGGATGGCCGTTTCGTCCTATTGTGGGACTCCTCAGTGGCAGTGCGCATCCACTATCCCGCCCCCTGCGAGACTCGAACCTAGGACCTATCAGTCTCGCGCGCGGACTGTGCATAAGATTTTATACAAGCTATTAGAACTGATTTTGTGATCCGATATCTGACTCCAATGGGATTGTATGAATGTTATATGTCGCCATAAGTTACATTTAATCATCGACTTGAATCGCGTCAGTGAAGAATGTAATTCAATAAATCAAATAGGAGAATAGATGTTTGAATACGTATTTTTTTGTACAATCATTAATCTGAACAGACAATCAGACGGACAATCAGATTTGACTTAGAATTATTCCACAACCAATAAAAAAACCCAGAAAAACAAACAAACAAATGTTTAGCTGATTAAATATATACACTTGATCATATTGAACATTTATTTTGATAAGGCTGCAATTAAATGCAACTCGATTTCGTAAACTTGATAGTCTGCTTAGTGACCAATTAAAATGAAGCAGGAATTATTATATCCGCTATCTCTGTAAGCAGTACCTGTCGGCTTTCTTTGTTCTGTACCTTTTCTGCTATTTCTTTTGTGTAGCTACATAATTTAATGTTTCAATGTGCTAAAATGCAGCAGTTAATGTATTACTCCTATTTATTTATTTGAACACATAAATATTGGTACAAGGAGGCACCAAATACATATGCGCCACACAAATCTCATTTGATATGTGTGAGGGTTGTGATACTGATCAGGTGCCCACACCGAAGCAGGTGGTTTTCTTAGGAGGCCACACCCTGAGACTTTGACCTATAGGTCTGGTCCACAAGGCAGTGGAGCATCGTGAGGAGATGCAGTCTCATGGTAGCCGGTGACCAACGGTTGGTTCATACGCCATTTGTTCCTTCAGGATACTGGAGCCCATGTGCACCATTGTTTTGGGATCCGGTTAAAGCGCCGGACATTCGCTTTTCCTCCTCTCATTTTCGTAAACAACATCGCCACCACGAGAAGGTAGTGAGTAAGGCCTCCCTGGCAAAGGCTATATACGCGTGGCCGTGTGAGAGCATTTCGAGAAGGAGGGAGGGTCCACCACACTCTCGGCCATACCAGGGCATTTGGGGGCTAAATTCTGGTGTAAAATGTTTCTAATTTAGCTTTTTTTCTGGGTTTTTTTCTACAGCTACTCAAGTTAATGTGTTTTTTTAGACAAGCTCGCTAGTATTATGTTATAAAATGATAATTCGTTTTGTTTTGACTATTGTTTTTTACATATTCAAAACCGAAGTTAGTTTTTCTTTTAGCTAAAATAAGTATCGCTGTCGCCTGGGATTCTAATTGTCCACATGTTCGTTTCCAACTGTCTATTATGATGTTATCGGCGAAATGACAGAAAACGATCTCTGGTTTGTTATTTTCTTCAGTATTATGGACAACCTTATCCCATCAACGAGTCAAACTAATACTGAGCGCCCAGCAGTAGTGGATATCAATAATGTTTGTGAAAGGATCCATACACCTGACAACCATAGACGAAGTCACAGATGCTACCAATCTAATGCAGAGGGTTTTGTTATTAAAAACATACCATATGAAAGAAATAGATGGGTTGCACTCATTACGTCGTGCGTGAAAGCAAGCTTAACATCGAAAAGCCGGAAATCTGCTAACAGTGTGTAGTGTATGTTTGCTGTTTCGGCCATAAAAGAAAGCCTGGCGGTCACAATCAGGGAGTAAAAGGGTAAGTAACTGATAATATTTAAACAATTCGACTTTTTTACCTTGATTTCAACCAATCAAACAGTGGCGAGACTATAATTTATGTACGAATCAATCAAGAATCAGATAAGAGGTATCAGATTTTGGCCCGAAATTCACTCATCCATTTGGCTAAATAGAGTTTTGGTATTATAGCTGATGTCAGTTCGTGATGAAAACTTTAAATTTAATTCCTAACCTTAATCATCAACTATAAATCATAATTCGAATTCTTCACACCCTCATATGGTCCTAGTTCTTAGGTGGATACTCTCAAGGTCAGTCTAGTGTCGCTCAAAGGTTGTTCATAAATTATAATCTCACCCTTACTGGATTAAAATTTATGTTTGTTTACCAGTTGCCCAAGTTCTACTGATAAATGGTGACCAATGAAGTTCAGTCCTAATTACGATACGAGTCAATTATTATTTATGATATTAAAATAACGATCAATAAACAATTCTAACTGGCTAGTGTTAGTTATATCATTTATTGACTTTCAGTCCAGCGATATATAGTGATAAGCTTCCTATAGAGCTTCTTGTTGAGACGGCTTCCGAGAATTACATTGCAGCCTCCAGAAACCCTAAAGGACTTGAAACGTTTCCGTCCAATCAGAACGTGATGGTGCAATCTAAAATATCAACGTGGCATGCTACTATTGGACAGTAGCACAACATGCATCATTACAGATTGGCTGAATTATAATGTTGATATAACAAACGTTAATATCTATAAATACTCTTGATTTTCTGTATATTTTGATTCTTACCCAACAAGTACATTAAATACTCGTCAGCTCGATGTACCTGCATCTCACAGTTAATGTTCACTCTGGGACTCGAACCCATATCAATTGCAGTCCTAAATAACAATGCAAAGATAAAAGTAAACAAAAACAAATGAATTTATCGTCAGAATGTTTTAGTTTTTAATAAAAATTAATGTTGAATTGATTCTTTTCAAAGTTGTCATCATGAATTTTGGAACATTTAATAACTAGATTCGTTAACATTGCCGAATAATATTTTTGACATTATAGATGATGTCAGATCCCGATGAAAACCTTAAATCTAATTCCTGAACTTAACCATCAACTGTAAATCATAATTCGAATTCCTCACATAGATTTATAACCCTTATTTTGACCTGTTAGTAGGTGGACATTCTCAAGGTAAGTTTAACGTCATTCAAAGGTTGTCCATAAATTATAGTCTTGCCGAAAACATTTCTCCGTTAAATAATGACAATTACGCTGTAGAGTGTTATGGCTTTGCTTCGTTAACTAATCATTCTCGTAACCGATATCATTTAATACTTAACGGTGTTTGAAATCAGAAGGTAAAGAGAAGCAGCAATTACAGTTTATTAGTAGATAGCTCAAACCACAAAGCAGAGAGGCGAATGACTGAGTCAGAGAGTCGAGTGTGTATAGGATTAAATGTATGTATATATATATAGCGAAATGAATGGATCACCGAACCGATTAATCAGTTAATAGTAAAGCTAGCAGAATGATTATATATGTAGGCAGTAAGCAATGTTCAAGCATACATGTTCATACACTCGTAACAACAATAATAAAGGTACGATGATATAGATAACTTGTTATTGTACGAATGACTCTGTCCACTAAATAATTGAACAGAATGACTTAACCAAATTAAATGTGAACAAACTCAATTGCACATCAATTACTATAATGTGTTTAAGCTTCAACTTGAAGTCGGAGGGCGGGAAGCCAGATCCCATTGAATCAAAATGTGATTTCATCCTGTCTGTTTTCAGCATTGTTTGGTTTGATCAACAGTTCTTCAGGACTATAAATTTATTTTTCGAAGTGCTCTATAGACTTATACATACTTCATGACAACCAAATCAAATGTAAACTAACTCAGTTACACGTAAGTTGCTATAAGAGAAACTTCTTACATTGAACTAGGAAATTTATTGGATTCTAAAATAACTCTTATTCTATGATTGCATATAATAACGTGTACTTAAATAATGATTTCTTTGTACATATATAACATTCGAACAATAAATAGAACAATGAACTAGTCAGTTTGATCAGTAGGTTATGATGTTCATACCTAGCTACATTTATTTTGGCATTACATAGTCGGATAATATTACACAAAAAATCACAATTGATTGATCACTGGGTGGTGGTCAATGTCATGTGTTTCAACTCCTTTTTAGTGCAGATCGAATCCATCAGGGAGTACCAGTTCCCTCAAGATCACAGGTACACCTTGCTGACGAGTGTCAAGTAGTACGAAACCCGTGTCCAGGGTTCCCAGTTGACTACCTCCAACCACCATCTTAACACAAACAACCGTACAAACATATGTGACACAAATCTCAATGCAGATATTTATCATTTGCACATCATCACGAGTTAGATCATAAGCCTTACAGAGTATTTGCTGATATTAAATTGATGTAATCAAAATAATAAAGTATTATGATAATACAAGTATAATGATCATTCTGTTAAATGGTATTATAAGTTGTTATCATTACCAAATGAAAATTAGTTATAATCTCATGTTTGTTAGTAAACATTGATGATTTGGAGTTTATCAACGATCCTCAATCTGATATCATTTTGTAAGTAAAAAGATCGTCATGATAAACGAAATCCTCTTCACATGATTTCCATTACAGTGAAACGTTTTTAACAGTTTAAATGCAAATCTTCAAACGACTTATATACACAAGAAGATTCAATCGTCACATGTTGCGTATATACATATAGCGGATATTTCAATACAGAGATCATATGTTATGAGAGACCAAGTCATAATGAAATTGATTTCACTTAATAGCAATCATAATTTACTATTAGAATAATAATGATTTACGACATGCCGCCTAAATAGTTTGTTTATGAACAGGAAACAATGTGATTTCCGTTCTAGTCTCATATGAAACATCAGTCCTATAAAGATTACGGAAACATTCTGTTAGTGAACATAAAATAAGAAAAAAACTTTGATTCAAAACTTTCTCTAGACTGCTTTCAACCGCATAATATCAATATGCAATTATAGAAAGGAATATTGAATCATAGAATCACTTTACGATAAGGGTAACTATTGATTTTGTAGAGATGAAGTCAGTCAATATAGGAAGATAAGTCAAAGCTGTTAGTTCTCATATGCACATCTTTAGAGATTCAGTGTTTCTAACCAATTGTTGAAAATAGTTCATATTTCAGAATTTATGGCCAATTCAAGCTAGGAATTTTGATAGTTTTAATCATGAATATGCTTAGTAAAGCACAGACCAAATTGCGACACTACGGTTCATCGTCGAACAACCAGTTGAGTGGAAATCATCACTGTACATTAACTTCATTGATTATGAAAGGGCGTTTCACAGTGTAGATAAGAAAACATTATGAAAACTTCGACGCTGTGGAGTTCCTTAGAAGATTGTCAACATTATCCGGAACTCATACGACGGACTACAGTGCAAGGTCGTGCATGAAGGACGGCTGACAGATGCATTTCAAGTAAGGACCGGAGTCAGACTTTTTACTCTCTCCCTTCCTCTTTCTTCTAGTGGTGGTCTGGATTATGAAGACCTCGACATCTGAGGGAAAACACGGAATACAATGGACAGCTAAGAATCAGTTAGAAGATTTGGACTTCGCAGATGACCTAGCCCTCCTACCACGTACACACGAACAAATGCAGATGAAGACAGCCAGTGTAGCAGTAGTTTCTGCATCAGTACGCCTCAACATACACAAGGGGAAAACCAAGGTCCTCAAATTCAAAAACGGAGAACAGCAGTCCAATCACTCTTGATGGCGAAACTCTGGAACATGTAGAATCCTTCACATACCTAGGAAACATCATCGATAAACAAGGAGGATCTCATGCAGACGTAAAGGTGAGAATCGCCAAAGCAAGGACCGCATTCCTACAATTGATGGACACATGAAACTCAAAACAACTGTTAACCAATATCAAAGTCACAATCACATGTATGAACGTCAAGACAGTCAGTCCTACTGTATGGGGCTGAAACTTCGAGAACTACTACAATCATCATCGTAAATGTACAAGTATTTACAAATAGTTGTCTACGCAAACATTGTCTACTCAACATCTATTGTACGGATACTATCAGCAACAGACTTGTGTGGGAGAGAACAATCCAGCTTCCAGATGAAGAGGAAAATACGAAAAGTTGATGGAAATGGATAGGACATACACTATGCAAATCATCAAACTGCATCACGAGACAAGCCCTAACTTGGAATTCTGAAGGGAAGCAGAAAAGAGGAAGGCCAAAGAACACATTACGTCGGATAATAGAATCAGATATGAAAAGAATGAATAACAACTGGAAAGGATTGCCCAGTACAGAGTTAAATAGAGAGTGCTAGTAGGTGGCCTATGATTCTTCACGAGGAGTGACAGGCGTATATAAGTAGGTAATTAATGTTTAGTCAATCTGAAAAGTGTTTTTTTTTTAGAGTAAGGATCACTGTGACTTGTTTTACCTATGCAAATGTCTAAATTAACAAAATTTTAAATCCCATTTGCTAACCGATTACGTTAAATAGATCCTTTTTTAAATGACATTTTTGATAATTCCTTCATAATGGTATTATTCAATTACAATCTGTATATTAGTTTACAGTATTTCTTGTAGGTATGAGGAAGGGATTTTAAGTGAATGTCTTCCATAAACTAGTAATCGATTAATAACATTTAAAGCAACAATTTATCTTATATTAAGAAACAATAATCAGTTACCCATTAAAAAAGGTTAATATATGTGTTATATATCATATCTGAAGTCATAAGCATTATAAGCAGAGATGGATATTGGCTAGTAGTGGGATCCAGTTTAACGCACGTTTCGTCCTATTTGAGATTCTTCATCTAGAGAAATCTGCATCGCACATTTAATGTTCACTTCAGGACTCGAACCAAGTAATATTCGCTCGAAACACTATCCCGTTATCCATTTAGTTACTTAGTCCTGATGATAGCCATTTGTATATGCAATAGGGTGAAGTTTAAGACATTTTTTGTATTGTTTGTTTGAATCTTCCCATTGATGTTTATATTCTATCATGATGAAAAGTAACATTTAGTTGATCAGTCTTTACAAAACGTTTTTTGTTTGTTTGTGATAGCAACTAAGTGTTTACGAATGACTCGATTGATGAGGGTTACCCAACGAAAAGTAAATGTGACTTTTTTTAATATGCTCATTTTTAGACACAACTTATAATATTCATGAAGTGGAGTACGACACATTTACTTCGCGTTCTATGAGATTTTTAGACTTAACAAGAATATACATTAGAAAGAAAATTTTATTAATCAATCTTTATCCTTAAAAAGAAACTCAGTTTTGAGAAACAATTTAATATACTAAAAAATCTACTGTGTAATCAGTCCATTGACTTTTATCGCCCCTAAATGCCGTGGTACGACCGAGAATGGGGAGAGCCTGCTCTCCCTCTCCAAATGCTCTCACATGGCAACTCGTATATAGCCTCTGCCAGGGAAATCCTACTCACTGCCCTCTCGTGGCATTACTGTTGTTTACGAAATTGAGATGACAAAACTCGAGTGTTCGGCATTTTAACCAGGTTGGTGGATATTGAGAGTCCACCTAGGGGAGTTGGAAAACCCTCATTCCAAACCAGTGGTGCATATGGGCTCCAGTATCCTGAAGGAACAAATGGAATATGAACCAATCGTTTGTCACCGACTACCATGGGACTGCATCTCCTGACGTTGCTTCACTGCCTTGTGGATCAGACCTTTAGGTTGAAAGCTCCAGGTGTGGCCCCCTAAGAAAATCACCTGCTTCGGTTTGGGCACCTGGTCAGTATCACAACCCTCACACATATCAAATGAGATCTGTGTGGCGCATATGTATTTGGTGCCTACTTGTACCAGTATCTATATGGTAAAATGAAATAAAATGAATTGACTTTTATTCATAAATGTAACTTAATCCTGATTCTGTCATTCTTTCTTTTATTTTCCTCTTCCTAACTTAGATGTATATTCATGATGAGTAGTATAATTTGTTACCTCATATCGATTAATTTATAGAATCAGATTCCTCACAATGATAATAAGAGATAATCTAATCTCTACTTAAATACCATGTATTTTCTTTTTCCTTGTAATGCTTTATTGAACCTAAAAATGTATTGAAATCTTTTGACTGTTATTAGCAATTGATGAAAAAAAGGTTTGAAATAAAGTGTACACATGAATAGATCAATGTTAAACCATCATTGAAAACCTGGAAGCATTGAAAAGCCGTTTCATCCTAGAATGGGACACCTTACCAGTGTATATCCATAATCCCATACGTAGCATTCGAACCCAGAACCATCGATCTTGTACACGAAAGCTTAACTTCTAAATCACTAAGCTATCATCCAACGATGTTAATATTTACCTTCAATCAATCCACAATAACAAAAATGGGAATATAAATGATTTCAATTGATCTTTCTGTCATGTTGAACAAGCTTCATTTACATAATTAATGGAGAGATTATAATTTATGAACGAATCAATCATATATAAGATAACAGGTTCAGAACTTTGGCGAATAATTCATTCATTCATTTAGGTAAATAAGAGTTTTGGCATGATAATGGATGTCAATTCATGATAGAAACTCTCAATCTAATTTCTAAAACCTTAATCATCAACTGTAAATTCATAATTCTAATTCCATATTTGATCCTAGTTACTAGGTGGATACTCTCAAGGTTGTCCATAAATTATTGTCTCATCTAGTTCATATAGCAACTCTTAAAATATTTTTCTAGTCATTTATAAAATAGGATACTACAGAAAAAAGTGTAATTTTCATTTAAACCTTATGTGATCTATTGTCTGGTGAGCGGCCTATGTTCCTTCACGAGGAGTAACAAGCGTAAGTAAGTAAGTCAGTGATCTATTGTAATGAATTAAAAGAAAAAAATAAACTCGATAAAAACCTGATGAAGAATATAATCTCGTGTTGAGTTTCCTTGTTTGTTTGGTTATTTTTTTCTCTAATTTTCATCTCCAACTTTTTTCTCAAAATATCATCTAACATGAAATATCATTATCTAATTATAGTTGAACTTATTCAACAACAAAAATAAATATGGAAGTTAACGGTTATTAGATTAAAGTGATAATTTGTCATGCGATATTGACCAACAAAAGATAATGTTATAGCTGAAATCATGAGTCACTTGAAGCTAGAACACCATGGAAAACCTGGAAGCACTGGATGGCCGTTTCGTCCCAGTATGGGACTCCTCAGTGGCAGCGCGCATCCACAATCCCACCCCTCCATCGCGAGATTCGAACTTAGGACCTATCAGTCTCGTGCGAGAGCGCTTAACTATTAGACCACTGAGCCAGCAGGCATCCAAGGGTGTTAATATCTAGGACGAAACTACCGTCCAGTGCTTCCAAGTTTTCTAAGCTGGTCTAGCTTCAAATGATTCATGATTTCAACTATTGAAATTTATAAACTCTCCACAAAACCCCTTCAGATGATCATGTTATATTTAAGGTTGGGAATAGATTCTTTGAATTTTATGTTATCTGAGGTAAATTCAATAAAGATTTGGGCAACAGAATATTATAAAATTGTATATAAGTTAAGTACGAATAGTTATTATTAATATTAGTGGTGTTATTCAATATTATGTTTTTTGGTACAATATAGAACTCTCAGATCAAATATTTCAACAAATCTCTCATTTCTTATTTCTTGGTCGATCTTGACGATAAACATTTAGCACTCACCAGTTAGATGTTAACAGTTCAGCAATCGATATCTGAATAATGTTCATTCAATTCAATGTATATTGCCAGCAATCACGATATCTCTCTGATTGGGCCTTTTGTAATTTGTACAACGAAATGTCGTCAACTTTTCATAAACGCATCTGAATATATTATGCAATTAATTGACATAATGATGTGTCAAAACAAACAAACAAGGAGACGAGATAACTTGTTAAAATATCTAGATGGACGGAACATGTAGCCAAGATATTCATGCAGGCCACTTTATACCTTTAGAGAATCGATGAAACTATATGTAACTACTTACTTACTTACTTACGCCTGTTACTCCTCGTGAAGGAACATAGGCCGCTCACCAGCATTCTCCATCCAACCATGTACTGTGCAATCCTTTCCAGCTCCTTTCAGTTGTCATTTATTCTTTTCATATCTGATTATATTTCTCGACGTAATGTGTTCTTTGACCTTCCTCTTTTCCGCTTCCCTTCAGAATTCCAAGTTAGGGCTTGTCTCGTGATGCAGTTTGATGATTTGCATAGTGTATGTCCTATCCATTTCCATCATCTTTTCGTAATTTCCTCTTCATCTGGAAGCTGGATTATTCTCTCCCACAGAAGTCTGTTGCTGATGGTATCCGTACAATAGATGTTGAGTAGACAATGTTTGCGTAGACAACTATTTGTAAATACTTGTACATTTACGATGATGATTGTAGTAGTTCTCGAAGTTTCAGCTCCGTACAGTAGAACTGACTGTCTTGACGTTCATATATGAGATTGTGACTTTGATACTGGTTAACAGTTGTTTTGAGTTTTATGTGTTCTTTAATAGTAGGAATGCGGTCCTTGCTTTGGCGATTCTCGCCTTTACGTCTGCATGAGATCCTCCTTGTTTATCGATGATGTTTCCTAAGTATGTGAAGGATTCTACATGTTCCAGAGTTTTGCCATCAATAGTGATTAGATTGGTGTTCTGCGTATTGTATTTGAGGACCTTGGTTTTCCCCTTGTATATATCGAGGATTAGGGCTTGCCTCGTGATGCAGTTCAATGATTTGCATGATGTCTGTCTCATCCATTTGCATCATCGTTCCGTAATTTCCTCTTCAAGTTGAATCTGGTTTGTTCTCTCTCACAGAAGGTTGCTACTGAGATTAATAGAATATATATGTATATATCTCTAATGAAAGAGTTATATATTTGTCAAACTACCATAGATCTATTCAATTGATATTCATTAAGCAAGTGAATTCATTCCAAATGTTATGACAGACTAGAGAAAAGTATCAATGAAAATACTATACATGATCATTTGTAATATTATCATGAATGTAACTAATTTACAAAAAAACAAAGTTACTTCCCTACCTAATTTATACTGTATTAACTAGAATATATCAAAGTGTAAATGAATTAGGAAACTGTTTAATAAGTAGATATGTATATAGAGAGTAGACAAATATCTTTACTTCAATTGACTGGTTATCAGATTTCAGGATTCATTCATTTATCACTATGTAGTTTTATGCTTTCCGGTTTATTAGATGAATATTAGAGATTATGTTTTTATGTCTGTTGTCTATTGTCTATAAATGAACTTTTTATAATGATAATCATAAATTAATTATCATTTTAACTGTTACTATCTTCTATGGTCAAAACATATACATATATATGTATATAAGCAATGATGGATGGTGGCTAGCAATGAAATTTAGCTTGATGCGTGTTTCGTCCTATTTGGGACTCGTCAGCTGGATGTACCTGCACCCCAGAAATGATGTTTACTCTTGAACTCCAACCCAGTACCGTTCGCTTCAAACACCATCACGTTATCGACTTAGCTACTGAGTCCTGATAGCCACTTGCTTACAATGTTTGTAAATTAAGGAAATATCGAGGCAATATGCACTATATGCACATATACCAACAAGAGACTGGTCAATTGCATTCATAAACATCAATGGGAAGTTTCAAGTAAAACAATACTAAGGGAATATATATATATTCCTTTAAAAAACTATTGAATATCATTGGACGTATTTGACAAGTAAAAGAATAAAATTATATTTGTAAAAATCTCATTCTTTTGCCTCAGTGGTCTAGAGAGATTAAGCGTTCGTGCATGAGACTAAAGGCACTGGGTTTGAGTCCCATGAGGCGGGATTGTGGATACGCACTACTGAAGAGTTCCACAATAGGATGAAACAGCCATCCAGTGCTTTCAGGTTTTCCATGATAGTCTAACATCAATCGGTTGATGATCTCAATGAAAAAATTTCTCTTGATAATTTGGTCTAAGATCTTTCAACAGGATATAAACAAACATCAGAATTACCGAATATAAATAAGTATATAGTTCTTCAATTAACTAAATAAGTCATCCAGTTATGTTAAAAATGTTGAAAGTAAGAATTTGTTGAAACATTTGATGTAAACAGTAGAGAAAATGATTTTCGACAGATCAAGAATAAAAACTTATATTTTTATTTGATAATTGAATTAATGAGTCAATTAAAGCTAAAACATCATGGAAAACCTGGAAACACTGAATGGTCAAATCGTCCTAGTATGAAACTCATCAACAGTGCACAGTCACGATACCGCTCGCGGGATTAGAACTCAGGCTTAGTTGTCTAGAGGTTAAGCGTTCGCGCATGAGATCGAAGGCTCTGAGTTCAAATCCCATGAGTGGGATAGTGGAACTTTTCAATTGATATTTAGGACTGAGATTGATTAGTCTATTATTAGTATATGTGCATCCTGTATGAATTGCCTCCGTATTACAGTCTTAAACGTCGATGGGAAGGTTTAAACAAACAATATAAAATGAATTTACACTTCACCTCATTGCACAAGCTAGTAGCTATCATGACTCAGTAACTAAGTGGATAACATGATGACGTTTATAGTGAATAATACTGGGTTCAAGTTACCGAGTGAATATCCAGTGTGGGATACAGGTTCATACAGATGACAAATCTCAAATAGAATGTATTGCACATCAAATTGAATTCAACTGTTAGTCATCATTCATCATTGATTATCAAATTCAGTTACTCTTCATAATATCATATCAAGATAAAATTGTATGTATCAATGCCATGGTTGAATATGATACTTTCAATCAAATGGAGCATTTAGTAAATAGTTAATAATAATCAATATATTTTTTGTTATGTCCCAATGAATAGGAAAATTTCTTTTTATTATTTCTGATGATGTTTCGTGACTTAATGTCAGTTACTTCTTCAGGTTGAATTTAATAACTAAAGTAAATTGACGACACAAGTTTAAATGATAAAAAGGAAATAAAATATATTTATTCAACATAAGTTTTGCATGATAATTGGGAAATGATACGACGTGACACACTTCACTGTTAGAAACAATTATCGATCGAAATAATCTCAATCTATAAATGAATAATAATGGGGGAGGGAAATCATTTTAAAATCAAAATTGCTTAATATCAGATGGGTTTTGTGGATATTATAGTAATTTCAATGGTTAAGATTATGAGTCAGTTGAAGCTAGATCACTATGGAAAACCCGGAAGCACTGGACGGCCGTTTCATCATGTTGTGGGACTCCTCAGCAGTGAGCATCCACGATATTGCCCCCTGCGAGATTCGAACCCAGGACCTACTGGTTTCGCGCGCGAGCACGTAACCACTAGACCACTGAGCCGGCATCCAACGGTGTTGATGTCGAACTTCAACTAATCCACGAAACTGAGGGGGGACGAGGTCGTGGATGCTCACCGATGAGGAGTCCCACAATAGGACGGAACGGCCGTCCAGTGCTTCCAGGTTTTCCATGGTGGTCTAGCTTCAACTGACTCATGATCTTAATCACTGAAATCAAAATTGTTTCTTATGCCAAAAAAATAGTAATAAGTAATGGTATGGAGCAAAACTAGATTGATTTAATAAAAACCCAACACATGTACATGAATTATATCTGTAATATAATTACTAGAAAGATAATTGAATAGCCTCTGGTTATTTAATAAAATTGTCAATGAAAAGTATGAATGATGCTTAGAAGTGGAATTTCGGACATTTAGTTTACCATATTTAGAACTTGTCAACTAGATGTATCTACATCCCATAGTTGATGCTCACTTCGAGACTCGAATCCAGTAATATTCGCCTTAAACACCATTATGTTATACAATTAGCTACTAAGTCCTAATAACTACAAGCTAAGTGAATAATTTGACAACATTTGAAATGAGCAGTAGTGAGCTCGAATTCTGAAGTGAATATTAACTGTAGAATGTAAGTACATCCAGTGGATGAATCCCAAATAGGACGAAACACACTTTAAACTGGATTCCATTACTAACTACTATCCATCTCTGCTTTTAATGCTTGTGACTTATCAATGAAATCCGTATAGGATACACATATGTTAATAAGACACTGATCAATTATAATCTTAAAGATCAATGGATACAATTCAAGTAAACAATATCCAATGAATTCAATTTTAAATTAAGCTTTAAATAATCAACGTTCATTAATGAAACTTTTAATTAACTTCTATTATTCAATCTTATCTTACTCATCTTCTCATTATAAATGTAACTTAAATTTGTTTACATAATGAAAACATAATTAGAATAATATGTTATTAACTCATTAGACTATATTTTGTATGTAATTAATGTAATGCCCCGATAAGTATAATGAATGGTAACTTTTAGGATCCATTTATGAACCATTAGTATGCATATATTTTTGTTGTATAAGTGTTATGTTGTTAAACGATACATATTCATGTGCCTCTTATTATGATCTTTATTTTGATCTATAGACTATTATGATACGGTTTACCATTCTTGAATTATGCCGGGTCTATCAATTACTATCTCCCACATTCACAGCCATTTTTTGGTTAGATCTTGTACAAATGTTGTTTCCTATTTTATGGTACGATGTGGTCTGTCTGGTTGGTATATAGACCGAGTATGTTTGAAATATAATGATTCATATTGCAGAGGATGAGATTGGTGTTGTGGACTTAACTGGCTGAGCTAGGCAGGAAGCAGGACCGATAATGATTCTAGACTGCTCGTGCGGGTCATTTGGTTCGATCGATAATTCATTGCTCTCTAATTGGCGGTATCATTACGTTATACATTAACAGGGTACACAGGCTACAAGTTATAACAATTAACAATTGATTAATCAACTTATTAATTAAATCACAATGATCTGGTGATAAATATTTAGTGACTCATTATCTGACTCTATTTATATCATATAATGATTACTATGGAAATTTATGTTCCAGATACTCTTGTATATTATCATTGATTTAACCGGCTAGTGTCAGAAGGGGTTTTGTGGAGATTGTAGTAATTTCAACAGTTGACATCATGAGTCAATTGAAGCTAGACCATCATGGAAAACCTGGAAACACTGGACGGCCGTTTCGTCATATTGTGGGACTCCTCAACAGTACGCATCCACGACCCCGCCTCGTGGGATTCGAACCCAGGATCTATCAGCCAGGCTCTTAACCAACTAGACCACTGAGCTGGCTGGCATCCAATGCAGTTAATGTCTAACTTCAACCCCTTCTGATACTAATCAACATATGCTCACTAGTGACTGGCTTCAAGAGATATATCCTGGAGTTCTAGTGAGAAGCAGTGACCAGTGGAGTTCAACCGGGTCAGTTGTGAAGTAGTAACTCACTGATGACAATGGTGGATGTGTAGCTCAATTTCGTAGATTAGTTGAAGTGAGACATTAACACCGTTGGAATCCGGTCGGCTCAGTGGACTAGTGGTTAAGCGCTCGTGCGCAAGACTGATGGTTCCTGGGTTCGAAACCCGCGAGGCGGAGTCGTGGGTGTGCACTACTGAGGGGTCCCACAATAGGACGAAACGGTCGTCCAGTGTTTCCAGGTTTTCCATGATGGTCTAGCTTCAATTGACTCATGATGTCAACTGTTGAAATTACTACAATCTCCACAAAACCCCTTCTGATACTAGCCAGTTAAATCGATGATTGACTGATGATCTCAACTGTTGAGATTTCACTGACGTTATTCACTAACGTCAATATGAGAATGAAGTTTTAAATATGTGTATTTCATACAATTGTTAATCTGAATAAACAATCAGAAAGATGAAACGAAACAAAATGACGTAAAGTGAAGAAAGCGTGTAAATCAACTTGTTTTCATCAAGCGTAACTCAATATTTATAGTTAGATAAAAATATGTTACAGATATGTGATGAATAGGATACAAAGTGTACACATACATATACGTTTACATCAAATCAGTCAAAGTTGATAAAAGAATAATTAACAAAGTGAAAATGTGACTCAAGTAGAATGAATAAATTGGTCTATAACTTTCTGTTATGACTTTAGTTTGACGAGTTATCATGTGATTTAGACGCTAATCGAAATACGAGTTATATAATCTTCACACTGTGTACTAGACTAATGACGTTCGACCGGTATGAGCAGCCTAACGTCCTTGTTGGTCCTATGTTCACCTATCCCATTCACTTGAGTCCAGAACACCAATATCAGATTTCACTATACGAATCATGTATTTCAGACATACTGGGTTTATATATCAGCCAAACAGACAGCATTACACCATAAAATACGAAATAAGATTTATACACAATAAAGCCAAAAAGTGGCTGTTAACTTGGGAGACAGTAATTAGTAAACTAAGCATAACTTAGGAACAGTAAGTCGTACAATAATAATCTATAGGTCTAAATGAAGCTTATAATAAAGGGAATATAGATATATACAATCTAGTTACTGAATAGTTATACCATAAGAATGTATAGATAATATTAGTCCATTAATAGATCTCAGAAGGTACTCGTGGTTTAATCTTCGCTAGGAGATAACACTTTCATTATACTAATGATGTTGTATGTCAGTTGAAACAATCTAAAGAGATTTGCTATCAATATTAATCAATCTGAACAGCATTGAATAAATGAAGTATATATGATGATGAACTAAAGGAATTGGAGAATTGTATCCTTTTTTCTATTTGATTAGTAAATGTCTAATGATTAACTCATCCATAAAACGATTCTGTTGTACAGGCATATATTTTGAATATACATAGACTTTTTAACCCTGTAGACACCATAACATTGATTGTATGTACTCTAGTTACAATGTCTAGGAAATTACTTTCAAAGGAACACTTACATCTTCAGTGATTGAAACATTATGATCTACTGTTGAACATAATTAAATGCTTATGATCTAGTTCATTTTTTGGCAACATGATGTTATAGTGGCTGTGCTTCGCTAACCAATCACCCTCCTAGCCGTTATCATTTTTATAATCAACGGTGTTTGAAATCATAAGGTGAAGAGAAGCAGCAATTACAGTTTATTAGTAGATAGCTTAAACCACAAAGCAGAGAGGCGAATGAGTGAGTCTGAGAGTCCAGTGTGTATAAGATTAAATGTATATATATATATATATATATATATATATATATATATATATATATATAGCGAAATGAATGGATCATCTAATCAATTAAGCAATTAATAGTAAAGCTAGCAGAATGAATATATGTGTAGGCAGTAATCAATGTTCAAGCATACATGTTCATACATTAGTAACAACAATAATAAAGGTACGATGATATAGATATGTTGTTGATGCACGAATGACTCCGTCTACTACATGATTTAACGAAATGACTTGACCGAATTAAATGTGAACAAACTCAATTGCACATGAGTTACTATAATGTGTTTAAGCTTCAACTTGAAGTCGGAGGGCGGGAAGCCAGATCCCATTGAATCAAAATGTGATTTCATCCTGTCTGTTTTCAGCATTGTTTGGTTTGATCAACAGTTCTTCAGGACTATAAATTTATTTTTCGAAGTGCTCTATAGATCTCATTAGAATGTTCTTATTAAGATTAACTATTAGATAGTTAAAAAATTAAGATCTACTTGTTTTTATTCTTATGATGAGACTTCTATATTACTATCCCAATCTCAGTTCCTTCATCCTTAATCAATGTTCTCCTGTAAGATGTTATCGAGTAACTAAACCACTTTATATAAAACAAAACATTCAATTTTGGATTTATTAGTTTTTGTTAGCTGGTTGATTACTTACTTACTAACTTACTTACGTTTGTTACTCCCAATGGAGCATAGACCTCCGATCAGTGTTCTCCAACCCATTCTGTACTGGGACTTTCATTCTAGTTCTATCTAATTCTTGTTCATTCTTCTCATGTCTGTCTCTATTTCACGGCGTAATGTGTTCTTTGGTCTTCCTATTCTCCTTTGACCTTGAGGATTCCGAATGAGGGTTTGTCATGTGACGCAGTTGAGTGCTTTGTTTAATATATGTGCTATCCACTTCCATCGCATCTTCCTGATTTCTTCCTCTACTGCAATCTGGTTTGTTCTCTCCTACAGTAGGCTGTTGCTGATAATATCTGACCAACAGATCCAAAGTATTTTGCGTAGGCAACTGGTCAATAATATTCTTTAAATCTTCTATTATTCAAACAAACAATAGATAGGAAAGAACAAGTTTACTAATTATAAAATCTTTAAATAACAAGACTCAGTAAGAAAAGAAAACAAAATCTGTCATTGATTTATGGTTGTTCGATTTCAGTACGTAGTTACAATTCATTTCATTGATCAATAACAAACAACAAACTGTTTGTTTAGACAATATTTCCCTCTCTCTCACACACACTCTCTCTCTCTCGCTGTAAGGATCAAGATAAAGGAACAACAGCAACAAATATAAGTGCCAAGTAAATAAATCAATCAATCTAACTGAAGAAAATCGGATCAATATTTGGCTTTTTTTATTGAAAATAGTTGTTGATATATCAAACATTTCATTGAGTATACGATACTATCAGTTTTAATGTAATTAAGAAATCTTTATTTGCAACATAGAAAGCACCAATCTAATCATACTTGATGGAGAAACTTTGGAAGCTGTGGAATCTTTCATATACCTGGGAAGCATCCTTCATGAATAAGAAAGATCTGATGCAGATGTAAAGGCAGGAATTTGTAAAGCAAGAATAGTATACCTACAGTTGAAGAATATATGGAATTCAAAACAACTGTTAACTGATATCAAAGCCATAATCTTCGAACATCAAGATAGTTCTACAGTAAGGAGCTGAAACTTGGAAAACTGTCATAATCATCATCAAGAAGGTATAAGTATTTATAAACAAATGTCTATTCAAGATATTGAATATCCGTTGGTTGGATATCATCAACAACAAACTTCTGTGTGAGAAAACAAACCACCTTCCAATTGAGGAAGAAATTAAGGAAACATGATGGAAGTGGATAAAACATCCATTATGGAAATCATCAAATTGAATCACGAGACAAGTGCTAACTTGGAATTATGAAGGAAAACGGAAAAAAAGGAAGATCAAATAACACATTGTGTTGAGAATTGTAAGTAGACATGAAAAGGATGAATAACAACTGGAAACAACTGGAAAAGATTATCGAGGACAAAACTGGATGAAGAATTCTGGTAGATGGTCTATGCTCCTCAACGAGGGTTAAAGTTTTAAAGATTAGTTTATTATAATTGGAGTCATTTTAAGATAACACATTCATAGCATCTTTCAAAGTTTACTTTACAATGAGTACAATATTCATAAAACACTTTCATAAGAATCATGTAATCTACATTTTCATTTCTTTAATGAGTTATCATATAATTATTACAATATATTATTATCACTTTAGTGCCGGCTCCGTAGTCCAGTAGATTAAGCGTTTACGCGTGAGACTGAAGGCCCTGGGTTCGAATCCCGCGAGTGGGATCGTGGATGAGCACTTCTACGGAGTCCCACAATAGGACGAAAAGGGCGTCCAGTGCTTCCAGGTTTTCAATGGTGGTCTAACATCAATCGGTTCATGATTTCAATATATTATTACACATAGATGGATAATTTATGAATATATATTGAATTATAGGATAGATGGACAAGTCAACTTGCCTTAATTTATGAAATTATTCAAAGTTTTTAAAAAAATAAAGTACGAGACCATGTCATTCTCCATAATGTTTGATCTATAAGTAGATAACATAAATTGAATAAGTTCTATGTTTAAACTATTATGAACTATTATGGTGAGACTCTAATGTATGAACGAACCAATCAGAAGCGTTTTGGAGATTTCAAGGTGACGGCGCCAATTTCAGTGCTTAATGTTAACGTACGATTGGTTCACAGAGAATTTTGTACAAAACGTGATAATCGAGCATCTAGAACAAATAAAACGGCGAGACTATAATTTGTGGACGAATCAATCAGGTATGAGATAATAGATCTCGGGTTTTGGTGCGAAAGTTTTTCGTCCATTTGGCTAAATAGAGTTTTGGAATTATAGCTTATGTCAGTTTGTGATGAAAACCCTATGTATAATTCCTAACTGAGGCAAATTGTCATAATTAGTGAGAACTGGATAATAAAAGCACCAGTAAAACTGGATGCAGCCACTTACTACAATATATATACGGATGTTTGAAGAGCGTACAGACTCTTACATAGGCTTGGTTATGTGCATCGTATAGCATTTTGTGCACTCAACAACCGGAGTGTACGTAAACAGTATTGAAGCTATGTGATCGAGGCTGAAAGAGTTTTTGCGACCTTATCATGACTCCAGAGACCGACTATTCTGTAGCCATATGGATGATCTCCTCTACTGCATGCATTACCATTTAAAAACCTTTGAACCTCTTTCTAACCTTGACAAGTTTTTGAACCACGTATGAGAAGTGTATCCACTTTATTTCTTTGATTTTGTATAACATGTTTTTACTCTATACTGACTTTTTGCTGATTGGCTAATATTTCTCAAGTTCGCTTAAGATTCGTTGAAAGGTTGTCCATAAATTAGAGTCTCGCCATCATTATTAAACATTTGACAGGACACTACGAGCTATGAAATCAACCTTACTTATAGATCAATTTAAGTAGTATTGTCAATGAATATTAATAAGTAAATATATATGATCATAACTTATAAATCATTCATTCACTTCACTATTAGATATACATATTTTAGATTATCTTCATTTGATACTTATCAGCTAGTACATATAACTTGTCATATTTAACATTTGTAATGACGAATGAGTTAGTTCACATAATCTACTACTGTTCATAACGAAGTATAGATTCAAGCATCATTTCTATAACTTTAAACGGAGGTTTTAAAGAAATTAATTTTAATAAATGAGATCATGAGTCAGTTGAAGCTAGACCACCATAGAAAACCTGGAAGCACTGGACGACTATTTCGGTCTAGTATAGGACTCCTCATTGGCATTGAGCATCCACGATCCTATCTCGTGTGATTCGACCATCTAGATCACTAAGCTGGCATACAAATGTGTCTAACTTGTCTAACTTCAACTAATCCACAAAATTAGGCGACACATCCACTATTGTCTTCAATCTCACAATAGACCTGATTGAACTCCAGTAGTTACTACTTCTTACTAGAACTCCAGGAAATACCTCTTAAAGTCAATCACTAGTGAGCATATGTTGATTACTATTAGAAGGAGTTTTTGTAGATATTATTAGTAGTTTTAATAGATAAGATCATGAGTCAATGCTTCCAAGTTTTCCATGATGATCTCACTGTAATTGACTCATGATCTCATCTATTAAAATTACTAATAATATCCACAAAAACCCCTTGCTGATAAAGAAATTAATTAAGATTATATATGTGAAAAGTCTATAGACTATTTGCTGGGTGAGGTCATTTAACACATGTTATTGACATTTAAGAATATTACAAATTATTTCTCATATAGTTAAACATCCATTAATGAACAAGGTAACAATTTACAACAATGATGTAATGATAATGATTACATATGAGAAACAGTGAAAACAAAAGTATGTTATGAAATGAAGGTTCATTAATTAGGACAGAAATTTATTTCCTTTATCAATATATCACTAATCTTTGAAATGTTTGGAAGATAAAACTTCAGTAAAAATATAGAAAGACCAGGGCTTGATTATGGATTAAGTTGATCAATAGACTGGGAAGAAGGACACCTGATCAAGATGCCAAAAACAAGGCGATCTCAGCAAGTGTGAGAATTACAGAAGTATCACTATTCTCTTAATACTAGGAAAAGTCTTCAACAGGGTATTCTGTGGTGTTTGAATTAACTAATGATTCTTTTGTACTTGTTAAATGCTCGATTTCGAATTCTAAATACAATACATTCGTTTGTGCTTGTATCGTAGTTCTTGATTCTATTGCGTTTATTCTGGGATTCCTAGTTTATATGATAATTCAAATACTTTCAAACATTATACCTTGTTAATTATTCCCTTATCAGTCTTGACTGTTTTTATATGAGCGCTTATGTATGTACACTTCACATCCTATTCATATCATCTTACGGAACTTCTGTGATGGATAAAACTGCAAAATCGTGCATGGATGACAGTTGATAGACTCGTTCGAGGTAAAGACCGGTGTCAGGCAAGGTTGCTTACTCTCACCCATTCTCTTTCTCCTGGTGATAGACTAGATCATGAAGACGCTAAAATTTGATATTTGGCATGGGATACAGTGGTCAGTTAGAATGCAGCTATACGATCTAGACCTCGTAGATGATCTAGCCCGTCTATCGCACACGCAACAACAAATGCAGGAGAAGACAACCAGTGAAGCAGCAGACTCAGAAGCGGTAGGTCTCAATATACATAAAGGGAAAAGCAAGATTCTCTGACACATCACAACATGAACCAACCGAATCACAATTGACAGAGAAGTTTTAGAGGATGTAACAACCTTTACATATCTGGACAGCATCATTGATGAACATGTTGGATCTGATGCAGATGTGAAGGCGCAGATCGGCAAAGCGAGAGCAACATATTTACAACTGAACAACATCTGGAACTCAAAGCAACAGTCTGTCAACCAACACCAAGGTTAGAATTTTCAACACAAATGTTAAGACTGTTCTACTGTATGGGGTGGAAACCTGGAGAACTACGAAAGCAATCGTCCAGATTATACAAGTGTTTATTAGCAGTTGTCTACACAAAATACTTCGGATCTGTTGGTCAGATACTATCTGCAAGAACGTACTGTAGGAGAAGACGAACCAGATTGCAGTGGAGGAATAAATGAGGAAGAAACGCTGGAAGTGGCTAGGACATATATTGAGGAAATCACCCAAATGTATCATAGGGCAAGCCCTCTCATGGAGTCCTCAAGGTCAAAGGAAAAGTGAACGAAGAAAGTACACATTACGCCGTGAAATAGGGACAGGTATGATTAGAATGAACAACAGTTGGATGGAACTATGAGGGAATTCCCAGTACAGAATGGGTTGTAGAACGCTGATCGGCAGTTTATGCTCTATTGGGAGTAACAGGCGTAGGTAAGTAAGTAAGTATGTTAATAATTAAATCAGTCATTACGTTGTTGCACTACTTTCTTGTTTCAGTTATAAATAGTATATTTATCAGTATTAATCAGTATTTTTAACTAAACCTGTTATATTCTATAGCCTGTCAAATATTGTGTGACAAAATCACTGATCACAATACTGACTTCTATGATATTGTCCCTGTTCTGGACCAATAATACATCAACCTATACTAGAAGCTTTGAGTCAACTCTCGGTCCTTATTGGTCCTCTGTATAGTAAGTTCTAGTCCAGCCCATCCCGCCCAGTCCACAATACAGAATCAACTTTCGCTGTATGAATCGTATATTTCAGACAGACGTGATTTATATACAGGCAGACCAGATCTCATCACATCATAAAATGAAAAAAAAAATGATTACACAAGATCAAGCCCAAAGTGCCTGTGATTATGTGAGAATGTAACTAATAGATTAGGAATAACTTAAGAAAGGTAGGTCATATAACATTAGCCAATAGGTCAAATGAAAGCTTATGATATATATATCTTCGTGTTATTGTTATGTCTATATAAACATGTATGCTTAATCACAAATGACAGCCTATGCAGACATTCTTCACTCTAGCTTATATGTCAATTGCTGAGATCGTTCGATCAATCATTCGCTCTCTCATATATGTATATGCTTCAATTTTACTGACTGATTCAACTCTTCATTCGATTCTTAATTTGAGTCTTAATTCACCTCTATATTCGACCGTTCGTATGCATTAGTTTTTCTGCTCGAATTCGCCTAGTGTGCTTGTGTCTTAATGATCTATCCTATCCGATAAAAAAATGTAGTTTCGTCTGCCACTTAAGTGTTAATCGCTAATTACTACTACCACTACTCATTTATAAGTTATTCCCATGTTTCATAAGCGTACTTTAACATCTTAATACTACACAACTCACATATTGTGGTCAATTTTAGCTAATCTAAAGCAGATGCTATGTTGATGCACTTAATCAATCATTCGACTATACGGAAAAATACGCTGGAAAATATGACAGAATGAATCTCAGTATTATATTGTTAAACTGATATTTTCACCTTTCAAAATAAATGATTGAAGTTGTTTGTTTAAGTTTTGTCAGTCTTCGTACGTTTGTTTATTACTGGTAAAGATTCAGTTATTGATTACGAGAATCCTAACAGAAGAGTGTGTCGACTCGAATGACCATATTATAGATAAACATAATGAGGGAAACACCAGGAGATGAAAAGCATAGGGATCAAAACATTAATATTATTAATATTAAAAAATAAACGCAGTGAATATAGTTAGAGAATGAGAGACATACTGTAGAACACCTATGTATAGAATGAAAAGAATATAAGAAACGAATACATTACCTAGGGTCCAACATTGGACCACAGTTAATTAGCGGATTCCAACTTGAAAGTTATAATCTCTTCATAAGACTTATATCAGTAATTCGAGGATTTATAAACTGATATCGTTATCATGGGCTCCCTAGCTTTTGGTCAATGTACTTTTATTCTGTTTGACAAGGTACTTCAGAGCAGATGGTTATTAGAAGTGGGAAACACTTGCTCAAACTATCGAAGTCAGCAAAGTATTTTACTTAAAACAAGGATTAGAAATAAAATCCCGCATAAAGTTGACTTTCAAGGTGTAAGCTGATGTCCCTATCATATAAGAACCAATCAAGTATAGTTCAATTAAGATGGATCGTTCTAAACACTTGAGGTAAATTATTTATCTGATAAGACTGTTTGTAGGCTATCAAACTAGGAAATAGAATAAGAAGGATTGTGATGGTATAGTTCATCTTCAGTATTGTACCATTTAAATCTCAAGTGTTCACCGTTTCCGTATCACCTTACCAAATATCTTAATACTTTATATCTACTATTGTTAAGAAATATGACAAGTTATGTCAACACACCATACCCGTCAAGTTCTAAGTTATCACATTCACTGACGTATCATTTTTGATCACCAGCTACAATCAGTATTAACAAATAAGTTTTTTTTCTTAGAAATAGTCAATTCATGGAAAAATATTTTAATACAAATAATAACAAGTAAAGAAAACATTGAAGATATTCCACAAGAAGAAAAGGTATTTATGCACAAAGGTTTTTAACTACTCATGAGTAGTTAAAAATATAAGTCATAAATATTTCGAATTTTCGGAATATATACTGTTATATAATACCGGGATCATAGATTGAATTGCCTTTTTATCTTCATTTTGCTTACATTCAAACAAACAAAAGAAAATAAAACATTTTATACTTGATCCTTAAATCGCTCTTTATCGGTAACACATGTTGAAGGTCTAAGTGTTTGATTAATTCTCTTTAATCCTGAAGTACATGTTGAATAATCCGATGGTTCATGAATCATGTCAATCTCTTTTATATGATTATTATTATTATTATACTTTGATGATTTATGCATATTTAGTATACAATTTGGATTTTCACCTAATTTAATTAAAATATCTTTATCAAATGATACAATAGAATAAGAGGATCTTATTGAATGTTCATTATTTGTCCAAAATAATTTTTGTTCATTTTTTCGATCAAATTTCTGATCAGGATCATGTTTATAATTAGGATCATATTTAAAATCGAAATCTTTTTGAAATTTTGGTAAATAACCATGAAATATTAATTGATCATCAATTAATATAGTAAATTCTTTGACACCATATTCTGGTATTCTCATATAATTCCATAAACGTATACCAACAATACAAATTGGTTTATGAAATACAATAAAAATTTTATTAACCTCATTTGGTATCATTGAAGTTAACCAACAATGTTTAGACATAAAATTATAATTCTTCGTAATTAGATTATCAACTAATTTATCCACTGTACATATATGAGAATAGAATGATTTATTACTATAATGTGTATTTAATGAATTTGGATAGGTATATATTTGATTTTTATGTATTGGTATAATAGTACCATCATCAGATAATAATTGTATACCATTTAAACCAACATAGAATTGATTAGACCAATTCGAGTATATATTGAATTGATATACAAATCCTATTGGTAAATGATTATATTTATGCCTGATTATTAAGCTATGTAAGTCAGTATAATTTATTGGTATATCTGTCAATATAATAATTTGTTCAAATGAATATTCTAAATGTCCTGGTGCTTTTCTTAATAAAATTGTTAATTCATTTAGAATAGAATCATTTGAATTGAATTGTTTCAATTTCATATTTATTAATTTACAACTATAATCATAACCAATTTGACGATGATTATAATTCCATATACGTATAGAATGGATTAGTGATAAACATAATGAATTGTTGTTTAGATTAGGATAAAATCTTAATATTGGAGGGGATAAATTAGGATTATATACAGTATACCACATATCATTAGGATTAGTAGTATGATTCTTTGTATTTAATAAATTTTTTATATTCCTACCATCAGTCGACAAAGTTGTATTATCATCATCATCATCATCATCATTTAAGGATACAGATTGGATTTGAATTGGATTTCCATGTTTATCTAAAAATTCAATTCCTGTTAATCCAATATATTTAGATTCTTTAATCCATGGTTCAAGTAAAGTTATTTCAATATAATATGTTTTAGTTATTTGTAAATTATCATCATTATCTATAATAGTTAATTGTGATAATGCTTTAGATAATAAATCATTCTCATTTAAATCATCCATAGAATTATCTGTCATCGGTTCTTTATTCATTGTTTCCTCATTTGTTACCATGGTAACATCATTGTTATAATCTTGTTTACATTTCAATAAACTATCATTTTGTCCAATTAAATTTAATATATTATTATCTATAGAAAATAAAATAGTTTCACAAAAATCTTCTAAATGACCATTATTTAAACCGGTAGCTTTATGTATTTCATTATAAAATATTGGTTGATTATCTAAATAGATGATTAAATCTTTTACACCACAATATGAATCTATATAAGATTTATTATAATTCCATATACGTATTAAACCAATAGATGATTGAATCCATTTAGGTAATGTCAATTCAATTAAATGTCGTTTACCTAATTCAAATGTTGTTAACCACATATGTTTATCATCTTTAGTCCAATTAATACCATCAATTAAATTTGTGATCATTTTGGACTGATCTAATAAATTAGTTGTTATATGACATAATTTTGTTATATTCATACCATTGGATAAAAATATTTCAATACCATTTAAACCAACATAATATGGATCACCCCATGTAGATATAATATCAAATAATAATTTATAACCAAATGGTAATTCAGGGATATTAATCATTTTTGTAGTTATTCTTAATGGATAATATATGATAGATTGTTGTTGTTTATTTATTTCATTATAGATATAATAAGATGAATCGTTGTCATTATTATTGTTGTTGTTGTTGTTGTTGTCGACGTCGTCGTCGTCGTTGTTGTTGATGTCGTCGTGGTTGTTACCGTTGTTATCATTGTTATTGTTCATGTGGTCTTCGTCATTGCTATAGTTGTTGTTTTTGTTGTTATTATCGTCGTTGTTGATACCGTTGTTACCGTTGTTATTGTTCTTGTCATCTTCATCATCATCATCATCATTGTTGTTGTTGTTATTCATAGAACTTCGATCTTTATCATTATCATTAAAAATATCTAATAAATTCCATGATTTTTTAGATTTTTTATCTTTATTGAATTCATCTTTATATTGATATTTATGAATCAAAGGTTTCATATGGATTTGATTTAATGAATTATTTAATAATAAATCTTCATTGACATTAGATAAAAAATTAATTTCAGTAGTATGACTACTACTACTAGTATTAGTAGTAGTCATAGTAGTATCATGATTATATGAATTAGGAAACCATACATTGAATTTCGTTGGAATATTATCACTGAATTGATTATTCTTATCAATACATTGATTTCTATTCCATTCCAAAGAAAATTCTTTCAAATGATCATCATTATGATGTAATAACTTTGTAATCCCATGAAATTGTTCAAAACATATTATGTCACTAATCTTGAACATGATACTAATGACAGACATTTCCATAGAATGATCATTGGTATTTGGTAGAATATCATGATATAATGTAAATCTTTTCTTATCATAAATAACATAAAGATGACATTGTTTCACACCAATATTACTTAGATCTGAATTTATATAATTCCATAGATTTAATGTAATTAGATCATGAAATGTAAATTGGTTTAATAAATACATAAATTTAATACGTAATGGTAAATGATCAATATGAGTGATCCATATCTCTTGATCAGTTTTGATATCATATATTGATTTAAATAGATGATCACTTTGCATGGATAATGAAGGACCACTACTACTATTATTACTATCATTAGTAGTAGTAGTAGTATTATCCTCTTGATTAATTTTATAAATATTGATTCGTTTAGGATAGATTTTCATTGATTTAGAATGATTTAATAAGATTTCAATACCATTTAAACCAATCCATAATTGATTACCCCAATTATTATATATATCTAAATGAAATATAATTTGATTTAATTGTTCTATTTCTGATTGATTTATTATTAGTTCATTAATGGATTCATTATTTTGTTTACAAGTTAGTGTTGATGCTACTCTTACTCCTACTGATGATGCTGCTGCTCCTGCTGATGATGCAGATGATGACGATGAGGATGATGACGTAATTCGAAGTAAATTCTTACATAATATAGATTTTGGATGATATAATTGTAATAATGATTGATTTTTTTTATTAATTATTGATATATTTGCATAAAATGGGATATAAATATCACCCCATGTTTTACGTTGAATTTTTTTAGTTATTCTATTTGTACTACTTTTATAATGTTTATTCTTTAATTTATGATAAGTAGTATCATGATATGGATAAGAATTATTTTTTAAATATTTTGTAGCTGCATTAAAATATAATTGAAAACCTTTTTCTAAACGTTCTTTCATTAAATCATCATTCGTTTTTTGATTTAATAATTTACGTTGTTTATTACGTTCTTGTAGTGAATTTAAATAATTTTCATAATTTGTATTAATTTCTATTATTGATTAGATTGATTGATTGATTAATTGATTGATTTATCATAAAAAGAAAGATAATACGTGATCAGTATAAAATACAAAAAATAAAGAAATAAAAATGTTAAAAAAATTTTGTACAAAATAGAAATATCAATTGTTGAGATCATGAGTCAAATGAAGCTAGATCATCATGGAAAACCTGAAAGCACTGGGGAGCGAGATCGTGGATGCACACTGCTGAGGAGTCTCATAATAGAAAGAAATGGCCGTCTAGTTTTCCCAGGTTTTCCATGGTGATCTAGCTTCGATTAACTCATAATTTCAACAATTGAAAATAGAAATAATAGAGAAAAATTTTTAAATATGCTTAACTGCTGATATAAATGATGGATGAATACAGTAGTCTTGAATGCTGTTAGAAATATGAGGGCGGTTATCACTTCCCAGTTTCCCACACCCTGTAAGGGTTCTTCTGGAGGTACCTGAAAAGGAAATTGTATTAGATGTGGTCTTAGTGACCTGATAGCGTGACGACAGTGTCAAAGGGACAATTGCTTGAGGTCGGCCACACACGACCTTTTTATGAGTAATTCACTTTCGGACCTCAGGTTTGCTGCTTTTAGTCTTATCGCTCTTCAATTGACCTGTCTGACATGGTAGGACCTTGAGGAACGGTTGTTCTAGTCAGTATAGTTCGGTTGCTTCATCACGATAGGCAAGCCCGACCACAACGTCAAAGTAGCAACAACGGGCGGGATAAATAATGGATACAAAGATAGTTAACACAAGCAAAGGCAATATTAGAAGGATTCATAAGTTGAACATTCTTTTGTATGAACTAGACTCATATCAACAATGGAAATAGAATCATCAACAGTTGTATTAGAATAGAAATACAAGAGTGTTAAGTGCACATAACTGTATATTCATTTCGAAATAAAACATCTGGCTTGGAGTATGACTATCGAATGGTTTAATCCGATTTTATTGGTTAACGTACGTCCAAGTTGTTGTACAATTGATTTGAATGCTTCTTATATGAATCCATATAATATCCATTTCGTTTGATTGACTATCTGTTTATCTGCTAATATAGATCAGGTTAGTCAAATTCAGTCCCGGATTTACTGAATATTCAACTGTCACTGTGATTTCTATATTTTAATACAATTGCTAGTGGTGCTACGTGCCAGTGTCAACAAT
This sequence comes from Schistosoma guineensis, assembly GCA_944470375.2. NCBI lineage: Eukaryota > Metazoa > Platyhelminthes > Trematoda > Strigeidida > Schistosomatidae > Schistosoma > Schistosoma guineensis. Next base: position 4,154,784 of record OX103890.1, on the reverse strand, counting down.
AATCTAATTCTATCATGAAGAAATCTAATTCTAGTGTTAATTCAGAACTACCATGATCTCAGTCCAGATTAGTTCACTTAATCCTATTACAGCTTTATTATTATTACTGTATATGCGAGTTGATTCAATTACTTAAATAAATACTTAAGAACAATTGTATTGTAGTTCCTCAATAATAGAATATAAAGAAAACTATTATAAAAATCGGTCTAGTCTGTATTGTAATAAAATGAATTTACATCGTTCAGAGTCCCACTTATTTAATGAATCTCAACTATTTACAGAGCAATATGTCAATCGAATATAATTAACGGATGAATAAATAACCAGATAGTCAACAAAATGGAGGCAATATTTTAAGGACTCACAAGTAAAACATTTAAATTAATCGTATAACTAAACACATTTTATCCATGTAAGATCGAGGCAATCCATTTGATAGTCACAGTCCCGATCAGACGTTGTATTCCGAATTGGATAAATAGTTGTATAGATTTAGTACCAATTTATTAAACATAATAATTCCTTTGAAACTAAATGTTTACATGACGTTGATGGTTTCGTTTAAAGTATCTCAAATTGTTCTACGATTAGTTTGCTAAGAAACTAATAACACTAGAATTAGATTTGTTCATAATAGAATAATATATTAATGTTCCTCGATGAATGTACATTCATTCGTACTAGTTCCCAATTAATACATTGGCCACCAGCCATCAACTTTAAGACAATGAAAATAACAAACGGCACAACATATTGTTAACAAGTAAAAAGCGAACTTCTATAAACTACCACTTACCAATGCTCATCGTGTAAAATTCGATCAGATTATTGGAACTGTATTGATATTAAATCCCACAACCAAATGTATGCGTATAACAGTTTGCGTCTCGCCTGAAAGTCATCGTAGAGGTAGCGTGTTTAGAGGTCTGGGAAAAATAATAACAATAAGAAAAACAGGGCTTACGAATCATATGCACATAGAACACATCAATAATTCTAATCAAAGCGATCGATAACAGCTAGTATTAACACAAGTGTAACACTGAAACAAACTGAAAATAAAGTCTAGAAGCCAGAAGAATTAAATTTCGAATGTATTACACACGCACATTGTTGAGTGACTTTTGAAAGCTCATAGTATTCTATCACCATAGCACTGCGTTTAAATGTTCAATAGCCTTCAAAGAGTTTTTGCATAGGTCAAATATATAAAACAAATTTGAAAGCTTAAAATTTGGTCTTTATTGTTATTTATACGGTACTTGTCAATTTTCAAGACCTAACTAAAATTTCTGATCAGTTCAGTGCTAAGTAGAGTAAGCGATGCTCTGAAGATTGTTGTTAGGAGTCATTTGGTGTACTACATATGTAACGCAATCATCTTTGCCACATGTTCTGTCTCGTAAAAGTCGTTATTCTCTTCCCCATGTACCTCAATGATGATAGCCCGAGAAAAAATGACCAAAAGGCGTTGGTTGTTGGAAGAAATTGTGTATTAGAACATAAACTGATAGATTAACGTTATACTTTCAAACTAACATTCACTTTACCCCAATGCAATTAATTTACACGAAAACAAGTAGTGGTGTGAATCGAAAAGCGTTTATCCAACAGCACTAACAAATTGGATTAAATGCTCATGATCAAAGTTATAGTGACAATGATAGATGATTAATGACGTAGAAATAAATTACAGGAGTGTTCATTTTGCCCGCAAATTATATTTCTCCTAAGCTCTAAGATATAACCTATACCAAACTTTTCCATTTAGCTGCTTCCTTGCTAACAAACAGTGGTTATCGTACAGATGAAAATAAATATAACTAAACATTCTAAACAATAGGGAATACCAATAACGAAATATGAGCTAGGCGGATGCTAGTGCTCTGATTATACTATATCGATATTCTCAAGTACAGATTTGACGGCAGGTGTTCTTCTAAGATGTGATATGAATCCTAGTATGTTCAAACTGATATTAGTAAACTGAAGACCTTACTTAGAAAAGTCTCTATGTAACCTATCCCAAAGGTGCAGAGCGCTCAACTGAAATGTGTCAGTAGGAGTGCATCTAACGATGAATTCGGACCCCACTATCCTTGAAGTCCTGGCTTGTAGCCAGTCCATGAAGAAAGGATTGAATAGCATGTAGTCGTAGCTAACCCCTTGAAATAAATAGACTGTGCACGCATTCGGCTCCGGATGTGCCAATGTTACTTTGCCAATGACTACTTGGTGATTTAATTTGGTCAAGAATTATTATTTCTTGTCACGCTCCGACTGAAACTCCCCCCTGCTTCTATAAGTTCAAAGTATAAATCTAACCTACTGTTATGAGGTTGCGTTTTCTCTATGTAACACCCATGCAGAAAGTTATGGACTCATGGCTTGTAGTCTGTTACATGCTAATGTTAAACGAGCAGGTCAAACAACTGCACACAAAAAGCAAGTAGGACAGAATAATAATACTAAAAACTTATCGGGTTATTTTACCAATGTCTATGAAGAGCAACACTAAGCTTCTGGTTAAGTCTGCGAATACGAAAAAGGGCATATCTCTATAAATACACTAGAAAAGAACTTGTAAACGGCTTACAGATCCCTTAGTGAGGTTGCCTGAGGAATTCTGACCTAACAACAATCAACCAACGTCAATCACAACCTTTGCCACAATGACCTGCGCATTTTGGAGCGTGAGCACCATTCAAATACAAAGAGGTCTTAAGGTGCTGAAACGCGAAAAAAACGTGTCGATGTAAACAGGATGTAATACAATCCTGGTGTTATGGAGAGACTTAGTGGGTTTGGTTACAACTAACCTATCCTATTGTTCTATTGTTTGGAGTACATTACCATCGAAGTAGAGCAAAGCTGGCCACGTATGTATACGAATGTGATATCATGGTGCAGTCTTTCGACTGCTGGTCAATTTTTTAGCTACACATGGAGGCGGAGATCAAATGGTTTTTCGGCTAAGTAATGCGGACATCGAACTGCACTCTGCTATGTCTTATTGATTTCTAAGACTAAGCAATATTCAAGAAGGCCCAGTGCCTTGACTGGTCATGTTGTGATTTTTTGTGGTTCAAAATATCAAATTCAACTACATGATCATTCAGGAGACACAAGGTCTCTGTGACAACTCTACTATTCGAGGAGACTTGCATGGAATCTATGATCGAACCATTATAAAATTCGGCATTCTTGACATCAGTAAGTACATGGTACCAACCGTATTGTATTTACCATATACTTTTCATCAAAACAAAGGACATGATAACCACTCCATGGTATGGTCAAGACGTTCTCTGGAAAAACCGTTGTATCATATAGTGTTATCTGAAAAAAGATGCCACACGGAGTCCGTTTAAGGGAGGTTAGTCGAAAGGGTACTTAGAATACAAAGTGAACTTTAGTTAGTTCATCTATAGTTTGTAACTTTGTAATCTATGCAGGATGGAATGATTAGGATAAATCTATTCATGATGTGCCGTACGGCTCATAACCCCTTTCCCGTTGATATATAATCAATGAATTTCAACGCTATGGAACATAGGCGGCTTCCCAATGACTTGGCACATCGTAAATACCCTTGGATAGCTTTACGAATATGAATTTCTATACAGTCGTGACATCAACTTTACTGGAAATACTCTTATATTACAGATATTACTCAGTATACTAGACCAACGACAAACCAATTCTTTGTGTACCAGCACATACGAAAGCGATGTGCCATTGACTACATACTGGCGAATATTGCCTTGTCTAATGTGCATTTGCACACTACCTCTGGAATGAATTTCTTGGCCCTAACTTTGAGACCACTCAACTAATACGTCTAGATCAACTTGAAGACCAAAATGATCAGCGTCGCTATTTGTTGTTTTCCAGATTCTGACATCATCTGCAAACAATAATGTTGATTACTTAAGTAGTCGCGGTAATTGATTGACGTGGAAAAGAAAAAGGAGGGGATCTACGATGATGCCTTAGAATATATCATTTTGACTAGCTTCCACTCAAAGGGCGTTCGATTTATCGTCGCCCTTTGTCTTTGGCCACAGAGGAAGTTTCTCACCCACTCTTGTTCGACACCTATAATTCCAAATTTCGAAAGTTTCTGCACAAAATCTGAGAGAGAAACACAATCAAACGCTGTGCTAAAATCTATGTATACAGCATTGACAGAGAACTCGTTATTTTGGTCTGTTTTCTCATCCTCTCTCGCAATAAGTAAGTTGGTTAAGCGTTAATGCTTATACTGAAACCCGTGTTGCTTAGGCGTTAACTGATTGTATGGTGGTATGTAACTTAAGTACCTACCCAGGATTACTTATTACACCAATGTTACTACTATGCTGGATAGACTGACAGGTCAGTAGTTGAATACAATCTGTCTCTATCCACATTTTAGTGTAGAACTAACTATAGTATTTTTCCAATCCCAAAAGAGTTAAATGTAGGGAAGTGACACATTGAACGACATCATTAGATTCATAAAAAAATATAAGAGGGATCATTCTTCCCAAAAACTCAAAGTATTCTATTTCTACCCAGACACATATGTCAGAGTACAAGCAATCTCCGACAACCAGGATTTGAGGTTTGAATTCGGGCATTGAAGTGCGCGAGGAGTTGTAGACGCTACAGGAGTAATAACTTTTCGTGCTCCAATGGCTACTACACGCATCCTCAGATCCAGTATCATTCGTAATTATGGACTACGCTTTAAACACACATTGCCCCCTTTACCATACGAACACAATGCTTTGGAACCCGTAATATCAGGAGAAATAATGCAGTTACATCATTCCAAACATCATGCAGCATATGTTAATAATCTCAATAGTGCTGAGGAACAGCTTGCTGAAGCTATCTCGAAAAGTGACGTTACAAAAATGGTATCTCTTCAGGTCAGTCATCGTGGTTCAAATATTGGTGTAAAATGATATATTCTTGGGAGGAGTATTTATACTTAGATATAAGTATTCCGTTTGAGTGTCACTTCAAATGCTTAATACATAGTACCTCATACTATAATACAAAAATAGTTGGTCTTTTCATATTTTAAGACGTAAATCGGTTATGTAGACATCCTTACACATGACAGGTCATTGACTTTGAATACTTCGCTAAAAACTATCATTAAATTCGATATAAGTGAGTTTTTTCCCCTTAATCAAAATGATAAAATCTTGTGAATAATGGTTTTGTAAGTTTAGTAATAATAACTAACTGGGATACTAAGCAATTGACACTAATTAGTTATAATATATGAGGATTTCTTTAGGTTATGTGCTGGTTACTCTACACTTTTTTACCATTTGCAAACTGAAGAACTCAGTCTTAGGAGTCTGTCCGTAGAAAAACAATAAACCTCACACTCAAAGTTAAACTATCACGCTAATGTATTGTTCCTTAATTGATTGAAATATATGAACAGTACTAAGTCTGCTATTTTTGGTCTACTGTATCAAGCCTATTAGAAGTCGTGAATTGCTTGTCTAGTTTCAAAACTTCAATGTATTACGGTGACCTCGTGAGGAAGGACTTGAAAAAAATTTTCGATGTATTTTCTGTGCTATATTACCTATTCATGTGGTAAATAGGTGTCAAAATAAGTCCTTAGTTGTAGAGACAATCGGGTAGTAATTGTAAGAAACTAAAAGAAGTATAAGCCGGTCGTTATCTTGCTTCAAAAACTATAAGCAAGCATTAACAAAACTAAAAGTTTTATTTTTCACCTGTTTTTCCCTCGCCTTCCTTTCTATTCTGTATCGTTCCTGGCGTATTTTTTGTGGGTGGTCTACTATTTTCGGTCGGAAATCACTCAGTCTTCATGTTATACCGAGTGAGAAAATCACACCTGCAGTTTTCTTCATTGTCAAGCTTAAATTTCTAGTTATTCATACCTTCTATATGCTTTACCCGCCATATACTCTAAGGCATATGAACTGCATGGAGTAATGGGTAATTGCAGTGTTACATCGGCCAAGAAATGTAAATGTCGTATTGGTCTTTTTCAATTATTCGTCCGTACTGAAATCGGTAGAAAGTTGTTTTTCAAGTTAGGAACAAGGACTTTAGTCGAAGAAATTCTAGTCGTAAACGTGGTTTGGGTTTGACAAAGATGTAAGTTGATAGTAAACTATAGAATGATATACTAGCAGCTCATATGTTTGGCTTATTAATTTATACCTTCATTAAATATATCGTTTTGCACCTCCAAACTTACTCCCTCTCGTCCTAAATTATGTGTATCAAATCATTCATCTAACTCAAGTTTATTTACTCAGCTTTGCGCCATAATTTTAACTGGAGATACTAGTCAGCTGCTTCCTTTTGTTGATAAGCATGACATTTCTAAACAATTTTATTTGGTAGTGGACCCCGTTAATGATGTTAAAATTCACTGCTTTTCCAATATTTTTAAATGTTTTCTACTAGCCAGCACTCCGTTTTAATGGTGGAGGACATATCAATCACAGCATCTTTTGGCATAATCTTAGTTCTAAAGGTGGGGGTGTCCCTACGGGTAGTTTAGCTAATGCTATTAATGATGAGTTTGGATCGTTTGATAACTTCAAGTCAAAGCTGTCTGCTGCAACAATTGCTATCCAGGGTTCGGGTTGGGGTTGGCTTGGATATAATCCCAACACAAAGCGTTTACAAATTGCCACATGCGCTAATCAAGACCCTCTTGAAGGGACTACGGGTAAATCTTAAGATGACTTTTTCACATATGCATAATGCCATTTGGTTAACTAATAAGCTTCAGAGTGTAAGTAGTATAGTTTTTCTGTTATCTAACTCCTAGTTGCAAAGCTGTGGTTTAAGTTTGCGTTTAAGCTTCACCTATACTACAGTTTGTCCAAATATGGTATTTATTGGATTCACAAAACAACTATGACTTGAGGTCCATCAACCCATAAAGATCTGTAGTCGCAACTAAAGCACTCAATTCTCAACTGTTAACTTTCAGTTCCCAGGTTCTCTTTACCTATTTCATAACATGCAGTTGGATGGTATCAGAACTTAAGAACTGATTGTTGTCTATGATTGAAACTTACAAGGATGATCAAGTCATTTCCATGATAGTATCTCAGTTGATATTATCACTAAATATGACGGTAAGATTAACTCTTACAGCCTTCAAATGCTCTGATACGGCCGAGGGCAGGTAGAGTCCACTATCCCTCTCGAAATGCTCTCACATAGACATGCGTATACAGCTGCTGCTAGGAAAGTCCTACTCACTGCCTTCTAGCAGAAGGGACACTGTTTACAAATTTGAGAGGACGGCGCTTTAACCAGGCTTGTGGATACGGAGGATCCCAGTTAGGAAAGTTGGAAAACCCTGATTGCAAACCAATGGTGCACACGGACACCCGGATCCTGAGGGAACAAATAACGTACGAACCTATTTATGGTCACCGGCTACCATGACCCTGCATCTCCTAACGATGCTCCACTGCTTCGTGGATTAGGTAGAAGGCTCGGGTTGTGGCCTCCTAAGAAAGCCACGTGCTTCGGTATGGGCGCTTAAGGAGTATCCCAGCCCTCACACAAATCGAATGAAGTGTGACGCATATATATTTGGTGCCCCCTTGTGCCAAGGTGTGTTTAAATAAATAAATAAGGCTCTTATAATGTAGCACTACAAAATCCTAAGAATAATAACAAATATTATAGTGTAAACATAAGAACATCTTAGCACCATCAATATATCACAGGTAATAATAAAGTGATCTTAAACTCATTTGTGTAGAAATTTTTGACAAATACTAAAAATCTTTATTAACACCTCTATTCTAAGCTTAATGTATCTATTGAATTTTATTAAAATTTATAGGTTTGAAACCTTTACTTGGGATTGACGTTTGGGAGCATGCATATTATCTTCAGTACAAAAATGTACGTCCAGACTATGTAAAGGCGATTTGGGATATTATAAATTGGAGCGATGTAGCTAAACGATTCGATCTCTGTAGGAAATAATTCCATCGCACTATCGTCTGTCAAACTCAGAACTGCCTCATCATCTCCTTTTGTACGATTTTCAGCAGTAGTTTCGTTATATCCTGCTATTTCTACGTCACATTGATTATTTCTCAAAAATAAATCCATTTACAAGTGCTCCAGTCGATTTTTTCTTTTCAGAAATAGGTTTCGCCAGTCGCGTAAGTCATACCTGTTTGTCGAAGAGATACTTAGTTACTGTCAGTAGATGTTGGGAGAAAAATAAGTAAATATTAATAGCCACTCCTGAATTTCACAGCAAACGCTCTCGACTTCACTGAGGTTTACCAGTCACCCTGATAGTTAATTATTTGAGATACCCTTGTGCATAGATCTAGAGTAAGATGGAAACTCCAAATAACTTAGTAATAACTGGTTTTTCTTAAATAAACTTGTGACTTATAGGATCTGGGAGCTGATATTGATACGCGATCTTACTATGCATGAGCCCAACCGGTTACGTGAATGAATGAACAAAGTGATAAATTTTATTGATTAAACCAAATCGATCGTATATGTACTCATTCGTACGTCTGCCTCTTGACATATCATCTCTTAAAAATGAAACCTGTGTTTTGGCTAATTACGTTCACTTATTATTCAGTCGATTTCTGATCAACCCAATATATCAGCCGATATAAAATTAATAAAATATGTTGGAAACCCCCCTTTTTGAATTGCATTTTTGCAAGGTTTCTATAGTGTCCTAAAATAAGATAATTAGATCAAAGAAGTTCATCTGCTCTTATCAAGGGTGGCAATTTTTGTTCACATCCCTCGGTCGATTGAAAACACAGATAATTGCTTTTCCAAACGAAAAGGTAGATAGGACTGTTATGAACGAAAATCTAAATACCTGTTGCGTATTTAACAGTTATCAATTACAACACACTATAAATGGCCTATATACATTTCATCTTCACGCTTACTCGCGATACGCGGGAAATACTCCGAAGACAACTGGGAATCTTCATCTCACGCGTGTCTCATTCCATAGACCATGTTTCACAGGCATAGAAAAATACAGGGTGATTTGCTACTTTACTTAACTCTTAGAAAATTTATGTTTTTGTTATTAAACAACAATGAAGAAATATACAGTAATTTTAAATTAAAAAGATTTTACGATATTTATTTGTACAATACACTTAAAGTATTTACACATCAGGGATTGTTAATTTATACATTTCACCATCATAACTTAGTTGGCCTTCTCTAATTTTCTTATCTAGAAATCGGCGTAGTTCATCTCTATTAAATCCTAAACTGGATGTAGAACCGAGTGCGAACATTTTAAGCATCGAATGGATTCGATCTAATGACGAACTTCCAAGGTTTGTTAACATAGCAGTGATATAAGACCAAAATACCTAAATAAGAGTAAATATGAAATCGAAACAAAAATTTAGCTATATATGGTTTAATGTACCATCAGTCAGTCATAAACCATGCAATAACATGCAAAAATATGCGTAAACTTAAAGTTGTTACATATGAACTAAAGTACGGTACATTTTATAAATAAATATTCATCTGTTATCGATATCCACCTTTCTTTACGTCGACCCGTATAAGTTCTGTTTCAGTGATAACCAAAATAGAATGAGCGTCCTTAGCTGAAAATAGTAACCTAGGTGTCAGCAGTCAGTCAGTAACAACGTTCTACGTTGTTACTGACAGCTGTATTTTACACTGAAATCTACCTTTTATGGATTACTATTTCTGCCCATTTATTTATTGATTATACTGCCAATTTCTCTTTTATTTCTTTTAAGTGTAGCACACTTTTTGTTACTTATTAGGATCTATGTACTTTAAATGAAATAAATCAGATATTCATACCAAGAGCAATTATTCCCTCTTATTACTGAAACGTATCTGACTTATTCGAGAGCAATGTTGACGCATAAATCAAATATCCATTCATGGATAGTATTTATGTTTACAACCTTTTGTATGTGGGGACAAATACATATAACCAATAAACACGAATAGTTGTGTTTTATCTACTACATAATCATTATACAAGCATCATTCAGATGAGTGATTCTTTACTTCCGAATAGCTTCAATGGTAGGGAAATAATCGGTATGGAAGTCCTTGAGAACTCACATGGGATATAGGTTAAGGCACTGAAGGAGACGCTTAAACTCATCGAAAGATAACCTTCAGCTTCTCTAAATAAACTGCTTGATTTTGATACTGTCAAATAAAAGCAACGATTTGTATGGACGATGTTATAAGTAAAAAGCAAACGCACATGCAGCAAAATACTCTTATTGATATTTTACAGCCTGATAAACGTAGCGCTTCAACTATAAGTTAGAATAGCTTGCTATTGAATTTCGTTATTTGAAGATTATTCTTAAATGCCACCGGAGATCACATTCAATCATTTTAAATGGTTGAATTTCAAGTGTGAAAACGAGTACGAGTAGTTTAAAGCATGCAAAAATAGCTTCGAAATTTGATGGTTAAAATACACTTCTGAAGAGTGGTCATTAATTGGCGAGGTTTAATTTCATTGATCTTTATATTATCGAGCAGTTTGACGACATTGAGGTAACAGGCTAATGTCATCGTCATGTATTTCCAATAGCCTTACTTTACGGTGTCATCAAATGGTACAATTAAAAAGGGATAACAAAATTGAGCTATTATGTCTAAAGATGTTGTTGGTCGATTTAAAGGGAGGAAGGTGGATGATTGCACAGCTTAGTGTGTCCTGTGTACATGATATTTATTAAGGATACTACGCTTTGAGGGGTGAGTCAATAGCGCAACGATGTTTCATTAAAACTACATGAATATGTATTCAAAAGAAATTAAACTTGCTCAATATTGCATTTAATAAGTACTAATACTGTTCTATTGAGTGTGTTGATACCTTTCAAACAAGTGTCACTGAACTATGTAAACTAATGAACTAATATGGTATATAATAGGAATGTTATATAACATATAGTGTACAAATTAATATGAGTATTATTAGTACTTACTTGTAATTCCTTTTCTTTACGTTCTCTAACACTAGCTACAAGTGAATCAGAATGATCTTGTGATGTAAACATCCAATTATTTGTTGTTTCAATAGTGTTTGAATCAATTTTCTCAGGATCATTTGAATAATTTATACTATTTGAATTACTTAACTTCTCATTTGAATTAGTAGTATCTGTCTCATCACAAACTTCATAGATTTCTAGATTTTCACTTGTAAAATTTACATGGTTATTACTATCGTGTGAATCAGATAGTCGTATAAATCCTAACTGAATAAACATATATAAACTAGTTCGAATAGTAGAGATTTGACTTTCTAGTTTCTTAAGGAATTAAACGAAAAAATAGAAGGTAGGGGACAAATATGTCAATAATAGTAACGAAAACAAGTAAATGGTATATAAGTATAACTAAACAACTAATAAATTGGTCTTGTATATTTGTTAGCGGGATAGAATCCTGAATATTCTAGTCAGACTCAGATTGTAATACGTTGATGATTGATCCATGCACTCAACCAATCAGTGCTGTTAGATGAGTCAAGAAGATTCCTTTATAAGTTCTATATAAAATACAATGTTTTTACTACTGTATCTGTAATGAGTTGAAACTAAATTGATATTTCAGTGTCGTGACTTGAGATAAATACTGATTACTACAACTGGTAAGATTGTTTACTATGATTGAGGAATAACTGCAACTTCTTGCAATGGAACGAGACTCATATGTTGACCCAAAGAAAAGGACAAGACTAGAAGAAAACTGATCTATTCAGCAACCACAGTAATTATTTACGCATAATTTGAAATGGTCGATCAATCAATAATTTCGAATGAGTTAAGCTAGCATTTAACCACCTACCTAATGTGTGTAAAGAACAAATTCACTGACTTGACTTATCAGTGAATTATCTATTTTTGTTTCTTTCTTAACAGTATCTTTGTTATTTAGATTATTCGAGTACATATTGGTCGCTCTTAATTCTCGTTCTGATTTGGGAAGAGACGAAAACAGTAGTCGTGGTCAGGAAGTATTAGGGAGAAGAATGTAGCAGTGTTCAATTTTGAGCTACATTTTAAGTGTGGAAACTAGGAGTGGTATTTTGATTGGTAAAATCGAAGTAAGAGAAGTGGAGAGTTTGGACCTATGATGGAATGATTGAAAATCAAGTACTTTAACTACACCTCCAGGTTGTATCTTTTCATTTCTGCAGCAATTTGGATGATTCTCCCGGTCTCCTACATTGTACGAGCATTCCATGTACCTATGTTAATCGTTGCTCTGGTTGTCAGAAGGGGTGTCAGCCTCGTGACTTCCGAAGGAACTCGGCTTTCACTATGAGGTGTCATAACTCTTTTAAATGAAGACCTTCTAACTCCCAGGGCAGTTTAAATGGTTTGGATTATTTTTCTAGTTAGCATTTTTTAGCGAGTTAGTTTTCTAAGGGATGGCATTACTAACCTCATGCTCAACCCTCCTCCTTTATCCGGGCGCGGGACCGGTAGTAGACCTAGAGGGGCTCCAGACGGAGTCAACCGACATCAAAGTCAGTTCCGTGGGGAAACTTGGAGAACTACGAAAGCCATCATCCAGAAGATACAAGTGTTTATTAACAATTGCCTACGGAATATACTTCGGATCCTTTGGCCATACACTATCAGCAACAACCTACCGTGGGAGAGGAATCAGGAAGAAACGCTGGAGGTGGATAGTACACACATTGAAGAAAGCACCCAATTGCGCCACAAGGCAAGCCCTCACTTGGAATCCTCAAGGCCAAGGGAGAAGAGGAAGACCAATGGACACATTACGCCGAGAAATAGAGACAGACATGAGATGAATGAACAACAATTGGATGGAACTAGAAAGGAAGGCCCAGGACTGAGTGGGTTGGAGAACGTTGGTCGGTCGCCTATTTTCCATTAGCAGTAACATGCGTACGTAAGTGCTTTAACTACACTTAAGTCACAATAAACAACATATCTTTGATTGACAGATAAGAATCAACAGTATAAATTGGTGACTTGTTTGAAGGGGTGCAAATTTAATAAAATGAACTTAATTTGAAAGCTTCATTAATTTTAGTTTGGGTGACAGCTGATAAAAATTACACACGGATAAAAAGGCTTGTATGTATTCTATCAACGTATGTTTGCTGTATCGAAAGCGGGATGGCTGATCTGTTGTAACAAATAAACTCACAAGTTATTGTTTGTATGTAATCATACTTCCCTGTGAAGTATCATGAGATTACTCAGAAATAAATGCCAAGAGTAAATGTAAAAGTAGTACATGAAAGTAGTAGATTCGAGTCTAATAGCTCCATAACATAGCCTACTAAGACAAACAAAGTAGGAAAGAATGCACCCCAGAACTTGATAGAGACGTATTCAATCACCTGTAAAGCCTATTTTACTTCTGAAATTACAGATCCGATACTTCAAATTTACTCATCTAGATTCTTAATCGCCAGGTTGTGTTCACCTTGAAGAGCAACCACAGATGTGTACAGTCTTTCGGGGAAATTATGCATCTTGTTCAGCATTCTAAAGGCTAGCAGATTGGAGTGTCGTAAACATTCATTCATAAAAAGCAAATAGCCTTTTAAATAAAAACTGATATCGGACTGATTGTTTTGGGCAAGAACTTTAGGTTAACTAGTGAGAAACAGATTTACTTACTTGAGCTAAATCTCTTATATACCAAGTACGTTGTTTTGTGAATAGATGAACAATTGATACCTGCAACGGTGTAACATCAATTTTCACACTACGTTTGCCAAGTGTAAGATCGATATTCACTAGACCCAGTTTATGCATCCAATTGAGTGTTCTATTGCCTTTAAGACGTTGGAAACATCTAAAATAAAGAATTTTCCAATGAGATACATAAAGCTTAGGTTGTTACTGATTGGACTACACTACAAGAATTCAACCAATTCTAACCTTGTTTTATGAAATATTTATCAAGGCATGATTTTTCTTGAGTTGATATATACTGTTTTAAAATTCCACTTTAAAGATACTTAATAGATGATATTGAAACAAAGTGAAACGGACACACAAACATACAGATGCCTCGGAACGTATATACAATGGAGTTCATGTTTATTTCAATTGTGAAATAGACGAACAAGGAAACAAGTATGAATTCCAAAAGTTACCCAATATAAAGCACTACAACCATTGATACAACCAGCATAAAAGAATAACAACAGTCAAATATCAATTAGTTCACTCTACTGGGAAAATTGTTGACTATGCAGCAAGAACGTGTTAAAAAGTCCGAACTAATAGAATCAACATAGATTTTGATTTCACTAGCCAAACTAATCATTTAAAACGTCCTTAAATGACCTGGTACGGCCGAGGGCAGGGAGAGTCCACTATCCTTCTCGAAATGCTCTCACATAGACATGCGTATACAGCTGCTGCCAGGAAAACCCTACTCACTGCCTTCTAGTAGAAGGGATGCTGTTTTTTAAATTGAGAGGACGAAAAGCGAATGTCCGGCGTTTTAACCGGGTTAGTAGACACGGAGAGTTCACCTAGAGGAGTTGGGAAACCCTGATTCCAAACAAATGGTGCACATGGGATCCAGGATCCTGAGGGAACAAATGGCATATGAACCAATTACTGGTCACTGGCTACCGTGAGCTTGCATCTCCTAACGTTGCTCCATTACCCTATGGATTAGATCTCTAGGTGGAAAACTTGGGAAGTGGCCCCCTAAGAAAACCACCTGCTACTGTTTGGACAGTCAAGCCTTATTCTCGCCCTTTATATCATAAGTGAGGCGAGTTGATGAGAAACTAAGCGAGGAGAAGGCTGTATTATATATGTTTTGGATACCCTAACAACTAATAAAGTTGAAGATAGTGACGTGAATAGTTTACCAGAATCAGTCTGGATATCAGTCAACACCCTGAATCATAGTCTACTCATTGGATGTTTATACAGAGCTCCTGATAGTTCGAATAATGGGAATGATCTTATTATTAATACATTCATACATGCATCTGCTCTAAACGTTAATGCTAAGGTTATCACTTGGGACTTCAATTATCCCGGGATTAACTGGAGTACCGGTAGTTGTCAGTCATGTAATGATGAGTTTTCGGCAGCCATTAACATGCACTGCTGGTCACAGTGGGTTCGTACCAAAAATAGAGGCGATAGTATACTCGATCTAATATTTAGTAGAGATGTTATCCCACCATCTGTAAAAGTATACGATGAATTTGAAAGTAGTGACCATAAGATAGTAGTTTGCGCTCTCCCTCTTATAATCGACCCATTCAAAAAACCTGTCAATATAGAGATTATAAGCATGCTAACTGGGACCTCCTGCATTCACTGATTAAACTTTCAGACTGGGATAACTTTTTTTCATGTAATAGTCTCATAGATGCTATCGATGAATTCTATTTGATCGTAGACTCTTGTTTAGATTCCTGTGTACCTCTTAAAACGTACAGGTTTAGTAAACCTTACCAGCTAAAGTTCGTAATAAACTAAGACGCCTACAGAATCGTTATTTTAAGTCAAACGACTTCACGGCAGTTGCACAAATAACAATAATTTTTAATCAAATTGAAGAGAAACATAGGTTAAAAGCCATTAATGAGGAGATACTAGCACTCAATACTAACTCAAAGGTGCAAAACTTAACTCTCCTTTTGAATAAACGCGCTAAAACAACTCAAAATGTTGATATACCATGCATCCAGCATAATAGCACTTTTATATACGACTCTAAAACTATAGTAGGCCTTTTCAGTGGTATTTTTGCGAATGGTGTAGGAATCATAAGTGGAAAATTGCATCAGCATGGAGCTTAACAAGGTAGCGCAGTGGTGCTTAAAATGGTAACTGGAGCTTAATACGGCTAAATGTGGATGGATATGCTTCAGCGATACATCACTCAACCTAGACCTTACCATAAATGAAGTGTTATCTGCAATATATGTACTACCTAAACAATTACTGAACTAGTATACCTAAAACTTTCTTCTACCACATGTTTGTTCTGTACATCTAATTTTACTATTTATATTAAATTGATCATGCCTGTAAACTGGAGTGAATTCTGTAATTATTATTTTCAGAATATATAGATTATTATTATTATCAAGTATTTTGTTTAGTAATTGATTACGTCTACTTAACGAGGCGTCATTGATTGAATTTAGAATGGTTCGGATTATCGCGTTGTTGATATTTTTGACTGGAATTTAATCAGTTGTGGTTGGCATTGGGGATCATGTGCCGGTTATCTCAATATGGTCATTGAGACACAAGTTGATGTAGGATAGATGGGGCAAGGGAATCCGCACAAGATGGCCATATGGCAACCAAGACTGATTGACTTTCAGTAAAAAAAAACCAACAGGATAATCCAACCCACTTCAAATTGAATTAAATCTCATACTCGTTGCACACGATTGGTTATATAGAATCAGTAGCTAAGTGGACCATGCGATGGGGTTTGAAGCGAATGGTACTGGGTTTGAGTCCCAAAGTAAATATCAAATCTGGGATTCAGGTACATTCGGCTGTCGAGTCCCAGATATGACGAAACGCGTGTCTTGGATTCCACTGCTAGCAACCATCTATCTATTTTACGTACGTTATGGGTTTAAAACCATAGATTACAGGAAGTTGAATAATAATAAGAAATATACTGCTAGAAAGATTACGAGTGTTACTTTGAGATAAACGATTTAGTCGTAAAACACAATTGGACAATATAAAGTGACTAGAATTAATATTTTTTTAAAGTCAAGTGAACTTCGATCTGCTTACACAGTAAGACAGGTCGTTGAATTTCAGAAACAATCTTCGGTTTGATGTAAAATCCTTTCATGATACAAATACATAACATAGATTAATAATAAGCATTTTAAGTATGCATACAATACATCAGTCTTAAATAAATTTGTTGATCTAATATACTACTTACTGTTCATAGTGTTCAAATACTGGACGGAAATCTTCAGGTATCTTAAATTTATCATCAAGCAATTCCGGCCAATAATGAATAGATAAAATGTAAGCAGATAAAGGAAAAGCAATATTATTAGCACTACTATTATTACTGCTCAAAACAAAATTATCATCATTACTGGCAGTAGTAATGGGAGTCGTAGTAGCGCCAGTAACACATACGACAGACGTTGCATTATTCTCCAAACAATCAACTTTTAACTGCGTTTCATCTGATTCCATGATTTCATTACCATCAGGAGCAAGAGTAGGACTGTTTAATAATTTATCTGTTTGATCTAAATGCTTTCCTTTTGAATTATTTGACGTAGCTTCTGATACCAAATTAGCAATTCGTTTCGAATCTCGAATATCTTTAAGCATAACCTATACGTGAGAGAAAAATTTAACGCGGATAAGACTAGAATTTAAAAACATTTAGGTTTGTCTACTGTTAAATTTTGAGGTAAACTATGAGAAATCTAACAACACTGTTATTTACAGGTGTAAGAATAGATGTAAATGGAAGGGGTTCGGGTGTATGACTGGACAACAATAAAACGATCGTTTCATTCGAATACCATAAAAGATCCCTTTGACTGTATGTTAAACGTGGACGGTGAGTGACAGCTTATGCAAATAAAACATATGAGTTACATAGATATATAGGCTCTGTAATGATAAGTCGCTAATAAGAGTAGTATATCACAGTTACAACTCTGAAAACGATATACATCGATTATAACAAGGCTACCAAATATAAGAATAGATACATACAGGTTTCTGTTTCGGGCGGTAAGTCAAACTTCTAGTCTGACAAAGAATGGCAATAACTGACCATTAAGAGGGGAGTGTATAAGCTAAACCCCAACATTATTAACAGTATCTTGGCAACGCAGTCCTCAAACTACCGATATAGTCTTAACACTTATAGTATACTTCCAAAGGACCAGAACGTATTTCTTGTCAAATAAATAAAATCACACTCATTCACTGAAAGAACCATTGTGATAATTAAAAGTATCAAATACAGAACTTATGGTTTGTTCATTGACTTCATGAACTTTACTTTAGTTTTATTGCTTGATTTGGTATTGTAATACATATGCAAATAAGGATTAACTATCGTTCAGAATCGCTCCAATTTTCACCACAAAAAGTGGTCACTGACGAGGTAGCTGAATAACAAGACTTTTAAAAACTCTATAGGAGGAAACCTAGAGACAGACTGGACAAATGTATTGTAACAAATAAGGATAAGATTGGTACACCCAAAGTTCGTAAAATAACGTTATCATGACCTTCGTTCGTCCATGTATTGGACGAAGTTGTAAAAGCCTACAAGGTGGCTCAAGGCATTGGTCAGATAATTTCAAGCCTACCTATTAGTGTAGCTTGGAATCCCTAATTTTCGCTTTCTTGATAGTCAATGAAAAAAAACTTGTGCATACGTTAATAAACAAACCAGATATGGGGTAGATTACGGAAAATCTTCGTCATTATATATGTAATTTTGAAATCACAAAGAAGTTTGATAGCGAATACTAAAGGCAATAGCGTTTAACGCTGACACAATGTCAAGATAACGGTAGAAAAAAATCAAGTTCACACCAAACGACTTACTTCACATTCATGTAAATTCTGTTCGCCAAACCGAAGTTTTAACAGCTCCAAATTTCGTAATTCTCTTGCTGTATGGAAACTTCTCTGTCTTAATAAACGTTGACTCAATAATTGTTTGTATTCAACTAAAAATGCTTTCTTACTTCCATAAATGCTAACTAACATGCTTAAAAGATCTAACTTACGACGCCAAGATCCTCGTTGACATAAAGCTTCAATAGGATCTGGTTTCCAATCACTTTCCAAAAGAAAATGTTTATCCGAGTTAGCAGAATGTATATCGGAGTCAAATGGTGGGTCTGTTATCAAAAGAAAAGATATTAATATTATTGAGATGAACACATATTGTACTTATTATTTCGACATAACAAAATAAAACGGTGATTATGATGAATGTGTGGATTAACTTTGTGTAGATGGAACGTTCATAACATGGTATAAACAGGTGGACAAGTCATACATATATATAACCGATAAATTACTTGGGCCCTGACTAACTTCTTATAGGACACCTGCTTCAGTCTGGGCACCCGGGCAGTATCACAGCCCATACACAAATCAACTGACTTGTGTGACGCATATTTATTCGGTGCTCCTTTGTAGCAATATTTGTGTTCAAATAAATAAATAAACTTATAGGACTGAGATCTTTACATAGAACTCTGACGCTGAACAGTAACAGATGTTATATCTAGTTGTTATGACTGATCAAACTCTGAAAATCACAAAGAGATGTAACCGCTTTTCTAGATGACGTGACATACAAGTATTGTTCGCTTAAAGATAGGAACAACCGGCGAGAACCCTAGGTATTGGTTTCGTTCTAGTTAGGAGTTATCAGCAGGGTATTATTGCAATCTTGAAGGAACCGAGCTTCCTGTAGGATTTGGTTTTTTTAAAGCCACATATGTTACTAATAAGCCGTTGAGGTAGCGACTGACCTCCTGTAGAACTGATATGTTTATAGTAATATATTACGTTGAATACTCCTCAGTACTGAGGAGTACTCAACGCTAATTTTTTTAGTTTTAGTGCTGATTGAATGTATTTAATAATTTAACGCTCCTAAATCCGATTATTAGTTTCTGAATTTGGAATTTTCGACGAAGCAGTTACCTTTCGAGAGTTATGCTATATAAGATACTATTTCAAAGCGTCTAGTAGATTGCCTTTAGACATTTCGACGAAACGGGAATTTATGACTTACTTTACAATCAAACTGAGTGGTTTTCAATAATTTGTTTACTACAAAACATTTGAATATCACTCATGACCCTGTTTATGATAACATAGAAGAGGTAGTTTAATGACTAGACCACCCAGATTTTAACAAGATGTCAAGCGTTCGAAATACGCTTTGGCTGTCTCGTTAACAGGGTAGTATCACTGATCAATACATAGTGTGATTTATAGCCAAGCAAGTCATGTTGAATGACTCCATGATCGAACTATGAAAACTAAGATAATACCCTGCCCATGTAGGCTTTTTAAAGCATTTGATAAAATAATTGTCTCTTCTACACATAACTATACATAAGGGAATTCGGTTACACATATCCCATTTACATGAAAGATCAGTGTGGTTTAATTTTCTTCAGTGGATAGTTAACCACTTTATTAGGTTTGTCGCAAACGATTATCATTTCATTCACACTTACTGTATACCAGGACATATATTTGGTCATTGCTTATTTACAATGTTGACTCACCTTCATAGACAATATCAGCATCACTATCTTCACCACCATCCAATGGTTCAACTTCCAATGGTTTAGGCAATAATAATTCTTGATGAAGTTCTGTAGTTGTATCAGTGTATGCTTCAGCTTTAATTTCATCGTCTTCACCATCGGTTTCTGAGCCAGATATTAATTTATCAACTATACAACGAACCGCATCCTCTCTTTGCCGAAGACATGCCGAGACTGGTTTGCAAACTATATCTTGTACCAGAAATGTACTATCGATTAAACGTAAAGCTCGTACTAAGTAATTATAAGCAGCTAAAATTTGTTCAGTATGAACACCTGGATGTAATAATCGTTGTTGAACCTAAGTGAGTTATAATAAATTGGTATATTGAAGAAACATGTTCATATCAAGATGATATAATAAAAGATAAACTGATTCTGACTAAATACAACAATACATTCGATACTTTGTTGAGTGTAAATCAATGAACAGTCTGGATCAAAAGATTCTGATGTCCGATGAAAATAGCCTTATTTATGTTGATGCGTTAAATTAGTTAAGTATAAACTACTTCAATAAGACTGGAAGAAGTCGGTGTTTGTACTCATAAAGTGAAGGATTGTGTGTTTAGGTAGTTATGTGAGTGGAAGTATTGTTATTGCTGGCAAAGTTAGCATTTAAGTGATTAAAGTTAGGAATAGTATGTTTTGATATGAATCACAACTTCTAAAACGTTGTAACGTTGGTCTGGTAATGAAAGGTTGTGTGTTAGTCAGTTGTATGGAAACTATTGCCTTGCATAGGTGTAGATCGGTTCTGTTTCAGCATTTAACATCTACTGAGACAAAAAAACAAGAGTAGTTCAGTAAGAAGATGTCTTCAAAGCTGTGAAATCTCTAACATAATCATCTTAGGATGTTAATTTATAATGTTTGTTATCAACAATGACCTATGACATGAATAATTTCCAGTGGAATCATTGAGAAGGGATTTCTTAGCCGAGCTACTCTGGTGTTTTATTGTCACATTACAGTTGTTGTGTAGACCCCAAATAAAAATTGTACACCATTTACATGGCTGGAACCAGCAGTTAGCGGTTTAACGGGATGATGAATCAATTATGTGTGTAGTGCTATGATGCACTGAGTTTTGCACTCTTCGACTAGAAGATAATAGAACACCACTACACCTGTCGTATTGCTCGCATTTATTGGCAACAATACGTAAGCAGCTCTGTTGGTTAGGATGAATCACATGCCTAGTTTAGAGTTAGTGAATCGCTTTCTAAATTACGACAGACGAATTAGTACTCATGTTCCTAGAGAAGCTAAATAGACCAGTTGCAGAATATGGATCGGATTGTTAATTGGTGTCTTAGAATATCGCTACGGATGGGAAGTTTAGAACGCACTTGTCATAGTTATTTACAGCCATTAGCCCATTCATGATTTCGCTTTACCGTTATGAATATGGCAAACATTTTGAGAGGCAGATAAATGAGACACTTACATCTCAACAACAGCAGGTCCATATTTACAGTGAAATGGCAACAACAAAAAATTGGATAACTTACTTCTTCGGTTAGGTGAGTAATCAAATCTTGACGTATTGGGAGATTATCCAAACATTTACCCAGGTCCATAAGCGCAGCAACAGAGTCTGGGTATTCAATAACTAATGAAAACATATCAGGTTTATGAACTAAATAGAATGTCTTATATACAATTTCATCCGATAACTCAGAATTGATATCATGTACATCACTTTTTCTTGAGAATAGTCTAGGTATGAGAACTTTTTTCAGTACGCAGTTTTTATATTTTATTATTGAATCTAGAAATCGTTCGGCATAATTTTCAGAACACAATAACTTTGTTCTGTATGATAGAGCTTCTTTAATATAAGGTGCACATAAATGTTGATATAAATTATTCCAACTGACTAGAGAATGATTATGAGTTGAATTCCGGGCTGATAACAAAATTTGCATTTTTCTGTCTGTAATGTTTGGACAAATGATGGAAGAGAATATATTCGACTCTTCAGTATCCATTTCAGCCGACTCAAGTTCTAAACACAAATAACTATGCCATAATGGTTGTAATAAATTTTCACATTTCAATGAACTTAACACCGATGTAACAAGGCACTGTACTTCGCTCATTATTCTATTGTCATTCATTATTGACTCCAATCTTGAGTCGAGGATAGATCCAAGATATGCATTCAACTCGTCATTTAAATTACCAATCAATTTTATGAACAAACACAGTAACCTCAGAAGATCATTATCATCATCAAGAGTATGATAAAGATTGATGGTAGAAATACTCACCAAACAATTACATTCTTCCACCAGCGTAGCGAGTTGTGATGTTAAGTTTGAAGTTTGTAAGAAATATACAACTTGTTCGAAAAATAATTCTTTACAAAAACAAGAATCTATAGCATCGCAACCAAAAACTTCTCGCAGATTGTTGTGCAGCGAACTACTCATAGTTCTTTATTGACAATAAAAGACATTTGATGAGGCCTGTGAGGTCGAAAAGCATCAATCATTAAATATTACCGAAATATACTTCTACGTCAATTCTAGTAAATACTACATTTAAGAATAGAAGTTTGCGTGATGAAACTATAATTTATGGACGAGCTTTGAGCGACGCCAGACTGGCCTGGAGAGTGTCTACCTAGTAACCAGGACCAAATGAGGGTTACGAACCTGTGTGAGGAATTAGAATGGTTCAAATGGTTGCGGATGGAATGGAAGCTTTCGCTAAACAGGCTTCCGTGTCTAGAAGCAGGGGATCACCAAAACCTCCAGGCAGGAACCTAGGTATGTTAACAATAAAAGGCGAAAAAGAAATTAGTAAATCATAGTGTGATACTATCCTTATTCCTTAAGATTATATCAAGTTGCCTCTTAAAGGACTCCTGGGAAGACGTTTGGACTAGCTCGGCCGGCAGCGAATTCCAGCATTTGACAACTCTTAAGGAGAAGGAGTTGTGTCCACAGTCCGTTCTGCTATGTTGTGTCTAATGTTTTTGGGTGTTACCCCTTGGGTTAGTGTTGGAACTAATAATATGGAGTTAACGATTAAGCTTAGGCATTAGATCTCGAGTTTTCAACACGAACTTACATCAACTATAATGCAAGAACTCTATTTATCAAAATCGACTAGTGAATTTCGCGTTTAGTTCGTCCATAAATTATAGCCTCGTTCGTTTTATCGACAACTGTACGCTAGGGTGACCTTGAACTATATTTTGCGCTGAAGTCTGATTGGTACGTTTAAATACTTTGATTCTGACGAACAATTAATACTGGTACACACTTCAAAATTAGACTCAATCAAAGGCAAAGGCCATAACATTATTTCATCTTATTTCTATAAATTATGACTGAATATCCATCAGTTCATATCATTTGTAAAGGTTATTGTCACTGAGAGATGCTTAGAATAACCTTCCAATAAACAATGAATTTCAGACGACTAAGCAGAAACTAACTGATGTCAACTTTTTTTCTCGGAAATATCTGAAACTCACTGCGGTTTTTATTTGCTGAGTCACATGTTTTGTAGTCGGGCAAGTTTGTCTGAAGTCAGCAGAATTTCTGGATACCAGCAGCTATCAAATTATTAGGCAGGAGGTCGGTTGGTTGTGATCTAAAACTAATAAACAGATAGCCTAAATGTAGTGAGAAGTGGTTACGGATAATTTATGGGACATGTATTAGGCCCAGCTAGTTCACTAGGGGGATAGTAATCCATGGGCTAGTATATGTTTTCAGGCCTCTCTTGAAGCTGTCATCTGAAGGGGCTGTGGTCACCCCGGCTCGAAGAACATGTCAAGTGGGAGTGTTTCCAAATAATAAGAAGTGAGAGCACATTTGGAGTGTTTGTCCTTTGATATACGGTCTTTTAAGGGTCGCTGCAAGGAGTGTGGTAATGATGTTGTGATAATGTGCTCGAGCTGGGGTAGCTTGGCGTACCTAATATTTGGTATGCCATTATCAGATCACCTCTTATTCTGCTGCAGCTCAGCGAGAAGAATCTCTCTTGCTGGAGTTCGTTAACCTTATCTATACGTTTTAGACCTATCACCCACTTGGTTGCCTATGGACTATTTTGTACGAAATGGATGGTTGCATGTGAAATAGACGAATTTAACAAGCCCTTACAAGTAACACAATAGTTCAGATTTCAAGTATGTATATGTTTCATCTAATGTAAAGGCTGAGAACATCTTGAGTTATATCATTAGTCTTTTGGAGAAATAATCAACCAAAGACATAAGGTGAAGTAAAATATTCATTCTCCGAAAATGGTGGACCACAGACCAACTCTAATGAGGGTGCCATGGTTGGAATATTAATGTCAATACAGACAATGAAATACTGCGTGATCAATTAACCTTGACTATTATACGATTTATAGTGAACGAACAATGGTACAGGAGTCCGTTTATCCAACAATTATAGCATGTTCATTTACTCGTACAACAATGCTGGTACTGTGTCAATTACAACTAACTAAACAACAATAACAAATATGAATGTCTTCATACTTTCGTTGGATATTCCTTCTGACTTTGGATTTCAATCACAAATTGAAGATCCCATACAATACTATTGAGGATGGTGTCACAAAATTGTGATACTGGTAACAAAAGACGAAATCTTGGCACGACTAGACAAGATCCATTGTTCAACACCTCATCTTCCTTGACAGAGGCTATGGTGCGACTTAGCAATGCCATCACATACACAGTTCTAAAAGTAAATCGGAGTCATTTAGCCTATCGTCTCTAAATGTATCTGTGGTGCCTAAGTAGGCTGCTGTAGTCAACTGGGATTGAAAGTCAACTAAGATGATCAACAACGTTGGTCATTAAAAAGATTTCATCTAATGCATCACCTGTAAAATCTCGTTTCAGTGTCGTCCAACTAATTAAAAAGATGTGGAAATTCAAGCTTCAATTCAACGTTCGAACAAATAGGAATTCAACCTGAGTGGACTCGAAAACCTTGAGAATATATCAAGGTTTGCAGTGACCCTTTATTGATGATCAACCTAAAAGATCTATCTGACTTCCTTTACAGTGTATAGGACAAAATTTACACGATGCCTTGTAGGGATCTAAACAGGAAGCTCAAACCTTCCTTAATTAAAATATAGAGAGTCATATTACTGTGGTATTTGTGCGAACTAATGGTTCCTATGTACTTGATTGCGCACTCATTCGTACTCGTCTAGTTCTACGTTCCTTAAATTGCACCATTTTGGGACTTCCAGTTAGCATATGGATTTGAGTACTTCGAATTATCACAGTGGCATAGTGATGGAGTCAAATCTTGGCCAATTAGATACTGATTCATGTGGGGATGGCTTGAAAGATTACACGGAGGAGTCCAAAATCAGGTGAATGTTTGATGTTCACGCGTATTTGAATTATAGTATGAACTAGGAATCCCAGAAATAACGTAATCGGATCAAGAATTACTAGATAACCACAAATGAATGTACTGTATTTAGAATTCGAAATCAAGCATTCAGCAAGTACAATGGCATCATTAGTTCATTCAAACACCACAGAATGACTGGAAGATATATTATAGATGATAAATTCACATCTTATTTCCTGACCTTCATTGACCTAACATAACCTAACAATGAATCTCTCAAGTAATTACTACTTATTCATGTCCAGTGTGTTAGTTTTTAGTCCTAGAGAGATCAGTTCTACATAGAATGATGTAACAGTATGAACAGTATACCAAAGATTCGAAACAATTTTGAAGACCAGTTGGAAATTCAAATTCGTGATCCGTTGATTCCTGGGATAAATATTCCGAATTTAGAAAGAGAATTATTTCAAAGAGGAAGAAGTTGATTCTGGAAAATTAAGACGGCATGTATTAACTATGACTCAGTAAATGAGCTTTATTTCAAGTCAGCGGAAAATTGGAATACTTTGTTCAGTAGTCGTGATGAATTACATACTCAATGTCGCTTAAACTTGCGTTTGTTTAGTAATGGTTACCATTTTCGTGGAAATATGGAAAATGATTCAACATAGCTACTAAAATTGAATCGTATCCAGTTGATTGACAAATATGTCTCTAATCTGAAAAACTTATTTCGCCACGTAACCTCTCTTGGACAAGCTAAGGTCTAAATTTCCCAGTTTTCGAGCGCTTATAGCACAACCAACAGAGGGTTTCTGATAGACAGAAATGTCAGGCATTCTGACTGTCGCTCATCAATGAGCGCGGTGCTAGTGTACTAAAAATTGTCGGATTTAAGTAAGGATACTTCTAATTTGGATATGCTTCATTAAGCTATACTGCTACTGTCAATACTAATCAATGTAATTGTCTAATGCATACTAGCTATGGCGTGATTCAAGACAATTGCAGGCTGGGACACATCATGGCAGATCTCAAATGGGGTCAATGCAATAAACCTTCAACCAACCTGACGTTAGAACGTCATTCGTTAGCATCAAAATCCCCGATATACAATAGGTTACAATTTCTAACGGTTGTAGTAGGTGGATACGACATTCTTGGATTTCTTAATGGCTCTCTCTCCATGTCTCATCGATAAGCTCAAGCTGGTAGGTGTGAAGTCAGCATTTATAGACCGGTTAAGGTCATATCAAAATTATTGACTTTTTTCTCAGGCTACAAAATGCCTTAGTGTCGTTCCCCAGGGTTCATTACTAGGCCCTCCGCTCTATTTCATTTTATATGTGACTGCTCTCTGATGATCTCTCTGATGAACCTTAGTGATAACAAGCCAGGACATCAGTAGGACCCGACTCTTCAAAGTTGAGTGGATAGCAACAGATTTACTTTCAACATCCCAAAGTGTGAAGTACTCCATTTGAGGAATCTTGTAAACTACACATACAACCTAGGTAATTTTAATTTGGAGGCCTCCTATGTTGAAAAAACACTGAAGTTTTGGTACTATCTGATCCAGAGTCTTATGTTAAGTGTGACAAAAATGCCTTTCTTGCACAGCATGCTGTGGTAATTTTGAGGCTCATTTCCAGCCATTTTGGTAGCAGAACATTTCACCGAATTTATATCATAAGAATCACCTTGAAGACAAATGCGGATGACAGTTGGGAAGAGTTTTATTTTGAGTTTTAATTAAAGGTAAAGAAATGTAAGACTGTCTGAGAGAAGATACGCGTCCCATACTTGTCCCTGTGGTAATTTAGTCATGACGCCTAACTGAGTACCTCTAACTAGTATTGTCCACTTAGAAGAACAACTTAGTTACTTATACCAGTTAAGCTTTGTCGAGGAGCATGGACCGCTCACTAGTATTCTTCATCCAACTCTATCTGTGTCGATTCTTTCCAGTTGTTTCCTGTCACTATTCATCCTTTTCAGGTCTGCTTCTAATTCTCGATGTGGTGTGTTCATCGACCCTCCTCTTTTCCGTTTTCCTTCAGTATTCAAAGTAAGGTCTTGCCTCATGATGCCGTTCTATGATTTATGTAATGTACGTTTTACCCACTTTCAAAGTCTTTTCCTAAATTCCTCTCCAACTGGAAGTTGCTTTGTCTTTTCTATAGTAGGTTGTTGCTGATGGTATCTGGCCAACGGATATTAAGTGTCTAGCGTAGACAATTGTTTATAAATACTTATATTTTTTTGACGATGGACATAAGCAATAATCAGAAAATGGTGTGTCATAAATTGGTGATCTAATGTTCTGACTTACTTAACATTGTTTGGTATTATAATGCACTGGTAGACCCATGTCAATGATACTCACTGAAGAGTCTGTGGTAAAATAATCCTGCGTAAGGACTTGTTTAAATTCACGTTTCGATAAGCATATCGTTTTCCACAACTGACGACTGGTTTTTCGTTGGCCGCTTGAAAATGAACACAGTTTCATCTCAGCAACCAAAGTTAGAGGAAGGACATCAATGAACCTTGATTAGTACATAAATGTTGTGCAAGGATTAATTATTTTAACCACCACTGGATGTTATTAACACATATTATCGTGATAGCAACAAATAGCTTCATTATTAGGATTTAAAATTTTTGGATATAATTTAATAACAAGATAGTTTACCTAACGAAATACAATTATCTAGACTATCGTTATGTTACGTCGCGACGAGAATAATGGATAGTAACTGTTGGAATCTATTTCTGGGGTAATACTATACATATATTTTATTGTATAATTGTTAAGTAGCTAAGCCATTCATGTTCGTATTCCTCATTTCATAAGCTTTATTTTGACCTATGAACTGTTATTATACCATTTACCATTCTTGACTTATACCCACCCAGTCGATCAGTTACTACCTCCCACATTCACAGACACTTTTGCTAAATCTTATACAAATGTTGTTTTCTACTTTATGGTATGATGCGGTCTGTTTGATTAGCATATAAACCCAATATATTTAAAATATACCATCCATATTGCAGAGGCTGAGATTGGTGTTCTAAACTTAACGGACAGAGTTAGGCAGAAAGCAGGACTGATAAAGACTCTAGACTGCTTATATTGGTTTTATGCGTCATTGGTCTGGTCGATAATTTACTCTTCTCTAATTGACGATATCGTTACATGATAAATTGTTAGGATACATAGTACAAATTATAACAAGTTATAAATCCTAAAGCACCAAATAATTTTATTCCCCTTGTTTGATACTCTTCTATAATGTATACTCATGACACTATCATGAATGAAATATATAATCTTTAGAATTTACAGCTGTTTACACACTACTAGATGATATCCATTCACTTACCTTCCATTTTTAAACTTACATGTTGTCTAACTAAAATTACCGGCGAAACTAATTTATGGACGACCTTTGAACGAATCTTAAGCGACCTTGAGAAACATTAGCCAATCAGCAAACAGTCAGTATAGAGTAAAAAGATGTTATACGAAACCAAGGAAATAAAGTGGATACACTTCTTATACGTGGTTCAAAAACTTGTCAAGGTTAGAAAGAGGTTCAGAGGTTCTGAATCGTAATGCGTGCAGTAGATGAAATCATTTATACGGCTGCAGAACAGTCGATCTCTGGAGCCATAATAAAGTCTCACATACTCTTCCAGCCTCGATCATATAGCTTCAATATTGTTTGTGTGCACTCCGGTTGTTGAGTGCACAAAATGCTACTTGTGAATAATGACATGATACACATAAATAAGCCTATGTACCAGTCTGTACGCTCTCCAAACATCCGTATATATTGTAGTACCTGGCTGTAGCCAGTGTTACTGGTGCTTTTATTATCCAGTTCGCAATAATTGTCATAATTTGCCTTAGTTAGGAATTATATATTGGGTTTTCATCACAAACTGACATCAGCTATAACGTCAGAAATTTATTTTGGCAAATGGACGAAAAACTTTCGCACCAAAATCCGAAATCTATTATCTTATACCTGATTGATTCGTCCATAAATTATAGTCACGTCGTTTCATTTGTTTTAGCCTCTTAATTGTCACGTTTTGAAAAGAATCTCCTGTGAATCGATCGTACGTTAGCATTAAGCACTGAAGTTGGCGTTGTAACCTTGAAATCTCTAAAACGCTTCTGATTTGCTCCTCCATAAATTAGAATCTCGCCAAATTACCTCCTCATATTGAACATTCAAACACACACACACACACAAAAGTGTTTTTTTTCTATGGAAACAAAAGCATAGATACATATATTTTGATTGAAAAAATAATTATGTTGATTTATTCATTAATTCTTTTCACATTATATATATATATATATATATTAATTGTTCTGTTCATATATATATATATATATATATATATATATATATATATATATATATATGTATATTTGGAATAAAGCCAACTGTACAAATGAAACTATTTCTTATTATGTCATAAGTAATCACATATCATTGATGATCATTATCCATCGGAAATAATCCTAGTGATAATAGTTACCTTCACTTTGATTTGATGTAACAAAAAAAAACAAACAGAGAAGAAACAAAAAAGAGAAAAAACAAACAAACAAACAAGAGCTAAATAATTATGAAAAGAAAAAAAGAAAAAACAACAACAACAATATTGGAAATTGAACAGAGAAAAAAGATTGTGAACCATTTAAAATTAGAATGATATCTCATTGATTGTTTTTTTGTTTGTTTGGTTCTTATTTTGTTTTTGCTTTTGAAAGGATCTTTGAATATTGAATATTGTATAAAGGAATGTGTGAATTTTTTTTGGTGTTGTTGTTGTTGTTGTTGTTGTCGATTTTCTTGTGTATTCCATCTGTCAATGAAGTAGTTTATATTAGTCTCCTTGGATTGTATAAGCATCATAATGAACAAATTTATTGCAGTTTATGATTCCTATCAGTTTTGTTGTCTTTTTAAATGTCTATCTTTTAATAGATGAGAAGCTGGAAAAAAAAGGTATAGGTATATCAATATAGTGGGGTTGAAAGCGATAAATGTGTGTGTGTGAGAGAGAGAGAGAGACAGAGACAGAGAGAATAAGAGAAAGAAAAAGAGAATATCATATCATTCACCATCACCTCTCCCCCCTCACGACAGAAAACAATTATTTTTATATACAATTCGGATTAAAATGACGACATGATTCAAAGTCATTGGAACAGTTCACATGTAATTTGTTTAGTTTTTTTTATATTATAAATTTAGCCTTCAAAATGTTCTTTTTTTGGACACTTTTCTTCTAAGGGGGTAAGAGTTGTGGTGGTTGGGTAAGGAGGAGGTAATATCAGGAACCATTGAACTATCATTTATTATTTCTTTATTATTATTACTATTATTATACTTTCTTATATAAGAAAGTAAAAGATATTGTTCATTTAGATTAGTTGATATGTAATGAATAAATAAGTAAATATTCATAGTGATTAAGACCACTTGATATTGATGATTTGTATTTTCTGTGCGTACATTATAAATCATTGTACATAATTCACATAGGAATAATGAATACTCAAGAGATGTATAAACCACCACCACAACAACAACAAAAGTGAGAGTAAAGCTTGAAAAAAAGAAGAAAAAAAAAGAAAAAAACATTTTTTAAAAAAAATTCTCATTTTCAATTAGATAAATTAACAACTCTTAGAAGTATTTGTCATTGAATTGAATTCTAATTGTATTGGAGAATTTTTAGAATATTCATATTGATTTATTTGGTAGCCATGGTTACAATGATGAGGATGATGATGTATTAAACATTGTTGACAAGAGTTATTTGATAATGAGGATGCATTCATCATTGTGTTATGATCATGGTCATTATTATTTGAATGATTCCATATTAATGAGTTATGTAACATATTTTCTGTATTACTTAGTTTATTGAATGTTGAACAATGGCAATGATTTAAACATTCTGTATTATTTGTCATATCATTAGTATTATTCAAATTGAATATAACATTATCATTATTATTATTATTATTATTATCATGGGATAAGTTAGTCATGAATGGTATATGATGAATGATTGAGTCTACATTTGAACATGGTATATAATTTGATTGATATAGATCAATTAATGATAGATTATATTGATTTGAACCATTAGAACTTGTATAAGTATTCGGTAAATGAGTGTGATCATTTATTGGATTAATAGATTTATCATCATTGAATTCACTTATTATTGGTATATTATGTAATAAAGAAGTTTCCATGGTTTCTATATGATTTATATTATTGATCTTAGAATGATCTAATTGATTTATTGATTGTTTCATTATATGTGATAAATTATCAGAATAATTAATTAAAGAATCAGATAATATTGAAGAATTTTCAATGAAATCAATAATGGATGATATTGATAAATTTTTATGAATATCTGAATGATCGATCATTTGTAGATCAGTTTTATTCATAGTTGATATTGAAGATATATATGTTGAAGGATCAATATAATTCGTACAATTATGTTTTATGTTTGTAATGGGAAACTGTTGATTAGAAAGAATATGATGATACTGCTGCTGATACCGCTGATGATGATGCTGCTGCTGATGATGATGATGACGTTTAGAATTCTCGTTCATTGTAATTTGTGAGCTTATATCCGTAGGATTAGTTTTACTATTCATTGAATATGCTTTAGTTATATCTGTATCAAATAATGGATTAAGATATATTTTAGATAGTTTTGAATAATTCTGTTTAGGTAATGATAAATTGATTGAATGTTGATTCAATTTATATGGAATATTTTCCTATAATTAATGATAATAATAATAATAATATGAATTAAAAGTATATAAATGTAAAGGTAGATAAATAATGCCAAAGTCATTTTTAGTGACTTTAAACTATGCCCCCAAATACCCTGGTATGGCCGAGAGTGGGGTGGGTCCACCCTCCCTCTCGAAATGCTCTCACACGGCCACGTGT
Source organism: Schistosoma guineensis (assembly GCA_944470375.2). Taxonomy (NCBI): domain Eukaryota; kingdom Metazoa; phylum Platyhelminthes; class Trematoda; order Strigeidida; family Schistosomatidae; genus Schistosoma; species Schistosoma guineensis. The sequence goes on along the minus strand of OX103890.1, from coordinate 4,122,028 downwards.
ATACAGCCTCCGCCAGGGAAGTCTTACTCACTGCCTTCTCGTGGCGGGGGTATTGTTTACGAAAATGAGAGGACGAAAGGCGAATGTCCGGCGGTATAACCGGATCCCAAACCAATGGTACACATGGGCTCCAGAATCCTGTGCCTGTGTGGCCTTCTAAGAAAACCACCTGCTTCAGTCTGGGCACCCGGGCAGTATCACAGCCCATACACACAAATATGATGTGACGCATATGTATTTGGTGCCCTTGACTTTAAACTACCAAATGAATTAGTTAAGATGAAATCGGATGACTTTCAATTTTTTTTATCAAAATGGGTTTTGTGGATATTTTAGAAGTTTCACTGATTGAAACCATAAGCCAAGTGAAGCTAGATCACCATGGAAAACCTGGAAGCACTGGACGGCCGTTTCGTTCTAGTATGGGACTTCTCAGCAGTGCGCATTCACGATCCCACGGAGTGCGGGACGAAACAGCCGTCGAGTGCTTTCAGGTTTTCCATGGTCGTCTAGCTTCAATTGACTCATGATTTCAATCTTTTTGACAAATTTCAACAAATAATTCTAAGTGGTATTCACCTTGTGAAAAGTTATTGTAGACGGTATCTTTATCAAGTGTTTTAAGTCTTTACGGTTAGTAACAAGATGTTTGTTATATCGTTGTATAGTAGAAATGACATTATATGAAGAAAAAAAAAGATTACACTAAAAAGGTTTAGGAGTCTATTGGATAATAAACACTTTTGTAGTATGAAAACCGGGAAAACAGAAGAGTTGATCTAAGCTAGACCATCATTGGAAACTTGAAGGCACTGGAAGGCCGTTTCGTCTTAGTACAGAACTCTTCAACAGTGTGTGTCCACGATCCGCATGCGATCCATGTTGGGTATGAGACAGTTATTCTCCTCACACAAGATCATGGATAGATTTAAGTTAAACAGTAACACCATTGGTTGGTGTTTTATTGGTCTGGATGTTAAGTGTTAACGCATGAGACCAAAGGTCTTGGTTTCAAGTTCTCTATGCGGAGTCCTGGATATGCACCATTCAGAATTCGTATACTAGGACGAAACGACCATCCAATGTCTCCAGGCTTTCAATGTTGGTCTAGCTTAAGTTGACTAATGAACTCAACTGTTGAAATTACTACAATCTCTACAAACCCCCATACTAATAGTAATCATGTGCTTACTAGTGCCTATCTTCGACATGGGTTTTCCGGAGTTCTAGTGAGAAGCCGTGACCAGTCGAGTTGGGTGTCAGAAAATTGCACAAGACCATGAATCGATTGAAATTAGACATTAACACCGTTGAATGGCATCATGGAATTGATCACAGTCAAACAACCAGTGAAAGTAAGCTAGCATTGGACAATTGTTTCATCCTTGTATGGGAATTTTCGGTTATGAGCGTCTATGAACTCACAGAGAATCAAACCCAGAACCTTCAGGTTTCTTAGTGAGTGCTTAATCTTTAGATTGTCTTGTTGTAATACAACGAATAACGTCTTATATTTCAGTCAACTCACGATATTGTGTAACTGTTTGCCAATGTCATTGGTTGGTGACCGCCATACACCTGATACAGTCAAAATCACTTAATCAAGAGTTCTACGTCTCAAACTTAAGCACTAGTGAGGACATGATATTGGGACGATAATTTTCATAACGAACTAATATCACCATTGAATAAAGATTGAACATCAAGAATCATGACTCTAATCTCTTGAGATGTCATTCATGCATGGTATAAACTCATTAAAAATTCTCTAACAAAATATTTGTCCAATGTACTCTAGTTTCTGATGAAAACCATGAGATGATCAGAAAACTAATAATTTCTTCAACAGTCCAATGAAACCAATCTAAAGCATAGCAACTAACATACCATCTAATGCTAAAACTTCCCTCCATTTTATTATAAACATTCACAGTTCAATGAAGCTCTCTTAACGACAAGAAAAAAAGAAACAGGTGATAACCATTCATCGTTCATTTTGTAACTAACGTCTCAACACTAATTGTATATATATATATATATATATATATATATATATATATATATATATATATATATATATATATATATATATATATATATATATATATATATATAATGAAATTGTTATTTAATGGGAGATGGGGGGAGACTCTTACTTACTGGATTATCTTGTTTCGAAACTGTTGATTTTACCACTACTGATGAACATGTTCTGTTTGATGACTGTCGCTTTTTATAACTGAAAAATAAAATTTAATATATATACATATATAATGAGAAGTAGTGTAATGAACAAACACTTAAATGAAGATAACCAGCTTATTATTCAATTGAAAATTATAGAAAATCTCGGTAACATATAAGATGGTATAACTATTTATAAACAGTTGTCTTCGCAAGATACTCAACATACATAACCCGGAGACCACCAACAATAACCTATTGTGGGAGAGGACAAACCAGCTTCCAGATGAAGAGGAAATTAGGAAAAGACGATGGAAGTGGATAAGATATACATTATGGAAATCATCAAACTGCATCACGAAGCAAGCGTTAACTTGGAACTGTGAAGGGAAACAGAAAAGAGGAAGACCGATGAACACATTACGTCGGGAATCGTAAGCAAATATGAAAAGGATGAATAGCAAGTGGAATGGATTAGCCAGGACTGGGATGGATGGAGAATGCTGGTGATCGGCCTATGCTCCTCCACGAGGAGTAACAGGCGTAATTAAGTAATTAAGTATTATAAAAATCATATATTGAATACTTTGTTTGTAAATTTCCATCACTTGTCTTTTATATTATGAATGATTCTTCCAACTCAAAATTTCTTTCTATTTCTTCTTCTACTCACTTTAATTAGATCTTTTTATTCTTCTATTTTCAACTATTTAACTTTTGATTGGTGTTATATACTACTTATTTCGTTAGATATAAGTAGTATAAATACAATATAAGCAAAATTATTTGGGAATTCAATAAATGATAGATAAATGAATCTCTCATTTATATAAATAAACCAAACTACAATACTGGACAATAATTTACTATTGGTTTTGTTTAAATACTGTAAACTTAATATTAACTTTCATCAAATGTAAAATACTTATTAAGAAGTACTCTATACGTGGTAATTTAAAACTAACGTATAAAACAATTTTGCATCAATTACATTGACCACCGTTCTCATGAACTATTCTCCACATCCACCAACTCGATTAAAGCATCGAACATTCACTTTTCGTCCTCTCAATTTCCTAAACAACACCCCCGTTTCGAGAGGGCAGCGAGTAGGATTTCTATAACAGTGGTTGTATACACGACAACAACAACGACGACGACGACGACAGCAGAGACGTCAGTAACAACGGCAACAACAACAACGACAACAACAACAAATAGATTTGAAAATTTACACATATATAAACGCATAAAAATAACATTTAAACTTGCAAAATAAAATGACTTACCAAATTTGAATTATTGAACATAGAAAAAAGATGAAAAGTAATGTAAGAAGAATACCGATTGTTGAAAATAAAAGTACACGAGCAAGATTTGATTCACAGCCTAATTAAATAAAGAAAGGAATTAAAATAAGAAAAAACAGAAATAATATCAGTACAATGAATAGTGTTAAATATTTCTCTGGTTTATAGTTTGTATTATCTCTTTATGTTATTCCACTATCTTATAGGTTAGATATTTAGGTCAATGGTTTGTGGTGTGACCTTGTAAGAAAACCATCTGCTTCGGTTTGAACTGTGTTCTTCTAAGACTATCATGGTAAACCTGGAAGCACTGGATGGCTGTTTCGGCCTATTGTGGGAATCCTCGGCAATGTATATCCTATCAGTCTTGTAAACGAACGCTCAACCATTAAACCATTGAGCTGGCATCCAATGGTGGTAATGTCTGACTTCAGCTAATCCATGAAATTGAGTGACACATGGTGGTCTAGCTTCAAATGACTCATGATCTCAACCACTAAAATTACTATAATATCCATAAAACCCCTTCTGATATTAATTTTGTGCCAAAAAACCACAATTTACCTCCCAAATGCCCTGTTACGATCAAGAGTGGAGAGAGTCACCTCTCCCTCTCCAAATGCTCTCATACCACCACCTGCATACAACCATTGTCAGAGAAGTTCTATTCACTGCTAACTGGCAACGAAGATGTTGTTTACGAAATTAAGAGGACGAAAAGTGAATGTCCGGTGCTTTAACTGAGTTGGTAAATATGGAGGATCCACCTAGGGGAAGTGGAAAACCCTGATTCCAAACCAATGATGCACATGGGCTCCACGATTCTAAAGGAACAAATTGCGTAGGAACCTATCGATGGTCACTGGCTACCATAGGACTGTATTTCCTTACGTTACTCTACTGTCTTATAAATTAAATGTTTAGGTCAATGGCTTGTGGTGTGGCCCCCTAAGAAAACCACCTTCTTTAGTTTGAACACCTGGACAATATCTCAGCCCTCAGAGAAATCGAATGACAAAATGTAGTGCATGTCTATTTGGTACCTTCTTGTATCAAGCTTTACATGCTGAAATAATTAAAACTAAATTATGAACATTGAGAATTTGTAAATCATTAAATAGATAACTAATATTAGGAGAAAGTCATAAATAATTTGATTCTAATCTATACCACCTTAGAAGAATTTCATCTTATTATATAGACAGTTTAAACTAGAACTATCTTAACTACTATCATCACTATTGGTGTATGATCATGATGATATTTCTATCATGAATGGTTATAAATCAAATTGCATAATTGAATCAATATAACCCTAGAGAGATGGTAGTAACGACATGAAGCTCTTCTTTTTTTGTTTCTATTATAGATTTATGATTTAAGTTTAAATCATCATTAGAAACAGTGAATCTGACAGTGAAGTTTTAATTACATTTACATGAAAACAAAAAAGGAATTTAAACAGAAGAAAGATGTTTCACTGATTGAAATCATGAATCAATTGAAGCTAGACTACCATGGAAAACCTGGAAGCACTGGATGGCCGTTTCGTCCCAGTACGGGACTCCTCAGCAGTGCGCATCCACGACATTGCCACTTGCGAGATTTGAACCCAGGACATATCAGTCTCCCGACAGGCGCTTAACCAACTAGATCGCTGAGCCGACCGGCATCCAATGGTGTTAATGTCTGACTTCAACCAATCCACGAAGTTGCACCACCGTACACCATTGTCTTCAGTGAGTTGATATCTCACAACAGACTTGGTTGAACTCCACTGGTAACGGCTTCTCACTAGAACTTCAGCAGTATCTCTTAAAGTCGGTCACAAGTGAGTAGATGATTATTATCAGAAGAGGTTTTGTGAAGATTTCAGAAATTCCACTGATTGAAATCATGAGTCAATTGAAGCTAGACCACCATGAAAAATCTGGAAGCACTGGACGACCGTTTCATCCTCGTATGGGACTCCTCAGCAGTGCGCATCCACGATACCTGGACTGAGTAGTATCTGCATTTCGTTAGCTTCATACCCTTACGGTACAAATGAAACTTGATCGAAATTCTTAGTTACCAACTATGCACTATATGATGTTCCACTGTCTATAGTTGAAGAAGAGCTAAACATCATGTGTAATACTCTTAGGGAGAATGGTTAGCCTAGAAAGTTTCTAATTAACTATGTGATCACAAAGGTGAGAATAGGCAGAATATAAACAGAGAATAAGAAATCCCTGTTTATACGTCTACAATGCAGAGGGGATGTGGCTAGCGGAATATCAACTCAGAAAATATGCAGGACAATACAAAAATCTTTTAACATCGGACAGCTACGATTAGTGTTTTCTACGCGCGCAATGTTGAATCCGAAGCTGAAAGATGAATTATCTAGGATGATCATCTCATTTTTATTTATCAGTTCGACTGCTCTAGTAGAACAAGTTATATTGGTCGAAGTTCTAGGAACTTACATTTTCGTGTTCGTGAGCACTTCCTAGTGTAGCTAAGCAAACGTCAAGTCAAGAAAGTGAACAGCTCGATATTAGCCCATTTTGTGCAAACTAGTCATAGTACCAGTATAAAACAATCCTTTTCAATTATTTATGAGGTCAGCAATTTTCCGCCAAAGCTTGTCAGACTTAAAGTTCTTCAAACGGCTGAAGCAGTAACCACCCGGATGAAGCAACTGGAGCTATGCGTACGAAAGAAATATTTTCAAACGTTTCTCCTCTCATGGTCAACCTCAAAGCCAATTAATTAATGGTAATCTCAGCTATTGAATGACCTTATTTGACTATTGCACTTGCAACCTTTCGTAGTGAAATGTAATTGTCAGTATAGAGTTGTATGGATTAATAAGTGATTGCTTGAGATCATAAATCGATTGGTGTTAGACCACCATTGAAAACCTGGAAGCACTGGACGGGCGTTTCGTCCTAGTATGTGACTCCTCGGAAGTGCGTATCTACGATCCCGCTCGCAGGATTCGAATTCAGGGCATTCAGTCTCGCACGCGAACGCTTGAACTACTAGAACACTGAACCGGCCGGCATCTAACGGTGTTAATGTCTAACCTCAACCAGTCCACCAATCCAGCGAGCGGGATCGTGGATACGCACTTCTGAGGAGTCTCACAATAAGAAGACACAGCCGTGCAGTGCTTCCACGTTTTGAATGGTGGTCTAACATCAATCGGTTCATGATCTCAAAAAATGTCATTCTCTGTTATCCTCATCCAAAAATCTTTGTATTATTATCACTGTTATTATTACTATTGGTTAAACATCATTACTAATCTCCTCTATACATGATTTATTCACTTCGCATTCATCCCACCTTATTATATCTTACTAATTTTTCACCCAATACTTCCTTCCACTAATCATTTGATCGAATTGTAATTGCACTATTATTTCTCTCAACCTATCCGATCTTTATTTATTCTGATCATAGATCTTAAAAATTTCACTTAATATGTAAGTTAATTGAAGGTAACATTCTATATGAGTCATATCAACTTTAACAACTTTATTTTAAAGCGAACGGTACTGGTTTCGAGTCCCGGAGTGAACATCATATCTGAGATATAGGTACATCCAGCTGACCAGTCCCAAATAGGATTCCACTACTAGCCACCATCCATCTTTGCTTATAAAGCTTGTGACTTAAAGCCATATCGAGACAATCCTCACAGGATGCACATATGTCAACAAGAGACTGATGAATTACAGTCCTGAATCATAATCGGAAAATGCAAACAAACAACACCAAAAGAATATATTCTATTTTGTATGACAATCTTAAATTTACATGCTTGAAACGATACACTTTACCCTTAACCTGGACCATTTTTCCACATTATTAATTCAAATATATGAATTGTAGAACCTAAAGAGAATTTCTGGAGAAGACTATTCTTCCTTTATAGATTAGTCTTTTACAATGATTTTATATAATTGACCAATATAAAGAAATTCCTCTGGTTTAAAGTTTATATAGAGTCCCCTTAAATATTATTACATCAGGAGAGGATATGTAAAATGAATTACAGCATATAATCAACATGATTAAGCAATGATGGATAATGGCTAGTAGTGGAATCCCAGAGTAAACATCAACCCTAAGAGGCAGGTACATCCAGCTGACGAGTCCCAAACAGGACGAAACGCGCGTCGAACTGGATCCCACTGCTAGCCACTATTTATCATTGCTTACAAAAAGCTTGTGAATTAAGACAATATCGAGGCATACGCACAGTATGCACATATGCCAATAACAGACTGATCAATTTCAGTCGTAAAACCTCAATGGAAAGACACAAGTAAAACAATACCAAGTGAATTAAACTTAACCACATTGCACAAGCAAGTGGCTATCAGTACTCAGTAGCTAAGTGGATAACGCGATGGCGTTTGGAGCGAAAGGTAGTGAGTTCGAGTCCCAGAGTGAACATCAACCCTAAGAGGCAGGTACATCCAGCTGACGAGTCCCAAACAGGACGAAACGCGCGTCGAACTGGATCCCACTGCTAGCCACTATGTATCTTTGCTTTTAATGCTTGTAATTTAGGGCGATATCGAGGCATACGCACAGTATGCACATATGTCAATAACAGACTGATCAGTTGCAGTCTTAAACCTCAATGGAAAGATACAAGCCAAACAATATCAAGTGAATATGATTAATATTTCATAAATTTCTTATGTTTAATAAAAAAATGTAATCAAATAGAGAGGGGTGACTTTGTTTGTTTATCACATAATACATTAAATCCTTAGTTGATATTATCTAAACTATCATTTATAAACCAACAAGCATTAGATAGTTGTTTCGTCCTTGTATGAGACTCTTCATCAGTACTCATTCTCATCAGGATAATACAAATGTATCATTTATTTTAATAATAAATAATACTATTACATAATTGGTACTAATTTGATCTTCAATGGGATAGTTAGCATTATTTTGAATATAGAAGTTATTTTATATAATTATATGAAATTTCACAGGTTGAAATCATGAGTCGATTGAAGCTAGACCACCATGGAGAACCTGGAAGCACTGGATGGACGTTTCGTCCTAGTATGGGACTCCTCAGCAGTGCGCATCCACGATCCCGCACCACGCGGGGTTCGAACCCAGGACCTACTGGCTTCGCGCGCGAGCACTTAACCACTAGACCACTGAGCCGGCACCCAGGTTTCCCATGGTGGTCTAGCTTCAATCGACTCATGATTTCAACCTGTGAAATTTCTAAAACTCTCCACAAAACTCATTCTGATAATAATTATATGAGTAATCAAATAACAATAAATATAGGTATTTGTATAGTTTTGTCATGAAAGTTATTCACTTGGATGGTTTTAGCCCGAAAAAATCAACCACATTGGAAATAAGGTGATTATCTGTAAGTGAAAATATATGAGGATCAAATTATGTAGTAAGAGATATCTTAGTATTATGCATTTGATCCTATACGCAGTTATGAGTTGGAACTGTTCGATAGTATTGTAGTGAACGAGAATATAAGTAGGGACAATTGAATGTATTTGAATACGAAATAACAGAATGTCTTAGCAAAATCTGAGAACCATACAGTAAATGCTACATTTACAAAATGTCAATCAATTGTCTCGTACTTGAATGTTCCTTCATTTCCACACCAATCGTTCCTTTGTTCTCGTTCTCTTTTCTTCGATCTTCTTAACTTTTTGCCACTAAGTATTTCACTAACGATTGATAATACATACTACTTATATCTGTCGATATCAGTAGCACACACCATATTAATATTGATGATATTCAATCAAAGTTCATAGTATATTTTTAAGCAACTGTCACAATATCTAAGTTTCATTAAACTTGATATTGTATGGTAGTGTCAGTGTATATCAGTATTATCCGATCTGTACTGATTTTCTAGGTTTAAAATTAACATTGTTTTTTTTTAAAAAGACTTTAATGTATTGGGAATATTAACGTATTAGTTAATTTGCTCTATTAAAACTAAAGGAAGTTAGATGAATAAAAGATATTTTGATTAAATTACACTACTCCTTTAGTATGAACAAACAAAGATAGATGTGTGGATAGATAGATAGATAGATAGATGGTGGATAGATAGATAGATAGATAGATAGATAGATAGATAGATAGAGCGATGACCGATTCTTCTCTTCCGGTTAACATTGCATATGAAGTAAATTAAGGGTTTTTTTCTAGAACCGTTATTGTGACGTGTGCTACTGATGTCGACAGATATAAGTAGTATGTATCATTAATCAGAAGTGAAACACCTGGTGGCAGAGGGTTAAGAAGATCAAAGTAAAGAGAATGAGAACAAAGAATGATTAATGTAGAAACGAAGGAACAATGAAGTCTGAAACGATTGATCTAGAATTTTAAAAATGAAGTATTTACTGTATGGTTCTCAGATTTTACTAAAACATTCTGTAATTCTTGTGGTCAAATATGTTAGATTGTAATTTTTCAATAGTTGAATCCATGAGTCAATTAAACCTAGACCACTATGGAAAACCTGGATGTAGTGGATAGCCATTTAGTCCTAGCATGGGACTCTTCAGTAGTGTTTTTTTCGTGGATTGTTTGAAGTTAGGCATTAACATCGTTGGATGCTGAACAACTCAGTGGTCTAGAGGTTAAACGTTCGCGTGCGAGACCGTTAGATCCTAGATTCGAAGCTCGAGGAATGGATTATGGATGCAATAATACATAATAATCTGACAGTCTTTTAATCAAACTCATAAATGTTTCAATGAATTCATTAACTTCAAAAAGCTTTTTTATAGGCAAGAGTAATTAAAGATGATTTATTATAGATTGAATAAATGAAAACATAAAAGGAACTAAGTGGAATTGCTTTAAAACATAATTCTAATGCATTGGAAGATGATGATGAAATGGTAATTGATGTTTTAATTGATATCTATGTTTTAAGAAACATTTAAATTGACTAGTCAATTACTTTAATTCATTATTGCCTTCATGATTAGATGAACTATCAAAATGCAAGTGAGTTTATTAAACTGATTAATTTCAAATACTAAATTTTTCTGATTAAAATCATGAGTCAACTGAAGCTAGACCACCAAGGAAAACCGGGAAGCATTAGACGGCCGTTTCGTCCTATTGTGAGACTTCACAGCAGTGTGTATCCATGACCCCGCCTCTCGGGATTTTAACCCAGGATTTGCCAGTCGCGCGAGCCAACACATAACCTCTAGACCACTGAGCCGGCATGCAGTGGTGTTAATGTCTAACCTCAACCAATCCATGAAATTGAGCGACCATCTAGTTGGTTAAGCGCCTGGCGTAAAACTGATACGTCCTGGGTTCCAATCGCGCGGGGTGCAGGATCGTGGATGCGCGCTACTGAAGAGTCCCATACTAGGACGAAACAGTCGTCCAGTGCTTCCAAGTTTTCCATGGTGGTCTAACTTCAATTGACTCATGATTTCAATCAAAAACTCAACAATCTCCACAGCCCCTAAACTGATAAATACTAAATTACTTCATTCAATTTGTGTTATAATTTTCTCTTATTACAACTAATTTACTCCTGTTACTAAGTAATCTTGGACAATATTTCAATTGACAATTTCTTAAATCAAAATAAAGTTGAAGAGGAACGAAATTATATTTCACATAAGAAGGATAGATTGAAGTAGAAAGCACAAGAAGATTTTACATGAGAAGATTCTAGAGTCTTCTCAAAGTATCTACTAGCGCTGATTGGATGAGAAATAGCCAGTCAGAATGCCTCAACATAATCCTTCACGGAAAGTACTCTAATTCAATCTATATTCTGATAAGAATTTTGAATTTTAGAAATTTTATTGTTCAAAAGGTTACTATCTGAACAAATCAAATTTCTAAGCATAGATAGATGATGATCAGTAGTGGAATCCAGTTTGATGCGCATTTCATCGTATTTGAGACTCGTCAACTGAATGTACTTGGATTTCAGAATTGATATTCGTCCCAATCGCTTTAAACACCATCAATTTATCCGCCTAACTACTAAGTCCACATAGCCACTAGCTTATGCAATACGGTGAAGTTCATACAATCTTCACAGGATGCACATATACCAATATGAGACTGATCAATTTCAGACTTAAACATCAATAGAAAGATCCAAACAATCAATGTAAAAATCAATCAAACTAGTATCTTGTTTCATTTCAATTGAATGATGCACCTAATGGATTAACATAGTTTCATCAGTTTGTTCAATTTTCTGGAAAAAGTTAGTTTCTCCCACAATTCTCTAAATAGCTTCAAGAAAAAAACCCAGACGAACATCGTTTATGTCTAACAAATGAAATATGCAACTGTCAACTTTACTAAACTTAACACTAATCAAGGAACATTCGGAATTCAGTAGTACTTTTTCTTTCTTGCAAAAAAAACCCACACATAATATTCTTAACTATAGACCAAGTTAATCTATTTTATGTTGTATTAATATTAGGTATTTCATTAGTTGAAAATAGATTACATCGTCTTCTTTTATTACATCATTTAAATGGATAATAAATTCACTTGGTATTGTTTGGTTTGTATCTCCCCATTGAGGTTTAAGACTGCAATTGATCAGTCAGCTATTGGCATATGTGCATACTATGCGTATTCCTCAATATTGCCAAACAATAACAAGTGAATTTAAATTCACCCCATTGCATAAGCAAGTGGCTATCAGGACTCTAGCTGAGTGGATAACGCGATGGCGTTTGAAGCGAATGGTACTGGGTTCGAGTCCCAGAGTGAACATCAACTCTGAAATGAAGGTACATCCAGGTGACGAGTCACAAATAGGACGAAACGCGCGTCAAACTGGATTCCAATGCTAGCGATTATCCATCATTGCTTATAAATTGATAATAGTTTGGATCTTTCGGTATTTATGCTTTGCTATCTAATTTAATTAGGTATTTTATATGATTCAACATTGAATGATCTTAATAATAAATCTATTTTTATGATATGCTAATGAATCTACCTCAGTACAACGAAAGATGGTTGTGCATATTTGTGGATTGATTGAAGTCAGACATGAACACCACTGAATGCCAGCCGGTTCAATGATCTAGAGGTTAAGTGTTTGTGAGTTAGACTGAATATTTTGGGTTTGAATCCCATGACCGGGATCGTGGATGCGCATTGCTGAGGAGTCCTACAATAGGACGATACGGCCGTTTAGTGCTTCCAAGTTTTCAATAGTAGTCTAACATTAATCGATTCATGATCTAAGTCAAAAACTTAATAATCTCCACAACCCTATACTGATGAGTAGAAAATTGTATTTCTGACATTTTATGACTTTATATAAGTCACTTGACGACGAGTATAAAAGTTTTAATTCATCCATTTGATAAGATTATCTCATTAAAAGCATGTAATTCAACTTCAAACTCAGTACAAGTCAACAATACAAACGTGAAATGATCTCCATTAGTCTTGTAATTCCTAAGTTCTACCACTGATAACTTCATGAATTAAACAGATGAGGAAATTTTAACTAATAACAATCAACAACTATACAGCACTTTATATTGTTTACTAACTATCTGGTTAAAAGTCGTAATAAGTCTCTCCTTTCTAAATATTTTTGAAAACACTTGGTATTTCATAAGCCAGCGGCCATCATGACTTAGTAGCTAAGTGGATAACGTGATGGTGTTTGAAGCGAACGGTACTGAGTTCCAGTCTTAGAGTGAACATCAGCACTGAGTTACAGGTACATCCCAGTGACCAGTCCAAAATAGGATGAAACGCGCATCAAACTGGATTCCACTGTTAGTCACTATCCATTTTTGAAAACAAAAACGTTTACCTATAATTAGTCCATGAATTAATGCTTTCAGCTCGATTTATCTTGTTCCTATGTTGGTTAACATTATTATTATAATTAATACAAATTATGTATAACCGTTTACTAATGCAAGTTTAGTTAATTCATACACATTGTATATACCTGTCACTATAGAATACATATGTGCATGTACCTATTTTGTACCTCCTTAATTCATGTAAGAATAACTATCTTCAATACCATAGTATATATGTTCATTTTGACATGTGGCAATCTAATGGCAATATGATGATGTAATAAATTTTGCCGAGAATCTCAATAAAAATAATAACATCAAGCTGATATGATAAAAAGGAGAAAAGAAAAAGAGAAAAAAAGAAAAGTAAGGAATGTTATCTTATCTTTCATATTATACTATACTTATTGCTCTATTGATTAGATAAACTTCAGAAACTAATCTAATACACATAAATAAGTATTTACTAACAGTCATATTATTTTATTAGTTAAGATCATGAGTCCGTTGAAGTTAGACGACCATGGAAAGCTTGGAAGCACTGGAAGGCCGTTTCGTCCTATTGTAGGACTCCTCAAGAGCGAGCATTCACGATCCCGCCTCACGAGATTCGCACCCAGGACCTATCAGTCTCGCGCATGAGCACTTAACCACTAGACCACTAATCTGGTCGGCATCCAATGGTGTTAATATCTAACTTCAACTAATTCACGAAATTTAGCGACACATTCACCATTGTCTTCAGTGAGTTACTAACTCACAACAGACCCGGTTGAACTCCACTAGTCACTAGAACTCCAGGATACATCTCTTGAAGTCAGTCATTAGTGAGCATATGTTGATTCATATCAGAAGGAGTTTTGTGAATATTGTAGTAATTTCGATGGTTGAGGTTATGAGTCAGTTGAATAAATTGGTAAATAAAATGTTCCATTATTATTACTTACACTTCCTTCTATGTGTACACAGTTTTGTTCACATCGTGGCACTCAAAAACGTCCTGGTACGGTCGACAGTGGGGAAATGCTCTCACATGGCCACGTGCATACAACCCACTGCCAGGGAAGTCCTACTCGCTACCTTCTGGCGACATTACTGTTGTTTACGAAACTTAGAGGATGAAAAGCGAATGTCAGGCCTTTTGGCCGGGTTGATGGACACGGAAGATCCTAGTTAGAGGAGTTGAAAAGCCCCGATCCCGAACTAATGGTGCACATGGGCTCCAGAATCTTGAGGAAACAATTGGTGTGTGAACCAATTATTGATCGTCGGCTACCATGGGACTGCATCTTCTGACGTTGCTCCACTGTTTTGTAGATTCGACCTTAGATCAAAGGCTGTGAGAGTGTTTCCATAAGAAAACCACCTGCTTCGGTTTGAGCACCCGGGCAGTACCCCAGACCTCACATAAATCGAATAATGTATGTGGCACATATCTATTTAGTGTCTTTTCGCACCAATGTTTATGTGTTTAAATAAATAAATAAACTATCATGAATAAATAGGATTTATAGTAAAGAGGTTGGTAGTTAGTTTGTAAGCAAAAACTTCATATCAGTATGGGATTGTAAAGATTAAGTTTTTGATTGAGATCGTGAATTGATTGTTGTTCTATTGACAATTTGTGACCAGTGGAGCTAATCTATGTCAGGAAGAGACAGTTATCTATCTCACGCAATAGAAGATGGTTGTGCGATTTCGTGAATTGGTTGAAATTAGATAATAATGCTGTTGGATACCCACTCAGAGTTTAAGCGTTCGCGCGTGAGACTGAAGGTCCTGTGTCCCAATCTCTCATACAGCATCTTGGATTTGCACTGCTGAGTCATCCTATACTAAGACGAAACTGTTGTCCAATGCTTCCAGGTTTTCAATGTTGGTCTAGCTTTCAATAGTGCTCATTTATAAATCTAGATGGAGTCGAGCTTATAATGTTTATATTCATTTGCAAGTATAATATATTTATACCATTGAGTTCTAATTTGTTTTTATATAGTATAAATTTCAGACAGTTATTTTTATTATTATGATAGATTTATGAAACGTTTTGATTTTTCAAGATAGTACTTTTTACAGTTTAACTTTAGCCATACAACCAATTAGCAACTAATAGGATACAAGTCATTTAGTTCATTCTTGCTTTACAAATAAGCTCTATTAATACTTTTACAGTCGAATTCACGGGTCATTCTAAGCTAGTTCATTATTGCAAGACCTGGAAGCACTGGACGGCTGTTTCGTCCTAGTATAGAACTTCTCAGCAGTATACATTCACTATCTCGCACACAATACTCGAACCCAAAACCTTCGATCATGTACTTGAAAACTTAAACCCTTGACCACTGAGACGCTATTCAACGGTGTTAATGTCTAACTTCAATCAATTCATGATCTTGCATAACCTTTGATCCATTGTGTGAGGTAGATATCTGTCTCCCAACTGACACGAATTGGACTCCACTGGTGATGGCTTCTCACCAGAACTCTGAAAAAAAATCCATATTGAAGCTAGTCACTAGTGATTATCAGCATGGTGACTTATGAAGATGGTAATATTTTCACAGTTTAATTCACGAGGTTTTCAATGATAGTCTAGTTTAGATCGACAAGTCAATTCAACTATGAAAATACTATAATCTCCTTAAATCTTTATAGCCTAATAATTCACTTAATAATAACTATATTGGCAAAGCATATTCTTTAATCAAAACTATACTGATCTAAACTTTCATTTAATTAATGCTTATAGTAGAATTTTTATATCGTTATTATGATCTACTTTTTAATATTATACAAAAAATAATCAGTCAGTCAGCAACAACGAAGAACTTCGTACGTACGTACGCACATCAGTTCGAGTTGCCATACCATATTAGCACAGAGATGCAGCTCTCGATTCATATCCCGTAGTGGTAGGGGCGGTAAGAGTATAGGCAGTAATCGGGAAGATTAGGGTTTAAAAATGTTATTTAAAGAGTATAATCCAGTGAAATAAATTTGGAAAGAGAAAAAAAGAGACAAGGAGGATTCAGGAGATTAGAATTCAGGAACAAAAAATAATGCCATTACAGTAATCTCACTTCTCAATATCTGTTCATATATCGGAGTAATAAGTTGTTTACTAATTACATCTATAATTTATTTATATAATACATTAGTGGTTCTGTTAAGGGTTTGTACTGTTTACTAGTGTAGTGTATGCTACTGATGTCGACAGATGTATCATCAGTCGAAAGTGAAATACCTGGCAGCAGAAGGTTAAGAAGATCAAAGAAATGAGAGCGAGAACACAGGAATAATTGATGTAGAAACGAAAGATTAATGAAGTTTGAGACGACTGACTGATATTTACAAAAGGAACAGTCAAGTTTGAGACAGTTGGTTAACATTTTACAAATTAAGTAGCGAGACTATAATTTATGAGCGAGCCGATCAGAGGCGTTTAAGGGGTTTCAAGGTCACAGCATCAACTTCAGTACTTAATGCTAACGTACAATTGTTTCTCAAGGGATTCTATGCAAAACGTGACAATTAAAAGGCTATAACAAATAAAATGGCTAGGCTCTAATTTGTGGACGAACCAATCACGTATAAGATAAAAGATCTCGGATTTTAACACGAAAGCCTTTCATCCATTTGGCTAGATAAATTTCTGGTATTATAGCTTATATCAGTTCGTGATGAAACCCCATATATAATTCCTAACTAAGACGAATTGTGACAATTGTTGCGAACTGGATGATAAAAGCACCAGTAACACTGGCTGCTGTTGGGTACTACAATATATTCGGATGATCGGAGAGCATAAAGAATCCTAGATAGGCTTGGTTATGTGCATCGCGTCATAAAAAACGTGTACCCACTTGATTTCTTTGGTTTTGTATAAAATAATTTTAATGTATAATAACTGTTTCCTGACTGGCTAATATTTCTCAAGGTCACTTAAGATTCGTTCAAGGGTCGTCCATTAATTATAGTCCCACCGTCTCCTCTTATGTTCTCGTTAAGTATACTAGTACACAATAAAGAAATTATACCTGTTATCCCTCATGGAGGACCATAGGCCAGCCATCAACATTCTTCATTCAACTCTGTCCTGGACAATCTTTTCCAGTTACTATTCATCCTTTTCTGTAATATCTCATTTTAATTGTAGAATTATGGAAAACTGAAATTAACCAAAGAATTTATCTTTTTCTTAGAGGTAATTTATAATATAACTCATTCACCGGGTACATATTCATGTACTTGTCTCCAAGTTGTACTTTATATATATGACAGTTGAAATGAAATATATAGAAACTGTTTCAAATTTATAGGTTAGACTAATATAAGGGAAATATTTTTTTATTTACAAGTGAAATATATACTCTCAATAGTTGAAACCATGAGTCATTTAAAGCTAGACCACCATGGAAAATTTGGAAGCACTGAACGGCCGATTCGTCCTAGTATGGGACTCCTCATCAGTGCGCATCCACGATTCCGCCCCTGGGAGATTCGAATCGAGGACCTATCGTAGTTGTGTACTGCTGAGGAGTCTCATACTAGAACAAAATGGACGTCCGATGGGTCCAGATTTTCCATGGTGGTCCAGCTTTAATTGACTCATGATTTCAACTATTGAAATTACTGAAATCTTCATAAAACCCCTTTTGAAATATGTACATTATTAGTTTTGATTTAAATTACCTGTCCATAGTCTTTCACAATACAAGTAGCTAGAAAAAACAAGGTGTCTACAATTTGTGATTATTTTAAAAGTGTACTTTATTGTCGAACTAAGTACTGCAAAAACTAGCATATGATTGACATAAACAACTTAATCAGTTTTGAAGTTAAAGAAACATACATCATTTAATGTTCAAGATGATAAATTTGAATTAGTTCTTTTATTTGAATATATGGTCAATGTATATAATACAAAAGATTGACATATTTTTTATGTTAGTTACAGAAAAAAAGAAGTAATTAAGGAACATCTGGAACTCAAAACAACTGTCTGTCAACTAATACCAAAGTCATAATCTTCAATGCGAATGTCAAAACTGTTCTACTACTGTATGAAGTTGAAACTTGGAGAACTAATACAACCATCATCAAAAAAGATACAAATATTTATAAACAATTGTCTAAGCTAGATACTCAATATCCATTGGTCGGATACCATCAGCAACAAACTACTGTGGAAGGAAACAAACCAGCTTCTAGATGAAGAGGAAATTAGGAAAAGACGATGGATATGGATAGGACATACACTACGCAAATCATCAAACTACATCATGAGATAAGCGCTAACTCAGAATCCTGAAGGAAAACGGAAAAGAGGAAGGTCAAAGAATGTACTACACCAATAATTGGGAGCAGACATGAAAAGGATGAATAACAATTGGGAAGGATTGCCCAGAACAGGGTTGAACGGAGAATGCTTATGCGCTTCAACATGGGGTGAAAGTAATTAACACTTTCAATACTGTCTACACATTTGATATGAGAAAGTTAAACAATCATTGGTTAGCCTATTTAAGTGATAAAAATTGATTTTAATTTAGTCTGGTAAGTAATTTTAATTTTATATCAGATGGGTTTTGTGGATATTATCGTAAATTCAGTGGTTAACACCATGAGTCAGTTGAAGCTAGACCACCATGGAAAACCTGGAAGCACTGGACGGCCGTTTCGTTCTATTGTGGGACTCCTCAGAAGTGCGCATCCATGACCTCTCCCCCTGCGAGATTCGAACGATGAAATTCACTTCATGTTATGTAATGTTACATCATTGAGATACTTTCTATACCATAATGAAATTACACGAGCTTCACATGTCAAAAAATAAGAAAACATAACTAAAATACAATCTTGTGCTATAAACGACTTTATTTCTTTCATAAATAGTTATCATTATTTAGTAAGCAATGAATTTTAGAAAAGATTATTAAATGACGGCTCAATAAGTATAAGAATAGCTAAACAGTATAATAGATAAGTTGTGCATTCATAAACGATTGAATTTAGAGAGATCAAGTGTTTTCGTGATGGCGTGAATCGGCAGAGCAAAAGCAGCATATCTACGATTCAAAAACACCTGGAACTCAAAACAACTATCTGTCAACCAACACCAAAGTCAGAATTTTCAATACAAATGTCAAGGCAGTTCTACTGTATGGGGTGGAAACTTGGAGAAATATGAAAGCCATTATTCAGAAGATACAAGTGTTTAGTAACAGTTGTCTATGTAAAATACCTCGGATCCGTTGAATAGACACTATCAGCAACAACCTAGTGTTGGAGAGGACGAACCAGATTCCAACGGAGGAAGAAATCAGGAAGAATCGCTGGAAGTGGCTAGGACATACATTGAGGAAATCACCCAACTGTGTCACAAGGCAAGCCCTCATTTGGAATCTTCAAGGCCAAAGGAGTAGAGGGAGATCAAAGTACACATTACACCGAGAAATGAAGACAGACATGAGATGAATGAACAATAATTGAATAGAAATAGAAAGGAAGTCCCAGGACAGAATGGTCAGAGAATGCTGGTCGTCGGCCTATTCTCCGTTGGCAGTTTAGAGAATCTAACATCAGTATAACTTTCTCATTATTTAAAAGTAATTCATATGAATCCTTCTAGCTGATCTACATGGATTTACAATTAAATGTAATCGTTTTGAAGAAAACATTATTGATACTTTTCATGATATAGGGATAAGGATTTATTTTGTAACCTATAAAGATTTATATTATTATTTTACCAATAGCCGTAAGTCAATCATTTAGTTGCATACAATGTATTATATAGAACAGATGTTCATTTAGTTAAGGTGTTAAATTAAATTGAAGTACCGAAAAAAGAAATGAATATAAAGAAAGCAAACAAGAAGAAATAATAATAGTGTAATGTGTGTTACTTATATTTATATAAGTAATATATAACACGAGTTAGGAATATTATAATGTCTGGCAATTAAAGATTGAGAAGATCAAGAAGGAAAGAACGGAAATAGGTAGTAATCGATATGAAAATGCAGGAATAGTGAAGTCTGAGACAATTAATGAACATTTTGCAAATTAAGTATTAGTGTATGGTTCTTCTATTTTATCAAGTAACTCTGTAATTTCGTGCAAAACATGATTCTGCTATCCCCAATTGCGTTCTCCTTCACCATAAATAATACCAACTTTAAGAAGATTAAGTTATGAGGTTATTGATTGAATAGATTGGGATGAAAATAACTCGAATCCAACAAGCGGGATCGTGAATGAGCATTGCTGAGGTGTCCTACAATAGGACGAACGGATCATACAGTGTTTGCAGGTTTTCAATGGTAGTCTAACATCAATCGTTTCATGATCTCAATCATTGAGATATCCCTATAATATATTTGTTATTAACTTCCCACCCAATGTTTAATTTAGTTGAAATTATCGAGAACGATTTCGGGATTGATAACTACATTACATTCTTAGTCGTTAAGCTACATTAAAACAACGATTCGTAAGTATTTATAATCCAATGCTTGTAACTTACGGGTGTCTGTTACTTTGAAATGTTACAGTATAAAATAAGATATAGTGGATGGCATCATAGTATCATCCTTCTTTATTAAATAGATAGTTTTCTATCCTTCTCCAAAGATGGAATAAGTTGTGAGATAGTAACTCACTGAAGACAATAGTGGACGGTGTCGTCATTTCATGAATTGGTTGAAGTTAGACATTAACATCCTTGGATGCCCGCCCAGTGGTCTAGAGATTAAGCGTTCGCATGTGAGTCCGAAGGTTATGGGTTCAAATCCCATGTGCGAGATCGTGGATGCACATTGTCGTTCAGTGCTTCCAGGTTTTCCATAGCTTTAATCAATTCATGAGATCAACTATGAAATTACTAAAATCTACACAAAACCCTAATTATGATAATAATAATCATCATCTGCTCACTAGTGACTGGCTTCATAAGGTATTTACTGAAGTTTTGGTGAGAAGCCGTGACCAGTGGAGTTCAACCAGGTTTGTTGTGAGATAGTAACTCACTGAAGACAATGATGGACGATGGTATAATAGATTTGATCAGAAGTTGCTTAAGAATAGATGGCAGTTTAAGCTTATTCGATATTCAGTAGATTCCGAATTACCGAGGATAGATTAAGTTCTGTATATAAATATTAATTATACATTCAATGTAATAGTAGTTGAGAATTGATTAAATTTACTGTATATTAACTTAATTTATCGAGAATGTGATCCACTTGTATTGTAAGCTCAAAACTCTGGCCCCAGTCACTAATTTTAGCGTGGATATGAATTGCTGAAGAATCTCAAACTGAAACGAAGCGGGCGCTTCATACTGCTTGGGATTAGGTGTCTCTCTAGTTGTAGTTATTCGGTAATATAAAATTTAAACCCAGATGATGTGATAAAAAATATAGAAGTAGAGATAAGAAGTGATTATTTGGGGGCACTTTATGTTGAAGGAAAACACTAAGTTAACTGAGTTTAAACACTATAAACAATAGTTGTTCACTAAAGTCTTCAGATATGCATTAATTATATATTCTACTTGAGACAAAATCTGAGTCTGTCGTTTCAACCATACTCACCTGTCTGATATTGAACTATCTTATTTTTCAAAGTTATTCACATCAAAGTATTCATTTGATTACCGCTTAATGGACTGAGTTATTCACTATCTGGTTCTAGATGGTGGTTGGAGGTAGTCGACAGGAAACCCTGGACACGGGTTTCGTGCTACTTGGCACTCGTCAGCAAGGTGTACCTGTAATCTTGAGGGAACTGGCGCTCCCTGGCGGATTTGATCCCGTGTCACCCAGCTTCACAGTCAGAGACTTTACCACTTAGCTACCCGGGCCGCGACTGACCTCCTGTATGACTGAGATGTTATCACAATTGATTGATCACTGGATGGTGATCAATGTCCAGGGTTTCCTGTCGACTACCTCCAACCACCATCTAATCTCAATATATAGTTCACGTAGCGTCGAGTCACCTAGACTGGTGGCCACATTCCAACATGGTCGATAGTATTCGATCTGCACTAAATAAGGACTAGACATACATGACATTGATCACCACCCAGTGATCAATCAATTGTGACTATCTGGTTGTAAAAAGTAACTTGATGCTTTCAACTATTGATCAAACAAAACTTATTAATAAGACAAAATACTGGTTGTTATAATTTACCTGATTCGCATGAATCAAATTTTGATTCATTAATTGGCAGTTGATCCAAATGGTTTTCTTCTTTTTCTGGTGTAAAAAGGTCGCATCTTACTCCACGATATTGGGAAATACAACTAGAACAAAGAAAAAATAAAGTAGTTTTTGTCGGTTAAAAGATTATGAATGAATCTATTATTTTATATTTCATCGAAATAATGGTAATGTTATATTTAATAGTTGAATTTATGGATCTATGAAAGCTAGATAACCATGAAGAACCTGGAAGCATTAAATGATCGTTTCGTCCAAGTATAGGATTATTCAGCAGTGCGTATCCATGATTCTGCACGCGGAATTTGAACCTAGAGCCTATCGGTTTCACGTGCGAATGCTTAACCTCTAGACCACTGAGCTGGCCAGCATTCAACGGTGTTAATGTCTAACTTCAACCTATCCAATTGTTGATAAAGATTAAATATAAACTGTACAATAAGACGGAAAAAAATGTTTCATTCAGTTATTCCAAATAACATGATAAATATGAATTATTAGATAGTTTCAATGCAAAAGTTTGAGTCGCTTTACTGTACTGTTAAAGATAACATTTATTTCATCCATGTGAAATGATTCTTCTTAGGAAAAACAAGAAATTTATATTGTTATTGTTATGACCCTAGAAACATAATGAATGGTAACTTTGGGATCGTTTTATGGACCAATACTATGAGTAGTCACTGCCTCCCACATTCACGGCCACATTTGACCAAATTTTGTACAAATGTTATTTTCTATTTTATGCTATGTTGTGGTCTGTGTGATTGGTATATAGACTCAGTATGTTTGAAATATAATAATTCATATCGCAGAGGTTGAGATTGGTGTTCTGAACTTAACTGGCTGGGCTAGGCAGAAAGCAGGACCAATCAAAACTCTAAGCTGCTTGCACGTGTTTTACGCGTCCTTAGTCCGATCGATAAGTCACTGCCCTCTAATCGACGATCACAAGTTATAACAGTTATCCTCTGTTATATCATTTTAATTTGATGAAAAATTCAACCTTCAATAATAGATAGTGTCTATCAGATATGAAATATTTTAGCGTACACTAAAAGCTTGATAACAGTATTAATTCAGTATATACAAAAATTACTTACTTATTTACCTACGCCTGTTACCCCTCGTAGAGGAGCATGAGTCACGCATATACAGAAATTATTTAAGAATCAGAGTGTATTAATGAAATGTTTCTGAGTAGTATTAAACTTTGCAGATGATGACATTGTGTCACTCTTAATGTGATTAAACTTTATCAGGTTTGATTTCTTACTAAAAGCTTGTGGACTCATTTCAAAGCACATTACTCATCATAAGTAATATTCTGTTCAACGATGGTATGTTTACTGATGAGCAATGGATACAAATGAACAGGCACTTTCTGATTGTTTAAACATAGATAGAGATGTATTTTTATATGATTGTACATAAAAAAGTGTTCGTAGAGAAATATCTAGTTTTGATAAGATTTACAATTGATTAACTAACTTGTTCGATAGCATTCGATTTGTACCAAAGACCTAAAACATATGACATTGATCACTACTCAGTGATCAATCAATTGTGAATACATCTCAGTCCTACAGGAGATCAGTCGCTGCAGGTATAGCCTAGTGGTAACGTCTTTGACTGTGAAGCTAGGTGACACGGGATCGAATCCATGAGGCAGCATCAGTTCCGTTAAGATTACAGATACACCTTACTGACAAGTGCCAAATTGGACAAAACCTAGGTTCAAGGTTTCCTGCTGACTACATCCAACCACCGTCTTAGTTCTGAATAAATTTCAATATTACTTTTAAATCAACACAATTTTTAACATTTTTTAATGTGAACAGTTTACAAATTGTAATTATAACTTCGTGTAATGTTGCAAAAGAACTGTACTGCATGAAGTAGGGACTTTAAAATTGTCATAAGAGATTGTGTTCGATTTTTTGACTTCTATTAGGAATTTGGTTTGTATATATATGTCATATGCTATCAACTTACTATTGTTGTTCTGTCTATTCTAAACAACTGGAAAGAATTTCTCAAAACAGTGTTGGTTAGAGAATTCTGATAGGCGGTCTTTACTCTTCCACAAGGGGCAAAACACTTAAGCACGTAAGTAAGTTAGTTTATTTATTCTCTTTATTTTCAAATTCATCCATTGATAGTTATCAGTATACGGTTGTGGAAATTATCAGATTTTTGATTGAGATCATGAATCGATTGATGTTAGACCACCATTGAAAACCTGAAAGCACTGGACGGCTGTTTCTTCCTATTGCTGAACTCCTCAGCGGTGAGCATCTGCGACTCCACTTGAGGAATTCGTAAGTTATATAGAAAAGGTTTAGAATATTTATTCTGTCATATATTTGATAATAAGTGTATAACACGTTTTCAAGAATGATGATTACAAAATGTATAACAATTTACAAGCATGATCAAGTTGATAAAAATGAACAAGTCAATGTTAAGACAATATAAGAGTGTACTATTAAAAATTCTATAATTCACAAATGATTTCAACTAGACATTTGTGACAGAACTGTAGTTAATTGAATGATGCAAAAGATGCATGCAAATTGCATAATCAAACATAAAATGATTTGAAAGCATGTCATTTTTAGCGCAATACATATTAGTAATCAGCCTTCTCTAGGAGAGAACAAACCAGCTTCTAGCTGAAGAAGAAATTAGGAGAAGATGATGGAAATGGATAGGACATACATTACGCAAATCGTCAAACTGCATCACGAAGCAAGCCCTAACTTGGAATCCTGAAGGGAAGCGGAAAAGAGGAAGGCCAAAGAACACATTACGTCGGGAAATAGAGGCAAATATGAAAAAGGTGAATAACGACTGGAAAGAGCTGGAAAGGATTGCCCAGTACAGGGTTGGATGGAGAATGCTGGTGAGCGGCCTATCCTCCTTCACGAGGAGTAACAGGCGTAAGTAAGTAAGTAACATATTAGTAATAGTAAAAAGCGTTTTATAGATTGAATGATTACTGATTGGTCATTCATCTAAGTATAGAAACAATAAGAAGATAATATAAATAAAACACTGTATACTTTTATATTAGTCGATTTTTTATCTTCATCTTGAAAGGTGTATTATACAATTGAATCAATAGAATTTAGAGTGAGACTATCATTTATGGACGACCTTTGAGTGACACCAAAGTGACCTTGAGAGTGTTTACCTACTTACTAGGGCTAAATGAAAGATTTAAAGCAGTTTGAAGAATAAGGATTACGTTTTACAGTTGATGTTGAGGGTTAAGAATTAAATTTAGGGTTTTCATCATGAATTGACATCAGCTATAATGCCAAGACTCTATTTAGCCAAATGGGTTAGTGAATTTCGTGCCGAAATCCAAGACCTGTTATCGTAAATCTGATTGTTTCATCCATAGATTATAGTCTCGTCAAATTTAGTTGAACTTTTTTTCCTCAGTAAAATTTTGTAGTAATAAATGTTAGACATTTTTATGTGTTCGATTTTATAATAAGTTTTAAGAGATAATCCTTTTACTACTACTACAACCGTGGTGTGTGCTACTGATGTCGATAGATATAAGTAGTATGTATCATCAGTTGAAAGTGAAATACCTGGCAGCAGAAGGTTAAGAAGATCAAAGAAATGAGAAGGAGAACGCAAGAATGATTGATGTGGAAATGAAAGAACAATGAAGTCTGGGACGATTGATTGACGTTTTACATATGAAGTATTTACTGTGTGATTCTCAGAGTTAACTAAGAAATTCTATGATTTTCTGTTCAAATACATTTGGTTGTCCTGACTTGTGTTCTCGTTCATTACACTACTACTACTACTACTACTACTACTACTACTACTAATACTAATACTAATACTAGATAACAGCTCATATGAAATCTTTATGACTCAATACTAAGTAACTGTTATTCACTGTATTAAATTTATCTGTATAGAAATAATATTTTAGGCATTTAAAATATAGAATATTGGGTTAATTGTTCTATTGATGAATAAAAGCTTCAAGCATATAGTCCCCTTCATTGTTATGAAGAGAGCAAAAGAAATGTGTGCTGTAGAATAATATGAAAACATTTCACTAAGTGCTTATCAGCTATTTACAACCTGAAATATCTAAAATCGGAGTTAAATGTACGAATTCCGGTGACTCCAGCTATGTGTAAGAGATGGGAACGAACTCCGTTGGGAAATGATGGAAGTATACGATAAATCACTCGAAATGATTTCGATTTATCTACATTCTACACAGTCAATCTTGCGCTGACTCTCTCGAGTCGACTAGCGATGTCTACTCAAATGAAGGACAAGTTACCTCAGTTGGCCTCCTCAATGTGAATTTACAAATTCAGCTTCTCCTGTGGAGATAGTTATATCGGGCATACTACCAGACAACTTAACCAACGAATAAGTGAACATCTATCAGCATGGTTTATGAAGGGTCAGATAGAAACAATACTTAGTTCTACCTTGGCACATCTAATTGATAGCGATCATAATGTAGATAAATCGAAATCATTTCGAGTGATCTATCGTATACCTTCATCATTTCTCAACGGAGTTCGTTCCCGTCTCTTACATATATCTAAAATCAACGTTATCACAGATATTGACAAACATAATAAATACGAGGGTGATCAAAGATAAATATATGTATCATGATGTAGCATAGATTCCAATAAGATTGTTAATAAGGTCATTAAAAAAATTATTTGTTACCCATAAATAAATAAAGTTTGAGAGGGAAAGTTCCAGAACAATGAACTAGTGATTAAAAGTCATGGAGTTAGCAAACATTAGATTATTATGTAATCAATTAACTGAAAACCCATTAATAGTAATCAAGAATAATATGAATGGTAGTCAGTCAATTCGAATCAGTTGCTGTACACAGATTCAAATGTATCTGTTAAAACAATTACATTGGTGAACAGAAAAAGAGGCCAAAACTCAAATCAAAAGCACACAGTATTGTCATTTTGAGACATCTTCATGTTACAGAATATTAGATGGATGAACTAAAGTCTTTCAAGATAATAAACAATCAAATTCAAATCTTCTGAATATATACCGAAGTTATAGAGACCAAACTTCCAAAACGATAATGTGTCTAAAAAGAAACGGTCAACAATCTTTATCCTAGTTACATCAAATCCTTTTTATTGCATCATTTATTACTTCAACTCTTTCTCATGTTAGTTCATATCATTGTTATATACATCTCTAATCACATTTGAAATGAATTCTATACCAATCTTCATTTGTTTTTTTAATCTCTTCTATAGTTTTAAATATGAGTATGATAAAAGATATATACACTTGGTGTTGTTGTTATTTAGGACTACAATTGATCAGTCTCATGTTGGTATATGTGTATCCTGTGCGGATTGCCTCGATATATCTTTACGTCACAGGTTTTTAAGCAAAGATGAATAGTGTCTAACAGTGGAATCCAGTTTGACTCGTGTTTCGTCTTATTTGGGACTAGTCAGCTGGATATACCTGCATCTTAGAATTGATGGCGTTTGAAGTGAACGGTATTGATTTCGAATTCCGAAGTGAATATGAACTCTAATATGCAGATATATTTAATTGATCAGTCCCAAAATAGGACCAAATGCGCATCAAACTAAATTCCATTACTAGTCACTATACATCTTTGCTTATAAAAGATATATTTAACCTAATTTAATTACAGCAACTTTTTAGAAAGAGTTCGTATTCTTTTTTCAAACTTGTTACAATTTCCATGAATAACTAATCAGTTATAAACATATCTATGTACATATAAACGATGTACTTTTATACGGTAGTAATGATTTATAAAGTTACATTTGTTGTTGTTGTTGTTGTTGTGGTGGTGGTGGTGGTGGTGGTGGTGGTGGTCAAATCACTGTACGCACACCAAAAAAAGACGGCATACAATCTCTTGATGGTAATTTGATTTCAATGAAATATATGTTGTAACAATTAAAAATTGATTTAAACAGGTCTTTCTAGTTTATTCATTCTTTTTTCTTTTTTCTTTTTTCCTTTTTTCTTTCTTTTTCTTGAAAGTTGGTTCTTTCTCTTTTTTTTAGCTTTTTTTATAAACTAAAAGAGATAACAGCATTTTCATGGTAATACGTTTTTTTTGTTGTTAGATTTTCCTAACATGAAAAATTCATTCTAGAAAATGAGTGAATAATTTTTTTGTATTTTATTATTTAATGGTGAAAAAAAAGTGGGGGGTTTTCTTCCTTTGATTGATCTATAACACGTTAATTAGTTGCCATGAGTATGTATTTATAGTTGAAGAGGTAATTAAGAAAGGATGATAAAAGTAGAATAGATATACTTAATGAAAATTATCAAACTGTATCACGAAGCAAGCCTTAACTTGGAATCTTGAGAGGAAACGGAAAAGTGGAAGGCTAAAGAATACATTATGTCAGGAAATTGAAACAGATATGAAAAGGATGAATAACAACTGGAAAGAACTGCCCAGGACAGAATTAGATGGAGAGTGCTGGTGGGCAACCTGTGCTCCTTCACAAGGAGTAACAGACGTAATTAAGTAAGCAAGTAAGTGAGTAAGTATAGATTTCCTGAAATAATGAAAATTTCCCTTAGATATTTAAGATCAGAATTTGTGCGATCATAATCGATATATTGATTATTGGTTTAGAATGTGTAAGGTTTCTTATTTATAAACAAAGAGACAAATAAATTCATAAATATCACTACTAAGGTTGGAATTGATAGATTTAGTTACTCTGAAGAAGTGGCCTAAATTAAGTGACGAGACGTCAGAAAAATAATTTCTCTACTCATTGGGATATAACAAGAAAAGTATATCTCAGTAGGTTAGATCATGAGTCAACTGAAGCTAGACCACCATGAAAAACCTGGAAGCACTTGACGGCCGTTTTATCCTGTTGTGGGATACCTCAGCGGTGCGTGTTCACGATCTCACCTCGCGAGATTCGAACCCAGAACCTATCACTTTCGCGCGCGAACGCTTAACCTCTAGACCGCTGAGACGTTACTCAACGGTGTTATTGTCTAACTTCAACCAATTCATGAAATTAAGCGACATATCCACCACTGTCTACAATATATTTATTTTAAAAAAATTATAATAGTGATTTGTACTTTAGAGATCAAACATCAAACTTTATTAGATAAATCAGTTCGCATAGAAAGGAATCAAATTTATTGATGTTAAGTATAACGAAGTTGTTCAACAACAGTATCCTGGAATAGATATCAATGAACTAGTAGCTAATTAATGGGCAGTTAAGTATCTTACAAAATTCAGATTTGAAAAAACAAAAAAATTTAAATACATTAGGATGAGATGTGTGGTATATGCTACGTATGTCGACAGACATAACGTATCGAAAGCTATAAAATGACTTGAACATTACCAGGGAAAATTCAAGATTACGCTAAATTGTACACATAACGTGGGTCTGAATTTTGGAATAACCAAGACGTCTACAAACTGAAAAATTCAACCTGAACAATTTATATACAACGTTTTCAAAGCTGTACTGATGTCAATTCTATGCTCCGTTTCGATTATTTGTTTTGATGTCTATGAATATTGTTTTCTACTTCTCACACTTATTGGAGCACTTGACACTAACTGATTTAGAAGCCATAAAGGAAGATTATCCATAACCCTTGAATGAATTGTTCAATTACTCCTCCCTACGTGTGTATGTCCAAACAAACAGATAAATTGGTAAATACGATGAGATGTGACATGATCGTTTGTGTAGTGTCTAGGCCTATGAAGATACATGGACTTAGTCATTCCAGTGGCAATCAATTTACCAGTGTGATATATTCTCTCCATAGATGATTTAAGTCTCTGTCTTAAAATCATACCATCTGGTTCACCTTCGAATGGTAGAATGATACAAATACTTTTCTTCGCAGAGGTTTGGGCATTGACTAACTTTTGCACCTATTTATAATCTTTAGTGGATAACCGTTTGATATCAATGTATCGGTCACCAGTTTCATATTTCTTAAAAATATATCTGTAGTACATTTTCTTTGATTACTGCTGAAGGCGCACTTCATCTAACCTTATTTGCGTTCGAAATGTATAAAGCGAATATATCTTACTTTTCAAATCAACTGTGTCTTCTCATCGTTCTTTGAAAGTGCATAAAAGAGATTAATTGCTTTACGATAGGATGAATTAATGTCGTAGATTGATTGAAGTTAGGCATTAACACTGTTCGATGCCGTTTGAATGGTCTGGAGGTTAAGCGTTCACAAGTGAGACTAAAGGTCCTGGGCTCGAGTCCTGAATGGGGTATCGTGAATGTTCACTTCTGAGGAAACCTATACTAGAACGAAATGGTCGTTCGGTGCTTCAACCTTTTCAATGATGATCTAAACTTGGCTCGTTTGAGATCTCGATGGTAATAACTTGTTCATTTCTAATCAACTACATCTAAAATTGTATAATTGGATTTGTAAACATCTCATTACTCTTCTGACTATTTTATCCAATTCATTAAGGCTCTTGCCAGTTCATGTTAACAAAATGTAACAGATATATTAAACGTTGGTATTTATTAACTGATCAGTTTGGAAACCGGTTGCTATTACCTTTATTAGTACAATGATTAAATGATAATAGTGAAAAGTGAACAGCAGCCTACTGTGGGAGAGAACAAACCAACTTCAACTTGAAGAGAAAATTATGAAAAAACATTGGAAATGGATAGGACATATATTGAGAAAATTATCAAACTGCATCATAAAGCAAGCGCTAACTTGGAATCTTAAAGGGAAATGAACAAGAAGAAAGTCAAAGAACATACTGAGCCGAGAATTAGATGCAGACACGAGTTGGATGAATAGCCACTGGAAACAACTAGAAAGAGTTGCCAAGGACAGAGTTCAATGATAAATGCTGATGAGCTGCCTATTATTTATTATTTAGACACATAAACATTGGTACAAGGAGGCACCAAATACATATGCGCTACATAAATCATTCAATTTATGTGAGGCCTGGGATACTGACCGGGTTCCCAGACCGAAGCAAGTGGTTTTCTTAGTGGGGCCATACTCGGAGTCTTCCACTTAATGGTCTGATCCACAAGGCAGTAGTCCCATGATAGCCGATGACCAACAATAGATTCATACGCCGTTCGTTCCTTCAGGATCATCCAGTCCAAACGAATCATTAGTATGGAATGAGGGTTTTTCAACACCCCTAGGTTGATCCTCTGTATCCACCAACCCGGTTAAAGCGCCAAACATTCACTATTCATCCTTTCAATTTCGTAAACAACATCCCCACTGCGAGCAGCCTATACTCCTTCATGAGGATTAACAGGCGTCAATAGTAATGAAAAAGGTGATTAAGGTTTTTTTTATATGAGGCAATGGCTGAACAATCACAAACTATAATAGAAAAAAGAAAAGTTATCCCAGTTTATGATGAATATTGTTTATAAATCTTTATATCATAAACTATTATTCTTGTTAATGAACTATGTTATCTTAAGATTAAGGTCGATAAGTGTGATGTATAGATTATCATTATTATACCTACATGTAAAGCCATACATTCATTAATAATAATAGTAATAATAATAATAATAATAATAATGAAGAACCTTCTTGCTTACGTACATCGATTACAAAATTGGTGTTTTAAAGGAAAACTATATAGAAGGGTAAAATAAACTTACCGCTAAGCATATCTGTTATACAATGTAATAGGATTACTATTATTATCATTATTATTATTATCGCTACACCTTGCCTTTAATATATACACCAGATTATTTAATCATATAACAAGTAGCCATTGGTTGTACTATCAAAACAGAGGTAGTAATAACAATAATAATAATAATAATGGGTACCATATGTATCCATTTAGTGAAGAAACAAATTCTCATTTATCGTTTTTTTCTTCTTATTATCTTATTAGAAAATCATTTACTGTACTGTTATATTGAATAAAACATTCAACATAGCGTCTATACATGTGATTTACGTAACATAATAAATTACGTATATATACATATGTAATATGAAGTGCACATTTATATCTAAGTATATACTATCATGGCGACTAGATTGCTGAAGGAATCAATAAGTAGGCAAGTTATTTCATATCATAAACATCCCTCTCTCTTTCTCTCGCTTTTCTTTTTGTTTTTTTTTGATCTTTTACAATAATTTACTTTATAGAAGTAAAGTGTTTTGTTCATAGAAGAAATATGTTTTAAATGATGGTCAAATGTAATTCAAGTTATATTTGACATAAATATAAATGATGATGATAATGATAATGATTATGCTACAACCGGATCTGTTGTGGGATATCAACTCACTGAAGACAATGGCGTACAGTGGAGCAACTTCGTGGATTGGTTGAAGTTAGACAATTACACCATTGGATGCCGGCCAGCTCAATGGTCTAGTTGGTTAAGCGCCTGACACGAGACTGAGAGGTCATGGGTTCGAACCTCGCGGGTTGCGGTATCATGGATGCGCATTGTTGAGGAGTCCCATACTAGTGCCTCCAGGTTTTCTATGGTGGTCGAGCTTCAACTGACTCATGATTTCAATCGGTGAAATTTTTAAAATGGACAGTTTATCACTGTTGAGTTGTGATTATATTTCATTTCAAAATGCATAATACTGATCTTAAATTTTCATTGATTAGTACAAAGCTGAATTTTAGTTTAATGAAATTCATAGAGGAAAAAGCTTGTTCACCGATTTAAATTGACTATGAAATATAAAAATTTCAAGCCCACAGATTTCTAAATAATGGAGCGTATCATATCAATAACAAGATAGCTTACTCACTTTCTCCATTACGCGTCATTTTGTTTTGTTTCGTATTTCCGATCAACGATTATATGAAATATACGTATTCATAAATCCATTCTCTTATTTCACTTATTCGAATCCGTCAAAGCAAGTTAGGTCGATAATTATGTGCAAGGATTGGCTATATGTCTATTTCAATCACAAGCAGCAATTAATATACGATCAAACTGTAGTCAGATTTAGGGCCATTATACTACATTACGTTGTAACCGATTAATAAGTAATAAGGTTATTATCAAAGAAAATAATAGTTTGGAAAACGAATTTTAAAATATTAAACCATTGAATTCGTATATAATTCATCATTTAAGCTGACATCATGAATCGATTGATGTTAGATCATCATTGAAAACCTGAAAGCACTGGACAATCGTTTCCTCCTGTTGTGGGACTCTTCGGCAGTGCGCATCCACAATCCCGCTAGCGGGATTGGAACCCACGGACTTCAGTTTCGTGCGCAGACGCTTAACCTTCTAGACCAACAGCCCAATATCTGACTCCAAGTGGATCGTATGATTGATTATTATTGAAATATACATAACGTCAATCCTCATAGAAAATTATACACTTAAGTCATGCTGACGAATAACGGAATTAAATAATTCAAATACGAGAATGGATTCTTGAATATGTATATTTTCTACAATCATTGATTTGAACAGACGATCAGAAGGACAAAACAAAGAGAAGAGAGTGAAGCAAAATAACGCATAATGGAGAATACGATTAAACCAACTCACTTGAATAAAGCGTGACTCAATATTTATAGTCAAACAAAAATAAATTACAGATATCTGATGAGTCAAGGGCCGCATTCCTACAATTGAACAACATATGGAATTCAAAACAACTGTCTGTCAACTAATACCAAAGTCAGAATCTTCAATACGAACGTCATGACAGTTCTACTGTACGGAGTTGAAACTTGGAGCACTACTACAATCATCATCAAGAAGGTACAAGTATTTATAAACAATTGTCTTCGCAAGATACTGAACATCAATTGGCCGGATACCATCAATAACAGCCTACTGTGGGAGAGAACAAACCAGCTTTCAGCTGAAGAAGAACTTAGGAGAAGATGATGGAAATGGATAGGACATACATTACGCAAATCGTCAAACTGCATCAATAGACAAGCGCTAACTCGGATTCCCGAAGGGAAGTGGAAAAGAAGAAGGTCAAAGAACACATTACATCGAGAAATAGAAGCAGATATGAAAAGAATGAATAACAACTGAAAAGAGCTGGAAAGGATTGGCCAGGACAAGGTTGAATAGAGAGTGCTGGTAGGTGGCCTATTGTCAAGGAGTACCAGGCGTAAGTAAGTAAGTAAGTGAGTGTGTGATGAATAGGATAAGCAATGCCCACACACACACATACACTCACATAAAAACAGTCAAAGTTGATAAGCGAATAATTAACAAAGTGAAAATGTGAATCAAGAAGAATGAATAAATTTACCACTCCGGAAGCTCAAATAACCTATGTGAGTTTAGCATAGCAACTAACACTATCATTTAATAATAATAATTAAATCACAAGCATATTTTCATTAAACTGACTAAAACATGCTAAATTAAGCTTTAAAAACAAACAAAGAAAATGCATTCTGCATGCATCCATACACAAAAATGTAATGGCAATTTCATAATAAATGAAAACATCTCATTCTCTCACTCTCTCTCTCTCTTGCTCTCGCTTTTTTTTCTCTTTTTTTATAGCGGCTTAATTAATTTTAACCTTATTAAGCATACTTATTAAGCATAGAATAAGTAATATATAACACTACCTCACAATGTTCACCCAAATATTGTGGATCACATCTAAATTAAAATGTCAATATAAATGTAATAAATGATTATTTTAAAGAAAAGAAAAAAAGAGAAAAAAAAGAATTTTATTTTCCTAAAATTAAAAAAAAATAAAAGTGATTAAGTTTGTTGATTGTGGGGTTGGGGTTGTTTGTTTGTTTGTTTGTTTTTGCTTGGTGATTTGTGTAAACTTTTCATATTCGAATAGATAAGATGTGGCTAGCGGTGGAGTCTAGGATCCAGGTTTCATCCTATTTGGGACTCATCACTCCGGTATTCCTTTATTCAAGAATTACTGTCTAGTGTGTGATTCGAACAATAACGCATTATCTACTTAACTAATGAAGCGACAAATATAAGGTGTATATATGTCAAATAAGAATGATCCAAAATTCAGTCTAATTATCAACAACTGAATAATCCAGACCATTAGAAAAATGATAAACTCCTCCTAGAGTCCCTTAACAGTTACTGACGGTCTCAAGCCCGAATAAAGAAGGAGAGTTAGGTTTACAATTAGCGACTTCATCTCGTAGAAAACTTACTCGCAAAAAAAAATCAATTCAAACCATTTAAACTCTGCCATAAGAGTTAAAAGTTTTTCATTTCGAATAGTTATGATGTCTCATAATGAAAGCCAAATTCCTTCAGAAATCACAAGGCATATACCCTTTCTAACAACTAAAGCAACCATTAATTTAGGTACATGGAATTAGAAAATAAAAATGATTGTTTAATGGTCTTTTTTGAAATCATGAGTCGATTGAAGGTAGACCACCATGGAAAACCCGGAAGCACTGGATGGCCGTTTTGTCCAAGTATGGGACTTCTCAAGAGTGCGTATCCACGATCCTGCGCCCCGCGAGATTCGAACCCATGACCTATCAGTTTCGCGTCAGGCGCTCAACCAACTACACCACTGAGCTGGCCGGCATCCGATGGTGTTAATGTCTAACTACAAACAATCCACGAAGTTGCACCACCGTACATCATTGTCTTCAGTGAGTTGATATCTCACAACAGACCTGGTTGAACTCCACTGGTAATGCCTTCTCACTAGAACTCAGGAGTATTTCTTGAAGTCAGTCACTACTGAGAAGATGATTATTATCAGAAGGGGTTTTGTGGAGTTTTTAGAAATTTCATTGATTGAAATCATGAGTCAAGTGAAGCTAGACCATCATGAAATACCTAGAAGCACTGCATGGCCGTTTCATTCTATTGTGGGACTCCTCATCAGTGAGCATCCGTGATTCCGCACCCTGCGAGATTCGAACCCAGTTGGTTAGGCGCCTGGTGCGAGACTGATAAGTCCTGGGCTCGAATCTCGTGGGGTGCGGGATCGCGGATGTGCACTGCTGAGTAGTCCCATACCGGGACGAACCGGCCGTCCAGTGTTTCCAGATTTTTATAGTTGTCTAGCTTCAATTGACTCATGATTTCAATCAGTGAAATGATATAGAATCATTAATACATGCAGAAATCGATCATATTTAATCAATCATTCTTTTTTTATTCAACTTAAGTTAGGCTAATAACTTTTTCTTCGATTTCTATTGACTTATACTTAACAATATATAATTAACATTCCTATAAACTTTTAAATATTGTTTCAGAAACATGGGTATTTTTTTTCTTTTTCAACTACTTACCTGCAATATGGTTTCCCATCTATGATGTAACAATGGCCTCGATGACAATAATTATGACAAGGATGTACTAAAAAAAAGAGAATTGAAAAAACAAACAAAAAAACATTAACTACATAAGTTACATGAAGATTTTTTTCATATTGATGACAGAATATAAAGTAGATAGGGGGGGAAGGGGGGGCCTATGGAAAAACAACGAATATATATATATATATATGTTTTACATAAATGTAAGTACATTAGAATTTGTTTTATTTTATTAAAACATATGAGAAATTATTCAACCATAAAATGATATGTTTTACTGTTAATTTATGGGAAATTATTCATTCTATAATTGACGCCATTTATATACAACTTAGAAACTATTTTATTTAAAGCATGAATATGTGAATAGTTTAGCGCCATTTCAATTTATGTGAAATTTTAAAAAAGAAAACCGAGATGAAAATTTGATAAGCATCATTTGAGTTTATATAAAATAATGTAGTTCATCAGTTATATATATATATATATATATGTATCTTGCGAGGCGGGATCATGGATGCACACTACTGAGGAGTCCTACAATAGGACAAAACGACTGTCTAGTAGTTCCAGGTTTTTCACAGTGGTTTAGCTTCAATTGACTTATGATCTCAACCATTGAAAATGTATATTGTAGTGCCGGTTATTATGTTAAGCCCATATACCTTATTTTAGCTTTCGGACAGCCCATTCTATTCATTCTAGTTGAGTCACATTCTGACCTTGTTAATTATTCGCTTATCAATCTTGACCGTTTTTATATGAGCGCGTAGGTGTATGTACACTTCTTATCCTACTACACATCACATGTCTGTAACTTATTTTTGTGTAACTATAAATATTGATTAACGCTTGGTTAAATGGGAGTTGGCTTACCCGCCATTTTCACTGTGCGTCCTTTCTCTTCTCCCTATTTCATTCGCTTTATATACAAAATATAGGTATTCAAAAGTCCATTTTCGTTATTTGACTTATCTAAATCCGTTATTGACTAACACGATTTAAGTCGATGATTATATACGAGGATAGACGATGTATATATTTCAACAACAATCATCATTACGGTCTCCTTGTAGTCAGATTTCCAGCCACAAAAGTGGAGAGCCCTTTCGACAACATCTTCCGATATAAATGACGACAAAATTAACGGGCTTCCACAATATATTTCGTCCACTAATGGACTGAAGTCGATCTATGTAGATGAATGAACTTTGACTAAGTGATTGACTGATCAATGAATGATTTTGATAAGTTAAAAGACTATGATTCAATTTCATGTTATTGAATATGCATATTTACTATCAAAATGTCTTAAATGAAAGTAGATCTGATTTATAATATCCCCTGGCCTTCACTAGTCACCCATATAGATTTGAAGCAGTCACTAATGAATTGCTTAGAAATCATAATGGAATTTAATTGTTCTCGGATTTCATATAAAGTTTGCAAGTACATCAGTCAAAGTCATATAAATGATGAAATTATTTATTTTATGTAAGGAATCTCCATCAATACACTTTGACAATATTAAGTCTCAAGTATGTTGGCTTTACATGTAACATATTTCATACTGGAAAATCGTTTGTTATAATTAAACGAATTTAAACATTATTCCTAATGTTGCCCAGAAGGTAGATCAGTCTACTGGTAAATTAGTTACATAGACTGAATGAAGCAATCAACATTAATATAAGCGATTTAACTGAGTTATGATCAACAGAATTCTGTTGATAGTAGGGAATAAATAACATAGAATTAGTTACAACTCAGTGGCCAATTAGTGTAATGCATTTCAATCCTACATTAGTTCAATACATGAATAGCTGAGTGATAATATTTTTCCAATGTGATTAATCCATGTATGACATGGGTGAAGAGTTGAAGAAAGTGTTACTTCATTCAAGTTTACAGATGCACTCAGCTGACAAGTAGTGGTCAACAATTTTTCATTACTTGACATCAGTAAGTCAGCTACAACGTAGGACCAGGCACAAATGTACATCAGTCCAAGTTGCCATACCGCATTAGCACAGCAAGATAAATGCTAGTTTCATATAAATAGTCAATTCAATGGTGGTAATGTGTAAAAGAAAGGTTGCATACAAAGATATAGTACAGGAAGAAAGAATTAGTTCGTAGAAAGAAAAATATGAAGCGATTTTAATCTCATACTTTAAGGGAAAACAAAGAGCATATACACCTACGCCGTTGTGGTCGATTCTGAGCCATGCAACCCAGAGTCTCTAACCATTAGTTACGATAGTCACGCGGACCCCAACCAAGTAGTCTGCATCTACCAATATGGCTCACACCATACGTTAGTGACTGTATGGACTGATACCATGTTTTGGTTTGGCCATCCCTAACTTTCTTCCAATCATCTCCAACACCAGTCAGTAAACGGTGTTCAAACACTTGCACCACATGGCCCAATCATCTCAGTCGATGAAGATTCAAAACCTCATCAACTGATTTACCATCATTCCCTAATACTCTGTATCTAACATCAGTATTACTTACCCGGTGATCCCAGCACATGTGAACAATATTTCTAAGGCATCTGTGGTCAGATACTAGTAGCTTTCGAGTATCTTCTGCCCCTTAGTGGCTACGTTTGACAGCCGTAAATTCGAACAGAACAGGTATAGTCGTCCCTTAATTGATAGACAGATATCTCGCCTTCTCCATTGGTGACGTAAGTTGGCAAAAGCCAAACGAACGTTTCGAACCCGTGCTGAGATTTCATCAGACACCAATCCATTAGGGCTGATCAAACTTCCAGTAGCACTCAAGACCACTGTATTCATAATCAACCTCCCTCTTCAATTCCTATTACTTGACATCCCACAATATATAATCCACAATGTTTAAAAATTGATTGTTTGATAACATGAATAATTAGCGAAAAATTGGTAAACAATAATGTATTTGAATTATTTAGAAAAAAGATGGTCAACTGAAAAATCAATATGTTATCTCACATTGATTTATTTATTGATTGATTGAATATCTTCTTCAAAATCACAGAAATATACTAACCGTTACTAAGAATAGTGCAAAGCTAAACGTTATTTGACATCATATACTGACTGATATCACTACGAAATAAACATTTAAAAAAAACAGGTTCAGTCTCCCCTCTACCCCCCCCCTCCAAAAAAAATATCAACATTTCATTACCCCCCCCCTCCACACATAAATCAATAAATTTAAATAAGATTCATTTGGAACATATGAAATCAAATTTAATGTTTTGGCAAAATATCAAAGATGTCATAAATATTAACAGTTTGAATTGGGGGTAGAATCTATGAACTGAAGAAGTGCTACTAAACATATAACTACCAGAATTGAAGATAAAGTCTATAGATTGATGATTATTAGATACAATTGGTTCCTTTCACTAATTTCATGAATGTTAAAACTATATTGTCAGTATAATATGAAAATAATTGATTTTATCTATTGGAAGATATCAACATGTGTATGGAATTCCCATCATTGGATGATTATCTTGGATTATAATCATGCTTAAATGTAATATAAGCATTGATTTCATAATTTCAATCCTTCCCTGGTTGGAGAGAGTCATCTCTCCCTCATGAAATGCTCTCACATGGCCGCGTGCATACAACCATTATCAGAGAAGTCCCATTCACTGTCTTCTCGTGGCATTACTGTTGTTTACAAAACTGAGAGGACGAATAGTGAATGTCCGGCGGTTTAATCAGGTTGGTGGACACAGAGAGTCCATCTAGGGAAGTTGGAAAACCCTGATTTCAAACCAATGGTGCACATGGGCTCCAGGATCCTGAAGGAACAAATGGCGTATGAACCAATTATTGGTCACCAGCTACCATGGGACTGTTTCCTAACGTTGTACCATTTCCTTGTGGATCAAACCTTTAGGTCGAAGGCTTCGGGTATGGCCCTCTAAGTAAACCACCTGTTTCGATTTAGTCACCTGGTCAGTATCCCAGCCCTCACACAAATCGAATGATTTATATTGCACATATCTATTTAATGCCTCCTTGTACCTATATTGATGTGTTTAAATAGATGAATAAATAAGTGGAAAATTAATCATTGACTCTTGGAAAATATAAAATTAGATTTCCAAGATGATATATCCAACCGCTAGAACCTTCATGAATCTCCATTCAAAGAGTTAGCACTTCGTTTCAAAGTATGTTAATGAATTGGATAAATTAAACCTATTAATCTGCATGTCGTTCTTAACAAACAACTTAGTTATTATTGATTCTATTTTGGGTCAGAAAAAATAGACAGTAAAGTATTCGACAAGTTTTTGAAAAGTTAAGATAGGATTTATGTTTTATAAATTCAAGGCCACTTCATAAAGTAAGTGTAGTGTATTTTTAAATGTCAATATTGTTATCAATTCTAGACCAAGATGTGCATAAGATGGTTTATAGTCAAAATTGATTGATCACTGCGTGGTGATCAACGTCATGTGTATCAGGTCCTTCTTAGTGCAGAATGCGTCAGGGAGTACCAGTTCACTCAAGATTACAGGTATACCTTGCTAACAAGTGCCAAATAGCACGAAACCCGGGTTCAGGGTTTTCTTTTGACTACCTTCAACCATCATCTTATGGTTTATAGTCATTTAGACGAAACGGCTGTTCAATGCTTTCAGGTTTTCAACGGTGGTCTAACATCAATTGGTACATGATCTCAATCAAAAACATTTACAAATCGTTGAATTTTATGGTTTTGCATTACAGATTAATTTAAGTTAAACAATCACTGAAGATCATCAAGTATTTCACAGTTGTTTCATCTTAGAATGATTGAACTCTGTTGATTACTAATTCTTACTAGAATTTGGAAATGTATCTCCCAAAGACAATAGATGACAGTCGCATGATATTGTGGATTGACTGAAGTTGGAAGTATAAAACTGTCTGTGAAAACTTAAGCTCCTCTATTCAGTACGTTCACTCAGATACGTGTCTTGTTAATTTTAAAATTTCACACGGTTTAATGGTAGCAAATCCGAAAGGAAACTGAAAATATTTTGCAATAGGGTATTATAACTTCACCTAGATAGTAATATTATTGGGAAAGATGTTTGGAATATGATTCACCCATTTCTATAAACTGTCACTTTCCAAACCTATTAATGACAAAGCAGAAATATTTCCATAAGATAGTAAGATCAGTTGAAATGTATATGAAACAATATTTCGAGTCTTAGGCTTAGATGATAAAATAAACCATCGTTTAATGATTTTAAGTAGTATAACTCAAATAGCTCCAGAAATATCATTGCACATAGTCGAACTCAGGAAAATTAAAAGATATTTTATCAAGTTGGTCTATGAACAAAGAGCCGTGGCCAGTGTAGTCCAATCTGTGTCAGGTAGGTATCAACCTCAGACAATGAATGAGTGGTGAGGAACCATTCGTGGGATTTTTATACTAACACCATTGGATGCCGACTCAGTGATCTAGATGTTAAGCATTCGCGCATTAGACCGAAGGTCATGGGTTCGAGGTCGTGGATGCACATTGCTGAGGGGTCCCATACTAGGACGAAATGACTGTCCGGTACTTCCAGGTTTTAAATGGTTGTTTAACATCAATCGTTTCATTACCTCAATAAAAACTTAACAATCTCCACAACCTCATGCTGAAAAAAGTATTGCTTTATCTGTGAAATGGCATATTAAAATATAGAACATTTGATGGGAAAATAAACCAATATAATGTTTTTATTGAGGAACTTAGTTATTATTCTATATATCAAAATTGTGGGATATTTTAAATTACTTTTAATTACTCCATTTTTGTGTTGGTTGTCTTGTTTCCCAGCTAAGTAGTGAATATTTCCGAACTTTCGAATTCTTAGTAGGTTATCGTCATCACAAACAAATACCAACTGGGAAACTATTGAAAATCAAGGAGTTCATAACTGTTGCTTCCCTCTTGTTTGATAGATCTCAGAAGAATATACCCATTAACTGACACTAGATAAAGCATGGTGTATTCATATCGTAACAAGGACATAATAATTCTAGACTATTCAATCAAAATACAATATCTTCATCCTACTTTGTTTGAATTAGTGCCACTAGACAACTCACTACTGTTCCTTTAAATGGAGATTAATTAGCTAGTCATAGACTATGTAGTACATGATAAGAATATGCATTGGTTCATGTTTTAAAACTACGTTTTAGTATAGTGAGAGGAACTATTAACAGGATGGAAATCTAAGGTGTTTGAATGATAAAATTAATTCTAGGTTAGAAATACTCAATGAGGTCATAAAACAGAAATTTAAAAAAAATAGAATTTAGTCCAAGAATTCAATAGAAACTATTAATCTACTTAACTAGGCTACTATAGTCAAGATGATGTCATGCTATCCAATATCATCGTAGATCATAACTTGAAAGACATCACCTATCCATATGACTGAGACTGATTGAATACTATTGCTTGGCCACTCTGACTTAGAAAAATGATAATTTACAATCTTGTTAATCGATGTGCCTTACCTAATTAACATCTCGATTATAACCTTATCATTATATACTTCATGTATTTATTAGTAGCCAACAACACTTATTGACGGCTGGTCCACTATTTCCATCACTTCTTTAATTGTGAAGCCTACTGTAGGAGAGAATAAACTAGCTTCCAGTTCAGGAGGAAATGAGAAAAAGACAATGGAAGTGGATAGGATATACATTACGGAAATTATTTAAACTTCATCATGAAGTAAGCCTTAACTTGAAATCTCGAAAGGGAAACGAAAAAGAGGAAGACCAAAGAACACACTGCTCCAAGAATTGAAAACAGACATAAGAAGAATCAATAGCAACTGGAAACAACTGATAAGGATTGCTCATGACAGAGTTGAATTAAGAATGTCAGTGAGCGACCCATGGTTCTCCATGAGGGTTAATAGATATAAGTAATTAACTAAGTAATATGAGATAAACTATTAATGAGATTAGGTGGTGGTTGGAGTTGGTCGACAGGAAACCCTGGACACGGGTTTCGTGCTATTTGGCACTCGTCAGCAAGGTGTACCTGTAATCTTTGAGGGAACTGGTGCTCCCTGGAGGATCCGACCCCGTGTCACTCAGCTTCACAGTCAGAGACTTTACCACTGAGCTATACGGACCGCGACTGACCTCCTGTATGACTCAGATGTGATCACATTTGATTGATCACTGAGTGGTGATCAAGGTCATATGTATCATGTCCTTATTTAGTGCAGATCGAATGCTATCGACCGTGTTGCAATGTGGCCACCATGCTGACGAGTGCCAAGTAGCACGAAATCCGG
The DNA here is from genome assembly GCA_944470375.2 of Schistosoma guineensis. Lineage (NCBI taxonomy): Eukaryota > Metazoa > Platyhelminthes > Trematoda > Strigeidida > Schistosomatidae > Schistosoma > Schistosoma guineensis. The sequence continues at coordinate 4,077,766 of OX103890.1, read as the reverse complement.
GTCCAGGGTTTCCTATCGATTACGTACAACCACCATCTAATCTCAATATATAGTGCACACAGTGTCGAGTCACCTAGACTGGTGGCCACACTGTAACATGGTCGATTGCATTCGATGTGCACTAATAATAAGGACTAGACACACATGACATTGATCACCACCCAGTGATCAATCAATTGTGATAAACTGCTAAATATAAAATTGATTGTGAGCTATCGACAACACATTATCCCCTGGAGTTATTTGTGTAGTAAATATGAATGGATCAACATTTATTCTCAATGTTTAGAAAACAAAATTTCTACATAAGAGTAAAAAGATGAACAAACGAACCGAGTTTTTTTCTAAAATACTTTCAGTTAAACAAAGAAGAAATATCCACAACATCCACAACAACAACAACAACAACAACAACAATAGTAGTTTCTATATGATGTAAAGTAGAATAATGCTCTATCTATATAATTGTAATTGATATATTTATTATCCATGAATTGAACTATATCCCTTAAAGCATTCTAGTAATTATTGCTTTAAGGCAATATAGTCAAATTAATCATTTGTATAAATAGTTTATTGTAATTAATAGAAATGCATAATTTCCCTTGAGTAATATCAATTCAAAGGTAATTGAAATTTGTGGAAGATAAAAAAAAGAAGAAAAAAAGAGAAAGAAAAATACACCAAACGAGAATGTAGATGAATGAGAGAAGGAAAAAAAACAACTAAAACTGTTAAGTGTAAATATTATTTTTATCTAAACCCTTTTCTATTTTTTTTCTTTCTCTCTATCAGTTAAAGTGTTTTATAAAGAGACAACTAGATTAGAGTTAGAGAAATAGTGGAAGTTTAAAACGTAATGAATAACTGTTTAGTAGTTCAGTGAACGAAAGCCATCATCCAGAAGACACAGGCGTTTATGAACAGTTGTCTATGCAAAATACTTCGGATCTGTTGGCCAGACACAATCAGCAACAACCTACTATGGGAGAGAATAAAACAGATCACAGTGGAGGAAGAAATCAGGAAGAATCGCTGGAAGTGGCTAGGAAACACATTAAGGAACACACCCAACTATGTCACAAGGCAAGCTTTCATATGGAATCCTCAAGGCCAAAGGAGAAGAGGAAGATCATAAAACACATTACGTCGAGAAATGGAGACAGACATGAGCAAAATGAAGAAGAATTGGATGGAACTAGAAAGGAAGGTCCAGGACAGAGTGGGTTGGAGAATGCTGGTCGTCGTCCAATGCTCCATTAGGAGTAAAAGGCGTAAGTAAGTAAGTAAGTTCAGTGAATGAGAATACACAAGTAGGAACAATCAAATGTATTTGCATACAACATTACAGAATTACTTAGTCAAATCTGAGAACTATACAGTAAATACTTTATTTGCAAAATGTCAAATAATTGTATCAAGCTTCATTATTCTTTCATTCCTACACCAATCATCTATTGTTCTCATTCTCTTTACTTCGATCTTCTTAATCTTCTACTTCCAGGCATTTCATTTTCGATTGATGATACATACTACTTATATCTGTCGATATCAGTAGCATACACTACAGTAGGATTATATGATAGCGATTAAACACAAACCTTTTATGATTTTCAGAATTAGTAGAAAATGGAAATTTTATCAGAAAGAGGTTTTTTCGAGATTATAGTAATTTAATGGTTGAATTCATGAGTTAATTGAAGTTAGACCACCATGAAAAATCTGGAAGCATTGAATGGCTACTTTGTCCTAGTGTGGGACTCCTCAGCAGTGCGCATACATGATCCCGCCCGAGGGATTCGAACTCAGAACCTATCAGTCTCGAGCACGAACGCTTACTATGAACTGATTGTTAACGTTTTTGAGTTTAGTCAGTTTTCATGTTGATGAGACACTATTCAGTTCATTTGATAAATAGTTATATGATTAACAAGATAGTTTTACTCATTGTGTGTCAAAGTCTAACGTTATTTTCAGCCGATCTTCATAATCCCCATTAACTAGTAGTGTACATATGGTTATCTGTTTCTGAATTTGATGGTCTATAGAACTTTGTTAGATACTATCCTTGTTGGTAATGAGTTTAGTATTGTAAGAGAGTATTTTAATCTATTACTGAATAGTAGCGAAATGGAATGAATAAGTTGTACAATGCACTATATTAGACGTTTTTCTACCAGATTACCGACCACTCAAAGTATAAGTCAAATTTAAGTGTCATCATAATTTCGTATACAGTTATTCACCGATGTATAAACTTTAATACTTCCAGTATCCGTTTTAATCATCACTTATGAAAGCGAGATATCCGTCTATCAATTAAGGGACGACTATACCTCGCGGAAGTTCCTTCTGTTCGAATTTACGACTGTGAAACATGGCCATTAAGGGGCAGAAGTTACTCGAAAGCTACTAGTATCTGACCACAGATGCCTTAAAAATATTGTTCACATGTTCTGGGATCACCGGGTAAGTAATAGTGATGTTAGATACAGGGTATTGGGAAATGATGGTAAACCAGTTGATGAGGTTTTGAATCTTCATCGACTGAGATGATTGGGCCACGTGTTGCGTATGCCTAAACATCGATTATCACGACGTGCAATGCTAACCAGTGTTGGAGATGGTTGGAAGAAAGTTGAGAGCAGTTAAACCAAGACGTGGCATCAGTGTTTGAAGTCACTAACTTCTAGTCTGAGCCATGTTGGTAAATACAGACTACTTGGTTAGGGTTCGCATGACTATTGTAACCAATGGTTAAAGACTCTGGGTTGCATGGCTCAGAATCGACCACAATGGCGTAGATGTATACACTCTCTGTCTTCCCTTAAACTAAGAGATTAAAATCACTTCATATCTTTCTTTCTACGAACTAATTCTTTCTTCCTGTACTATTTCCTTATATGCAACCTTTCTTCTACACATTACCACCATTGAATTGACTACTTCTATGAATCCGATGTTCATCTTGCTGTGCTAATGCGGTATGGTAACTTGGACTGATGTACATTTGTGCCTGGTCCCACGTTGTAGCTGACTGACTGACGGACTGTGAATAAGTCCATTCAGTTATTTTATATGATAGGTTTTAGAAAATCTGATTTATCAATCATTATTTGACAAGAGATATGATACTTAGTAAGCTGAAATCATTCAAAATTACAGTACTTTAACATATTAAATATTCAGTATGGGGATTTGTGGAAATTTTGGTATTTTAACAATTGGATTCACGAGTCGATTAAAACTAGTCTATCATGGAAAACCTGGAAGCACTGGACGGCTGTTTCGTTCTAGTACGGAAATTCTCAGAAATGCGCTTAATGATCTAGAGGTTAGCCGTTCGCACAAGCTAAATCGAAAGTCCTGGGTTCGATTCATACATTCGAGATCGTGGATGAACATTGATAAGGAGTTTCATAGTAAGACAATACGGCCGTCCACTGTTTAAAAATTTTCAATGGTAGTATAGCTTAGATTGATTCGTGAATTCAACCATTAAGATTTAATTTCAATGGAATAACTGAATTGATCAACCTCATAATTTATTCACTAGATTAATCTTGAAAATACCAAGTGACTGAATACTACAAAACAGAATCATTAGACGACTAATTAATTATATAAACATTGATATGCCAATAAGAGACTGATCAATTGCAGACCTTAACATCAATGACAAGATTCAAGTAAACAAAGTCAAATGAATTTAAACTTCATTATATTGAAAAACAAGTGGCTGTCAAGACTTAGTAGCTAAGTGGAGAACGCAATGGCATCTTGAATCGAATGGTACTGGGTGCAAGCTTCAGAGCGAACATCAACTCTGAGATGCAAGTACATGCAGCTGAAGAGTCCGAAATAGGACGAAACACGCGTCAAACTGAATTCCACAACTACCAACTATACATATTTCCTTATAAAGCTTGTGACTTCAGGCAATATCGAGGCAGTTCATACAGTATACATATATATGCCAACAAGAAACTGATCAATTGCAGTCCTAAATAACAATCGGAAGATATAAGTAAACAACACCAAATTGTATATAACTTCACACCATTGCACAAACAAGTGGCTACCAGTATTCAGTAGCTAATTAGATAACATGATAGGATTTGAAACGAACGCTAGTAGGGATCGAGTTCCAAAGTGAACTTAAACTCTAAAATGCAGGTAAATTCATCAGATAAGTCACAAATAGAATAAAACATGCATCAAACTAGATTCAACGACTACTTACTATCTATTTCTTTCTTCTTAAAATGAAACATTATTATATTCATAGCGAAAATATTCAGCCAATATAATATTCACTATGAGTTATTTAATAGTTACTGTCTAACAAAAATGAAATCAAAAGTACTTCCTTTTTATGAGTTCCGTCTATTTACCTTTTTTTTTAAATTCCGTCATAAAATTCTATTCTATACTTATCGGTATGATAAAACTTAATTTAGAATATTTAACTTAATAAAACAAGAAAAAAGAAAGAAACAACAACAACAACAACAACAACGACAAAACTCCTTAATCCATTTAGTTAGTTTCACTTTTGATGATGAATTCTTTTAAAGATTCAATTGCCGAAAAACTATCATATTTTTCTTTTTTCTTTTTTTCTTTTTCTCTTTCTTTTCTTATTTTGTAAAGAGAGAGAGAGAGAAAGAGCAAAAAAGAAAAAGAAAATGTTCGTTATTAGTTTGTTATATGCTTTTTTCTTTTTCTTTTTTTGCTTCTTTTTCATCTCTCAAAGAATTATTAATTATTAATGGAGTTTTATTGTTTGTTTGTTTTTTGTTTTTTTTTTAATTATTTTTCACTTATACTTATGCTCATTTGTTCAGAATTTTTTATTTTTTTTATTTTTTATTTTTTGTTGTTGTTGTCGTTGTTGTTGCAATTTTTCACTCCATAATTGTTGTTAGTTTAGAAATTAAGATTCATTTATTTCTGTTTATTTTATTTTACCAGAGAAAAAAGAAAACAAGAAAGAAGGATGTTAAAAATTTAATTATAGGGATTATATTTTATTCCTTTCAGTATTTATTATGATTATTATGGGTGTTGTGATTGTTTTATGTTATTTATTCTATCTAATAATAATAATTATTATTTTAATAAAATATTATCATTAAAAGAAAAAAAAAAGAAATTCTAAGCAATGATAGATAGTGATTGGTAGTGGAATCTAGTTTCATATGTGTTTCGTCCCATTGTGTTACTCGTCAGATGAATGTACCTATATCTTAGAGTTGATGTTCATTCTAAGATTCGAACTCAGTGCTGTTCATATGAAATACTATCGCGTTCTTCACTTAACTACTGAGTTTCAATAGTCGCTTGTTTGTACAATGAGGTGAAGTTTACATTTATTTGGTGTTGTTTTACTTGTATTTTTTTATTGTTATTTAAGACTGTAATTGATCAGTTTCATTTTAGTAAAATATTATCATTAAAAGAAAAATCAAGAAATTCTAAGCAACGATAGATAGTGATTGGTAGTGGAATTCAGTTTAATACGTGTTTCGTCCTATTTTGTTACTCGTTAGATGAATGTACCTCCACTCTAAGATTCGAACTTGGTACAGTTCGCTTCAAATGCCATTGTGTTCTCTACTTATTACACATTATATTCACAAAACAATATTTTTATTATCTCAATTGACACGATGATATTCTCCTACTATGCATTTTATTCACACGATTTTCATTCATTTTCATTTTTGCTATGTTACTATTCTACTGATTGTGACTGGACACTTTACTTCAGATCATTCTGACCTTTATTAAATGACTTTTCTAATTTACAAATATCACAATTTGGGAGTATATATATATATTGTAACAGATGCAAACGTTCATCATTTTTAACATAGAAAATTTGTCAAATTCATTCATACATGCTTTACTTTAGCCTTTGTATAAATATCATCATTATGGACAATATAACCGTCGAACCTGATGATGAAGTTATTGAAAACAGTTGTTCAATCAAATATTCTTCAGTTTTCAATATAATCTGTGGGGATTTTTAATCTTCTGTATAAGATAACCAATTGTTTTGTAAGTCAATACAGTGAGCACCCATAATCTCGCATGTGGAGGAGTCTTATACTAGGACGAAACAGCCGTCTAACGCTTCCAGGTTTTTCATGGTGATCTAGCTTTAATTGATTAATGAATTCAACTATTAAAAATTACTAAAATATCCATGAAACCCCATTCTGACATTATTATTAATATTGATATAATTATCAATCTTTTTTGAATGTCTACCGTGTAAGTCAAGATTATTTATTTAATTACTCCTGTTACTTCTAATGCAGCAAAGGACGACGACCAGCATTCTCAGACCCACTCAGTCCTGGGCTCTCTTTTCTACTTGTATTTATTTGTTGTTCATTCTTCTCTTGCCTGTCTCTATTTCTAGGCATAATGTGTTCTTTGATCTTCCTCTTTTCCTTTGGCCTTGAGGATTCCATGTGAGGGCTTGCCGTGTGACACAATTGGGTGCTCTCCTCAATGTGTGTCCTATCCACTTCCAGCGATTCTTCCTGATTTCTTCCTCCGCTGGGATCTGGTTTGTTCTCTCCCATAGTAGGTTCTTGCTGATCGTATCTGGCCAATGGATCCGAAGTATTTTGTGTGGACAACTGTTAATCAACACTTGTATCTTCTGGATGATGGTTTTCGTAGCTCTCCAAGTTTCCGCCCCATACAGTAGAACTGTCTTGACATTTGTATTGAAAATTCTGACCTTGGTGTTGGTTGACAGTTGTTTTGAGTTCCAGATGTTCCTCAGTTGTAAATATACTGCTCTTGCTTTGCCGATCTGCTCCTTCACATCTGCATCAGATCCAGCGTGTTCATCAATGATGAAACCTAGATATGTAAATGTTTTTACATCTTCCAAGACTTCCCCGTCAAGTATGATTTGATTGGTGCATATTGTGTTATATCAGAGAATTTTGCTTTTCCGTATGTGTATGTTGAGAACTACTGCTGCTGAGGCTGCTGATACACTAATCGTCTTCTTCTACATTTTTTATTGCGTGCCAGATCTTTCACGCTAGTTTAGATAGGAATCGCTAATTAGGTCTCAAATATTTTTCTGAATATAACACTAGATTTGTACACATCAACAAAGACCATTAATTTCCAAAAAAAGTTGATCAATTTAATTATCATTACAAGTTGTGATTCTGTACATATGTAAGCTTGTAAAAACATTTCACCCATCGCATAATAAACAATCAATAAATTCAAGGTATTTCTGGAAAAAAACCCAGAAAATTCCTGTCTTAGAAAAAGTTGTAGACCTGTGAAGATGAAGGCGTTATGAACAATCGAAAGTCTTCGTTTATACATATGTATGCAATTTCGTGGACTGATTAAGATTATACATTAACACCACTGGATGTCGGTCGGTTCAGTAGTCTATGGATTAAGTGTTCTCGCGCGAGACTGAAGGTCCTGGGTTCAAATTCCGCTGGTGGGATCGTGGATGCGCACTACTGAGGAGCCCCGCAATTGGACGAAACGGTTGTTCATTACTTCCAGGTTTTAAATCGGTTCATGATCCCAATAAAAAAAAACCTTATAATCTCCACAACCCTGTACCGATATATATTGGTGATAGTCATGATGCATAGGAACATGAATACTACCTTGGAGACATATTATGCTTTTCAGTAATGAAGTTTATAAAAATTTATGAAATGCTTTTTTCAGTATAACGTAGGCAAAAAACAATATATGTAATGTATTATATAATAATATGAACTTAATTTACATACCAGAAGTTGTTGTCATTTCAGTTGTCGTCGGGGGAGGTGTTGTAGTAGGTGGTGGTGAAGTAGTTGCTGGTTTAACTATAAATATGATGAAAAAAGAATAAAAACAAATTATTCGATGAAATAGACTAGAGTTTATGAAAACTAACATAGTAGATTCAATCCTTAAATATCTATGATCTATTGACTTATAGTGAAGTTTTAAACATATAATAGAATCTGATTGAAATCATGAGTCAACTGAAGCTAGATCAACATGGAAATCCTGAATGCACTGGACGGCCGTTTCGCCCTAGTATCGGACTCCTCAGCACTGCGCATCCACGATCCCGCACCACGCGAGATTCGAACCCAGGACCTATCAGTTGGGTATTTTCATTGTGAATAATCAGTTTTTCTTTAATTTTAAAGTTAAATCAACACATAATAGGAGATTGAAGCAGATTGCAATCATAAATTTACATCAGTTTTAGAATAAGAGAAATATATGAAAGCTGTTTCATCGTAGAACAGGACATCTTAAAAGTGTGCATATCAAGAATTTAGTCGGAATTCAAACCTATGACCTTCTTGTCTCAGTTGACACAGTGCATTATGTTATAGGGAAGTGACCTCCTTTCTTTTGACACAATATGTTAGTGAACTCAATTGATTTTTATGGTTGAATTGATTAGATATGCGATGTACTTTGTCTATATAACAGTTTATGAAATATTTGTTTCTAATGAAGTTGGGTTCTTATCACGGTTCTATCATTGCATTATCGACCATTTTTAGGTCGTATATAATTGTAGGTTCAAGTTTAATTGAAAATATACAGATAGGTGACTTGAAAATATAATTAAACAAAGGGTAAATCCACTTGGTGTTGTTTTACTTGCATTTTCCCATTGTTATTTAGGACAGCAATTGATCAGTCTTATGTTAGCATATGTGCATCCTGTGCGTATTACCTCGACGTAGCCTTAAGTCACCATCCGTTTAAGCTGACGAGTTCCAAATAGGAAGAGACGCGGGTTCTGGATCCCACTACTATTCACTATCCATATTTGCTTAAACAAAAGGTATTTTGTCACTCACCCGTGATATGATAAACTTATTAAAAAATAACAATGATTCATAGATATTACCTTAATTTTGAATGTCAAACATGATTACTTATACTCAATGATCACAATGATTGCTTAATTATTGAGTAATATGCATATAACATCTACTTGTTTGAGCTTAGTGAGTTAATAAATCTAGTGTTCATTCGTCAATAATAAAGTTGAATTTAGATATTTGTTGTTTTGCAATGAAACAATTTGAAATTTATAAGTTATCTGTTATACAACAGTGTTTCTTTAAATATGTATGGGGCAATAAAGTGATATTGACATGAGCACATCAATAAGAATTTTTTGATTGAGATGTTGAATCGATTGGTGTTAGACCAACATTCAGAACCTGGAATCACTGGATGCCCGTTTCGTGCTAGTATAGGACTCTTCACCAAAGAGCATCTATGATTCTGCATACGGAATTTGAACGCAGGACCTTCGGTCTCACGCGCAAACGATTAACTTCTAGACCACTGAGCCGGCCGGCGTTCAACGGTGTTAATGTCTAACTTCAATCAATCCACGAAATTGCGTGACCATTCTCAATTGTCTGAGGTAGATACTTGATATGGATTAGCTCCACTGGTCACGGTTTCTTGTTAGAACTCCGAGAATCCCACGAGCAGGATCGTCGATATGCACTGTTAAAGAGTCCCATACTAGGACGAAACGGCCATCCAGTGCTTCCAGGTTTTCAGTGGTGCTCTAAAATCAATCGCTTTTTAATCTCGATCAAAAACTTAACTATCTCCACAACCGAATACTGATAAGAAATAATTAATGTTGTATTGACTTCTTCAACGAATATTAGGTTTCCTTTCAACATATCTTCAGTAAATTTCCAACTTATTCAATAATGGGCAATTGAACCAATGGAAGTTAAGTTTGTTGTGTACATCATGAATGTTTTTTTCCTTCCATTGTTGATAATTTACTTCATAGTTGATTGATTATGATCTGGCAGTTTAACAAATCTTAAACTTCTGTCACATTTCGTCTTTAAAGATAAGTTTTTCTTTGTTTTTAAAGTTTTAAGAAATCTATTCTTAAGTCCTTTAAAAGGTATTCTTGTTCAAATATAAGCGTTTCAAGAAATGATCACCTGGTGCGAGACTGATAGGTCCTGGGTTCGAATCTCGCGAGGCGGGGTTGTGGATACGCACTGCTGAGGAGTCCCACAATAAAACAAAACGGCCGTGTAGTGCTTCCAGGTTTTCCATGATGGTCTAGTTTCAATTGACTTATGATTTCAACTGTTGACTTAACAATAAATTTATATTTAATTATGTGAAACTCTCTGTGTTTTGATGATTGTTTTCTTTGCAAGATTGTTGAGATGCAATGACAACACTATGTTACTAATACAGAGGTATGGTAATATGTGTTCTAGCACAATGATAATAATTTAATTGATGCCACTATCTTAAAATATCAACTTTGGTAGCTTGTACATGTCCTATGAACCTCATCTCACAGAATTTTGCGTAGTGTATTATTTGCCAACACTGAGTTTGGTTGAAAAAAATTGGAGAGATGATCAGTTCATACTATGGTATGGTTCATTTTATTAACTTGACATCAAATAGAAGAATGATTTGATTAGAATAATATGAATTCATTTTATTTCTTTGTATAAGTCTCATCATATTACTGTTTATACAACTTCGACATTACGAATGTTCATGTACTGTGGTATAAATTTCAAAGAATGAATCAGTTGAATGTGACACATTTTCGACGTAACATATGATATAGTGTATATCAAGGATCTTAAGAAATTGTTTAATTAAATAAGCATTATGGAGACCATACACAAAAGTATTGATGATTCTTTGTCTATGAAATCTTTGTAAATCAACAATCAATGGATTCTTTGAATTGTTTGTTACGTTTAATTTAAAATGTACGATGTATCTACTAAGTACATGGGAAAGAACGGTACTGGATTCGAGTTCCGGATTGAACATCAAATCTAAGATGCAGGTACATCCATTTGACGAGTCTTCAACATGACAAACTAAGCGTTCTAGATTCCAATGTTAGCCATCGTCTATAATTCTTTGAAAAGTTTATTACGTTTAATTTCAAATGTACAATGTATCTACTAAGTACATGGGAAAGAATGGTACTGGGTTCGAGTTCGGGAGTGATCATCAATTCTAAGATGCAAGTATATCCATTTGACGAGTCCTAAAAATGACAAAATACATGTTCTAGATTCCACTGTTAGCTGTCATCTATCTTTACTTGAGACTTCAATCAATATCGAAACAATCCCTACAGTATACACATTAATGAGAAGATCTAATCAAACAATACCAAGTAAATTTGAACTATGGACATTATTATATAAACATACCATAGATATACATTTCGGACTATTAAACAAAACAACAACAACAAAAAAGAAGACACATGTATGTATCATTTACAAATCGTTAATCATGCAATTACTTACCAATCACTTGTACTGATTTACGTATATGACCATTTAAATTCTCTGCTAAACATGTATAATTAGCATTGTCAGTGGTATGTACATTACTCAATTGAAGTTTCGATAGATATCTGACGGTTTGTTTGTTTTTTTGTTTGTTTGTTTTTTTAAAAATAAAGAAAAAAAAGAGAGAAATTTAAAACAAATAAAACGGTGAAATAGTTAAAATAGATAATATCTCTTATGAACTAGGTATCATAAACGAACAGTTTACATGTGTATGCATCTACCCCTACCCCTCCACACACACATACACACTGAGAGAGAGAGAGAGTGAGAGAGAGATAAATACAAAAAGAAAATGATGTGAAAGATAGAAGAAACGAAAGAAAAAAAGAGAAAAGAAAATTACAAATGAAACGTCAGAATCTCAACAACAACAAAAACAAAAAGAAAACGACGAAAAAACGAACATATATAACAGACATAGTTAAATTTTATATAAATAAGGGAATATGCCTATTAATAATATAGGCATATACATATATATATGTATGTACTAGGAATACATTCTATTGTTATAGGCATATCAAGCTAAGAGATAAAAGCTTACCATCTAGGGTAATACAACAAATTTGTACAGTCATAATCAGTATATACATGAAATTTATGGAAAAAAAACTGTACAAAATATGTACGCAAAATCGGAGTATACAATATATAGGACAAAAGCTTATGCATAACTATTACAAGTATTAAAGGGTAATAATAATGATAATAATAATAGACAGGTGCTTTGATAATTTGTAAGCAAATGTTTCCATTGATTGTAGAAAGAAAGTTGTTGTTGTTTTTTCTCCTTAAAGTATTGCATTCAATGAAATGATCAAAACAGATTACTAGTTTAAAGATGATGAAATAAATTAGAAAGATGAGGAAAGGAGTTCACTCAGTCAATAACAATGTAGAACGTACGTACATCAGTTCTAGTTGACATACCACATTAGCACAGAGATTCAGTTGTTGATTCAAATGCCATAGTGGTAGAGGTAGTAAGAGTATAAGCAGTAATTGGAAAGATTAAGGTTTGAAAATGTTATTCAAGGAGTATAACCCAGTGAAATAAATTTGGGAACATGAAGAATTCGGAAGATTAGAAAGAGGGGGGTTGTAAAGAGCGTAGTAATTATTAATAATTGAATGGATGCGTTGATTAAGTCTAAGCAATCATGGAAAACTTGAAAGGATTGGATGATCGTTTTGTCTTAGTATGGGGACTTTTGAGCAGTGCGCATCTACTTTCTGATAATAATCATGATGTGATTACTAGAAATTGTCTTCGAAAGGTATTTCCTGGAGTTCTAGTGAGGAGACGTAACTAGTAGAATTCAAACGGGTCTGTTGTAAGGCAGTGATTTACTGAAGACAATGGTGAACGGTGGCGAAATTTCGTGGATTGGTTGAAGTTAAATATTAACACCGTTGTAGAGGTCAAGTGTTCGCGCACGAGACAAAAAATGGATGAAAATAATTTTTTAAAGATTAGTTACATAACGTAGAATCATTGTCCAGTAGCGGGTTAGTAAAACATTAATACTTAAGACAACCAAAGATTTTCATTTCTAGGAACTTTTAGAGATCTTTTGGATAAGGTCAGTTTGTAATATGGTGAAACATGATACAGGGCCATAAACTAAACCAGTCACGATGTGGCACTGGAACTGTGAGGATCTACCTTGAAACCATTCACAAAAGCTCACAGAACCCTGGATCACTCATGTACATTGTGTGGATTATTTGAGATTTCAAAACGGATAAAATTGGAATGGTGGTAAATATTTATAATCTTGGTTGAAGTTGTCGGAGGTATCGTGGTCTTCAACATCAAATTATCCACACGCTTATGCCTGTTACTCCTCGTGGGTCGCAGACTTTCAACCAACTCTATTCTAATCTCTCCTTTTAAGTTGTTGCCAAGTGCTGTACATTCTTTAGATATCTAACTACAATGCCCAGTGCAATATGTTTTTTAATTTACTTGTTTTACTTTTGCCTTCACTGTTCTAAGTTAGGAGTTTTCCCGAGATGCCGTTTGATGATTTTTGTAATGAATACCCTATCCATCTCCAATACCGTTTTCCGATTTCCCCTTCGACTGGAAGTTGGTATGTTCTCTCCTATAATAAGTTGTTGCTGATGGTAACCAACCAACGAAAACTTAGCATCTTGCGTTGTCAACAGTTTATAAATACTTGTACATTTTTGATGGTGGTTATGGTAGTCCTGCAAGTTTCAGCTCTATACACCAGGATTACCTTACTTTTTTCCCTTGTGTATGTTGATGTCTACTGCTTCAGAGGCTACAATAATTTAGATAATTTTGATCGGTACAAATACTTATGACTTATATTTAACTTTAGTAATCGTTTTTTTAACATAACCAAATCAACTCTTCTATTGCCTTTAGATACAAATATTTTATTCAAGGAATATCAAAGAATTTAGGCAAATCAAACTTCTATTTCACTGATTTGGAATCTCTAGCTTGATACCCAGGATTAATGTTCTTTATCAATTCGACACACACTGAGGAGAGCACCAAACTGCGTCACAAGGCAAGCCCTCACAAGGAATCCTCAAGGCTAAAGGAAAAGGGGAAGATCAAAGAACACATTACGCAGAGAAATGGAAACAGACACGAGAAGAATGAACAATAAATGCATAGAAGTAGAAAGGAAGGCCCAGGACTGAGTGGGCTGGAGAATGCTGGTCGTCGTCCGATGCTCCATTGTGAGTAACAGGTGTAAGTAAGTAAGTAATCGATTGGACTACACTATTAAATTGTTTAGCTTAGTTATCCAAAATTAGATCAGTATAATATGATTAATTTACAAATACAAATGATAAAAAGTATTCTGTACTTATAAGCAAAGATGGATGGTGGCCAGTAGTGAGATCCAGTTTGACGCGTATTTCGTCCTATTTGGGGCTCGTCAACTGAATGTGCTTGCATCATGTAGTTATTTCAACAAGTTATCTGTTTTCTTGTTTGTTTGTTTTAACACGTCATTATGTCTACTAATCACACAACTAGGGCAAGGGCGGCCTGCTTGATCATCTGAGCTACCTGTTCCTGCCATCTAGATATTTCAACAAGTTATCTATTTTTGTTTGTTTTAATATATCATTATGTATAATAATCGCATAACCTATTCTGCTGCGTTTCTGAAAAGTGTACAAGCTTTCGTTGTCAAAGATACAAAAAACTCAATAAGAGAAAATGTGGTTGTTGGCAATATACAACGGAAAGAATCCACATTATTCAGATGTTCATTTAGTGAACTGTTAACATCTAACTGGAGATCACTCAATATTTATCGCGAGGACCGACCAAGAAGAAAGAAACGGAAACTTGTTGAAATACTTTACGCTGAGAATTCTATATTGTACCAAAAAATATAATATTGAATAAAGCTGATAATAATAATAAAAAAATAAAAACCTATTCAGGTGAGTTTCTGAAACGTTCACGACATTTCGCTGTACAAGTTACAAAACAGACCAATCAGTGACATCGTAGTTGCTTGAAGTATGCATCAAAAAGAATGAACATAATTCAGATGTCAACTGACTGAACTGCTAACATCTAACTGGTGATCACTCAATACTTATCGTCAGGATAGATGAATAAATAAGGAGAGGAAACTTGATGAAATACTTTGTGCTGAGAATTCTATATTGTACCAAAAATATAATATTGAATAAAGCTGATAATACTAAGTACACATATATGATCTCTCAGTGGATTTAATGCAGTAAGTTCAGGTCTCATGATGAGGGCTTAACATTAAAACTACTAGTCTGCTAACTTATATTGTTACACAATATTGTAAAACCATCTTTCAGTGTCATTGGTAGGCAGCTGTCTTACAATGATTATGGATGAACCTTTTATCTTACGGTTTCTAACTTGATCTCTTGAAATTCCAACAACCAAATAACTGTTTAGAGATTCTTTGTTTTTAATTGTTATCTGTTTCATATCAATCCATGATGGAGACCTAAAGTTCATCAATCTCCACAAACCCCCTTTATAAAGGTATAATTTATCTATTGTATTAAAATTAAAATCTTTTAATCTGAAAATCTGCATAGAGGACAGCTGACAGACGCATTCCAAGTAAGGACCGGAATCAGACAAGACCATCTACTCTCTCCCTTCATCTTTCTTCTGGTGGTCGACTGGATTATGAAGACCTTGACATCTGAGGGAAAACATGGCATACAATGAACAGCTCAGAACCAAATAAATGATTTGGACTTCGCAGATGATCTAGCCCTCCTATCGCATACACACGAACAAATGCAGATAAAGACAGCCAGAGTAGCATTAGTCTGTGCATCAGTACGCCTCAACATACACAAGGGGAAAACCAAGGTCCTCAGATTCAAAACGGAAGACAGCAGTCTAATCACTCTTGATGGTAAAACTGTGGAAGACGTAGAATCCTTCACATACCTGGGAAGCATCGTCGGTGAACAAGGAGGTTCAGATACAGAGGTAAATGCGAGGATTGGTAAAACAAGGACAGCATTCCTATTATTGAACAACATATACAACTCAAAACAACCGTCTATCAACCAATATCAAAGCCACAATCTTCAATAGGAACGTCAAAACAGTCAGTTCTATCGTACGGAGCTGAAACTTGGAGAACTAATATAATCATAATTAAGAAAGTACAAGTATTTATAAATAGCTGTCTACGAAAGATCCTCAATATCCATTGGCCGGATACCATCAGCAACAGCCTTCTGTGGGAGAAAACAAACTAACTTCCAGCTGAGGAGGAAATTAGGAAAAGACGATGGAAATGGATAGGACATACATTACCCAAATCGTCAAACTGCATCACGAGGCAAGCCCTAACTTGGAATCCTGAAGGGAAGCGGAAAAGAGGAAGGCCAAAGAACACATTACATCGAGAAATAGAAATAGATGTGAAAAGGATGAATAACAACTGGAAGGAGCTAGAAAGGATTGGCCAGTACAGGGTTGGATGGAGAATACTGGTGAGCGGTCTATGCTCCTTCTCGAGGAGTACCAGGCGTAAGTAAGAAGTAAGTAAATCTGAAAATCTATGTTTGTCAGCTGTTAATTGAGATATTGAAATCCTTTAGTGAATCATTACTACTTTAGTTATGTACTATCGGAATGACTGTACAGTCGACAAATTATTACCTGATGTAGTTAGATATTATAATGAATGATCAACATTTTAAAGATAAAACCTCATAGTAATGATTATTTGAATAAAACATATCATTATACTACATTACTAATTATGATTACTATGATTAACAATATGGATTGTTCTATGCTATTCTAATAAAAACTAGAATGATTAAGCGTAGGCTTTAAATAATTAGTTTCTTGAAGAAAAAATAAGTATGTTTCATGAATAAATAGTTTGTCAGGAATTCAAAAGTTGAATGTATGCAGTCGTGACCTTGAAAGTCACTTCAAGATTTCAAATCTGGAACGAATTGAAAGAAAAGGTAAGAAGGAAGGAAGTCTTCATTCAAGACTATATATATATAAGAAAACTAGAACCGAATGAGTGGGATTCTATTGAGATCTATGGAATGTTATTTCATATTCGTGTTAAAGTCCAATCATATATCTGTATGCTTGATAACATGACGAAAATAGACGCTCCTATAAATTTCGAATAGTGATGAGGAAGTTATGGATTATTCAAGCGATATACATATATATATGATGATATCATAGTAATTTCAATGGTTAAGATCATGAGTCAATTGAAACTAGACCACCATGGAAAATCTGGAAACACTGAACGGCCGTTTCGTCCAAGTATGGGACGCCTCAGCAATGCGCATCCACGATCCCACACCCCACCGCGAGATTCGAACACAGGACCTATCAGTCTTGCGCCAGGCGCTTAACCAACTAGACCACTGAGCCGGGATCCAATGGTGTTAATGTCTAACTTCAACCAATCTACGAAGTTGCGCCACCATACACCATTGTCTTCAGTGAGTTACTATCTCACAACAGACCTGGTTGAACTCCACTGGTAACAGCTTCTGACTAGAACTCCAGCAGTATCTCTTGAAGTTAGTCACTAGTGAGTAGGTGAAATCATGAGTCAATTGACTCATGACTTCAACCAGTGAAATTTCTAAAAATATCTCCACAAAACCCATTCTGATAATAATATCATTATTGTCCTAATAATCTCAAATTAAATTAAATCTATTATCAATTACAACTTAGATAATTATTTGAATTTAGTTGCTATGTGAACTACAACAGTAATTCATTGTAATTTTGGTGAATAGTACTGACACCTATATGTATGTGTATTTATATACACAGAGAGAGGGGGGAGGGAGGGGGAGAGAGAGAGAGAGAGGGAGGTATATACATTCCACAAATAATTGCATTTTTATATTTTCATTCATTTCTTTCAATACAAATCAAATTTCAACTATCATCAACATCAACATTTATGATATACAATAATTTTTTTTAATATTCAATTCTTCAATAGAATTATAAATAATAATAAACAATATATGTTCATATACCGAATATGATTTGTTGAAAGGTTAGGAAAGCATATCAAAACTATTTATTATTATTATTATTATTACTATTATTGATATCATTCTCCTTATTCATTCGTCTTACAGATTGTACTATAGTTACAATGAAAAGAGTCTTAGATACTGATGTAAAATTAAAACAAAAAAAGAAAAATTGTTCATCAAAAGAATGAATGTAAGTGTATAAGTTTATGTATGCAAAAACCCATTACCTGTGTATATGTGTGCTTGTGTGCCTGTGTGTGTATGTATGCGTGTGTGTGTGTGTGTGTGTGTGCGCATGTCAGAGTACATGATGAAATGATCATAGTATAGTATAGTATTAAAAGTAAATTAAAACTCTTTTTATGAATGTCAAATTTTGATACAACCTATAAACTAAACTATATTCTATACATCTATCATTAGTAGTATTATGATTATTAGTTTAAAAAGAAGAAAAAAACAACAATGTGTGTATATCACTTAGAAAGGTCAATCTGTCGAACTCGGTTACTTGTTAGATTCAATAATAAATTAATTTCGATAAACAAGAGGGGGGGACGGTAAACATATATATATATCAAAGTATATATACATAAATAGTGAATTACCATTAACGGAATAACTGTAGTTATAAGGATATAAATGTAAACAGTTATTTATGTAGGCCTATATATGTATATATATATATATATATCCACGTATGTTTGTATATGTAGTTCAGTAGGTTTGTATCTTGGTATCTTGGATAAAAGGAGGTTAGTATTCGTTAGAATTCGGTACATTCATTCATCCATTAATTAATTAATTATGTAATTCTAATGAAAATTTTCATACTGATTATATAAATATGAAGTTAATTCCTATTTTAGGTAGTTCATTGAATTATTATTCTTTGAGACTGATAAATAGTATCTATTTATTAGTCAATATTATGTTTATTTATTCCATTATAATTTCAATGATTGAATTCGTGGGTCCACTTAATCTAGACCACTGTGGAAAACCTGGAAGCATTGGATTTCTGTTTCATCCTAGTATATGGCTCAGCATCAGTTCTCATTCATGATCCCACCTCGCGAGATCAAAACTCAGAACTTATTGGCCTTACGCGTGAATACTTGACCTCTAGACCACTGAGCTGGCCGGCATTCAGTTATGGTCAATAGGAGATCAATTTTGATATGATAACTTTACTTGTATTAGTTCTAATCAATGTAGTGAATATGACTTTCATTAAAATTGTGAGTAATTGTGGTTAATAAGTATCAAAATTACAGAGCATCTCAATAAATTCTAAGAACCATATAGTAAATAGTTAATTTGCAAAATCCATCGTCTCAAACTTGACTGTTCCTTTTGTAAATATCATTCCATTGTCTCAGATTTCATTGTTCATGCATTTTCATACCAATTACGTTCCGCTCCGCTCCCGTTCTTTCCTTATCAATCTTCTGTTGAAATAAATTCTATGCCTGATCACTGTTATAAACTACTTATATAGATATAAGTTACCCACACCACAAAGATAAGTAATATTGAATTGTTTGGGTTGTCTAAAATGTATACTTTGATGAGATACTAAGGTTTTCACCAAAATCCATTATCCTGTTCTAGCAAAGCTCTATATTATTACGGGTATTTACAGTATGACATCTATATTCGTTTTTCAAGTACCATGTATAACTAAGTTATTAGTTCATTTTTAAGTCATTAAAGCTGATTTTCAATGTCATATCTACTTTCTCATCTAACTGTTTTGTTGTTGGTTGTTTTCAGTCTATTTAATAAAGTGGGATTATCAATCAAATTCGGGTTATCATACGTCATCCAGATAGTTGAACTTACAACGTTGTACATGCAGGTAAAAAAAAGCCATAAACCGTTATTTATAAGAAATCATTTTGCAGATCCTTGTTTCGAATCTCACGAAGCGGGATCGTGGGTGCACACTGCTGCAAAGTCCCACAATAGGACGAAACGTCCTTCCAGTGCTTCCAGGTACTCCATGGTGGACTGGTCTCAATTAACTCATGATCTTAACTATTGAAATTACTATAATATCCACACAAAAATCCTTCTGACATTAATCAACATATGCTGGATTCAAGAGGTATTTTCTGGAGTTCCAATAAGAATCAGTAACCATTGAAGTTAAACTGGGTCTGCTGTGAGATAGTAACTCACTGAAGACAACGGTGGACGGTCACGCAATTCCATGGATTGGTTGAAGTTAGATATTAATACTGTTGGATTTTGGCCGGCTCAGTGGTCTAGACGTTAAGAATTCTCATGCGGGACCGATATGTTCTAGGTTCGAATCTTGCGAGGTGGAATCGTCAATACGCACTGCTGATGATCTGTCTTCTAATAACTCATGATCTCAACCACTGATTTAACAGATTTGTTTGAAATAATCAAGCAACTGCAACAGTGTTTGTATTAAGTAAAAAACAAATGCTTTTTTAATTATAACAAACATACCGTGATTTTTGAATTATTCCACGTCCTGTTTCTAATCTCCATGGATTTTTAATTTCTGTTTGATTAATATACCATGAAATTAATGGTGTAGGTCGGCCACGTACACGACATGATAATAATAAATCATTTCCTTCATTAACCTTTAATACATCTTCATGATACAATGAACGCATTTGAAGGGGATCAGCTATAAAATATAATGAATAGGGGTTTAATTAAATCATAAACAAGTAAATAATATGAATGAAATAAATGTTTAATAGAATTTTCAAATCTTCAATGTATTAAATCATAGAATAGTCAAGATATTACAAATGGCTCAGTTTACTTATATTGTATATAGAGAATTGTATCTTTATTAGTATAGTTTCCTTTTTGGCATTTTAGATGTAATAGGGGAACATTGGTCGCATCCTGATACATGTAAACTAAGTAGGATATCTTTCCATTACTCACCATTCTAACTGTGTATTTTCTCCGAACTAGACTAACAAATGATTATGGAGATGTGAAAGGGTATTTCTGACAATATAACAAATTCTAAAAAAGAATTTTGACTGAAAAAAGTCTAAAGGAAGCATGTATTACTGGTTCTTGAGTTCTAAGTCACGGTTTCATTAAAACAATCTTAGAAATATCACTCGTTTGAGATAAAATATCAAATAGAATTATAAGCAAAGATGAATTGTGGCTAGCAGTGGAATACAGGATGCGTGTTTCCTCCTATTTTTGACTTGTCTGCTGGATAACACTGTAGTGTTTGAAGCGAACAGTACTGAGTTCAAGTCCCGAAATGAACATCAACTCTGGGATTCAGGTACATCCAGCTGACGAGTTGCAAATACGATGAAACATGCGTCAAACTGAACTCCACTGCTAACCACAATCCATCTTTACTTATAATGTTTATGAATTAGGGCAATATCGAGGCAATCCTCATAGTATGCACATATGCCAATAATAAGAGACTGATCAACTGCAGTCCTAGACATCAATGGGATGAT
This sequence comes from Schistosoma guineensis, assembly GCA_944470375.2. NCBI lineage: Eukaryota > Metazoa > Platyhelminthes > Trematoda > Strigeidida > Schistosomatidae > Schistosoma > Schistosoma guineensis. The sequence goes on along the minus strand of OX103890.1, from coordinate 4,056,327 downwards.
ACAAGCAAATAATACCAAGTGAATTTAATAGAATTCTTTGAATAGTGTACAAGTTGAAGGTGTAAAATATATTTTTTAAACAAATTTTCTGAGCTACATTTCACTATGAGAGTATTCCAAATAACATTCAGTTAGTCTTTAACCATAATCACAGAGGATATAACCAGTATCATATAATTATATCTATTTATCAAGGTTCTTTTGTATTAAAGAGAAGTGAAATAGAGAAAGTGTTCCTGCTAATGTATATTATCACCATTATTGTTATGCATTTCTCTTTGAAAAAATCAATACGCTCCATATGAATGTAGAAACTTCAACAACAACAAAATTATTATCCTTACACACCTTCCAATACATATTCAACTAATGACTGATACATAATTCATCATACTTTATGGTCTCTTTCTTTCATTTGTAAGTTGATAATTGATTAATGTAAAATTACACAGATTGAAATCATGAGTCAATTGAAGCTAGACCACCATGGAAAACCTTGAAGCACTGGACGGCCGTTTTGTCCTAGTATGGCACTCCTCATTAGTGAGCATCCACGATCCCGCACCCCGTGAGATTCGAACCCAGAACCTATCAGTCTCGCGCCAGGCACTCAACCAACTAGACCACTGAACCGGCTGGCGTCCAATGGTGTTAATGTCTACCTTCAACCAATCCACGAAATTGAACGACCATCTTCCATTGTACTGAGGTAGACACTTGTTTCTACCCGACACGGATTAGCTCCACTGGTCACGGTTTCTCATATGTGTTCATTCATGACTAGCTTCGTGAGAAAATTCTCAGAGTTCTGGTGAGAAACCATGACCAGTAGAGCTATTATTTATTTATTTGATCTAATTTATAGACAGTTTAAATTTAAGAAATCTTTTTTATACAAAATATCACGTCATTCTGTATAGTCTGTTATTCAAAAATAAATCTTTCTAGACATGAAAAACAAATGGGTTTTTTTAGATAAGAAAACCTTTTTTTCTAATGTAGTTGCTAACTAGAATCGATTAGATTATTAATTAAGGGTATCCTCCCCACAACAACAACAGCAACAACAACAACAACATACGAGAATGCGTTTGTCGTAAAAAAACAAACAAACAGACAAACAATGAAAGTAACTCATTAAAAGAAAAATGTTTGGCATGACATTATAAACACTGAAACATTGAAAACCAATCATTCATTTGAATCATTTCATTATAATAAATAGATGATCAGTTCGATTACGTAATTCATTTCTATAGTGTGTGTGTGTGTGTATATTTTTTACATTTTTATTTATTACGTCATCTCATTTATTTTTTATTTCTATTTTTAATAAGAAAATAAAACTTGATCATTTCAACTGAATACAGTTGAATATCATTGTGATATTTGGTATTACCCAATAGAATCTATGTATTTTAATCTTTCCTATTGATGAGATCATTATTGTCATTCGAAATGTATCAGTATAAAGATTTGTGGAGATTTTGGTATTCTCATCATTGAAGTTAGATATTAATATCATTGAATATGGGCTAAGTGGTCTATAGATTAAGTGTGCATGCACAAAAACGGAAAGTTCTAGGTTTGAATTCTTAGTGTGAGATTATGAATGAGTATTATTAAGAAGTTCCACACTAAGATGAGATGGCTGTCTAATCTTTTCAAGTTTTAAATGGTTGTTTTGGTTTGATGGACTTATGAATTTAATTGTAAAAATTAAAATTTATTCTTTTCTGTTTAAAACATATTTTGTTAAATTTATATGGCTTAATTTATTTGAATCTCCCCATTGATATTTAGGACTGCATTTGATCAGTCTCTTATTAACATATGTGCTTACTGTACGGATTGCCTTGATATTGCCTTAGATTCAAATAAACAAAACCAAGCGAATTTAAATTTCACCCCATTGCACAAACAATTATCTATCAGGATTCAATAGTTAAGTGGATAATGTGATTGTATTTGAAGCGAACGATACTAAGTTCGAGTCCCGGAGTGATTTCCAACTCTGAGATGCAGATACATCCATTTAATGAGTCCCAAATAGGGCAAAACACACGGCAAACTAAATTCCACTACTAGCCACTATTCATCATATTTCGTTGGTTTCAATAACTTTTCAAAGTGTACAATATCAAACTATTCTACTTTAATCAATCAACAATTAAGAAGTCAAATCTAAAGAACTATTCAGTAATGAATGATGTCAAATATGTCGATAGATAAGATGTAAACGATTTAAAGTTAATAAGACTATGTTAATCAACTACTGAATCACCTACTTTAAACATCATTTTCAGTAATACGTTGTTTAATAGTTTGATATGTAAACATTGATACTTAACAATGAATAAGAAATTATTCTATTAGATATCCACCTTAATTTAAAAGAGGTATTTGTTTTCAAGGTATAATTAAGTTAAAAACAACTAATTAGTTCATATTTAATATCCGTTTATTTTGTTGTTGTCCTGGTATAGTCGAGAGTAGAGAGAGTCAGCTCACCCCTTCTCAAAATACTCTCACATAGAAACTTGTATACAACCACTGTCAAGGAAGTCCTACTCACTACCTTCTAGTGGCGGGGGTGTTGTTTATGGAACTAAGAAAATGAAACTCGAATATCCGGTGCTTTAACTGGATTAGTGAATACGGAAGATTCATCTAGGGAAGTTGTAAAACTCTGATTTCAAACCAATGATGTACATAGGCTCCAATGTCCTGAAGGAACAAATGGTGTATGAACCTATTGTTGGTGAGCGGTTACCATGAGACTTCATTTCCTTGTGGACTAGACCTTCAGGTCGAAGACTCTGGATATGACCCCGTAAGAAAATCACCTACTACGGTTCAGGCACTGGGTAGTATCATAGCTTGCATGCAAATCAAGTGAGTTTTGTATTGTATATATATTTGGTGCCCCTTTGTACCAATATTAATGTGTTTAAATAAATAAAATTTACCGGGTTAATTATTTAAGTTTCTTTTTATAACCGCAAACCATCATTCATATACAAATGATAATAAGTAAATGAAAATTATTCACTTCAATATTTTTACTATACAGTTTTCTGTTATATCTTATCATTAACTACAGTTATAGTTAATTATTCAATTGCTTTCGTTTTATTTAAATGTAAATCTACATTCTTATCTAATAATAATATGTATATCTGTATATCATTACAGATAAAGATGGTTATATCATTACTCATAATAAGTGTATATATACATAGATAGATACATACATAGATAGATAGATAGGTAGGTAGGTAGGTAGGTAGGTAGGTATGTAGGTAGGTAGGTAGGCAGGTAGGCAGGTAGGTAGGTAGGTAGGTAGGCAGGCAGGCAGGCAAGTAGGTCGGTAGGTAGGTAGGTAGTAATACATAAGTATTTGTTCTAGAAAAACCAGACAAAGTTTAATACTAAATTTTAAGATAAACTGAAGAGAAATCTTTCATAGCAAACTATCACATCATTAAGTAATAGTAATTAATTCTATGAATCATAAATTTCAATGGTAATAAAAAAAGATATTGTCTAACTCTTATTACTAATTCAAGATGAAATAGATAAAGAGCATATCTATCTATCTATCTATCCATCTATCTATATAGATATAACTCTCTTTTATCGTTGTTTACAAATAGCAATTATAAACCAAGTCATATATAATTACATCGGTATTTTGGACTATATTTTAATGTTATGTTTGCTTAAGAAAGCAGGAAGACTATAAGAAGAAGAAGTGATAGTAGTACATTAAAAACCGTACAAATATTCCAAAAACTAGTAATACAAATCTTTAGAAGAAGAAGACTGTTTTCATCTTGGGTTAATATTAGTTTGGACTCCGCATGGAGCCCCTCTGGAGCTACTGCCGATCCTAAGGCCGGATAAAAGAGGAGAGTTGGGCATAGAGTGAGCGACCCCATCCCATAGAAAATTAACTCGTTAAGAAAACGCCAACCAGAAAAGTAAATAAGTAAGTAATACTAGTTTGATTAAGATTATGAACATTGATTAAAAGATTGCAATAGGTTGGAGTTCAAACATAATCTCAGTAAGTTTTATTGAGTTCTCAAGTGTTTCCCAAGGAATATCAGCCTTTGATGAAATTCAGTTTGAAATTAAAACGAATTAAGTAAACATAAGCAAAGATGGATAGTGGCAGGCATTGGAGTCCAGTTTGACGCGCATTTCGTCCTGTCTGGGGCTTGTCAAATGGATTTAAGGGCATCTCATAGTTGATGATCACTCCGGGATTCAAAATCAGTACCATTCGCTTCAAGACGTCATCACGTTATCCACTTAATTACTGAGTCTTGATAGCCATTCGCTTATGCGATGGGGTGAACTCTAAATTCACTTGGTGTTATTTGCTTGTATCTTCCCATCGAGACAATCCGCATGGTATGCACATATGCCAATAAGAGACTGATCAATTACAGTCCTAAACAACAATGTGAAGATGTAAGCAAAAAACACCAAGTGAATTCAATTGAGGAAACATTTTTTCAAAATTATCGACTTGAGCTATTAGATCAGGGAGTTTGTATTAAAAATGCTTCAGATCACGATTTGATCAGGCTCATTCCTCCATCTAATATTTTTACAGATCATTTAGTTCAGGTCAGGACATATGATATCTGAAGGCTTGAACGACATTCAATAACTTTCAGTTGTTCGAAAATGTAATGACTGGATTTTAATCCTGACAGCACATTGTAATCATTACGCAATATGTTCGTCAAATGCGAATTCTGATCACAAATAAGTTTAATACCAAATGAAGGAATTCGCCATCATTTGTAAACTATGACTAGTAACATATATTGTTTAAGTGTTTAATGCTGTCAACTTCCTGACAGAGATATATGTAAGACAATGCAAATATAGACCATTTAAAAGTAATTAAGATTTCTTGCATTAACATGCTTCGTTAACTGTCTTAAAGCTTGAGTATATTTACAAAATTCAGTACTTATCAATAACAATATACTACTGTAATAAAAAGTAACAATGAAGTAACATATTGAATAATCTTGTCTTAAAAATAACAATTGAATGATCACTGGGTGGTGACCAATGTCATGTGTGTCAGGTCCTTATTAGTGCAGATTAAATGCTTGCAATGTAGCTGCTAGTTCAGGTGACTCGACATTGTGTGCATTATGTTGAGATAAAATGATGGTTGTAGGTAGTCAACAGGAAACCCTGGACCCGAGTTTTATGCTACTTAGCACTCATCAGCAAGGTCTACCTGTAATTATGAATACATCTCTGTCCTGCAGAAAGTCAGTCGCACCCCAGATAGCTCAATGGTAACATCTCTCACCGTGAAGCTGGGTGACATGGGATCGAATCAGTCAAGGAGCATCTATTCAATCAAGGTTACAGGTATACCTTGCTGTTGAGTGCCAAATAGCACGAAACTATCGTCCAGGGTTTCCTGTAGTCTACCTTCAACCACCATCCTACATAGAAATAACTTTTAACAAATTTTATGATTTTCTTTTTTGTAATAAAGTTGTAATTATCTGAAAACAGTTTAATATTATAATAGAAATCTGTAAACATTTTATAGATGATAATTAAATAATATATATTTAATATCAGAAGGGGGGTTTTGTGGATATTATAGTAATTTTAAAAGTTGAGATCATCAGTCAATTGAAGCTAGACCAGCATGGAAAATCTGAAGGTACTGGACGGCTGTTTCGTCTTGTTTTGGGACTCATCTGCAACGCTCACCCACGATCTCCCTTCGCGAGATTCGAACCCAGTGAGTAGAAAAATTGTATTTTTGACGTTTTGTAACTTCATATAGACTACTTCTTCAGAAATACAATATTTCTATTCATTGGGATATAACAAAACATATATACATGTATATATTATTAACTCTCTATTCAATGCTCAGTTTGTGTGAAACTATCAAATTCAACCTTGTTATTGGTACTTATAAACTCAATAATTTTACAGATTGATTGAGACTATGAACTGACTGATGTTAGCCCACCACTGAAAATCTGAAAGTACTGGATGGCCGTTTCATCCTATTATGGGACTCCTCAGTAGTGCGCATCCTAGATCCAACTCGCGGAATTTGAACTCAGGTCCTTCAGTCTTGCACGCGAACGCTTAATCTTGATCCAGTCGGTATCCACCAGTATTAATGTCTGACTTCAACTAATCCACGATCAATTTTAATATACTACTAACATTGTATACGGTTTACTAAGTTGATAAACTATGCAAATATAAAAAAGTCTAAAGAAATTGTATCATTCAACTTTCATTCTTTATGTGATTACATAACTATAATGAATGATCTTTTATTGAATTGATTTATTATATGATTCGATTGAATATCAGTCAATGAAATTCAATCACCCATCAAAATGGATTTCATAAACAGTTGTATTGTTATCTATTATAAATCAATGTAACACATTGACAGAAATACAATAACTGACTGTCATAAGTATTAACACTTGAATTCTCATGAGAGATTTTTTTTCTATGATATTGAATGAGATCAGATTATTGAAATGAACTGGGGTTATTCAAATAGATAAATAGACAAGGGTAATCAAGTATAGAACTTGATAAAAAAGAAAACAGTTTTACATCAATTGAGTTTATCATAGTTTAAAAGATGAAAATGAATGAAAATTTGAAGAAAAGAAACATGGGCGAGATTATAATTTATAAATGAACCAATCAGATATAAACAAAGAGGGATAGTGGTTAGTAGTGGAATCTAGTTTGATGCACTTTTCGTCCTATTTAGGACTCTTCAGATGAATGTACCTGCTTCTCAGAGTTGATGTTCACTCTAGAATTCGAACTCAGTGCCGTTCACTTCAAACGCCATCACGTTATCCACTTAGCTACAAAGTTCTGATAGCTACCTGCTTGTGTGATTGGATGAATTATAAATTCACTTGGTATTGCTTACTTGAATCTTCCCATTGTTGTTTAGGACTACAATTGATCAGTCTTTTGTTGACATTGTTGGTTTGATACTTCCTATTGATATTTATAACTGCAATTGATCTGTTAAGTGGATAACATGATGACGTTTGAAGCGAATGGAACTGAGTTCGAGTTCTAGAGTGAACATCAACTCTGAGATGCAGATACATCTATCTGACCAGTTCAGAATAGGACGAAACACGCGTCAAACTGGATTCCACTACTAACCACTATCCATCTTTGCTTATAAAGTTATGATGACTTACAATATGTTAGGAAGAAAGTTAATTAAACTACAATTTATTTCTATAAATTTATAAATGATATATATATCGCCAAATGTATTTATAAATTTAGGTGTACCTGCCAAATCAGCTACATTGATCGAACAGATAGGAGAGCATATCTTATATTTTTTGAACATGTTCTAAAAAGTCTTAGAACAAGGGAAAGAAAGACTCTAAACAGTACAATCATCAAACATCTCCTTGATACAGAACATCAGGTAGATACCTTGCATTCCTTTAAAGTGATATATAAAGAGTTTCCATTAAATGATTTACCTATAGGATATTGAAAATTAAATATTCACTTTTGTTTTGTTTTTTTCAACAGTTTCTAGGTCATTTCCGTTTTTGTAATTCGAATGAAGGTTAAAACATTTATATTAGGGGTATATATATTCTTATTATGTAAGATCAGTGTTGAATAAAGTTGAATAGAATAACTTAATGTTCCGGTAACAAATTCTGTAAATAAGTTTGGTTAACAATCGTTTGTTTTTTAGTTATGTTAAGCATATAATGAAAATTATTAGAAAGAATTACTTTACAATTATATATTGTAGATATAGAATGGTTTGTTATGTGATGTGTATTTACATTAGATTAGATTCAGGATATTTCAGTTTTCGTAGTAAAGGAGATACATTAATTTATGACTCCTGGATCTCAGCCAGAGGGCCGGTGTTCAACTCTCGAGGTTGCATCGTTTGCCCCCAAATGCCCTGGTACGGCCAAGAGTGGGGAACGTTAGCTCTCCCTCTCGAAATACTCTCACATAGCCACGCGTATATAGCCACTGTCAAGGAAGTCCTACTTATTGCCTTGTGGCAGAGGTATTCTTTATGTCATTGGGAGGATGAAAATCAAATATCCGGCTCTTTAACCTGGTTAGAGGTATGGAGTATCAACCTAGGAGAGTTGAAAAACCCTTATTCCAAACCAATGGTTCACATGGGCTCCAGGATTTTGAGGAAACAAATGGTGTATGAACCAATTATTGATCACCGTCTAACATGAGACTGCATCTCCTGACGTTGCCTTACTGCCTTGTGGATTAGACCTTCAGGTCGAAGGCTGCAGGTGTGGCCCCACAAGAATGCCATCTTCTTCGGTTTCGGCACCCGGGTAGTGTCACAGCCCACACATATATCAAGTGACTTGTGTGTCGCATATGTATTCAGTGCCCCTTTGTACCAATAATTATGTGTTCAAATAAATAACTAAAATAAATATTAACTTAACATGACTCCAGCCCCGAGATAAGTAGTCGAAATACAACAGTTTCTTATAAAATATTTCTTTACACAGCTATTAGTAGTGATATCAATAAGCATATGATGAAAGTTAGTCTTTTAGATCGAATTTATATAGGAAATTTGAATATTTTATCATAATTTATAATGAAAACTAGTAATGAAATCATAGCAACGTGTTTCGTCTAGTCTAAGCTTCTTCAGAATAATAATACTCGTATTCCATTTTTTGATACATATTCAATAACTATTACTTATATTGTCAGAATGTTATCCATTAGATTAATGAGTCCAGATAACTACTAAATTATTCAATGTGGACAGTGTTCCTTTTTTCATTGTAAAGATTTGTATCTTCAATAGATCAAATTTAGTTATTTATACTAATGATAAGGAGTTACAAACCATTAGTAAGAATATTTTAAATGTGAAACTTAAAAAAATTTCTGTACTACATAATAGATAATAAATTCATTTAGTTATCTGTCATATTAAATGTCGTCTCAATGAATTATGAATTTTCACTGATTGAAATCATGAATCAATTGAAGCTAGACCACCATGGGAAACCCGGAAGAACTGGATGGTCGTTTCGTCCTAGTATGGGTTTCCTCGACAGTGCGAGTCCACGATCCCGCACCCCACCGCGAGATTCGAACCCAGAACCTATCAGTCTCGCGCCAGGTGCTTCAACTGATTCATGATTTCAATCAGTGAAATTTCTCAAATCTCCACAAAACCCCTTCTGAATTACAAATTGTTAATTGAAATCATGAAACCATGAATGTTAGACCAACATCATTAAAAACTTGAAAGCATCGGACATCTGTTTCGTTCTAGTATAAGACTCTTCAATGCTTCCAAGTTTTTAATGATCGTCAACTATTCATCAATTCATGATTTCAATCAAAAACTTAACAATAATCTCTATAACCCTACAATAAAGTATGAATTGTTGAAAATTAATCAACAAACTATTGAGTAGTAACGTGGACAATGTACACTGAAAATGTCGAAATGAAATTTACAATCAAATCAATATGACGTAACCACTGATCAATATTGTTTAAGTAAACAATGCATGATATAGAGAATATTAGTTTCTAAGACATTAATACACTGGTATACACATTCAGTAAGATATAAATGGAGAGAGATCTTTAAGAAGAAAAAACACTACGGGCCTTTGTTAACATGCATTATGCTTATGATTCCCAGTCTATAACATTGATATGTTGACAAAATATTCTATAAACAATGATTTATTTTCATATTGAAATCATAGATAAGTCGAAAACTATACTCTTACGACAAGGAATATCATTTAATCATATTAAAATGTCAATTTGTCTGTAACTGTAAGACTACTGATATCATACTTATAAGCTATCATTAAATAGGTTACATATAGAAACAAAAATTCTGGTCTTTTTTAAAAAAAAGATTTAGACACATTATTTGAAGGAAAGATGGATAATGGCTAGCAGTGGAATCCAGCTTGACGCGCGTTTCGTCCTATTTGGGTCGTGTCAAGTGGATGTACCAGCACCCCACAGTTTATTTTCACTCCGGGACTCGAACTCAGCACCATTCGCTTCAAATGCCATCACATTCTCCACTTAGCTACTGAGTCATGATAGCTACCTGCTTGTGCAATCCATCTTTACTTAAAAAACTTGTGACTTAAAGTTTTATCGAGGCAATCTGCACAGGATGCACATATGCCAACATGAGACTGATCAGTTGCAGTCCTGAGTAACAATGAGGAGATGAAAGTAAAACAACACCAACTGAATATAAATTATTTGATACTTAATATGTAACTCAAATCTATCTGATGTAAGCATCGTACTGTTAAGTGTATATTGTAAAAATGTTTCTAATGCAGATGTAATTATTGTAAAATACTGCGTAATTTATGCTATTCCAAAAACTTCAGCAGCTTCACAGATGTTCTTCATCGATTTATTACAATGTAGACAAGTTTTATACTTATCTAAACCTTAATACTAATCAAATCATATTAGTCAACTTGAAATGTGACCACTGTTCTCAGTAACTTTGGATTGTGTGAACTGTATTTCTATATTACATGATTTAAGGAAATCAATAAGCCTGAGACTATGTTTCTTGTTAGCTAATATTTGTTAACATTATTGAGTAGACTACTACATTTTATGTGATTTACAACTGAATTATTCATTGACATTAAAAGACATTTTAAATAGATGACTTGATTTCAACAAATTAACCTGGAAGCACTGGACGGCATACTACTAAGGAGTCCCATACTAGGACCAAACGGCCGTCCAATGCTTCCAGGTTTTTCATGGTAATCTAGCTTCAATAGACTCATGAATTCATATATTAAATTATTATAGCCAAACATTTACGTATGAAATTTTTGTTTTTTCTAATCATAAGAAAATATCTCCTTTACAAATATACTACTCTTGCTAAATTGAAAAAGAGTATTCCACATCATAAATCTATAGTAAACTAATTTAATAATTCAATTCATGAGTCAATTAAAGCTAAGCCACCATAAAAAACCTGAAAGTGCTGAACGGCCAAATCGTCCTAGTATAGAACTCCTCACTGGTGCACATCTACGATCCCGCCTCGCGTGATTCGAACCCAGGACCTATCAGTCTCATGTACGTAAACACTTAACCTCTAGACTATTTAAGTTAAAATCCAATAGTGTTAATGTCTAACATTAAATCAATAAACAAAACATAATAAAACTTACACATAAGTACCATAAATTGACTAATTCTCACTTCTACTTCACCATAATCTAAATTTATATTTAAATCAACATCCATTTTAGATAATGTCTCATTCATTGATGATGATATGTTAGATGTATTTTGTGGTATAACATGGAACATCGTCGATAATGTTGTGAATAATGTTACTAATTCATATTGTTCAATATTACTTGTAGTTTGTTAGGAATCAATATTTTACTAATTATGTTAAATTATACTGATTACTTTAATATTACTCAAATGATATATGCCTTCATTAAATAAAACCGGACGTATTGAAATACTCAAGTAACAAAGATCCATTCAATTAAAAGAAGAAGAAGAAGAAAAAACGATCCAAGATGAAGTCAAATCAAGTCGGGTCAAGTCAACAAATGATAATCATATTGGTTAGTCTCGTGTTTTATTCTCTTTTTTTTAATGTTTTTATCTTCTTTCCTTGTTTTTCTATTTGTTAATGATAATTTGTATGTTGTTGTATGTTGTCTACTCTTAGTTCAATCGTAAATCGTTACTAGGAGTAATAATAATAATAAATCTCAAAGAAGGTATCACACTGATTCATAACAATAGCGTTAGTGATTACAAATGAGATATATTACAGGTATGAGAGGAGGATAGTTAACTCGTACACTTCTTTTTTTAGTCTTTTGCCATTAACAACAACAACAAAAAAGAATGTCAAGAATATGTAAACAACATCAAATTGACACATTTATCAAGAATATTCACATTCTTCACTTTATCGGTTCTCATTCGATATAAATCTATAAATCACTATCTACATTCTCAAATGAATTGGCATGGGGGATGGGTGGGGTGAAGGAAACGGAAGGAATGTGGGCAGTTATACATAGGTAAATACACTTATAGCTAACAATACCATTAATATTGACTAAATCATAGGAGAATTATTTCTTTTTATTACTAGGATATATATATTGCGATGAGTATTTATATACACACAAACAGCATGCAGTTTATTTTGTTTAAATGGGTTTTCATGTTTATGGCTTATAAATGCACACGTACACACACACACACGTACAACAGAGATATTTATGTAAACAATTACACACACTCACTTATATATGAGTGCACAATAGTGCCTACCAATAAGCAAGTGATAAACCGTTTTAATTGCTATCTCAAATTGTTAACTCAGTGTTATTCTTACATTTGGTAAGAGATCATATAAATTAGGTGAAATGTATAGACAGGTAAATGATATTGTCCTCTTCATTTGTTGTATTAAGTAAATAACACTAATGATAATATAGTTATTTGATTGGTAAAGTTTATATCATTGAATTGATATATGTGTGGATAGATCATAAAAAAGAGATAAGTTATTGTATATACTACCAAAAATGTCGTTTATAGAATAGACTACTGTTTATTGTATTCGAAAAAAAAAACAAGTTTCTTTGATTATAAATACTTAGAAATAGTGTTGTTTTACATTAAGAAGGGGTTTTTGTGGATATTATAGTAATTTTTAATAGTTGAAGTTATGAGTCAATTGAAGTTAGATCATTATAGAAAATCTGAAAGCACTGAACGGCCGTTTCGTCTTGTTGTAGGACTCCTTAGCAGAGCGTATTCACAACATCGCATTGTGTGATTCGAACCCAGGACCAATCGATCTCGCACACGAACGTTAAACCTCTAGACCACTGAGCCAGCATCCAACGGTGTTATTGTCTAACTTCCATTGATCCATGAATGACTGTGTGACCAATTATCCATTGTCTAAGGCAGATACATCTGTTTTTACGCGACACGGATTGGACTCCACTGGTGACGGCTTCTTACTAGAACCACAAGAAATCATCTTCGAGACATTCACTAGTGAGCACATGATGAATATTATCAGAATGGGATTTGTGGAGATTATAGTAATCTTAATAGTTGAATTTATGAGTTGATGTAAGCTAAACAACCATTGAATTATGAATTGATTTATTTAGCATATGAAAATCACATTATATACTTCATGAACCAGAAGATTCACATGTTGTGTTGTGTTGTAAGTATAAGGGAGTTGTATTAGTCAGTATCAAGTTTTGTTACGGTTCAAAGATATAACCTATTGTATATTGAAATTGATTATGATGTATTGTGTATATGATGCTATTTACAACTATTATTATTACTATTATTATTATTACTGTTATTGTTATTATTATTATTAGTAGTAGTAACGGCTTTATTCAATATTATATTTTCGGTACAAGATAGAGTTCTCAGCTCAAAGTATTTCAACAAGTTTCCCATTTCTTATTTCTTAATCGATTTTGACACCAGTTAAATATTAGCTATTCAAGAATCAGAATGGGTTATATGGAGATTTTTAGAAATTTCACAGGTTGAAATCATGAGTCAAGTGAAGCTAGACCACCATGGAAAACATGAAAGCACTGGACGGCCGGTTCGTCCTAGTATAGGACTCCTCAGCAGTGCGCATCCACGGTCTCGCACCCCACGGGATTCGAACCCAGGACCTACTGGTTTCGCGCGCGAGCACTTCACCACTAGACCACTGATAATAATCAACTGTTCACTAGTGACTGACTTCAGGAGATACTTTTGGAATTCTAGTAAGAAGTAGTTATCAGTGGAGTTCAACCAGGTCTGTTGTGAGATAGTAACTCACTGAAGACAATGGTGTACGGTGGCACAACTTCGTGGATTGGTTGAAGTTAGACATTAACACCGTTGGATGCCGGCTCAGTGGTTTAGAGGTTAAGGAATCGCGCAGGAGACTGATAGGTCCTGGGTTGAAACCTCGCCAGGCGGGATCGTGGTTGCACACTATTAAGGAGTTCTATACTAGAATGAAACGGCCGTCTAGTGCTTCCAGGTTTTTCATTGTGATCTAGCTTCAATTAACTCATGATTTCAACCTATTCAAGAATCAACATCTAAATAATAATCATTCAATTCAATACATATTGCTAGCAACCAAAATGTCATTGATTAGGCTTTTATTTCTGAAAATTATACAATGAAATGTCATCAACTCTTTATAAATGTACATGAATAAGTTATGCAATAAATATTGACATCATGATATGTATTAAAAACAAATAAAAGAAACAAATCACTTGTTCAAATATCTCAGTATAGGATTATGGTGATTGTTAAGTTATGAACTGAGATCATAAATCGATTGATAATGATCTAATATCAATCCACTGATGATCTTAATCAATAAAACGAAACAATTTCAATAGTATAGTTTTCTTTCTTTTTTTTTTCTTATTAAATGAACAAAACGTAATACAAAACGAATTGAATATATACTTTAATTTTGTTAAATTTATAAAACATTTATTCCTGATAAGGGGGGGGGAGTGAGGTTATTCATATTTAATTTGATATAAAATACACTCATGACATGAGGAGGGAGGTTATCCATATTTAATTTAATATAAATACATTCATGGAGGGAGGGGGAGGTTATTCATATTGAAGTTAATATAAAATACATTCATGATGTGGGGAGGGAGGTTATTCATATTTAATATAGTATAGAATACATTCATTAAGGGAGGGGGGGAAGTTATTCATATTATTTATGATTACGTTAAGGTGCATTTGATTTTAGACTAATTCACTAATATTTTTTTTAAAATTTTTTCATTAAGATTTGTAATGATTACGTAATAAGATCGTAACTTATTAATTTAACAGTAATAATAATAATAATAATTATATAATGAAATTATTCAAAATGTCAATGGTTATCGTTCGGCAACTAAATTGAAGAAGAAGAAGAAAAAAAGAAAGAAAGAAAAGAAAAGAGAAGAAATTTCATTTGTTAAAGGTTTTTAATTAGTTTCTACATTTATACAATAAAGTGCAAATCTATTTATTTATATATTTGTATCAATAAAGTTAATATATATACTCTTATTTATTGAATTACATTTTAGATGTAAGAAGAAGACCCTGGAATTTGAACATTTTTCTAATGAATTGCTGTATAATTTGAATTTATTTGTTTAAACGTATAAACATTTGTATAAGGAGGCACCAAATACATATGCGCCACATATATCTTATTCAATTTGTGTGAGGGCTGGGATATAGATCGTGTGGCCAGACGGAAGCAGGTGATTTTCTTAGAGGGTTAGACCGAGAGCCTTCGACCTAAATATCTAATCCATAAGGCAGTGGAACAGCGTCAGGAGATGCAGTCTCATGGAAGTCAGTGACCAACATTAGGTTCATATTCAGTTTGTTTCCTTCAAGATCCTGGAGCCTATGTACATCATTGGTTTTGAATCCGAGTTTTCCAACTTCCCTAACTGAAATGCTTCATATCGATCAACGCGGTTAAAGCACCGGACATTTGCCTTTTCATCCTCTCAATTTTCTAAACAACAGTAATGCTGTGAGAAAACAAAGAGTAGGACTTGGAGTGGCTGTATACACGTGGTCATATGAGAGCATTTTGAGAGGGAGAGTTGGCTCTCCCCACTCTCTGCCGTACCAGGGCATTTTGGGTCCTAGTAATGATTGGTTCGTTCAATCGTGAATAAGGGTGGTTTGAAAAAAACAACAACGGTATAATGACTCTGTGATGAATATCGTTAAATTTAACCTTTGAACAATGCATATTGTGTTGTTAATGATTTATTTTTTATCAAAAATGGGGTTTATGGAGATCGCAGTAATTTTAATAATTGACTTCATGGAAAACCTAAAGGGATTGGTAGAGACATGTATCTACCTCAGACAATGCATGAATGGCTACACAGTCATTTATTGATCGATGAAAGTTAGACATTAACACCATTGGTGGTCTAGAGGTTAATTGTTTGCGCGCGAGACTAAAGGTCTCGGGTTGGATTGTGATTGCGCACTGTTGAGTAGTCTCATACTAGGATGAAATGGCCTTTCAGTGCCTCTAGGTTTTCAATGGTGGTCTAGCCTAAAACGACTCATGAATTCAACTATTAAAAAGATAATTTACTTGTCAATTTCTATTTGCACACTTCCAGTAATTATAGCGGTTGATTAAAATAATAATATTTATCTAGATAAATATGATCCATTTCAAAAGGATTTATAGATTTATAGAGGCCATGAAGAATTAATAAACGGATGTAAAACTGTATTATATCAAGGAAGATACGAATCCATTTCAATGGTTAAGATCCGTTATTATGCTTGTTAGCCTATGTATATCTTCAATACGAATGTCAAGATATTTCTACTGTACGAAGCTGAAGCTTCGAGAACTACCACTGTAATGTCAGTCATTATTTTAAGCCCATATACCTTATTCTAGTTTTCGGACAAACCAACTTATTCATTCTACTTGAGTCATATGTGTTGACCTTGTTAATTATTCGCTTATCATCAGTCTTGACTGTTTTTATATGAGCGTATATGCGTGTACACATCATCATATCCCATGACTCATCACATGTCTGTAGCTTATTTTTGTCTGCCTATAAATATTGATTAACGCCTGACTAAAAATGAGTTGGCTTACCAGCCATCTCCACTCTGGGTCGCTTCTCTTCCTTCTATTCCATTCACCTCATATACAAAATATATGTGTTCAAAATCCCATTCTCGTTATATGACTTATTTAATTCCGTCATTGACTAACGTGATTAAAGACGACGATGATATACGAGAATAAGCGATAGCGAACATTCGTACGATCTAAGCTGGGAGTCAGATCCACGGGCCACTAAAATGGTGAGCTCTTCAACGAATATCGTCGATCTAAATGAGGACAAAATCAAACTACGGGCCACTAAACCACAACCTTAATGAAAAATGTACAAGTATTTATAAATAATTGTGTACACAAGATATTGAATGCCCGTTGACCGGACACAATCAGCAACAGCCTACTGTGGGAGAGAACAAACCAGCTTCCATATGAAGAAGAAATTAGGAAAATACGATGGAAGTGGATAGGATACGCATTTCGGAAATCATCAAACTGCATCATGAGGCAAGCACTAAATTGTAATCTTGAAGAGAAATGGAAAAGATGAATTCCAAAGAACACACTACCCCGAGAATTGGAAGCACTCATAAAAAGGATGACTAGCAACTGAAAACAACTAGAAAGGATTGCCCAGGAGAAAGTTGGATGAAGAATACTGGTAAGAGGCCTATGTTCTTCCATAGGTGGGGGGGGGGTAACAGTCGTAAGTAAGTAATATGATGACCATTTGTTTAACATGAATTATATAAATTAAATATGAAAATATTTGAAAAGTAATTAATTTTACTACTATTATATTTGAAATGAGTAATGATGAATAATTGTGAAAATTATAACAAACTATCTTATGTAATTGTTTAAATTAATAGTTTAACAGAATATTGAACAACCGTCACTGAAATTTTAATGTTGTGATTTAACATTTTCTTCTTCTTCATATTCCTGAATACATGTACTGAATATACAACCACTGTGGTATGTGCTACTGATATCGATAGATATAAGTAGTATGTACTATCAATTGAAAGTGAAATGTCTGGTAGCAGAAAGTTAAATAGATCAAAGAAAAGAGAATGAGAACAAAGAATGATTAGTGTAGAAGCTAAAGAACAATGTAGTTTGAGACGATTGATTAAGATTTTGCAAATTAAGTATTTACTAGATGATTCTCAGATTTTTTTGTTGTTCAAATACATTCAATTGTCCCCACTTGTATTCTTGTTCACTACACTACAACACATACGTGTATACTGTAAATCATTAGAGAATAACTAGTAAGGTTAAGTGGTAATTAGTTATTAAATTGTGAGAAACTGTTTCTACTTTGAAATTATTCATGTAGCTTTCTAACAATATTTATTGGGTAACTGAATTGAAAACTAGAGACCATTGAGTTCATACACCTCTACATTTGATATACAAGTGATAGATTCATCCAGTAAATAGTATCATGATTGTTCATCATTTATGAATATGATGAATAGGATGGATAACCTTACAGTTTCTTCCGGTCTCTTTTTCCATTCTTCAGCTGCTGTAAGTGCAATACCAATTTCAACAAAGAAATAAGATCTGTATTTCCTGTTAATTGACACGCATTCGCTAAGGTATACCAACAATGTTAGGGAAACTGTTGCTGCCTATGATAGTCGAAATAGAATCATTTAGGTTCACAGTCTAAGACTACTCACTTGATCTTCTGTATATCTGAGTTACTTATAATTATCGATTACTGAGTAATGCTAGAACATAGACTAGCAATAAACTTCCTGCCAACTACCTTTAACTATTTAACATCAACAGGTAATAAACATTATGCCTAGTCATTTAGATTAGCAGTCATATCATAATTAGATCAACATAATTCTATGAAAAAATGTGACTCTGATTACTATATAGTGATTAAATAGTTATGTTCAAACTACTCATGGTATGGAATGGATAGTTGAATTTAAAACATCAAGAAATAGATTCATCACAGTACTTTACTACTTAAATAGGAAAAAAACGTTTATTTGAAAACATAACCATCTTATTATATTTATAGCGTTCATTACTGTTATTTAACATTTATATTTGACAATTATGGGCTTTGATTTTTGTGTTCAGTAGAGTCAGAAGAAAATATGATTTATTCAAGTTTAATTATAAGTTCACCATTAAACAGCACGCAACAAAACACTACGTTAAATGATATCTTTATCTCGTGGTTAAGCGCTCACGCGAGACACCGATAGGTCCTGAGTTCGAACCTCTCAAGGCGAGATCATGGATTCCCACTGCTGAAGAGTCCCATACTAGGACGAAACGGCCGTTCAGTGCTTCCAGGTTTTCCACAATGGTCTAGATTTAATTGACTCATGAATTCAACTATTGAAATTATGTAACTTGTAATGCATAACACTGACTAAACATTGTATATGATAATGAATATTAGTCGATTCCTATCTAATAAATGTTTTGGTAATTGATAAATTTCTACAATCGTGTCTAATTAACTTGTAGACATTCTGTGTTCGACTGAAAATAAAGTAAACATACTCGGTTCAAGGAATTTTTAAGAATATCACAGAATTCTTCAAAACATGACATTCATTTCAATTAAAAATCAATAAGGACTAGACTAGATCTATTATTTCATTCATCAAAGTTAAATTAACAACCTGAATCGAGATCAACGAAACGAAACAATCCATTTGAATGTTAAAGAGAATTATAACAATAAAACATGTGAGAACAGTCAATTACACTCAAGAATAACAGAAGAAAAGAAATTGATATAAACCTCGTAGAGTAACTAAGACATGTATTTCTACTAGTAGTGAATACTGTCCATAAAGGCTACAACAACAACAACAACAACAACAAACGCAGAAAATCACTTTCATATACATATACAATGGTATTTATTGTATATCATCTAAAAGCCTCGATTGATTATGAAGAAGAATTGCACTCATTCTATCCTAAATCAGGACAATACAATATAATAGATTCATTTAACTGATAAAAGAAGGCATGAAATATTTACATAAATATATTTTTATATAATACCGAATTTATAAAATAGCTTTAAATCAATTCAATAATTTAATCATATATTGATACATAGATACAACAAATGGCGTCATTCATGTAAAACAACTGTGAGGGGGGGGGAGGAGTGGGGGGTGGAGGTGTATCTCTACTATTTGTTTATATTATTTATATTCATATTTAAAAAAGAAAGAAGAGAAAGAAGGAAGAATTGCTTTCACATGAAATTGTTTATTTGTGCTCTTATCGAAGGTTAATTATCCTTAATACCTAGTTCCTCTATATATAATTACCCATATTATCAAATTGAAGTATACATATATATATATATATATATTCACTATTAACACTTGTTTAATTCTTTAAATAAATTACAATTTACTTGGAAACACTAAAGAAAGAAAAGAGGAAAACAATGTGTATAACATTTACAAATTTTTTTTCTTAATGTTGTCATTAGAATATGTTTCTATGTTATTTACTAGTAATAATGAATATGAATTCTAATATATAAAATATTGAATCCTTTAAATAAGAACATATGATATTGGGAAATACAAGTAGATTTCCCAGAATAGAATTGGATAGAGAGTGCTAGTGGATAGCCTATACTCTTCTATAAAGAGTAATAAGCGTAAGTAAATAAATAATTCTGGTTTAATTGATGTTTATATTATAAAGAAATAACAATTAAAACTGTAAATAAATAAATAATAAAATGGGGTTCAACAGCAAATTACAGGAGTACAAATAAATAAACCAATATTGATTCACTTGTTCAAGGTTAAGTAAATAACACTTTATGAAGTTCAATAGTTGAAATTATAAGTCAATTAAAGCTAGACCAACATTGGAAAATCTGGAAATACTGGATGGGCGTTTCGTCCTATTGCAGGACTCTTCAGCAGTGCGTATTCACGACCTCGCATTCTTCGAGATTCGGACCCAGAACCTGTCAGTCTTGCGCCCTAGCGCCTAACCATTAAACCATAGAGCTGGCATCGAATGATGTTAATGTCTAACTTCAACCAGTCCACTAAATTGTGCCACCATGCACCATTGCTGTTTAAAATAAATCTAAATTATTGAATCATTGGTGATAATTCGCTTTTTACATGATTATTATTTAATATATTAGTGATTTATTGAAAAATTGATAGAAGATATTTCACATGTCAAATTTACTGATTAGAATTGTTTTTAATTATTTTTTAATAGTTGAATTCATGAGTTAATAAGAGATAGAACACCATGGAAAATGTGAAACCACTGGACGGCAGTTTTGTTCTAATATGGGACTCCTCAGCACTGTACATCAACGGTCTCGCTCGCGGGATTCGAATCCAAGAATGATGGACAGTGGTGCAATTTCGTGGATTGGTTGAAGTTAGACATTAACACCATTGGATTTCGGCAAGCTCAGTGGTCGAGAGATTAAGCTTCCACTTGCAAGACCGATAGATACAGGGTTCGAGTCTTTCATTTGAAACCGTGGATACGCGCTTCTGAAGTGTTCCATGCTAGGACAAAATGGCTGTTTAGTGCTTGAAGATTTTCAGTAGTGATCTAACAGTGGTCGATTCACAATCTCAATAAACACTCAAATATCTCCACAATTCAGCAATTTGGTAATATGATTACATTATGTTAATATGACGTATAGAATAAAACTAACGATTTAGATCACTGAATTCTCATGTTAGTTTTTAAAAAAATCATTCCATCACTTTTTAGATCTAAACATTCTTAGTTCAATTTTAAGTTTTAATTTCTGAAATATTTCAACCTTAGTTAAAATAGATATGAAGTGGTTAAAATTCTCCCTTATTACAATCCAGCTATTCCTACTGCTTAGTATTCTTGAACACCAATTCACTTGACAAGTCCCCAAATCAGAACACAGTTGAACAGAGAAAGAAATTATATTCCAAATAACAAGGTTAAATGGAAGTAAGAAGCAAAATAAGAAAAACGTTAGTATATTTATATTTTTTACATGGGACGATTCTAGGTTGTCCCCCAGGTATCTATTAGCGCTGATTGGATAAGAACTAGTCAATCAACATACATCAACACAATCGTTCATGGAGCATGCTCTAATCTAATCTATTTCTCGTTAAAAGAACTATATCGTAATTTTCAATGATCACTTAGATGAGATCAATTTACCATCACATTGAGCTTCATATCGATACAATCTTCTCTAAATTACCTGTATCTGCTATCATAATATCGACAAGATAATAATAATAATAATAAAGAAATAGAATTTGAAAGAAACAAATATTGGTTCAGTAGTCTAAAAGTTAGATGCTCGCGCGCAAGACCTACAGATTAAGGGTTCAAGTCTCGTGAAGCGTTATTGTGGATAAAGATTCCCACAATAGAAGGAAACAGCTGAGTGGTGCTTCCATGTGGTCTAGCTTCAAATAATTCATCATCTCAACAATTGAAACAAATAAGTGTTTTTCGTTTAGGGAAAAAATAAACCCCTACCTAAATTAACCATCTAAAAAATTGAATAAATTTACATAAATTTCATTATGTTATGTAATAGTTGAAAGTTTTTGTCAATTAGATTAATAAACTAGGTTTCTTCTAGTTTTTCTTTTTTTTTCTGGCGAATTGGTTTACAAATTGAATCTTATTTATGATATGAAACAAGAAGAATTTAGACTTTCCTAAAGGAATCAATCGTTCCAAGTAGGAAAGAAAGAAGTAAAGAAAGAAAAAAACGGTGTTAAATAGTTAAAAGAAATAATGATTTTTGAAATGTTCATTGTTGAATGATCGTTAATATACTATTCAATACTAATTCTAAACTCTTAATAAGATGGGTTTGGTGGATATTATAGTAATTTCAATGGTTAAGATCATGAGTCAATTGAAGCTAAACTAACATGGAAAACCTGGAAGCACTGAACGGCCATTTCGTCCTGTCGTTGGACTCCTCAGTGGCAGGGCGTATCCACGACCTCTCCCTCTACGAGATTTGAACCCAGGATTGAGCGACACATCCACCATTGTTTTCAGTGAGTTACTATCTCACAACAGACCTGGTTGAACTCCACTGGTCACTACTTCTCACTAGAACTCCAGGATAAACCTCTTGAAGCCAGACACTAGTGAGCATATGTTGAATAATATCATGATCGTAACCATTGAAATTCTTAATAAGATGTTAGAAAGGATTTGCAGATCAGATAGATGATTATGATAGAGTTTTGTTCTTTGAGTTGAATAGTTTGATTGTGGAATTTTCATGATGATTTTGAACAACATCAGCAGTACAAAATTCTGTCTGGCATTTATGTTGATAATGTCGTTCAGAATAATCATGAAAGCTCAACGAACAAACCATTCATCTCAAAGAAGAGAACTCCATCGATATCTTAATAACATGCCAGTTAAGTTGATTGAAGTTTAGATGATGAAACAACAGGAAATATAGCGAGACTCTAATTTATGGTCGGCCTCTGAAGCCATGATTAAGTCTCAAAAACTCTTTCAACCTCGACCACATAGATTCAATATTGTTTATGTGCACTCCGGTTGTTGAGTGCACAAAATGCTACTTGTGGATAACGACACGATGCACATAATCAAGCCTATGTAGGATTCTGTACGCTCTCCAAACATCGTATATATTGTAGTACCTGGTTGCAGCCAGTGTTACTGGTGCATTTATTATCCAGTTCGCAATAATTGTCATAATTTGCCTTAATTAGGAATTATATATGGGGTTTTCATCACGAACTGACATCAGCTATAATGTCAGAAATTTATTCAGCCAAATGGATGAAAGGCTTTTGCGTTAAAATCCGAGATCTATTATCTTATACCTGATTGATTCGTCCATAAATTATAGTCTCACCGTTTTATTTGTTACAGCCACTCAATTCTCACGTTTTGTACAAAATTCCATGTGAACCGATCGTATGTTAGCATTAAGCACTGAAGTTGGCGCCGTAACCTTGAAATCTCTAAAACGCCTCTGATTGGCTCATCCATAAATCAGAATCTCGCCGTCAAATAAATTAAGACTGAACAAGTACACTTGAGAGGTTCCCATTGTCAACGAATTATTACTTTATATTGTTTTTTTAGGGACATTTCTTATCTATACATTTGGCTTTAAACATAGTTCTGAACATTTAGATTCATCCTATCAACGAACTAAGTTATGAAGCACAATATATTAACACTAGAACTTATATAACATGAACTGTATAAATTAATACTACAGAATGTAAATGCTAATCGTAATAAATAATGAATTAAATAATTTTGAATAAAAAAATCCCTGGTATTATTAGGCAGAAATGGATGGTGGTTAACAGTGTAATCCAGGATTCCTATTTCTACAGCTTTGAAACTCGTCATAATATGTGATTGCATCGCAGATTTAATAGTCACTCCAAGATTCGAACCCAACACTGTCCTATCCAGACGTAATCACTCTTAATTACGTAGCTAGTGAGTCGGGTTAATAACTGACTTATGCAATTGAATGAGTTTTAATTCTAATTTAGATCTTCCTACGATCATAAAACACGATCCATCTCTAACTAAAAATCCTCACAGAATGTACATCTATCAAAAGAGTTTTATCAATTGCAATATTAAAAATCAATGAGTAAATCTAATGATAATTCATTCTCAGAATGGGTTTTGTGGAGATTTTTAGAAATTTCACTGATTGAAAGCATGAATCAATTGAAGCTAAACCACCATGGAAAACCTGGAAGCACTGGACGGCCATTTGTCTTAGTATGGGACTCCTCAACAATGCGCATCCACTATCCCATCCCCTGCGAGATTCGAACCCAGGACCTAATAGTCTCTCACCAGGCGCTTAACCAACTAGACCACTGAGCCGGCATTCAATAAGCATATAAGAAACCTTTAGTTAAGATCCCTGATGAAAAAAAAGATCCATTCAATGCTTTCAGGTTCACAATAGATCGATTTTTGAAGAAGTTGTAATAGCATATAAGACACAAAACATACTGTATAAATGTTAAGGAATAATAATAATGATAATATGATTCATAACCTAAAGTTTAATGTCTTATATTAATTTATTTGACATTTTATACTGATTCATGTCAGGTTGTATAATAACATGAATAAAAAAGGAAACAGTTGGAATAGTGTAAATGACTGACAGTAGTATTAGTTTATTAAGTAGAAAATTCCTACAAAAATGTACTTATATTTATATATAGTTAGATAGATAGATAAGTAGGTAGGTAGGTAGGTAGATAGGTAGATAGATAGAGAGATGGATAGATAGATAGGTAGGTAGGTAGGTAGATGGGTAGATAGTTTTATGTATACCAACGAGTGACATTTATTGGTATTTTTATGATTAAGTTAGAATTTAACAGAAAATATTTGTGGACTAAATATTATTTTCTAATTAGTACAGTTTTTTTTCAACAACAACAAAAAAAATTCTGTATTTTCTTTCTTAACCAATTAGACGATTTGGACTTCGCAGATGACCTAGCTCTCCTGTCCCACACACACGAACAAATGAAGATGAAGACAATCAGTGTAGCAGTAGTCTCTTCATCAGTAGGCCTCAACATACACAAGGGGAAAACCAAGGTCCTCAAATTCAAAACGGAGAACAGCAATCCAGTCACTCTTGATGGCGAAACTCTGGAAGATGTAGAATCCTTCACATGCCTGTAAAGCATCATCGATGAACAAGGAGGTTCAGATACAGAGGTAAATGCGAGGATTGGTAAAACAAGGACAGCATTCCTACAATTGAACAACATATACAACTCAAAACAACCGTCTATCAACCAATATTAAAGTGAGGATCTTCAATAGGAACGTCAAGACAGTCAGTTCTACTGTACTGAAACTTGGAGAATTATAACAACCACCATCTGAAGGTACAAGTATTTATAAATGGTTGTCTACGCAAGATATTCAACATCCATTGGCCGGATACCATCAGCGACAGCCTTCTCTGGGAGAGAACAAACCAGCTTGCAGCTGAAGAAGAAATTAGGAAAAGACTGCGGAAATGGATAGGGCATACATTATGGAAATCATAAAACTGCATCAAGAGGCAAGCGTTAACTTAAAATCCTGAAGGGAAACGGAAAAGAGGAAGGCCAAGCAACACATTATGTCGGTAAACAGAATCAGATATGAGAAGGATGAATAACAACTGAGAAGGATTGGCCAAGACAGTGTTGGATATAGAGTGCTGGTGGGCGGCCTATGCTCCTCTACAAAGAGTAACAGGCTTAAGTAAAGTAAGTAATTTTCTTTGTTAACCCAAGAGTAGTCAATTATGGTCGTAACTTGCATAATTACAAAACATGATGATATGAGAATGAACTATTTTCATATAATTTAATGTAATGTATTTGGTGTAGTAAACGAAAACATAAGGAGAAATAATTAAATATAATTGAATATAAAATTACAAAATATCTTAGTAAAATATGAGAACCATACACTAAATACTTCATTTGCAAAATGTCAATTATTTGTCTCAGAATTCATTGTTCATTCTCTGTTCGTATTCCTTTCTCGTAGATCTCCTTAACCTTCTACTGCCAGGCATTTCATTTTCTATTGATGATATGGTGAGACTATGGGTGACCTTTGATGGACGCTAAAGTGACCTTGAGAATATCCGCCTATTAACTAGAACTAAATGAGTGTTATAAACCAGGGTGAGGAACTAGAATTATGATTTACAGTTGATGGTTATGGTTAAGTTTTAGATTTATAGTTTTCATTACGAACCGATATCAGTTATAATGCCAAAATAATATTTTACTAAATGTATGGATAAATTTCGCACCCGAATTCAGGACTCCTTATTATATATCTGATTGATTCATTCATAAATTATAGTCCCACCTACGATACATACTACTTATATCAGTCAATATTAGTAGTAGCCACTACATTGGAAGTAAATTTATATGTTTTGTAAAAAATATATCAATTTTATATTTTTGTTACACTATAGAATTCTCAGCACAAAGTATTTCAAAACGTTTCCGTTTCATACTACTTGGTCGATCCTGATGACAATTATTGAATAATCTGCAGTTAGATATTAACAGTTCAGGAATCGACGTCTGAACATTGTTCATTCTTTTCAATGCAAAGTGTAATTAACTTAGGCGATCTTTGAAGCACAAAAATAATCTATATAATATTGATGTTTCTCATATTAATCTGATGATAACTATATATAAGTGAACTTTTATTTCGTAGACATTATTATTTTGATGTAATTAAGGGAACTAAAGATAAGTGACATACTGTTTTTATTGATTTCATCATAATTATTATGTGTAAGTACACTAAACACTACGATGTTTATTTTTAACGGTTGAATTCGCCAGCCGATCTAAGCTAAACAACCGTTGAAAATCTGAAAGAACTACACGGCCGTTTCGTCCTCGTATGAGACTCCTCAGTAATGCATATCCATGATCTTTCACATAACACTCGAACCCGAAAAACTTCGATCTCTCGCAATCTTTCATTCGTTGTTTAAGATGGATAACTATCTCAAACTCAACACGGACTGAACTTCACTGGTTATAGATTTTCACTAGAACTCTAGGAAATCTATGTAGAATCTAGTCACTAGTAAGCACATGATTATTATTAGAATAGGGATTTATGGTGATTGTTGTAATTTTAATAGTTGAATTTTACGATACAGTCTTTTGTGTAAGATTTCTCTCTCAAATACTAGATGGTTCAACTATGACTACAATCAGTTATCAACAAAGAATCTAAATGAACTGTATTAACCATGAGGATATCAAATCGCACTTGATATAAGATAAGATGATCATGATGTAAACTTAATCAACCAAATCATATTAAACTGAAATTTAATACAAAATCACCATTAACTAAATGTCTATTTTATATGGATGATTTATACTTATTGAATGATCTTTTTGATGAGACTATAATTTATGAACAAACTAATTAGATTTACGATAATAGGCCTTGGATTTCGGTGAGAAATTCATTCATCCATTTGGCTAAATAGTGTCTTAACATCTTAGCTGATGATAGGTTGTGATGAAAACCCTAAATCGAATCCCTATCCTTAACTATTAATTATAAATCACAGTCCTTATCATTCATACAGGCTTAAAACCATCATTTAGCCTTAGTAGACGGAACATTCTTAAGGCCACTTTAGTGTCGCTCAATAGTCGTCCATAAATTATAATTTCACCGTGTTTTTTTCTTCATTGTTCGTTTAGATTTTTTCAATTCAGTTCATTTTAATTCTTCATTTTAATCATATTTTGTAGAATAAGAGTTTATAAAAATAGTATTAGTTTAGTTAAAGTTAGATATTAACACTGTTGGATGCCGGCCAGCTCAGTGATTTAGAGGTTCAAGGTTCACGCACGAGATCGATAAGTCCTGGGTTCGAGCCCCGCCTACGAGATCATGGACTTGCATTACTGAAGAGTTCAGTACTAGACCGAATCGGTCATCCAATACTTTCAGGTTTTCCATAGTGATCTAGCTTTAATTGACTTATAGGTTTTAACTATATTATATTACTAGAACTAAAAACAACAGTCATCATGATATAATCATGAGATTTTTTATCTTGTTATCCATTGATGTATATCAATGAATTGATTGATTTATTGGTTGGCTGACTAGCTTACTGACTGACAAATTTGTCAGCTTAACAATTGGTTTTATTTAATGATAAAATTTTTTTTTCAACGATAACTTACAATAGAAATAATAAATTGTAGTTGAGTTAGGTTTAATGTCTTTTTTCATTGTTGTTATGGTTGCTATTTTATGGGAGGGGGGAGAATAAGTTTTTTTTTCTAGATTGACGGGATATCTGATCCTGAAATTGATCATAATTTATGGTGGAGCTACTATTATTATTGATTTATATTGTTTTAGTACGATTACAAATTGATGAATTTACGAGTTTTCTATATTTTTTTATTCATTTCTCCCCTTATTTATATCATGTAGTTGCCATGGTCATATTAGGGGGGGGTATTTCACTAGATTGAATATGATCTTACATAATAGTTACTAATTAAATGATTACATTGTTTTTGATAGTGAATATAGAGATTAATTGTCAAGATTGGTTAAAGTATATTAATGGATGAAAATGAAGTTACAACTTAATATATATTGTTGTATAGATACAAGTTTCAAAAAGTCATGGATTTCATAACTTTATCCAAAACGTAACAGTAATAAATCTTTCTTTACCCTGGTAACATTAACAATCCCTTTTTATTTATTACATCATTCATTATGCTGAAGTTTAAATTATATCATTGTCATTTTTCTTTTAATTTATAACTGAGTGAATTCAATTTATTACCATTAATCTATTTCCAGTTACTTCATTACATAATCATCTAATGTTTGTTCTGAAACTTTCCCTCTCAACCTTCATCTATTTATCTGAGACAAACAATTTATTAATGATCATATTAACAACCTTATTGGAATCTTTACTACATCATGATATTACATAAACATCTTTAATCACCTTTGAAATTCATTCTTACTCTGTATAATACAGTATTATAATCAATTAAACTGATTGTATTAAGATTTCATATATACATAAATCATTGAAATTGCAAACTATATGTTAATGTACAGTTCTATATCTCAAATTTTACCTAGTAACATTTGCCCAGGACAAGGTTGGATGACAAGTGCTAGTGAGCGGCTTATGCTCCTCCACGAAGTGTAACAGGAGTAAGTAAGTAACTAAGTAACTAAGTAGGTAAGTACTTAACAACATAATTGAATAATGTAATTGATAAATTCTTTCCCAAAAATTTAAAAATTTGATGATTATAGAGTAAAACCTAAATTCCATTGTATGAATATTTAGACAGAATACCTACTGATTTAATATTCATTATTTTAGTATTATGATGGTTTTATTAATTAATTCTATTCTAAATGATTTGATTATGATTTAGTTATATACTACTGAAATGATAATTAAATCAAGTGAAATTGTCTTAATTTTATTACTTGTAAAGTAATTACATATTAGAATTAACATTAATGAGTTTCACTGATTGAAATCATGAGTCAATTGAAGCTAGACCACCATGGAAAACCTGGAAGCACTGGATGGCCGTTTCATCTTATTATGAGACTGGTTGAAGTTAGACATTACCAGTGTTAGATGCCGGCTCAGTGGTCTAGTTGGTTAAGCTCCTGGAACGAGACCATTAGGTCCTGGGTTCGAATCTCGCGGGGTGCAGGACCGTGGATGCGCACTGCTGAGGAGTCCCATACTAGAATGAAACGGCCGTCCAGTGCTTCCAGGTTTTCCATGGTGATCTAGCTTCAATTGACTAATGACTTCAGTCAGTGAAATGTCTAAAATCTCCACAAAACCCCTTCTTATATTCATGAGTGTTTTAGTTTCCTATGGATACTTTACATAGAATGATATCTTGACAATGATAAGTACTATTGGAAGGATTATACGTGCTTCAATACTCATATATTCGTAATTATTCAAACCTCCTTTGTGTATACAAAAACAGTTTGTTCTCACCTTAAACCTACCCTACTTATTATTCGTAGAGCGATTAAGTTGCAAATTGTGTTTACATTATTATTATTATTATTATTATTATTATTATTATTATTATTATTATTATCACTCTTATTATTATTATCCTTGTTTCCTCTTACCCCCATTTCCAGTCTAGTTGACCTTTTATTATCTATATATAAATGTTCTTAACAAGTATGTAATGTGTGATCAGATTGTTCGAAATATATATCATAAATATTTCATAAATATATATCCATCATTGCTTACAGAAAGCTTGTGACTTAAGACCATATCAAGGTAATCCACACATGAGACTAATCAATTACAGTCCTAAATAACAATGGAAAGATACAAATAAAACAACGCCAAGTTAATTTAAAAAGTTCATCCCATTGCACAAGCAAGTGATTATCAGGACTCAATAGTTAAGAGGATAACGTGATAATGTTTGAAGCGAACTGTACTCGGTTCGAGTCCCAGTGTGAACTCTGAGATACAGATGCATACAGTTGATGAGTCCTAAATAAGACGAAACACGCGTCAAACTGGATTTCACTATTAGGAACTATCTATCTTTTCTTAAAACGGTTCACCATTGTAAATTTTCATTTTTATTTTGATACAAAGATAATTTTGATTAAAATCATGAGTCAATTGAAGTTAGATCACCATTGAAAACCTGGAAGCACTAGACGGCCGTTTCGTCCTATTGTGGGACTTCTCAGCAGTGCACATCCACGATCTCGCTCGCGGGATTCGAACTCAGGGCCTTCAGTTTCGCGGGCGAACGCTTAATCTACTGGACCAATGAGCCGTTATCCAATGGTGTTAATATCTAACATCAACCAATCAACGAAATTGTGCGACCATTTTCCATTGTACTGAGGTAGGTACCTGTTTCTACCCGACACGGATTAGTTCCACTGGTCATGAACAAACAAACAAACAAAAAACAAACTTAAGGTCATATATTTTTTGTCGAATGTAAAACTTAATTTATTTTCAAAATGCCTAAAGGATAATTTTACAAAGTTTTACATTTTATGTATGAAATGAATCAAGAAAATTAATCTTATTCCCATTTTTTTTTCTTATATGAACTTTGAATTTACATTTACTTATTTGTTTATTCGTTTGTTTGTTTGTTTGTTTTACCGTTTTATTTAGATTCTGATATCATGAGTTTTTGATTAGGTAATTTCATTATCCAAAAGAAGGGGGAAAATGGTAATAAAGTGGAATGTCATTAAACTACTATTGTGAATAATAATCACAATATACCTACTCACGCACGACCTCACGTTCGCACGTACACACACATACACACACACAGATACAGATAGACATCATGATCATTGTGATGATATTGATACTGAACTGTATGTAAATAAAATGAGAAAAATAATTGAAATTCAGGTAACATGGTAACTATTGACAAACAATGAAACGAGTATCTATTTTGTATGCACATATATATATATATATGTGTGTGTGTGTGCGAATTGTCTATTTCATTGTTGTTTGTTTTGTGTTTATTTTTTTTACAGTACACCCAACTTTTATTTATTTATTTCCTTGTCTACTCATAATATTTTACTGATTTGATTAGAGAATAAACTAGAAATGTGATTTTGTTCATCATAGAACTCAATAAACATATTTTATAGTTATCAAACTATTCATTCAATATATCATAACTATTTATCCTAATGACCTAAAATGTAATTAAAGTATGGTTACTAATAAGAGAAATTCAATTTGATCATATTAGAAGAAAATTTATTTTAATAATTATGATCATGAACCGATTGATGTTAGATCATTATGGAAAACTTGGAATCATTGGATGGTCGTTTCGATTTAGTATGGAAATCCTCATCAGTGTATATCCAAGATCCCGCTTCATGAGATACGAACCTAGGACTTATCGATCTCGCACGTGAACGCTTAACTATCAGACCATTGAGCTGGATGTCATTCAACGGTGTTAACGTCTAACTTTAATTAAACCACAAAATTGAGCGACACATTCATTATTATCTTCAATGAGTTACTATCTCACAACAGACATAGTTGAACTCCACTGGCCACTGATTCTCATTAAAATTCTAGGAAATAAATTTTGGAGACCCTCACTAGTGAGTATATGTTGATTAATATCAGAAGGAGTTTTTAAGATATTATAGTAATTTCAGTTGTTGAGATCATGAGTCAATTTATTTTCATATATATATATATATATATATATATATATATATATATATATATATATATATATATATATATATATATATATATATATATATATATAAGTCCTTTCAGTGGTATACAGTCATATATAGGTTAATCTAGTCTCATGGAGAAATCAATAGGTTTAAACTATCCAATTATTAACATTGTAACTTTGAATGGACTCGTTACATAAATCAATCATTATAATTAGTATCTATTTTATGTTTATTAGAATCAAAACTTCAATGATCACAAGATCTCATTAGAATGTCAAAAAAAGTATTTTTATTTCAAATAATCACTAGTGAGATTGATGAGACTACAATTTTATGAACGAACTTAGAGTGACGCTAAAGTGACCCTGAAAATCTTCACCTACTGACTAAAGGCTAAATGACAGTTTTAAACCTGTGTAATTGATAAGAATTATGATTTATAGTTGATGGTTAAGGATAAGGATTAAATTTAGGATGTTCATCACGAACTGACATGAATTAACATGGCAAAATAGTATTTGGTTAAATGGATAAAGAATTTTGCAACGATTATCATATGTAACGAATTGATAGAACTTTAATGTGAACAATTCAAATGTCTTGATTTTTCCATGAATTTACAATGAATTGTAATTGATTGTATACTACTAATCAGATACAAACTAGGGCTCATTGGAAATTCGAATATACAGTTTTGAGAAAAAAAGATATCTATTTATTGTCTGCTAAATTATTCATAATAGCATAGTAGATTTCACGAATACTGGTGGTTGATTTTCAGTGTTCTCAAGGGCCATTGTCATTCGGACATTGTAAGACAAGTCACCATTGCTAACATTATAGAGTTTGACTGTCGTGTAAGCGGAACAGGTCAAGTTTGGCCTGTTCGTGTTGTGCATCATTGGTTCACACAATCATTGATCGGAATAACTATACATATGACATGAATGTGTACATGAATGGTGCGAATGGTTCACTAGGGTGCTCGGTACTTGTGTGGTTGCGCCACAGGACTGAGCTGTACTATTCAGATTGTAGCGTTAAAACCCATACGGTGTCTGGTTCTCTTGTGAAGTGGGGTTAAGCTGTACTGCTCGGGTGTCTTGCTCTCCTTTTAAATTGGATTGGGCTGTACTGTTTGGGTTGTCACGTGAAAGTTTGAATGGTATCTGGTTCTCCTGAAAATCAATGTAAAATTGCCCTGGCCCACAAACGTATATTATATAACTATTATGTAACTATAACTTATTGTCTGCTAAATTATTCATGACTACGTAGTAGATAAGTAAAGATGAATAGTGGCTAGAAAAGGAATACGGCATGCGCATTTCGTCCTGTTTAGGGCTCATTATCTCGATGCATCTCCATCTCAGAATTGATGTTTACTTTGGAACTCAAACCCAGTACCGTTCTTTCCAAACGTCATCACGTTATCCAATTAGCTGCTGAGTAATGATAGCCACTTGCTTGTGCCAAGCGGTGAAGTTTTTAAATTCACTTATTGTTGTTTTATTTGTATCTTCCCCTATGTTATTTAGGACTGCGATTGATCAGCTAGTGGTTATCAGGACTCAGCAGCTACATGGATCCAATTTTAATTGCACTATTATTTCTCTTCACCTGTCTGACCCATATTTGTTCTGATCATAGATCTTAAAAATTTCACCTAATATATATTAGTCATATGAGTCATATCAACATTAACAATTTTATTTTGAAGTAAACGGCACCGGGTTCGATTCCCAAAGTGAATATTATATCTGAGATGCAGGTAGACTCAGCTAACCAGTCCCAAATAGGAGGAAATTCGTGCCAAACTGGATTCTACTGCTAACCACTATCGATCTTTGTTTATAAAACTTGTGACTTAAAGCCATATCGAGGCGATCCACACAGGATGCACATATGCCAATAAAAGACTGATCAATAATAGACATTAATAGTATAATAGACAGTATAACATAATATAATAATACTAAACATCAATGGGAAGATTCAAGTAAACAATACCAAGTGAATTTTACATAATGGATAATTTGTATTTATTTTCAATTCATTAAACCATCACTAAAATAAATTATGATAGTTGAGATCGTGAATCAATTGAATTTAGACCACCATGGGAAATCTGGAATCACTGGACGACCATTTCATCTTATTGTGAGCATCCACGATCCCGGCTCTC
Source organism: Schistosoma guineensis (assembly GCA_944470375.2). Lineage (NCBI taxonomy): Eukaryota > Metazoa > Platyhelminthes > Trematoda > Strigeidida > Schistosomatidae > Schistosoma > Schistosoma guineensis. The sequence goes on along the minus strand of OX103890.1, from coordinate 4,021,510 downwards.
GAGATTCGAACCCAGGACTTATCGGTCTTGCTCGCGCGAACACTTAACCTCTAGACCACTGAGCCGGCCGGTATCCAACAGCGTTAATGTCTAATTTTAACTAATCCACGAAATTGCTTACAGGTTTTCCGTGGTGATCTAACTACAATTGACTCATTATCTCAACTATTAAAATTACTGTAATATCCATAAAAACCTCTTGTGATAAAATAAATTAGTTTGACAATATCTATTTGTGTGAATAGGTCTGGACTTTTGAACATCACACTTCAATTATTTACCAAGTATATATATGTATATTACATTGTTCTTTAATAGAATACTGTGATGCGTGCTACTTATATTGATATAAGTAGTAATATGACGCGAATCAAGAATGTAATGTCTGGCAGCAGAAGATGGGGGAAGATCAAGAAAGGAAGAGCGGGAATAGAAAGTAATTAGTATAGAAATGCAAGAACAACGAAGTTCGAGACAATCAATGAACATTTTGCAAATTAAGTATTAGAGTATGGTTTTTCTATTTTACCAAGTAACTCTGTAATTTTTGTGCTAAATACAATTCGGTTGTCTTCACTTGTGTTCTCCTTCACTACAATACTACTAACTATATCCAACTATACTACTGAATTCTCTTATTTACAATTTACCTAAAATGTTTAATAATCTATTTTACCTTAAAACTAACTAAATACAAGTAATGAATACAATATTTGCACTATTCACAAAAAGAAAAAGGAAAAGAAAAACCCAGTTTTATAATCTGTTAAGGTCATTCAAACTGATAACTCTAATATAACTTTTAAATGTGTTAAATATAACACTTAATATTTTGTGAATTATTATTATATCATCTCACTGACAAGTGTACCATGAAATCATTAACATAGTTTATGTATAAATATTACCTTCACCTCCCCCCCCTTACATAATATTTTGTAAATGCTAATATAGTTCTAACTGCTAAATTAAAAACAGATCCCTATTTAAGTCTTCTTTTTTTCTTTTTTTTCTTATCACTGGGGGGGGGGAAAGAGAGAGGGGGGAGAAAAATAAAGGAGCAAAAAATTGTACCATAAAGTGTCGGTGTAATTTCAATATGAGATCCGTTAAGAAAAAAGAAAATATACATGTATGAAGAAGAAGAACTAATGGTTAAAACGAATGTCTTCTTTAGTTAAACAATACAAATGAAAGTATCATTCATATATATTTTTTTATACCAATTATAATTCCATACAATGATAAGTGTCGTGGATGCGCACTGTTGAAGAGACTCATACTAGGACGAAACGGCTGTCCAGTTCTTCCAAGTTTTCCATGTTGGTCTAGCTTCAATTGACTCATGATCTCAACTGTTAAAATTACTACAATCTCCACAAAACCCCTTCTGATAAGTGTAATGATTATCAGTTATATAAGGCGGTCTACTTGAATATCAAGGCTATCTGTTCCTGACATCTGGATATTTCAACAAGTTATCTATTTTCTTGTTTGTTTGTTTTAACACATCATTATGCCTATTAGTTGCATTACCTATTTAGATGAGTTTCTGAAAACTGTACAAAGTTTCGTTGTACAAGTTACAAAAGAGCCTAATCAGAGACATCGTGGTTACTGGTAATATGCAGCGAAAAGAATGTACATTATTCACATGTCGATTGACTACTAATATTTAATTGGTAACCACTCAATATTTGTCCTCAGGATCGATCAAGAAATAAGAAATGGGAAACTCGCTGAAATACTTTGTGTTGAGAATTCTTTATTGTATCAAACATATAATGTTGAATAGCGCCGCTAATAATAATAATAATAATAATTCTGATATTCGTTATGGCAACCTTGACAGAAAAACTAAGAAACGTACTAAGTTCCTTTACTATCACAGGATCCTTACAGCTCTTCAGATAATTATGTCTATACAGCTTTTCTGTCAAGCTTGTCATAGCGAAAAACTGTTTAGACATTATTATTATATATAATGAAAATCATGTAATTTATGATATTACATCGATAGAAATGTTACTGAGCACAGATCAAATTGTTACCAGGGGAAATATGAAATGCATTTTAATAATTTTGTTTCGATTCAGTCTTCTATAATTTAAGTAGTAAAATGATATCACAAGTTTATCAATTAGAATTGGATGTATTCACTTGGTATTATTTGCTTGTATTTTCCCATTGTTTTTTAAGACTGTAATTGATGAATCTCTTATTGGCATATGTGCATCATGTGCGGAATGCCTCGATATTGCTTTAAATCACAAATATTATTAGCAGAGATGGATAGTGGCTAGTAGGACTCAGTAGCTAAATGGATAACGTGATGTCGTTTAAAGCGAACGGTACTGGGTTCATGTCTCAAAGTGGATATCAACTCTGAAATGAAGGTACATCTAGTTGACCAGTCCCAAAAAAGAATGATTCGACTGGTAACCACCATCTATCTTTCTTATAGATTTGGATATAGTTTCTGGTTGAATAATATTTTGCTAGATGTGATTTTCATGAAAATAAATTACAAAATACATTTCGCATTATAGATATCATCAGAAGTATAAGAGTATTTACATACTCACTCTTCACAATTCAAAAGTAAAGTACGATGCTATCACGGTAAAAAGATACTTGAACTGTTACCAACGATTCATGGATAATCAGGTCAGTATTTGGTTATAAAGGCAATAGTTTGAAGTTGTTTGAAACGTAATTAGATAGAAACCATAGTTGTCATTGTATTAAGTTATAAAACAACATATTTACTAAGGTACAATCAAAATTAACTATGTTTATCGATATTACACATAAATATTAACATATGATTCGTAAAGAGAACTTGTTTGTATGATTTATATGAATTGTGAAATGATTTCAAAGACTTGCCAGATCAGGTGAATATTTTTTAATGATGTTATGTTCTGTGAATAAGATAGTTTAATTGTAGAGCTTTGATGATCATTTAGGACAATTTTCTCAGTTTCTACCTCTTAATCAATTACCATTATGATCAGACAATACAACTACTATTTCAAACCTTAGTCAATTTGTTTACAATGAACATTGAATTGAATGTTTATTGATGACAGTTTTAGTTGGATTCCAATCCGTGTTGGGTAAAAACAAGTATCTGCTTCTGACAATAGATAAATGGTTACAAAGTCATTCATGAATTTATGGAAGTTAGATATTAACACCGTTAGATCCTGGGTCCGAATCTCATATCTAGGATCATATATGCCCACTGTTGAAAAATCGCAGACTAGGAGAATACAACCATCCCATATTTCCAGGTTTTTAATGGTGGTCTAACTTAATCTAACTCATGAATTCAACTATTAGTATCCGTAGGGGTTTTGTGGAGATTGTAGTAATTAAAACAGTTGAGATCATGAGTCAATTGAAGCTAGACCACCATGGAAAACCTAGAAGCACTGGACGGCCATTTCGTCCTATTGTGAGACTCCTCAGCAATGCTCATCCACTCAACTATTAACATTCTCTAAGAAAAGACAAAGTTGTGTGGAATGAAAGCACAATTTGTTTTTAATTTTTCAATTTCAAGTAAATGTTTTAGTTGTTGACGTGTAAACTGAGAAAACAATTTTCATCTTTCATTATAGATTCTACAATCTATCTGTACATTAAAAATATACCAATTTATTGTAAGTAATATAAGTATAGTCTACTAGTCTCATTGAATTAGTTACATTTGTATAATATATAGATATATATAGATATTGTTTAGGTCAAGCCTGTCAATGTTATATATTCATCTATTTAATCACCATTATTTATGCCAATATCTTCAACGGACCAATTTTGACAAAATAATACCATACTGCTTATATTAGATTAACTATTGACTGTATATATGTTTTAACTTACCATACATATGTTTAAGTATCTAAGGCAAACTATAAATAAAGAGAGGGTGCATTATGTTGTTTCTTATTTTAGACAGAACTATTCTCTTAGTTTTGTTTATTTTGTTTCTTTTTTCTTCTTTGTGTGTGTGTGTGTGTGTGTTTCTATTCTTTCCTCTCTATGATGCACATTTGCTTTTGATAAATGATGTCCAAAAATGTTAACCTCTTTTTTTTTCCTTTTTTTTTCTTTTCACATTGTATTATGTTACTTTGTTCAACTACTTCTCGCTCGCCCTCTCCCTCTCTCTCACTTTCTCTCATTCTCTTTCGCTTGCATCTACATCAACAGTCCTAGTTTCTTGAAAATCATGTCTACATGAATTTGTGCCTACAGGATTAGATATATATAGTTGTGTGTACATGGATATTATTTTTCTTTTGGTGTACGAAACAAATCCTATTATTATTATTATTATTATTATTATTATTATTTTATTATTATTATTATTATTATTATTCTATTATAATGAATCGTTAGAAAACAATCATATAAGAATAGTCGTCTAGGGTGTCTAAAGTTTATTTTGGACCATTTATATAAGCATGTTTCTTTTCGTTTTGTACTCCATTAATTGTGATAGAGTTAATTTTTCATTATTGTATTGAACTACTATAAATATAATTGAGAAAGATTACATTTTAAAAATGCAACTACAATTACTCTCCTATTACGTAATAAATAGATTGAGTTATGATGAATGAGTTTGTTGTTTGTTTTCTTATTGAGTATTGTTCAATATGTGTGCATGTATGTGTATTTACTTATTATGGATGAATTGAACCATTTTAGTATAGGGGTTGTGGAGATCATGAATCGATTGACGTTAGACAACTGTGGGAAACCTGGAAGCACTGGATGGCGGTTTCGTCCCATTGCGGGACTCCTCAGCAGTGCGCATTTCGTGGATTGGTTGATGTTAGACACTAATATCATCAGATGTCAACTCAGTGGTCTAGTAGGTTAAGCGTTTGCGCGTGAGACTGAAGGTTTTGGGTTTGAATCCCGAGAGCGGGATCGTGGATGCGCACTGCTGAGAGGTCCCACAATAGGACGAAACAGCCATCCAGTGCTTTCACGTTTCCAACGGTGGTCTAACATCAATCAGTTCATGATCTCAATCTGAACCATTTCAAATCTTATTAAATGTAAACCAAGTTATATATTATAGCAACTTCCTTACAATCAATTTTGATTATGGTTAATTTTAGTTAAGCCGTTTTATGAACCTATTTAACAGAAAATGTTATTTGAACAGTAATAGTTCTTATGTTTCTTTATACTATTATGATCAATATCTTGTCTGTATAAACGTGTAGGCTCTAGCTAAAATGCAAATATATATCAGAAAGGTTTTTGTGGATATTACAGTAATTTCAATGGTTGGGATCATGAGTCAATTGAAGCTAAACCACTATGAAAAAAACCTGGAAGCACTGGACGGTCGTTTTGTCCTATTGTGGGACTCCTTAGCAGTGCGCATCTACGAGCGCCTAACCACTAGACCTGCATCCAACGGTGTTAGTATCTAACTTCAACTAATCCACGAAATTGAGCGACACATCCGCCATTGTCTTCTTAAATATCACTCGATGATTCATTCTTTTCATCATGTATATATGTAATCGAATCCTATTATTAGCCTTTGATTTGACTAGTTGTATCTTGATTCGATTTGACTATACATTTGTCTCTGTATGTGCTTACATACACATATTCATCTCTCTGCTTTAAATTCGCTTGATGTGTTTATGGCTTAGTAATCTGTGCTATTCACTAATAAACTGTAGTTGCCATTTCTTATTGGCTTTTGATTTCAAACACCGTTGGGGATTTATATAATAACGGTTACGAAGGTGATTGATTAACGAAGCAGAGCTACTACAATTTCATTTTACAAATGAAAACTGTTTATCTTATGGAAATATCTTCACTTTGTTAAGACATATAACATACCATTTTTCTATTTATAGTAAAAATGATGAGCATCAAATGTTGAGTTTACTTGCATTTATGTAGTTGGGCTACAAAAGAATCAAAGATGATTGAGTTTATTCATTGAATATAATTTGTCAGGTATAATCAGGTTAAGTTAATCAAACTAACTGTTATATGGGAGTTCTGAAGATAGTTGAGTTTAAGATCATAAATTGATCTGAGTTAGATAACCGTTGAAAGCCATAAATAAATGAACAGTTGTTTTGTCTTTGTCTGAGACTCTTCAGCAGCACTTATCTACAAACTCGACACTGGGGATCGAACTCGGAAATAAAATAGCAATATTATGTATTAATTAGAGTTGCACACGTAATACATTGGCATTCTCATACAATGTAAATATTTTTTCCATATTAAATTGTTACTTGGTTATATGAAAAATCATTGTAATTATTGTTAATATCTAGCTAATACACAATTATTGCAAACAAACTAATGTAACTGGTACATTTGTTACCAATTTTATGATTAACTTTCATGTTATTAGACATGAAGAACTCTCCAGTGTTTGTTGTATCCATGTCAATATTATAAAAAATAACCATTACTTTAAAAAATTCTATTAACAATATCATTTTTCAAACATTGAATGGTTTATGATCGAGATCGTGAACCGATTGATATTAGACTACCATTGGAAATCTGGAAGTGCTGGGTGTTCATTTCATCCTATTATAGGACTCCTCAGCAGTGTGGATGCATCCACGAACCCGCTAGCGGTACTCGAGTCCAGGATCTTCGGTCTCGCGCGTGAAAGTCTATCCCCTAAACCACTGAGCCGGCATCAAACGGTGTTAATGTTTAACCTCAACCAATCCACGAAATTGCGCAAGCATCTTCTATTGTACTCAGGTAGATACCTGTCTATATATGACATGAAGTAGCTCCACTGGTCACAGCTTCTCACTAGAACACCGAAAATTCCTCCACGAAGCTAGTCACTGTTGAGCACACGATAATTATCAGTATAGGGTTGTGAAGTTTGTTAAGTTTTTGATTGCGATCCTTAATCGATTAATATTAGATTACCGTTGAAAACCTGAAATTACTGAAGGACCATTTCATCCTATTGTAGGACTCATCATCAGTGCATATTTACGATCCCGCCCACTAGATTCAAACCTAGGATCTTCAGTTTCGCGCGTGAACACGATCACAATCATAGATGTAATAATTTTCACAACCACTTAATGATAATTAAGTAGTTTAGTTGAAAGTAACTCTTGATTGACGAAATCATCTTGAAATTTAATTTTCAATGATCATTGTTTTAGCAAATATAGATGATACTTCAAGTATATCAGAAATCATAATCAACTCATAAGGGTACTTGTAATTATCAATTTGTTAATTTGTATTAACATTCATTATAATTTTAGTAAATGTAAATAGTTATCTTCCATATATATAAGTATACAGGGATATAAGGTGTATCCAAGGCATCTAAGTCAAATAAATTCCTTAGTAAATTTGAGAGCGTTTATTTGTTTGATGTATATACATATATCACTGATTGAAATCATGAGTCAATTGAAGCTAGACCACCATGAAAAACCTGAAAGCACTGGACGGCCGTTTCGTCCTAGTATGGGACTCTTCAGCAATGTCTTTCATAAACTTGAATAAATGAAATCATTAATCAATATAAGTTTTGTCATTCATTCGGTGTAAATCTTGATTTTGAAGTGTTGAATGTAATTATAACAGATATTTTGATGTATGATTTCATATGTATTTATACTGGTATTATATATGAATTAATGTTACTGAAGTTCGAATACTGAATATGATATAAAAATAACTCAATTGCAAAACATCAAAATACACATGTTACAGATATGTAGTTGTCTCTGAGTGTCTGATCAGCAATTAGTGCTTATAAACTTTGTATATGTTCAATGATTGATGTAACCAAGGAACACTACACAGTCATTATTGAATGATTACTGATAAATTTGTAATAAACATGTGGAGTTTCTAATTCAGCAAATATCTTAGTTTTGATAGGAATCGTTTATAATGAAAGGAATATTCACAGTCTTACAGGAGGTCGTTCGCGGCCCAGATAGCCCAGTAGTAACGTCTCTGACTGTGAAGCTGGGTAACACGGGATCGAATCCGTCAGGGAGTACCTGTTTTCTCAAGATTACAAGTACACCTTGTTGACGAGTGCGAAATAACACGAAACGTGGGTCCAGGGTTTCCTGTTGACTACCTCCAACTATCATCTATCTCAACATACAGCATGCAATGTTGAGTCAGTTAGATTAGTGGCTACATTGAAACTTAGTCTATGACATTCGATCTGCACTAAGAAGAATTTGACACATATGACATTGATCATCACCCAGTGATCAATTAATTATGGGCACTATTATCTTTATGTAGTAAAAAACTACTGTTAAAGGTTTAACACTAGTATCTATATTGAAAGTATAGATTACGTCCAATGATCATAACATTCAAATGAATTTGTTTATAGTAGTAAACATACCAATAAGTGTTCTAAATAGAATGAAATAGTGTTGGAAGCACAAGGCGACCGTTTCGTTCTAGTATGATATTCCTCAGCAATGCGCATCCACCACCCCACATGTGAGGCTTGATCCCGAGACTTTTGATCTTGCTTACGAACACTTAAACTCTAGATAACTGAACTGGTGTTAATATCTAACTTTATTCAATTCACATTTATTTGATTGTTATCATATAAATTATATTTACTTGGTGTTGTTTTATTTATATATTCCCATTGTTATTTAGGACTTCAAATGATTAATTTCTTGTTGGCATATGTCCATCCTATGCGGATTACCTCAATATAGCCTTAGGTCACAAGCTTTTTAAGTAAAGATCGGTAGTGGTTAGCAGTGAAATCCAATTTGACACGTGTTTCGTCCCATTTAGGACTCGTCAGCTAGATGTACCCGTATCACAGAGTTGATGGCCCTTGAAGCCTATGGTACTGGGTTCGTGTCCCAGAATGAATATCAGTTGTAGAATGCAGGCACATCCAGTTGATGAGTCACGAATAGGACGAAACATGCGTGTGAAACTGGATTCCATTGCTAGTCACTATCCATCTTTGTTCATATAATTTATGTTTAAAATTTTCTTTATAACCTTAAACTGTTTAAAAGATGATAAAAATGCTTAAAATTATAATCATTATTATCTAAATGATTATCATTTTAATATTTCTGTTTGTTTCGTTTAGTTTCAATGACATAATATACCGATGGAACATGTTATAAATGACGATAAACTTCTCTTTCTTTTTTCCCTCCTTTTTTATCTTGATAAAGTGTAATAAATAGGTAGTGATTATGGTAGCAATTAAAATAAACGTTATCTATTCATTATTGTTTATAAAGCAATATCTAGGCAATATGCACAATGTACATTTATGCTAATAAGAGATTGATCAATGACAATACCAAAAAACATCAATAAAGAAGATTCAAGTAAATGTATATCAAGTGAATTTAAACTTCACCCCGATTGTACAAGCAAGTGGATATTAGGATTTAGTAGCTAAGTGGATAATACAATGACATTTGAAGAGAACGGTAGTGTGCAAGGGTTCGAGTCCCGAAGTGAACATCAACTCTAAGATGCAGGTACATCCAGCTGACGAGTCCCAAATAGGACGAAACACGTGTCAAACTGGACTCCATTGATAACCACTATCCATCTTTGCTTATAATGCATGTAAATTAAGGCTGTATCAAGGCGATACACACAGGATGCATATATGTCAAAAAGCGACTGATCAATTACAGTCATGATCATATTTTTCGGAGGGACAATATAGAGAATATTAAAAAGACTTCATGTTCGAACTATTTCTTATGCATTAAGATAGTACTTTAATCAGTTAACAGTTCTCTATGCAAAATACTTCATATCTATTAGCTAGACACTATCAGCAACAACCTACTGTAGGAAAAAACAAACCATATTCCAGCAGAGAAAGAAATTAGGAACAAGCGCCGGAAGTGGATAGAACACATATTGAGGAAAGCACCCAACTCTGTCATAAGGCAAGCCCTCACTTGGAATCCTTAAGGTCAGAGGAAAAGAGAACGGACAAAGAACACATTATGCCGAGAAATTGAGACAGACAAGAGAAGGATGAACAAAGATTGGATAAAACTAGAAAGGAATTATTTAAAAATTCTGGGTTATCATTTGTGTAATCACTTAATGATATTCTTTTAATGCTTTTTTTCTTTGACATTTCAATGAGTTAGATCATAACTAATAAGAAGAATATGATAACTAGTTCATGAAAATATTAATGATTCTATAAATTATTATCATCATATCACTTATATTTGTTAGTATAAAATAAACTGTAACATTCAATCAGCTTCATGAATTTATTTCTCATTAGTATATTTCAATAGGTCAACTTTGGCCTGTTCGTGCTGTGCATCACTGATTCACACAATCATTGATCGGAATAACTATACATATGACATGAATGTGTATATGAATGGTGCGAATGGTTCACTAGGGGGCTTGGTACTTGTGTGGTTGCACCACAGGATTGAGCTGTACTATTCAGATTGTAGCGTTAAAGCCTATATGGTGTCTGGTTCTCCTGTGAAGCTGGATTGAGCTGTACTGCTTGGGTTATAAAATTTAAGCCTGGGTGGTGTCGTGCTCTTCTGTTAAACAGGATTGAGCTGTATTGTTTGGGTTGTCATGTGAAAGTCTGAATGGTATCTGGTTTTCCTGAAAACCAATGTAAAATTACGATAGTCCACAAGCTATAACTATAATATCTCAGTGAAATGAAAACATATTTACATTGTGAAGTAAAACATATTCTCAGTATGAGATTGTGGAGATTATTAAGTTTTTGATTAAAATCATCAATTGGTTGGTGTTAAACCACTCTTGAAAACATGGAAGCACTGGACAGCCACTTCTTCGTATTGTGAGATTCATCAGCAATTTGTATACACGATTGCTCACGTAGGACTCGAACCCATCGATCGATTTATGATCTCAATCACAAATGCAACAATCTTCACAAGACTATACTGATATATACATAATTGTTGACCTGTAAATTATTTTAAATAAACGCAATTTTATGAATAATCTATACAGTTGATTTCTACTACAACATTATAAAAAAATTCTTTTTGGGAAAAAAGCATACCAGTTACATTTCGTTGTTATCTCATCAGTTTAATTTGAAGTAACAATTGTAAACAGTGGTGTGTGCTACCGATTTTCATAGATAGGTCCTGTGTTCGCTAAGGCTCAGTGGTCTTGTTGGTTAAGCGTCTGACGCGAGACCGATAGGTCCTGGGTTCGAATCTCGCGAGTTACGGGATGGTGGATGCGCACTGCTGAGGAGTCCCACAATAGGACGAAACGGCCGTCCAGTGCTCCCAAGTTTTCCATGGTGGTTTAACTTCAATTGACTCATGATTTCAATCAGTGAAATTTCTAAAATCTCGACAAAACCCCTTCTGATAATAAGTAGTATGTAACATCAGTCGAAAGTTCTTCAAAAACACCCTAAATCACACTAGTTGTAATAAGTGTTTATCAGCAAAACATTATTTATTAATTTACTTATTATATATTAAACAAAAGACTTAAGAAATCCTTAAGTATAGGACATTCGAGAACTACGTGATTCATAAGGTAGTCTGTGATAAGATTGAGGAGTGTTGCATAAAAAAAACTATTAAACAAATTTAATTGACATAGTTGAAACGAAAATTGTCTTTATTGAGAAGTTTTCTTTAATATTTAATAAGTTAATGGATGTATTGCATTATTTCAATTAAATATATGTACCCTATGAATGAGGGGTGAATATACTGCCAGCAGTTCATCTCTTCTATTTTGCGACTGTGAAACGTGGCCAATAAGATTAGAAGATATTCGTAAGTCCCTAGTATTTGATCACGGATGTCTTAGAAATATTGCTCGTATCTGCTTGGATCACCGAGTAAGTGATAGTGACGTTAGATGCGGGGTACTAGGAAATGGTGTTAAATCAGTTAATGAGGTTGTGGATCTTCATCGACTAAGATGCTTGAGCCACGTATTACATATGCCTGAATACCGATTATCATGACGTGTAGTGCTAATTAGTGTTGGAAATGGTTGGAAGAAAGTTAGTGACATTCAAACCAAAAAGTCACTAACTTCTAGTCTGAGCTATGTTGTTAGATGCAGAATACTTGACGGGGGTCCACGTGACTATCGTAATCAATGGTGGAAGAGTTTTGGTGACATGGCTCAGAATCGATCACAATGGCGTAGGTGTATACACTCTTTGTCTTCCCTTAAACTATGAGATTAAAATTGCCTTTTATCTTTCTTTCTATGAACTAATTCTTTCTTCTTGTACTATACTTTTATATGCAATCTTTCTTTTATATATTATCACTATTGAATTAACTACTTCTATGAATTTGGTGATGATCTTGTTGTACTAATGAAGTGTTGCAATTTGAATCGATTCATATACGTGCCTGGTCGTACATTGTAACTGAATAACTGACCTCATCAATATGAGGCCTATATACGTATAGTTCATAGGTATAAACTTACAAATTGATAATCTTTATTGATTAAATGTTTGTCATAATAGATTTGCCGAATTATTATACTTCTCACCTTTGATTATATATTCGACTATGGTATGAATGTAAGTAATTTTGACCTTTTCAACTAAAGTTATTCTCATTATTTTGTATTAACGTTTACAAATAATTTACATGATTGACGTTGATATGAGTTAACCATTGAAAACTATGCTCAAATAAGCATGTATCATTACTTTATAGTTTAAACTAGAATTATCAATCTTTCATAATCAGAGTTTATTGTTCAATAAGAATAACTTTCCCTAACCTAAATGTGATTTAATATTTCCTTTAGACAAACTATGTTATTTCAATAGTTGAAATCATGAGTTATTTGAAGCTAGAACACCATGGAAAACCTGGAAACACTAGACGGCGGTTCCGTTCTAGTATGGGACTCCTCAGCATTGGTTGAAGTTAGACACTAACACCGTTGGATACCGGCTCAGTGGTCTAATGGTTAGGCGTTCGCGCGCGAGACTGGGTTCGAATCTTGCGGGGGGAGGGATCGTGGATGCACACCACTGAGGAGTCCCATGCCATCATTGAAGACCTAGAGGCACTGGACGGCCGTTTCTTCCTGCTACGGGGCTACTTAGCAGTGCGTATCTACGACCCCACACCAAAGGTACTCGAACCCAAGGCCTTCGGTCTCGCGCGCGAACGGTTATTCCCTTGAGCAAGTGAGCCGACATCCAATGGTGTTAATGTCTAACTTCAACCAAATTACGACCATCTTCCATTGTATCGAGGTAGATACCTGTCTCTACCCAACACGGATTGATTGAGGTTAAACATTAACACCGTTCGATGCCCACTCAGCGGTCTGGAGATTAAGCCTTCGGCCGTCCAGTGTTTCCAGGCTTTCAGTGATGGTCTAACATCAGTCGAAAACCTGAAATGAGTGTTTTTTTCTTTTCTTTCTTTATGTTTCTAGCATGATTTTCATTCTGAATTATATAACTTTTATTTGATCGGTACTTTTACGATGGAATATATGAAATAGAAAAGAGGAATGCCAAAGAACACAATACATTCGGAATTAGAAGCAGACATGAAAAGGATGAATAGCATCTGGAAATAACTAGAAAGGATTACCCAGGACAAGGTTAGATGAAGAATGTTAGTAGGCGGCCTATGCTCTTCCACGAAACGTAACAGTCATAAATAAGTAAGTGACATGAAATATCTAATTATAATTTCTTATTAGGATAATTCATAGTCTTACAAAATTAATTCTTATACCATAAAAGGATAATAACTAATTAAGAATGATTTTTCTGAAGAATTCATCACAGGAAGCGACAAATATTCAATCCCTTCGTTTGTTTGTTTTTTTTCAGAAGCGGCTTCTTTGTTAATCAGAAGAAATAAATATGAAATCAAGTTTTAAAAAAGATTATCATCATCAGTTTGATAGTTAACTTTTTCTCTTTGACACTAGGGATTTGAAAAAATGAATTAAAGAATTAGTTATACTTTACAAGTATAGAAAAAACTAATTTTAGAACCATGATAAGAAAGAAATCAGCATGAAAACTCTATTCTCTAATTTACTTACTTACTTCCGGCTGTTAGTCTCAGTCCTGAGCTTTCCTTTCTAGTTCTATACAATTGTTGTTCATTCTTCTCTTGTCTGTCTCCATTACTCGGAGTAATGTGTTCTTTGTTCGACCTCTTTTCCTTTGGCCTTGAAGATTCCAAGTGTGGGCTTGCCTTGTGACATAGTTGGATGCTTTCCTCTATGTATTCTATGCACTTCCAGCGATTCTTCCTGGTTTCTTCCTCTGCTGGAATATGGTTTGTTTTTTCCTACAGTAGGTTGTTGCTGATAGTGTCCAGCTAATGGATACGAAATATTTTGCGTAGTCAGCTGTTAATAAACACTTGTATCTCCTGGATGATTGCTTTCATATTTCTCCAGGTTTCCGCCCGATATGGTAGAACTATCTTGATATTTGTATTGAAAATTTTGACTTTGGTATTGTTTGACAGTTGTTTTGATTCCCAGATATTTTTCAATTGTAAATATGTTACACTTGCTTTACCGATCTGCACCTTCACATCTGCATCAGATCTATTGTGTTCATCAATGATGCTTCCCAGTTATGTAAAGATTTTTTATGTCCTCCAAAGCTTTTCCATCAAGTGTGATTTGATTGGTGCATATTATGTTGTATCGAAGAATCTTACTTTTTCCTTTGTATCTACTGAGGCCTACTGCTATTGAAATTGTTTCTACACTGGTCGTCTTCTCCTGAATTTATTGTTGTGTATTCAATAGAAGAGCCGACATTTTCTAATTCATTTATATTTTATTTTTAACTATATTTTTAATATTTGATTTTGGATAAAAGAAGGAACATTAGATGAAGAGAGAGAGAGAGAGGGGGAGAGAGAGAAAGTATTCTCCATTTCTTTGTAAATCTATTTATTGCATTTGACTAAATATACATATATCTATCTAGTTACTAATGTATACAGGTTAATGAGATGTATAAAAAAATCAATAAAGAATTTATAGAATTCTATATAAAGAATATTTACAATTTTATTACCTTTTTCCTGTTTAATGAACTGGGTACCTTTTTTTGTAAATTTTATTTTTACGCTGGGAGGGGGGGCGAGGGGAATTTAATATTTAATCAATAAACCAGTTCAAAACTTTATTATGCATTTTGTTAATAATCAATGCTATTTACAAGAATATATCCAAAATATTATTATTATGATGAATATGATCTCCAACTAGAGCCCCTCTGAGACTACTGTTGGTCCCAAGGCTGGATAAAGGAGGAGGGTTGGACATGAAGTTAGCAACTCCATTCTAGAATTAATAAATTTTACACAATTGTAGCTAGAATAGTTTATTAACATAATAAATTAGTCAACTAATGTTTATCAATTATAATGTTAGTCATCTAGAACGTGAAGTTGTAGGTTGAACAAGATCATATAATTTTGAGATGGTGAAGAAGATTTGTAATTCAAGTGAATAATTTTGATGGAGTTATGTTCTTTGAGTTCGATGATCTGATTGTAGAGTTTTCGTTGTTCTTCTGAACGACATCCTCAACACAAACTTCTGGTAGAAGTGAAGTATTCGAATTTCTCCACATACGGCTCTCAGCTTGTCCTGTAGACTTCGATGTTGATTGGTTCTTGTTGACCTTAAACTTGTCATTGTTTGCTTTGAAGTTTACAGAACAAGCTATGAGCCATATGTGGAGAAATTCGAATACTTCACTTCTATCTAAAATTAGTGCTGATGATGTCGTTCAGAAGAACAATCAAAACTCCACGACCAGCTCAACGAACAAACCTCCATGAAGATCATATACAGATTGCAATAGCTTAATGCATGAACGAAATGACTGTAGATGGACGTTTTTAAGACATTTGATATTTGTTAGATAATATATAAAAACAGGATTATTTTCTATACCTATTTATTGTTTGAATTGTAGTTTGTAATGTACTAAAAATGATTTCGTTTGGAGCAAAATTTTCCAAAAAAAATTACTGAAGACAATGGTGGATATGTCGCTCAATTTCGTGGATTAGTTGAAGTTAGGCATCAACACCATTGGATGCCAAATCAGTGGTCTAGTGGTTATGTGCTCGCGCGCGAAACCAGTAGGTCGTGGGTTCGAATCTCACAGGGGGCGAGGTCGTGGATGCTCACTGCTGAGGAGTCCCACAATAGGACGAAACGGCCGTCCAGTGCTTCCAGGTTTTTGATGGTGGTCTAGCTTCAACTGACTCATGATCTTAAGTGTGTATGTTTACTAGAATGTTGTTACCATACGTTGTGATCATATAAAGTTCACTTAATAGTTTTAAATATATAGTTACAGAATGGAGAACGTGATATAATTATTATTAGCATAGGGCTTTTGTGGGGATTGTTTCAAAGGTAAAATTGAGGTTTCATAATAATCAAATCACATTTGAAAAGCAGAAAGCTTTAGATAAATGTTTCTTCCTAGTATGAGATTTCTTAACATATACGTCTTGCATACACGATTTCATCATCAGCGTTGAATTCAGCCATATGGAATGAAAAAAAGTTATCCACTACGTAAAATAGGAATTAGTCGCTGATTATCGAAAATGGATTGAACTCAGACATATGTACCACTAGATCTCGGTCAAGTGGTCTAATAGTTAAGGCACTTGCGCACAATACCGCTTATCCTGAGTTTGGTATTGTTGGAATTGTAAATACACAGTGAAAAAGTGATATACTATAATTAAAAATCTGTCAAAGGCCTGGAGGTTTCCAGTAGTTGTTTACATAAGATCGGTAAGTAATGTAAATTGAAAAGATATATAGTTGTTAAGATAAAGAGTTAGTGTATGTTGTTATTCTGAAAGCAAATATATAGAGTACGTATAATGAATGTGCTACGTTTAAAGCCATTACGAGTTCACTTAATTGGCGAACGAGAACAAAACTCGCCGACCAAAGATCAGTAAGCTAGCTATTGATGCGTCCCAGCCATGCTAACTAGACGGCGAAGTCCAAGCTTGGAATGGGAGGTATATTCTGCAAAACAGCCAGAAACGAGCGATAACAACAAACACAATCCAAAACATATGTATATATGCAGTGCGAAAACCGTCCTTGAGGAGAGTTACCAAATAGCATACTAAAAGACTCAACGGACCAATAGCATTTAAATATTTCCCAGTGTGAAATATGACATGAAGATGACAAGAGCGCTTTTGGTGCGAAAATAAATTCAAATTTTCTAAATAAAATTACAAAATTAGGTTCTTTCCCAAGTGAGTTCTGGGGATCTAACGTCTCCAACAGAATGATAATCTATGGTTCTAAGCAGAAACTTTTTTTACAGTAGGAATAAAATGAATTAACTTAAAATGGGAACATTTTTTCCCATAAAACTGTTATTATTTTATCCAAAGTATCCAAATAATAATGACGATTATCACTAAAGCTCGTTGAATACCAGTTCAGTGGTCTAGAGGTTAAGCGTTTACGTGCCAGACAAAAGGTCCTAGGTTCAAATTCGGCTTACTAGATGGTGGTTGTGCACTATTGAGGAGTCTCACATCTGAATGAACGGGCCGTTCAGGGCTTTGAGGTTCTCAATGATGGTCTTACATCAATCAATTCATGATCTCAATCAAAATAAGTGTTAATTTTACAAAAGATCATTCAGTCTTTATTTACATGCAAACAAAATATTGTGAAGTAATTAATAGGTATACTCTAATTGACATCCGCTTTTATAACACTATCAGTGAAACAATTATCCTATCAACCTCTCATATTAACATTAAAAATTAGAAATGTTTGTAGTTTATGAACTGAAACTATCGTCGAGATGACATCTTATGGTTTACGTATTAATTTCAACCAGGTGAAGATAATGGATAATCATCTCACGATGTCTTTCATAGAGACTGACCCACACTATAAGTAATTTAACCTCACTGATGACAATTTCTAACTAGAATTCTTGTGTCATGGGTGAGCACTTTCAATGTGTACCGTGCAAGAACTACACAGCTATAGAGTATTTCTTTGTTTTCAATGATTGTCTATCTAAGATCGATCTGTGATGTAGACCATGAGATAGTTGATAAACGAAACCATATAAAAACATTTTAAAAAACTATTTGAAGCATACTGATAAAGATTAAATAAAGGGATTCCCTAATGAAGAGATACACATGACTTTAAGCTGAATGGTTTAATCAGGAGGTGCTTCGTAACGTCAAGAATAATAAAGTGTAATGTCATATTTTTAAGGTAGTTCAGATGATGAAGCTTATTCACTGTAGGCTATGAAATATATTTTATCAAACTTTTAGATATATCATCGTGAAAACTGATTTGAATAGAAATTGATCCTATATGTTTTGTCATTTACAACTGTCCATCAATATATCCGTAATTTTGATGGAGTTTTTTGCTCTTTGAGCTAAATGGTTTGATTGTAGAGCTTTCATCTTTCTTTATGATGTCGTTCAGAAGAACGATGAAAGCTCCACAACCAAACCATCCAGCTCAGAGAACAAAACTCCATCAAAATCATCCACCTGAGCTACAAATCTTCTTCACCATCTCAATATCTGTCATTGTAAGATACTCAGTATCAATTGGCCGGATATCATCAGCAACAGCCTACTATGGGAAAGAACAAATCACCTTTTAGTTGAAGAGGAACTTAGGAAAAGACGATGGAAATGGATAGGACATACATTATGGAAATCATCGAAATGCATCACGAGACAAGTACTAACTTGGAATACTGACGAGAAGCTGAACAGTGGAAGGCCAAGTAACACATTAAGTCGAGAAATCGAATTAGATATGAAAAGGATGTATAAGAACTGGAAGGAGCTGTAAAGGATTGCTTGGGACGGTGTTGGATGGAGAGTGCTGATGGGCGGCTAATGCTCCTCCACAAGAGGTAACTGGTGTAAGTAAGTAATATCTGTAATTAAACTACATTGATGAATATTATGAACATCATTAAAAGTGATTTTGTAACTCTGTAAAACGATCTCTTTGTAAATCGAAATAAAATGCAAAAAGAAAAGAAAAATGCCTTAAGACAATAAATAAATAAGAGTTACATTTCATCTACAAATTGCTTTATCTTTACGATTCGAGATTTAATTTATTAATTTTCGTAACTCACCATTGATACTGAAACGTATTTCCCCACCACCACCACCACCACCACCACCGCCATACTGACACCAAACTTATATTCATTTAAGGGAAAGATAGCTAGGTGACTGGATAAACTTGTCTAGAAATAATGAACCTAGGAATGATCTTAGTTTATACTAGTCAACATAGAACTATTTACAAAAGGGTAACAGTTAATGGTCAAGATTTGAATAAACTCAGCAAAGCATCACTTAAAAAAGAAAGATCATAATACTGAAGTATTCATTTGTCCACTGATCGTATATATATAAGATTAGGATATTTCGATTGATAAATCGCCATCTAGTAACCAATGTATTATTTGTTCAGTGTTTGTTATTGATCGGATTCTATTGATTATATGACACAATGTGGTTATTTATTCAATTCATTTAATAATATTGCATAAAATATACTTTGAATATTACATAGTTGAAGTGAATGACAACTAGATAGATATAACACTAGGTTTCTCCTTTTCATAGTCGAATATTGAGAAATTTTAATTGTTATATCCTTATGCCAGAATAATTATATTACACGTGATACGACTGCCAATTAGAGACATCGACTTATATGATGACCAGACTAATGATTCGTAAACCTGTATGATTAGCCGAGAGTTCTTATTACTTACTTACTTACGCCTGCTACTCTTCGTGAAGGAGCATAGGCCGCTCTCACAAGCATTCTCCATCCAACCCTGTCCTAGGCAGTCCTTTCTACCTCCTTCCAATTCTTATTCATCCTTTTCATATATGATTCTATTTACCGACTTAATGTGTTGCTTGGCCTCTTTCTTTTCCGCTTCCCTTCAGGATTCCAAGTTAGGGCTTGTCTCGTGATGCAGCTTGACGATTTGCGTAATGTATCTTCTATCCATTCTTATTGGTTCTCTGAAATAGCAGCTTCTCTTCTAACACAGCCAGTTCAGTTCAGAACGTCAACATCAGCCTTTACGAAACGAATCATATATTTTAGACATATTAGGTTTATCTACAAACAAACCAGACTGCATCATACCATACCATAATAATTAGACAAAATCAAGCCACAAAAAAAGTTCCTGTGATTATGACAGAGATGGTTATTAATAAATTGGAAATATCATAAGATTCGTAAATCGTATGATCATAGTCTAAAGGTCAACTAAAAGCTTATAATGAAAGGAATATGAATATCTACATATATAATATAGTTACTTAATAGTTATACAATAAGAATATATGTATAATATTAGTCCATAAGTAATTCCTAACGGTTACCATTCATTTGTTCTTGTCTAGATATAACAGGAATAGTTACTAATAACTTTTGTTGATTACTTCATGATTTTCTTCTAGCACGGGACTCTTCAGCAGTGCGCATCCACGATTCTGCCCCTCGCGAGATTGGAACTCAGGACCTAATCAGTTTCGCGCCAGGTGCTTATTATTATAAAGATGACTAGTTGGATACAAACATCATGTTCACTAGTCTCATCATAGAAAAATATAATTTACATAAGTATAAATTTATGGAGTATTTAAAGCACATTAAACCATGAATAGATGGATAATGTTTAGCAGTGAAATCTAGAACATTTTGTTTTGAACTCAAATCCATAGTGAACATCAACTCTGGGATGTAAGTACATCCAACTGACGATGAAACACGCACCAAACTACATTCCACTGCTAGTCACTATCCATTTTTGGTTATAAAGCTAGTGACTTAATGCCATATCGAGGCAACTCGTACAAAATGCACATATACCAATAAGAGAATGATCAATTACAGTCTTAAACAACAATTGAAAGATACAAGTAAAACAATAACACCAAGTGAATTTAAACGATGAATAGTTCATAAACAAACCAACAGAAAAAATCAATCAATAAAAGTCTCCTAACTTTTTTGATAGTCATTTCTTCACTTGTTGTTAACAGACGGTTTTATTCAATCTAATTTATAGAAGAAAAAAATAAAACATTTTGTGTCTAAGTTACAAGCTATACTACTTAAAAAAGAAAACTGCTTATATTCAAGCATACTTTTATTGAGATCATGAATCGATTGATGTTAGACCACCATTGAAAACCTGGAAGCACTGGACAGCCATTTCCTCCTACTGTGGGGCTCCTCAGCAGTGCGCAACTAAGATCCCGCTCGAGGGATTCGAACTCAGAGCCTTCAGTCTTTTGTGCGAACGCTTAACTTACTGGACCACTGAGCCGGCATTCAATAGTGTTAATGTCTAACCTCAACTAATCCACGAAGTTGCGCGACCATCTTCCATTGTACTGTTTCTACCGGCTCAGTGGTCTAGTAGGTTAAGCGTTCGCGCACTGAGACTTAAGGCCCTGTATTCGAATCCCGTGAGAGGGATCGTGAATGCGCACTGTTGAGGTGTCCCACAGTAGGACGAAACGGCCGTCCAGTGTTCCTAGATATAATTCAGTTTATTTATCAACTGTTAACTTGATCTTTAGCCAATCATTACTCATTTCATCTAATGTTAAAGGATTACAAAGAATTTTCATTCATTGAATGTTTCATATACAAAGTGTAAATGATCATCAATGATGTTCCTTAGTAGAGATAAAAGTGTAAAAGTTATCTTTCAGTAATATAGAATATATTCTCGAACAAGTTGTGAAATTTAATTTTAAATGTTAACAGTATGTATATTCTATTAATAAGAATCATACATGTTGTTTAAAAGCTCTCTGTAGATATAAGTAATTTGCTTAATTAGTTACTTACTTACGCCTGCTACTCTTCGTGAAGGAGCATAGGCCGCCCTCGCCAGCATTCTCCATCCAACCATGTCCTGGGCAATTCTTTACAGCTCTTACCAGTTCTTATACATCCTTTTCATATCTGATTCTATTTACCGACTTAATGTGTTGCTTGGCCTTCCACTTTTCCGCTTCCCTTCATGATTCCAAGTTAGTGCTTGTCTCGTGATGCAGTTTGATGTTTTTGCATCATGCATATCCTATCCATTTCCATCATCTTTTTCTAATTTCTTCTTCATCTGGAAGCTAGTTTGTTCTCTCCCACGAAACGCTGTTGCTGATGGTATCCGGCCAATGGATGCTGAGTATCTT
Source organism: Schistosoma guineensis (assembly GCA_944470375.2). Lineage (NCBI taxonomy): Eukaryota > Metazoa > Platyhelminthes > Trematoda > Strigeidida > Schistosomatidae > Schistosoma > Schistosoma guineensis. Next base: position 3,999,182 of record OX103890.1, on the reverse strand, counting down.
GAGTAGACAACTATTTATAATTACTTGTACCTTCTTGATGATGATTGTAGTAGTTCTCAAAGTTTCAGCTCCGTACAGTAGAAGTGACTGTCTTGACGTTCGTATTGAAGATTGTGACTTTGATATTGGTTGATAGACGGTTGTTTTGAGTTGCATATGTTGTTCAATTGTAGGAATGTGGCCCTTGCTTTGCCAATCCTCGCCTTGACGTCTGCATCTGAACCTCCTTGTTCATCGATGATGCTTTACAGGTATGTGAAGGAATCTACATCTTGCAGAGTTTCGCCACCAAGAGTGATTGGATTGCTGTTCTCCGTTTTGAATTTGAGGACCTTAGTTTTCCCCTTGTGTATGTTGAGGCCTACTGATGCAGAGACTGCTGCTACACTGGTTGTCTTCATCTGCATTTGTTCGTGTGTATGAGATAGAATGACCAACTCATTTGCGAAATCCAAATCTTCTGATTGATTCTGAGCTTTCCATTGTATTCCGTGTTTTCCCTCAGATATCGAAGTTTTCATTATCCGGTCGACCATTAGAAAAAAGAGGAAGTGTGAGAGTAAACAGCCTTGTCTGATTCCGGTCCTTACTTGGAATGCATCTGTCAGCTATCCTCCATTCACCGCTTTGCACTGTAGTCCGTCGTATGAGATCCAGATAATGTTGACAATCTTCTCAGGATTTCCATAGTGTCGAAGATGTTTCCATAATGCTCTCTTATCTACACTGTCAAACGACTTCTCATAGTCAATAGTGTTGATGTATAGTGACCAGTTCCACTAAACTAATTGTTCGACGATGATCCCTAGTGTCTCAATTTAATCTGTTCACAACCAATCCTTACGGAATCCAGTCTAGATATAAGTAAATAATAATGAGAAAAGGATATAGATTTGAAGTTATAAATGATGAAATGATTGTGGAAATTTAGGAAAAAAAACTATGAATGAATCAATCAGATATTAGATAATTAAATATGAATTTAGGCATTAAATTCATTCATCCCGTTTAACTAAATAGCCTTATAACATTTTATCTAATGTCAGTTCGTGATACAAACCTTAACTGTCAACTGTGAATTATAATTTGAATTTCTCACATTAGTTTATAACTTTCATTTAGTTCTAGTTAGTAGATGGACGTTTTCAAAGTCATTTTAGCGTCTATCCAAAATTGTCCACAAATAAATAACATGGATTGACTATACAGTACAATTTTGTTACTAATATTCAATACAAATGGTTTATTGTCACCATTTATTTGACTCTAATTAGATCAGATGATAATCGTTATTGAAATATACACCCTGGCTACTCTCAACTATAATTAACTACTTAAATCTCTTTAATGGATGATGGAATTGAATAAGGGAAATGCTTAAATGTAGTGTGAATATATATATTTCAATGGTTAAGATCAGGAGTCATTTGAAGCTAGACCACCATGGAAAATCTGGAAGCACTGCATAGCTGTTTCGCCCTATTGTGGGACTCCTCGTCAGTGCGTGTTCACAACCTCTCCCTCTGTGAGAGTCGGACACAGGACCTACTGCTTTCGTGCACGAACACTTAACCACTAGACCACTGAGCTGGCATCCAACGGTGTTAATGTCTAACTTCAACTAATCCACGAAATTGAGCGACACTTCCACCATTGCCTTCAGTGAGTTGACATCTCACAACAGACCTGGTTGAACTCCACTTAATCATTCATCCAGAAAAATAGTCAAAGAATCGAAGTGAAGAAATTGAAGTGAAGAGAGCGAAGTAAAACGAAATGACACTTAGTGAAGAAGGTGAATGAACCAAGTCTACCACATCATCTCATTTCATTTCACTCTGTCTTTTTCACTTTGTTCGCTTCGGTTCTCTGATCTAATTGGAGTCAGATTTTGACCAGTCAAATGTGTGAAAGATAATGTAACTGCATAATTTGACAGAAGAATTCACAAATACATTCAATAAAGAACAATATTTTAAAGTGAAATATTGAATGATCCTACTTAATACTGCTACTCACTCCCGTTACTCCTGGGCAATCCTTTCTAGCTCTTACCGGTTGTTTTTCATTCCTTTCATATCTGATTCTATTTATCGATGTAATGTGTTGCTTGCCTTCCACTTTTCCGCTTCCCTTCATGATTCCAAGTTAGTGTTTGTCTCGTGATGCAGTTTGATGATTTCCATAATGTATGTCCTATCCATTTCCGTCATCTTTTCCTAATTTCCTCTTTATCTGGAAGCTGGTTTGTTCTTATCCACAAAAGGCTGTTGCTGATGGTATCCGGCCAAAGGATGTTGAGTATCTTTCGTAGTATTTATATTATAATATGTTTTTATGGAAACAGTAACTATAGCATTCACCAGTTGACATCTATTTATCAAACCTAGGCTATCGAAAAATATTGTGCTTATTGAGAGAATTACAAATACTGATTGGATCCAGTAATATATTAGATAATCTGTGTGATCACAAATATATTGTTATGGCTTATTAATGAGGTCCAATGCATAAGGACTATGAATTATGAACTGGGAATAAATGTCATAACACTGAAGAACATATTACAATAGGACAGATGAAAATGAAGCATTTGGTTGTATCGAATGGTTGGACTAAATGACTAATTAGATTGACCTAAAGAAGCCCAATAAATGATCCAGTTCTCTAAGATTTAATTGTAAATTGAATGAAATAAAGATAATCGTCTTACAAATATTAATATCAGAAGGGGTTTGTGGAACTTATAACAATTTCAATAGTTGAGATCACGAATCAATTGAAGCTAGATCACCATGGAAAACCTGAAAGCACTAGACGATCGTTTCGTCCTATTGCGAGACTCCTCAGCAGTGTGGATCCCACATCTCACATATCAGTCTCGCGCGTGAACGCTCAACCTCTAGACCATTGAGCCAACCGGTATCCAACGGTGTTAATGTCTATCACAAAAACTTTCAAATGTCATAATTGTTATAACTTGTGGCTTGAGTGCTCTGTTAATGTATAATGTAACGATACCGTCGATTAAAGAGCAGTGAATTATCGATCGGACTTCAACCAATCCAGGTTAAACATTAAAACCATTGTATACCGCCTCAGTGGTTCAGTAGGTTAAGCGTTCGCGCGCGAGACTGGAGGCCCTGGATTCGAATCTTGCGAGCGGGATCATGGATGCACATTAAAATGAATTTGTTTAAATACAATTTAACTACTATTGTATAATCTGCTAAAACCATTACATAAAGATTAAACATCAAATTTCAAATTTCCATGTACTAATAATTCAACTAGTCAAATAAGCTTGTTCTTTCTTTCTATTTTTTGTTTTACAAATCTCGTTTATTAATGATGTATAGTTCATAAGATGAAAAACTGAATATCATTTTATTGTAATATTATGTAATCATTATCAAATACCCATAGAATAAATCAGTTCATTTTGTATAATTTACAATAATCATGTATTTTCACAAATTGAAATCATGAGTCATTTGAAGCTAGAACACCGTTGGATGCCTGCTCAGTGGTCTAATGGTTAAGTGCTCACGCGCGAAGCCAGTAGGTCCCGGGTTCGAGCCCCGCGTGGTGCGGGATCGTGGATGCGCACTGCTGAGGGGTCTCATACTAGGACGAAACGGTCATCCAGTGCTTTCAGGTTTTCAATGGTGGTCTAGCTTCAACTGACTCATGATTTCAATCTGTGAAAATTTTTAAAAATCTCCACAAACCCCTTCTGATAATAATCATGTATGAATGTAATCAATATACAATGAAATAATATTGATATGTGCTACTGCTGTTGGTCAATATAAGTAGTATGTATCATCAATTAAAAAGTGAAATGTTTGATCTCAAAAGGTTAAGAAGATTCAAGAAAAGAGAACAAGAACAAAAGAATGATTGTTATGGAAATGAAAGAACAATGAAGTCTAAAAAGATTGATTGACATTTAGCAAATGAAGTATTTACTGTATGGTTCTCAGATATTCTGTCATTTCAAGTTCAAATACATTCGATTGTGTTCACTTGTATTCTCATTCAGTATATTTTTGTGTGGCTGCCCACTACTAGGTAGAAAGAGTGCTGTTTTGTGGACGCCGATAAAGGCCTCGAACTGAGGTACTAGTTGGTGTGGTGTTTGTTACTTATATCGACATCAGTATTATATAACGCTAGTCAAGAATAGAATGTCTGGTACAAGAAGGTCAAGAAGTTCGAGAACGAAAGAAAGGGGAAGAGAAACCATTTCGTATGGTAATACAGAAACAGTCAAGTTCGAGACAATTGATTAACATTTTGCAAATGAAGTACTTACAGTATAGTTCACAGGTTTTACTGAGATATTCTGTAATTTTCTATTCAATCCCATTCTATTGTCCCTACTTGTGTATTCTCATTCACTACACTGTTACCTATTCTAAATACACAGTGTGAAATGTGTATCAGAAGGGGTTTTGTGGAGATTTTTTACAAATTTCAGTATTTGAAATCATGAGTCAATTGAAACTAGACCACCATGGAAAACCTGGAAGCACTGGACGGCCGTTTCGTCCTAGCATACGACTCCTTGGTATTAAGCATCCATGATTGTTTTCTTAAAGACACAAAAAAGCTCACTAAATTTATTTCAGTCAGTCATCTACAACGTAGGACCAGGCACATATATGCGTCGGTCCAAGTTGCCATACCTCATCAACACAACAAGATGAACATCGGATCCATAAAACTAGCTAATTCAGTTGTGGTAATATATAAAAGAAAGATTGCAATAAGGATATAGTACAGGAAGAAAGAATTAGTTCGTAGAAAGAAAGATATGAAGTAATTTTAATCTCTTAGTTTAAGGGAAGACAGAGAGTGTATACACCGACGCCATTGTGATCGATTCTGAGCCATGTCACCAAGAGTCTCCAACCACTGGTTACGATAGTCACGCGGACCCCAACCAAGTAGTCTGCATCTACTAAATTTATGTGATATCTAAAGCAATTACTCCCTTTGATAAATTTCAATAATGTAATAAGAAGAAGACGAAGATTATCAGTACTATGTGATGACATATATTAACGTAATACATTTCGAACAATCTGATCACACATTGCATACTTGTGAAGAATATTTATATATAGAAAATAAAAAGTCAACTAGACTGGAAATGGGCTAAGAGGAGACAAGGATAATAATAAGCGTAATAATAATTATAGTAATGTGAGCACAATTTGAAACCTAGTCATTCTATGAAAAATAAGCCAATATTACCAGGGTATGTTTAAGGTGTGAACAAACTGTTTTTTGATCATCTTCGTCATATTACATTATGTGATATTGTGTTGTGGGTTAGTTATATCTACATACCAAGTATATAACAGTGATCAGGCATAGTATGTATTTCAATAGAAGATCGAGAGGGAATGAGCGGGAACGCAACGGAACGGAATGCAATTGGTATGTATGGTATGCATGGACAATAAAATCTGAGACAATATGGACTGATATTTTGCAAATTACCTATTTACTATATGGTTCTCAGATTTTATTGAGATGTTCTGTAATTTCATATTCAACTATGTTCAATTGTCCCCCCCCCCAATTGGTTCGTCTTGACTACAATATCACCAATGATAAATTCTCTATGATATTAATGGCAAAATAAACAAGTTTCACGATTTTTGATTTTTTTCATTGTTCTAGAAAACTGTTTCTTTTTTCTTTTATTTTCTTCCTTTCTTTTCACCTAATCCATTGGAATTTTGTTCTTATCTACGACAACAATAAGAAGAAGAAGAAGAGGAAAAAAAGAGTAGTATATCCCACAGTGTTCTATAACATTATAGAACATTATTTAGTATCTATGGAACAATCTAGAAATTAAAGTCCACGTGAATGAAAAATTAATCAAGATTTATTTAATTTAGTTTTCTCTTTTTGTATATTAAAAGACTAATATCCTAATAAGCCTTATGTATACATATTTCATTGTATATATATATATATCCTAATCTAGTCAGTTTAAGTTAGGTAACATTCTTGTATCTGGCAATAGTAACCAAGATGCATATTTCGTCTTATTTAGGACTCATCAGATGGATATATTTAAATCTCAAAATTGTAATTTACTTCGAGATTTTCATTACTTAGTATTATCCACTTCAAATAAATGAAAATCAATGTTGTCGTACATATCATGATCAACTAGTTCAAATGATCTGAAGAGAAAATTTTGTTTCCTCATCTTCTTTTGTCTTAATTTTCAAAAAGAAAATTCTTGTAAATCCCGAACTCCTCATGGAGCTTCTCTTTGACAACTGTCGGTCCCAAGGCCGGATAAAGGAGGAGAGTTGGACATGGGGTTAGCGCGACCCCATCCCGTAGAAACGTAACTGGCTAAAAAAACGTTAACCAGAAAAAATAATTCAAACCGAACCTAATCATTAACATTACAGTTTTATAATGTACTACTTTTTATTTGTAACCATCAGACATATTGATAAGGCGGTTATAAATCACCGAACTTGTTCAATGGTAAGAATAGCTTTGATTAATGAAATTAATAGGTGTAAAAAAATATTTTTTTACAGAAGAGGTTATTGTGGATATTATTGTAATTTCAATAGTTGAGTTCATGAGTCAGTTGACGCTAGACCATCATGGAAAATCTGTAAGCACTAGATGGCCGTTTCATCCTATTGTGGTGATCCTCAGCAATGCGAACCCATCATCCCGCCTTGCAGGATTTGAACCCAGGAGCTATCAGTCTCTCGGGAAAACGATTGACCTCTAGACCACTGAGCCGGCCGGCATCCGGCACCAATCTACAAAATTGATCGGCTCATTCACCATTGTCTTCACTGAGTAACTATCTCACATATCACTAAATGTCGAACAGTAAACTGAACCTTGTCAAGTTCAGAGAGAACCAATGTAGGATAATGAATTACACTCCATAGATAAACACATACAACAGTAGTCCTACATTATTCTACTCTTACTAGTACTTTATACTAGCCAATCACTGAGGAAACGAATTCACCTGACTATTAAGATAGGATAAGTCAGTTTAGATATTAACTATAAAATATAACTCAAAGATCATATCATTCCCTTTCAACTTGAGCATACTTCATCGTTAACATTGATGATCTATACATTGATGGTGAAGTATTTTAGTTATTAGTTTTAATCAGTGTCAAATTGTATTTCATAAATACCAGACAGAATAACATAAAAACTGTTTATTCTTTCATACGCATAGAATGTTTGACATAATTACATCTTTTTTGTTGCATTTACATAGTACGTAAAATAAGGATAAAAACGGTATGTTCTTTAGGAATACTTGATTTTGCATGCTTGAATCCATTGTTGCTGTTGTTGTTCCTTTTTTACGGATAGAATACGTTAATTCTGACATTTTTTGATTTACTTCAATTATGTACAATTGTTCAATCTAATAGGATACACTTACACATACACACGTACACACACTGTGTGTGGTTTAAAGTTATCGAAATCGATGTGGTTTAGATCAACATGGTTGAATAAAAATTATGGTCCTTATGAAGTTGATTTGTTGATACTTAAAATGTACTTAAGTAAAAAGCGCATAGATTTGATTGGGTTTATTGTAAATGTATGATAAAGCTTAGTGTAAACTTCACGACTACATGATTAGGTAAGATGTTTAATATCAAACTAATGTTACTTTACTTCACTTTTTACTTACGCCTGTTACTCCTAATGGAGCATAAGCCGCCGACCAGCATTCTTCAGTCGAGGCGGAATTATCACACTAATGTGGTAAACGATAAATTTACCAAGATAGATCTTATAAATCTAAGATTCAAAAGTTAGTAATTTAATTCTTAATGGTTAAATTTATATCGTTGTTGATCATTTGAATGAATTTTGATCGGATATAATCGGATATTTTATTTAAACTCATAAACGAAACCAATTACATGATCACTCTTAGTTGGTATATTATGTGTATCCTGTGCAAATTGGTTCGATAGCATCACATAATGACTAAAGTGAACATTAAATTAAGTTCAAACCATTATAAATGTAATTAGAATTCATACATGTTGCATAAATGAGCGGTCATCTGAACTCAGTAGCTAAGTGGTTAATGCACTTAAAGCTAATGTTACCGGGTTTAAATCTCGGAGATAATATCAAATTTGGGATGTAGGTATATCCAGCTTACGAGTCTTGAAAACAATGAAGGGCGTGTCCTAAGTTCTTACGCTAACCACATTCCATTTGTCCTGTCTAAATCATTTCTAAATCCATTACACTCTTTCTCAACTTATATAATTTGTTTTTTTGATTGAGATCACGCACCGATTGATGTTAGACCACCATTGAAAACATGGAAGCAATGGACGGCCGTTTCGTCCTATTGTGGAACTCCTCCGCAGTGCTCATCCACGATCCCTCTCCTGTGGGATTCAAACCCAGGGCCTTCACTCTCGCGCGTGAACGCTTAACCTACCGGACCACTGAGTCGGTCAGCATCCAATGATGTTAATGTCTAACCTCAACCAATTTGCTTGATAGACACTGAATTAAGGAATTATGCTAGTTAACTTCTATTTGGATAGATTGTTTGAAGTCCTATTGAAATTAATTCTTCTTGTAGTAATGAAATGTATGTTATCCATTATCATGGTCAATGACATCATATCTCTATAATTCTGAAATATCTATACTAATTTATTACTTCTGGTTTATTTTATTGACCATAATATGTATCAGTCGTTTATCACAATGACCATACACTAAATTAACTATGTTTGAAGTTTGATGGGTTTCAGCTTTACTGGAAAATAGCTATTATGATAAATCTAATACTATATGGCATCAGTCAAAGAGATGTATTTGTAGTCCTATGATAAATGATAATTTGCATTTCATAGGTTAATGTTTTGTGTTTCAATCTATTGTTATCTGTATGCATATCTGTATTGATTTTAGTCATGGACATAATACCTTTCTTCTACGACGTATATTTTTGTCTTCGATATATATACTGTTCGTTTTCTATTGATCTGGTTATCTTACTCGAATCCATCAACCGGGCGGTCACTCAATATATCAAGTGATTAGTTATATATTTTGTACGTGAATGATAAATCAATGATACACAATAACTAACCTTTCGTTAAACTATCTAAATAAAAGAAAGTTTCTATCGTTTGTAACATTGGACAGTCAATTTTGACTCGTTCACTTTATCAATGTCATTATTTGTGTCACAGAAAATGCAGTTGTAGTTAATTGTTTTTTTTCTTATTCATAATAAGTAAGTTTTGGTAGTAATCTTACTGATAGGATCATTCGAAGGAGTGTTCACGATCAGTTCATATAATGTAAATGAATTCAGTGAATGATGGGACTAAGATAAAATAAAATTATTAATTGTGTGCCAACAAACCACAATTTACCTCCCAAATGCCATGTTACAGCTAAGAGTGGGGAGAGTCATCTCTTTTTCTCCAAATGCTCTCACACCACCACGTGTATACAACCACTGTCAGAGAAATCCTACTCACTGACCTCTGGCGACGAGGATGTTGTTTACGAAATTGAGAGGATGAAAAGTGAATGTCCGGTGCTTTAATCGAGTTGGTGGATATGGAGAATCCACCTAGAGGAGTTGGAAAAAACACTCATTCCAAACCAATGGTGCACATGAGCTCCATGATCCTAAGGGAACAAATTGCGTAGGAACCTATCGATGGTCACTGGCTACCATAGGACTGTATTTCCTTACGTTACTCTACTGTCTTATAAATTAAATGTTTAGGTCAATGGCTTGTGGTGTGGCCCCCTAAGAAAACCACCTTCTTTAGTTTGAACACCTGGACAATATCTCAGCCGTCAGAGAAATCGAATGACAAAATGTAGTGCATGTCTATTTGGTACCTTCTTGTATCAGTCTTTATATGTTTAAATAATTAAAACTAAATTATGAACATTGAGAATTTGTAAATCATTAAATAGATAACTAATATTAGGAGAAAGTCATAAATAATTTGATTCTAATATTATACCACCTTAGAAGAATTTCATCTTATTATATAGACAGTTTAAACTAGAACTATCTTAACTACTATCATCACTATTGGTGTATGATCATGATGATATTTCTATCATGAATGGTTATAAATCAAATTGCATAATTGAATCAATGTAACCCTAGAGAGATGGTAGTAACGACATGAAGCTCTTCTTTTTTTGTTTCTATTATAGATTTATGATTTAAGTTTAAATCATCATTAGAAACAGTGAATCTGACAGTGAAGTTTTAATTACATTTACATGAAAACAAAAAAGGAATTTAAACAGAAGAAAGATATTTCACTGATTGAAATCATGAATCAATTGAAGCTAGACTACCATGGAAAACCCGGAAGCACTGGATGGCCGTTTCGTCCTAGTATGTTACTACTCAGCAGTGCGCATCCACGACATTGCCACTTGCGAGATTTGAACCCAGGACATATCAGTCTCCCGACAGGCGCTTAACCAACTAGATCGCTGAGCCGACCGGCATCCAATGGTGTTAATGTCTGACTTCAACCAATCCACGAAGTTGCACCACCGTACACCATTGTCTTCAGTGAGTTGATATCTCACAACAGACTTGGTTGAACTCCACTGGTAACGGCTTCTCACTAGAACTCCAGCAGTATCTCTTAAAGTCGGTCACAAGTGAGTAGATGATTATTATCAGAAGAGGTTTTGTGAAGATTTCAGAAATTCCACTGATTGAAATCATGAGTCAATTGAAGCTAGACCACCATGAAAAATCTGGAAGCACTGGACGACCGTTTCATCCTCGTATGGGACTCCTCAGCAGTGCGCATCCACGATACCTGGACTGAGTAGTATCTGCATTTCGTTAGCTTCATACCTTTACAGTACAAATGAAACTTGATCGAAATTCTTAGTTACCAACTATGCACTATATGATGTCCCACTGTCTATAGTTGAAGAAGAGCTAAACATCATGTGTAATACTCTTAGGGAGAATGGTTAGCCTAGAAAGTTTCTAATTAATTATGTGATCACAAAGGTGAGAATAGGCAGAATATAAACAGTGAATAAGAAATCCCTGTTTATGTGTCCATAATGCAGAGGGGATGTAGCTAGTGGAATATCAACTCAGAGAATATACAGGACAATACAAAAGTCTTTTAACATCGGAGAGCTACGATTAGTGTTTTCTACGCGCGCAATGTTGAATCCGAAGCTGAAAGATGAATTATATAGGATGATCATCTCACATTTTATTTATCAGTCCAACTGCTCTAGTGGAACATGTTATATTGTTCGAAGTTCTAGGAATTTACATTTTCGTGCCCGCAAACACGAAAGTGAACAGCTCGATATTGGCCCATTTTGTGCAAACTGGTCATAGTACCAGTATAAACCAATCCTTTTCAGTTATTTATCGGATCAGTAATTTTTTGCCAAAGCTTGTCAGACTTAAAGTCCTTCAAGCAGCTGAAGTACTATCCATCCGGATGAAGAAACTGGAGTTATACATACAGAAGAAATATCTTCAACTTTTTCTCTTCACCTGGTCAACCTCAAGGTCAATTAATCAATAGCTGTCTTAGCTTTTAAATGACCTAATTTGACTATTGTACTTGCAACCTTTCGTAGTTAAATCTAATTGTCTCTGTTATCTTTATTCACAAATCTTTGTCACATTTTGATCTTGTTAGTTATTCACTTATCAACCTTGACTGTTTTATATGTAAGTGTATGTGTGTGCATTTCTCATCTTACTCGTCACATATCTTGTAACTTATTTTTATCTGAATATAAATATTGAGTCACGTTTGATAAAAACAAGTTGGCTCATTCGCCTTTTCCATTGTGTGTCATTTCGCTTCACTCTATTCGCTTCGTTTCTCCGATCATTTGTTTGGATCAACGATTGTATGAAATGCACATATTCGAAATTCACTCATGTATTTGACTTATTTCATTCCGTTATTCGCTAAAGCGATTTAAATCGATGATAATATACGAAGATTGACGATATGTATATTTCAATAACAATCGGAAACGATATAACTGGAGTCACATATAGGGCTACTAAAATAGTTCTAAACATTAGGAGCCTGATTACTGTTAGTGCATACTGTTTATATAACGAGATCTTAAAAATGCCTCTCTACTATTACCATTCTTTATTATTTGAACTAAATCACATCAGATATATCTGATGATAGCACTGATTATACTTTGAGATTTCTAAGCCAGTTAGTCATTCAAAATATAGAACAGTAAATTTGCAAAACACTGGTCAATATTGCTCCACAAACTCCTCCGGGAGCACCTCTGGGGCTACTGCTGTAAAAACCTCTACATATCTGGGCAGCAACATTGATGAACACGATGAGGGCGCGGATCGGCAAAGCAAGAGCAGCATATCTACAATTGAAGAATATCTGGAACACAAAACAACTGTCAACCAACACCAAGGTCAGAATTTTCAATACAAATGTCAAGACAGTTCTAGTGTATGCGGTGGAAACTTGGACAACTACGAAAGCCATCACCCCGAAGTGTTTATTAATAGCTGTCCACGCAAAATATTTCGGATCAATAAATACTCATCACCATACATCACAGTACTTCGATACAGTGAGACCATGTTGTCTGTGGGTGAGACTAGGAAAGGCACTGTAACTGGTTGATGTTCTGCATTGGACCAAGTGTTCAAGTGACACGGAACACTGTGAGAATATGCACAGTGTCACATGGTGGTTGTGGTGTGATTCGAGTCATTGTGAACAGGTATCATGTAGATGGGACTCGATCAGACGTCCATTCACACTGGAGCACAGATCCAACCCCTTACATCAATCAACAACACGGAAAGCGATAGACGATGCATAAAACTAATTCATCAGTATCAACATTCCATTTCACCCTCAGACAAATACACTACACCATCAAGACAACACTATTCACTATGCCCAATACAATACAACACAATACGCAATCTACACAGATACACACGCATATGCACATGCACATGCACTATCAACATGGAATCAAATCACACGGTCACAACACTTGATGAAAACCATCTCTTCCTTACTCAATCACTCATTCACTCAATTAATTAATTAATTAAAATCAAAATGAGACTCAAGAATAATGGATAAACTGGTTTATCCAGAAGCTAGCATAAGTTATGTAGGCTTGACATAGTAACCGACATTAATATTGTCAATTTACAGACGTTTAGGTTTATGCCTGTCTTTCACAGAGTTTTTGCTTGTTTGTTTGCTTATATATGTATATATTAGTGTACATAATGAATTTACATTTACCCTTAGAACATGTCAAATAAGTTTGTAGTTAACTAGCATTTATCCATAACTCCATATTACCTAGATTCTTCAAATTAGAATGAATGTAACTTACTTTGTTTTGCTTTTTTTACCCCAGTCATATGTTATTATTAATGTAGATAAATTTGTGTGTTCAATACTAGGGTCAGATTCAATTTATAATATCCCAGTTATAATAAAATTGGGTTTTCTTTTAAAAGGAGAAATTTTGTTTAAATTAACACATTACCCGATGATTACATTGTAACAGGTGATTTTCAATAGGGGCCTAGATAATTTCATTTCGGGAAATCACTTTCCCGAATACTTATAATAATAATAATAATAATAATAATAATAATAATAATAATAATAATAATATCAGAAGGGGTTTTGTGGAGATTGTAGTAATTTCAACCGTTGAGATCATGAGTCATTTGAAGTTAGACCACCATGGAGAACCTGGAAGCACTGGATGGCCGTTTCGTCCTATTGCGGGACTCTTCAGCAGTGCGCATCCACGATCCTGCCTTGCAGGATTCGAACACAGGAGCTATCAGTCTCGCGCCAAGCGCTTAACCAACTAGACCACTGAGCCGGAATCCAACGGTGTTAATGTCTAACTTCAACCAATCCACGAAGTTGCACCACCGTATACCATCGTCTTCAGTGAGTTGCTATCTCACAACAGACCAGGTTGAACTCCACTGATCACTGCTTCTCACTAGAACTCCAAGATATACCTCTTGAGCATATGTTGATTAGTATCAGGAGGGGTTGGTTAAACACCTGGCGCGAGACTGATAGGTCCTGGGTTCGGATCCTGCGAGACGGGATCGTGGATGCGTACTGCTGAGGAGTCCCACAGTAGGACGAAACGGCTGTCCAGTGCTTCGAGGTTTTCCAATGATGGTCTAGTTTCAATTGACTCATGATCTCAACTGTTGAAATAATAACAATTATAATAAAGTTACAAGGCGGGACTATAATTTATGGACAAACCAATTAGATTTAAGATAGATTTTGGAGCGAAATTCACTTATCCATTCGTTCAAATAGCTTATGTCAGTTCATGATGAAAACTATAAATCTAAATCCTAACCCTTACCATCAATTATAAATCATTGTCTTTATTCTGTAAACTGTTTTATAACCTTCATTCAGTCCTATTAAGTAGGTAGACATTCTCAAGGTCACTTCGGCGTTGCTCAAATATTGTCCATAAATTATAGTCTCACCAGTTTCGACATAATTGATAATCACACTGAAATCAGATCATATAGTTTCTCAACTAAACCAGTACTTACACAATAAATCAATGATCAGTTACTAATCATGGGCTTCTTCATGTGTTTATATCAGTTCAACTGTTTTTTTAGGTCGTATTCAGAGGACTTTATCCTTGCTTGTTCATGAACATGTATTAGTATGGTTGGGAAAAGGAGTTATTAAATCGATCAATTGTATTATTCTTCCTTACTTGGAAGGAGCTAGATTACGGCTACTCTACTTAACCGAAGCCATTTGGATCAACTCCAGAAAACTGAATTTATGTATCCAGAAAACGTATATTCAGCCACTATGTTTACCTTAGCCTACGACTGAGTCATCGGATACCTAAATTGAATATTATAAACCTCTTATCTTCTTCCCGTTTTTTTATCACGTCTGTCTTAATCTTCACTTTCTTCTTTTTCAATTCACATGAATTCTCTTTTATCGTAATTACCTTTATAACGTCCGTCTTATCACATATAATATTGTTGATCACCAACGTAGTTGATCTACGTCGAATGATTTGGGACCAGTCCATGGTGTACGATTAACTGATGCACGTTGGTTGTCTTTGACCTTGCCAAGAATCAATGTTTTATTTATTTTATTTGAACACCTAAGTATTGGTACAAAGGCTCACCGAATACATATTCGCCACATAAGTCACTTGATTTGTCTGTGGGCTATGATACTGCTCGGATGTCCAACTAGAAGCGGATGATTTTCCTACGGGGCCACACCTGGAGCCTTCGACCTAAAGGTCTGATCCACAAAACAGTGGAGTAATGTCAGGATATGTAGTCCTATGGAAGCCGGTGATCAGTAATTGGTTCATACGCCATTTGTTCCCTTAAGATCCTGGAACCCATGTGCATCATTGGTTTGGAATGAGTGTTTTTTCCAACTTCTCTAGTTAAATTCTCCATATTCACCAACTCGGTTAAAGCACCAGACATTCACTTTTCGTTCTCTTAATTTCGTAAACAACATCGTCGTTGCCAGTGGGCAGTGGAGAGAACTTTTCTGACAGTGGTTGTATGCACGTGGTGGTGTGAGAGCATTTGGAGAGGGAGAGGTGACTCTC
Organism: Schistosoma guineensis; assembly: GCA_944470375.2. Lineage (NCBI taxonomy): Eukaryota > Metazoa > Platyhelminthes > Trematoda > Strigeidida > Schistosomatidae > Schistosoma > Schistosoma guineensis. Next base: position 3,983,462 of record OX103890.1, on the reverse strand, counting down.
CCCCACTCTCGGTCGTACCAGGATATTTGGTTGTCAAGGATCGATGAACTGTTCGACATTCAGGGTTCGGTGATATTTCATTGGCCCTACAATATTCATATAACTATTTATTTTTATATTTTCATTATTGCTATATTACTAATTATACTGATTGTAATCTGATACTTTGCCCTAAATCATTCTGACCTTTATTAAATGACCTTTCTTATTTACAAATGGCATTATCTTGAAGCAGTCATACCATAACAGATGCAAATGTTCACTATTTTCAGCATATAACACTGTCAAATTCATTTTTTTTAAAACGCCTTATTTTGGCCTTTGTAAAAATATCACAATAATGATGAACTTACAACTGTAGAGCCTAATGATGAAAATTAATAAAGGTCAATTACATGAAAGTTCAAGTTAAAGAAAAAAAAAGGGTAACAAGGCGGAGAGAAACATTTTACATCATTATAGAAAGAATTTAAAAAAATTGTCACATTATTCTGTCATAACCCGACCGTTGTTGCTACCATGACGTGGTGGTCGAGCTTGTCTATCATGATGAAGTAACCGAGCTATACTGGCTGAAACAACCATTCCTCAAAGTTCTACCATGTCAGACAGATCGGTTGAAGAGCGGTAAGATTTAAGCAACAAACTCAAGGTCCGAAGGCGAACAAACATTCATACGATCTAATTGGAGTCAGATTCATGGGCCACTAAAATATAATGCTAAATCATTCATCGCATTGCTCATTAAATTACCAAGAAATATTACGATATATAACATTGTACCGTTAAAAAATCACCTTGATAGATGTATATCTTTCGTTACTTTTATCAAGCAATATTACTATATTTATTCTACCTCATTATACAAAAGCCAAATCTACTTTAATGAATGAATGTTTCATTCGGTAAGTATATTACATAAAACAGTCAACTATTATGTGTAAGAAACCTATAACAGTCAAAAAGTAGACTATTTTATTCTTATGATTTACCTACAAATGACAATATACATTAGTTCAAAACAAGAACATCAATGATTTTTGTATCAATCATTGCTTCAAAACATAAATACTATGGGAAAATATAGTTTTAGTGGAGGCCCGTAGTTTGATTTTGTCCCCATTAAGATCGACGATACTCGTTGGAGGGCTCACCACTTTTGTGGTCCATTGATCTGACTCCATTTAGAGTGTACGAATGTTTGCTATCGCCTTTTCTCGTATATCGTCGTCGACTTAAATCGCGTTAGCCAATAACGGAATTAAATAAGCCGAATAGCGAGAATTGATTTGTGAATACATATATTTTGTGTATGAAGTGAATGAAACAGAGCCAAGCAAAACGACGCACAGGGAGGATGGCTGGGAAACCAACCCCATTTCAAGCCGGGCATTACTCAATATTTATAGGCAGATAAAATAAAGCTACAGACATGTGATTAATAGGATAAGATGGGCACTCACATATACGCTCATATAAAAACAGTCTAGATTGATAAGCGAATAAATAACAAGGTCAATGTATGGCTCAAGCAGAAATAATAAAATGGGATGTCCGAAAGCTCGAATAAGGTATATGGGCTTGGCATAATAACTGACACTACATAGTGTGAAAACTTCTTCTACCAACGCTGTTCATTAAACTGACATAAACAAAAAGTTTTTAATCAGTGTTAAACCACTTCAGTCCCCTATTTATCTATCTATTCAGTATAGCACAAGCGGACATGATGGACAAAATAAAATATGTAAATATAGAAACATTACAGCTCTTTAAGCAAAGATGGATAGTGGCTACCAGTGAAATTCAGGACGCGCGTTTCGTCCCCTTTGGGATTCGTCAGTTCATTGTGATTGACACCCAGAGTTGATATTCACTCTAGGATGCAAGTACATTCAGCTGACGAGTCTCAAACACACGTTCTGGATTTCACTGCTAACCACTATTCATCTTAACTTTAAAAAAAGCTTGTAACTTAAGACTATATCGAGGTAATACGCACAGGATACACACATAGTCCAAAAAGAATTCCTCAGTGTTTTTACAATTGATGATTGATCACTGGATGGTGATCACTGTCATGTATGTCAGGTCCCTCTTACTACAAGCTTTTTTAAAAGTAAAGATGAATAGTTGTTAGCAGTGGAATCCAGAACGTGTGTTTGAGACTCGTCAGCTGGATGTGCCTGCATCCTAGAGTGAATATCAACTCTGGGTGTCAATCACAATGAACTGACGAATCCCAAAGGGGACGAAACGCGCGTCCTGAATTTCATTGGTAGCCACTATCCATCTTTACTTAAAAAGCTTGTGACTTTTAAGGCTATATCGAGGTAATCCGCACAGGATGCACGTATGCCAACATGAGACTGATCAATTGTAATCCTAAATAACAATTGGAAGATACAAGTAAAACAACACCAAAATGAAGTCACACTTCGTTTTTATGTATTCAACATTCATCAAAATATGCAAGAATCATCAATAAAATGAACGCAAAAAGAAAATCAAGGTAATTAAGAATTGTAATCAAGTCATTTGTTTATATGATAGTTTCAAATGGTAGTTTCCATATTTACTTATGTTTACATTGTTATGTAATCGTTTCACAAGAAAAAAATCTATAATATCGTATAAGTATTACTATTATTAACCCTTGGTTAAATGGGAGTTTGGTTACCAGCTATCTCCACTGTACGTCGTTTCTCTCCTCTCTATTTCACTACTATTATTATTACTAATGGTAATCAGATTAGATAATTAATAATTAATTATAATGAAACATAGTTGTATGGATTCACAATACTATGTAATGTTAAACTTACATATTCACATGTATACTGTATTCAATGTATTACATAAAGAGAATATTTAAATAAAACATGTTCATGATTAACTATTGTATTGAATAGATGTATCATGATCTCAACTGTTGAAATTATTGCAATCTCCACAAAACCCCCTTCTGATACTAATTAACATATGCTCACTAGTGACTGGTTTCAAGAGGTATATCATGGAGTTCTAGTGAGAAGCCGTGACCGGTAGAGTTCAACTGGGTCAGTTGCGGGATAGTAACTCACTGCTGACAATGGTGGGTGTGTCGCTCAATTCCGTGGATTAGTTGGAGTTAGACATTAACACCGTTGGATGCCGGCCGGCTCAGTGGTCTAGTTGGTTAAGCGGTTGGCGCAAAACTGATAGGTCTTGGGTTCGAATCCTGCGAGGAGGGATCGTGGATGCTCAATGCTGAGGAGTCCCATAATAGGACGAAACAGCTGTCCAGTGTATACATGTTTACACTGGTGATCTAAATCAAAAAGCTAGTAAACTCCACAACCCCTATACTGATGATGAATAGCAACTGGAAAAAACTGGAAAGGATAGGCCAAGACAGAGTTGGATGGAGAGTGCTAGTGGGCGGCCTATGCTCCTCCACGAGAGGGTAACAGGCGTAAGTAAGTAAGTAACAAAATAAATAAGTGACAACTCACAAACTCACCAATATCACTGAGTTTATATGCTTGAAAATCCTTCATTTCTTAGCACTATTAAACGTAGTGTATACTATTTGTTTGAGTTTTATTGGATTTTAAAAATGATTAAATTCTGCCACTCATAATGTATCGATGCATTTTACAAATTGGTGCATATATTCTTTATTCTCTTTAATCATTCAATATTATTGCCTCTTTGATGTTTCAAATACAAGAGGAATATTCGAAGTTTTTAATTAATCCGATGACGTTTGTATTTGATTGTTAATCTTAAGATATCAGAAGTCTAATGAGACAATCATCCACATCAGTCAAGACTCAGTAGATTAATAAATAAGTCGTTTTTATATTTCAAACAAAAGATACTAAGCTCAAGTTTCAATGTAAAAACTGCTAGGTTTGAAGCGGTTAGGAGTTCAATTAGTCTGTGGACGGAACAAAGACTCGATGACCAAAGACCAATAAACTAGCTATTCTGTTGCATTCCAGCACCCCTCTAACTACAGAAAGAAGTCGAAGTCCAAACGGCGAAGTATATTCTATAAAAAGCTAGAAGCATGAGAGATAAAGTGAAGTTATACAAGCTAGATGGAAATGTTGTCTATTGAACCCGTCGGTTATCATTTGCGAATTGCATCAAGATTTCAATAACTTTTGACATTCTTAGCGTGGGTATGATGTTTATTTGCCAATAAAAGATGAGTTTTTTCGCTTGTTATTTTCCTCATTTCTACCTTATTAGTATGAAACATACCTTTTTCAATCATTAGTATTAAATCATAAATGTAGTCAAAGCATTGGTCGTATATAGTGGAAATACAGAGTGATCGGTAGTCAAGTCGGATATAAACTAAAGGTAACTTAAATAACTGCACAGAATATTAGCTATTGCAAAAAATCTCACTATATTAGTGAATTCAAGCTGTGATTCAATTTCCAAATACTGCCTGTAATTCCAATTCATAAGCTTTTTTTCATCTTAAATCAAGTAATTAACTAAGAATAACCACCTGTTGCAAAACGAGTATACATTCTTACTGAAGATTTTTTTGCTACGACATTACTTTTAGCTTTCTAGAATACCCTCAATCACGTCGGGGATTAAAAGCGAACACCCAAAGAATGAATAACAACTGGACACAATTAGAAAGGATCGCTCAGGACACAGTTCGATGGAGAATACTGGTAGATGGCCTATGCTCCTCTATGAGTAGTATCAGGAGTATGTAAGTAAGTAAATGAAAATACGCACATATGAATTTTCGGTCAGACTATAATTTATTGACGAACCAATCAGGTACAAGAAGACAGGTCTCAAATTTTGGCGCGAAATTCACTCAACCATTTGACTAAATAGAGTTTTGGCATTATAGCTGATGTCAGTTCGTGATGTAAACCCGAAATCTAATTTCTAAACTTAGTCGTCAATTGTAAATCATCATTCGAATTCCTCGCACAGGTTTATAACCCTCATTTGGTTCTAGTTATTAGGTGGACACTCTCAGGGTCATTTTAGTGTCACTCAAAGGTCTCACCAAATTTTTTGAACGAAACCATTGAGTAAGTTTATATATTACTTAACTAAACAAAATATACATATTTATTAGGCAAACTAGATCTGATAACAATCATCATTTGCTCACTAGTGACTGGCTTGAAGAGGTATTTTCTGGATATCTAGTGATAAGCCATCACCTACGGATTTTAACCGTGTCTGTTGTGAGATAGTAACTCATTGAAGACAATGGTCGATGTGTTGCTCAATTTTATGGATTAGTTAAAGTTTGTGAGGACGGTACACGGGTGAACTCAAGGAAGCTCTAAAAATCTCAGAAAGAGCCGAAGATATTCCATCCAATCATCTTTCGGAAGAATATCATAGGATCTCTACGTGTAGCTTCTCGATAGGACAATCCTAATAATCCCCTGTATGCGGATTGAATAGGTGTAGTGATGATTTCGTTTTTACTAAGAACTAAAAATACTTAACAGTTTTGTACCATAATTGACACTGTTTGAAATAACATTTCTTTCACCTGTCTTCTGTCTTCTCATTGCGACTTGGGAGTGTTCTAGCGTCCGAATGCTCAAGTTATACGTAGTAAATTAAGAATCTAAGCTCTAGATATAACAAAGTTATACAATAATAGTGTTGGGTGCCGGCTTACTGGTTTAGAGGTTAAGCATTCATGAGCGAGACTGATAAGCTTTAGGTTCGAGTTTCATTTACGGGATCACTGTATATACACTACTGAAAAATCCTATTACTAAGACAAAACATCCATCTGAAGCTTTCAAGCTTTCTATGATTGTCTAACTTTATTCAACTCATGAATTTAACTATTAAAAAATTTCACTGTTTGAAATCATGAGTCAATTGAAGCTAGAACACCATGGAAAACCTCGAAGCACTGGACGGCCGTTTCATTCTATTATGGGACTCCTCAGCAGTGCTCATCCATGATCCTGCACCCCGTGGGATTCAAACTCAGGAACTACTGGTTTCGCGTGCAAGCACTTAAACACTAGACCACTGATCAGCCCAGCATCCAATGGTGTTAATGTCTAACTTCAACCAATCCACGAAATTGCACCACCATACACCATTGTCTTCAGTGAGTTACTATCTCACAACAGACCTGGTTGAACTCTACTGATTACGGCTTCTCACTAAAACTCCAGGAGTATCTCTTGAAGCCAGTCACTAGTGAGCAGTTGATTATTATCAGAATGGGTTTTTTGTGGAGAGTTATAGAAATTTCACAGGTTGAAATCACAGTGTGGGATCGTGGATGCGCACTGCTGAGAAGTCCCATACTAGAACGAAACGGCCGTCCAGTGCTTCCAGGTTTTCCATGGTGATCTAGCTTCAATTGACTCATGATTTCAACTAGTGAAATTTCTAAAAATCTCCACAAAAAACCCATTCTGATATTATTAATATTATCATTATCATTACTATTATCACTGTTGCTATTATTATTATTACTATTACCATTATTATTATTACTATTTTTGTTGCTACTGGCCTTTCTCTTCATTATCAAATGACACTAAATTTCGTTATTTTAAAAATTGCGCAGAAAAAATATAAAATACATCGAAAAACAAATTTAATTATACAATTATACTACACATTTATATTAATCATAATAATAGTAATAGTACTGATAGTAACAATGACAATAGTAATAATAATAATAATAATAATAATAGTAATATTGGTGGGAATGATAGTGATAATATTACTAATGGTAATAATAGTAGTAGTAGTAGTAATAATAGTCACAATGATAATGGTAATAATCATAGTAATAGTAATAATATTAATAGTAATGGTAATGGTAATGATAGTGATAATAATAATAATGGTAATAATAGTAGTAATAATGGTAATAGTGATGGTAATAGTAATAGTAATAATAGTCGTAGTAGCAATAATAGTAATACTACTTATCAAAACAAATTTATTAAAAATAATGTTCGTCTAGACTAAATTCACCTTTTTTTTCTAGATTTGAAAAGAAGAAAAAAAAGCAATGAAGATTATTAAACATAAAATAGTCTGATAGTAACAATAATAATAATAATTTACATTATTGTACCAAATGAATCTTGTCTAACAAGGTACAATATAGTCTCTAGACTGGGTTAATTAATCTAATAGACAAAGGTGATTACATCATATAATTGAAGATAGGAGACTTTATATAAATATCATTTTTAAGTAAATCTATACTATCAGAAGGGAGTTTTGTGAAGATTTTAGAAATTTCACAAGTTGAAATCATGATTCAATTGAAGCTAGACCACCATGAAAAATCTGGAAGCACTGGACTGTGGTTTCGTCTTAGTATGGGGCTTTTCAGCAGTGTGCATCTACGAACCCGGCCCTCTCGAGATTCGAACCCAGGACCTATCGGTCTCGCTCGAGCGAACACTTAACCAACTAGACCACTAAGCCAACCGGCACCCAGTGGTGTTAATGTCTAACTTCAACTAATCCACGAAATTTTGCCACCGTATACGATTGTCTTCAGTGAGCTGATATCTCACAACAGACCTGGTTGAACTCAACTGGTAACGCGCTCGCGCGCGAGATTGATAGGCCCCGGGTTCGAATCTCGCGGGGGATGGGTTCGTGGATGCGCACTGCTGAGGAGTCCCATACTAAGACGAAACGACTGTCCAGTTCTTCTAGATTTTCCATGGTAGTCTAGCTTCAATCGACTCATGATTTCAAATATTGAGATATATATTATTCAACATTATCGTATGAATTGTTGTTTCAAATTCATCTGTTAAAAAGTGGAATACATTTCATCCAGTTAGTTGATTGACGTTCTTTCTAAGTGACTACCAATGTCATATTCATCTAATGTACACTGGCTGTAAATCTTTGAAATGTTTCATAGTGTTATATCCCGATAAAAATATACGCATAGTATTGGTCCATAAATGGATCCCAAAAGTTAACATTCGTCTTCTTATCGGAATATAATAGCTCCTTCTCTTTTTTTGGAAGATCCAGAGTTGATATCCGGATTTTAGATTTTTCGAGTTTATCTTCCCCTACAAATCAGTGTTGGATTCTCATATTTTCAAGTTACAATTAATTTGACTTTATTTTAAAAAAATATTTTTCGCATTGAATAAAGAATCTACTAAAAGTGACCAAATGGTGAGAATCAAAAACGCTTGATATGAGGTTATCGAAATTTGATTCTTCGCATACAGGGGGTTATTAGCATTGTCCAATTAGGGAAGCTACACGTAGAGATTCTATGATATTCTTCCGAAAGATGATTGGATGGAATATCTTCACCTCTTTCTGTGATTTTCAGAGCTCCCTTGAGTTCACCCATGGACTGTCCTCACAGTTGTATTATGAGAAATTATAATTAAGAAATGATTCATACTTCGTTCTATAATATCTGATAGGCTTTGCATTCATAAGATTAGAACATCTATTTTCTAACAATAAGTCGATTTGTAAGCAATTTTCTTTCGGTGAAGTTTCTCTGATGATTATTTTTTACTGAAAACATATAGAATGTGAATTGCTCTAATGTTTAGTTTGATAGAAGTTGAGTGTACTTAATTACTTACTTACTTACTCTTGTTACTTCTCGTGCAGGAGCATAGACCGCCCACTAGCACTCTCCATCCAACATCGTCTTGGGCAATCCTTCTCAGTTGTTATTGATCCTTTCCATATCTGATTCTATTTCCCGAAGTAATGTGTTCTTTGATCTTCTTTCTTTCCGTTTCACTTTAGGATTCCAAGTTAGTGCTTGTCTCGTGATGCAGATTGATGATTTCCATAATGTATGTACCATCCATTTCCATAATCTTTACCCAATTTCCTCTTTTTTTTTATTTTTTTATTTTTTTTTAATTATTATTAGCTTTATTCAATATTATATTATTGGTACAATATAGAATTCTCAGCACAAAGTATTTCAACAAATTTCCGTTTCTTTCTTCTTGGTCGGTCCTCGCGATAAATACTGAGTGATCGCCAGCTAGATGTTAACAGTCCAGTAAATGAACATCTGAATAATGTACATTCTTTTCGTTGTATATTGCCAGCAACAGTATTCTCTCTTTTTGAGCTTTTTGTAACTTTGACAACGAAAGGTTGTACACTTTTCAGAAAAGCAGCAGAATAGGTTGTGCGATTAATAGACATAATGATATATTAAAACAAACAAAAATAGATAACTTGTTGAAATATTTAGATGGCAGGAACAGGTAGCCCAGATGCTCAAGCAGGCCGCCTTGTTCATCCTTCAGCTGGAAGCTGGCTTGTTCTCTTCCACAGTAAACTGTTGCTGATGGTATCTGGCCAATGGATATTGAATATCTTGCGTAGACAACTATTTGAAGTAGAGTGTAGTGTGTGCTAATTATGTCAACATAAGTAGTATGTAACACTAGTTAGAAATAGAATGTCTGGCAGTAGAATGTTAAAAAGATCGAGGAAGAATGAATAGGAATAGAAAGCAATTGGTATGGAAATACAGGAATTATGAAATTTGAAACAATTAATGAACATTTTGCAAATGGATAATTCACTGTTTGATTCTCAAATTGTACTAAGATGTTCTGTAATTTTATGTTTAAATACACTGGATTGTTGTCATTGGTGTTCACGTTCATTACAAAAGGAGTGGTTTTGGCCTATTTGATTCAATTTCTAAACATAACCCATTTTGTATAGTGATATTTGTTATTTGTAACTTCAGTTATCATTTATTTGTTATTCTTAAATTTAGTAAATGGATATGATAAAGCAACTTTGTAATATAAACTAAACTTTACTTTTGGTGGAGTTTTGTTCTCTGAGCTGGATGGTTTGGTCGTGGAGCTTTCATCGTTCTTCTGAACAACATCTTTACATATTACATTAATTCATTAGAAATACTTAACCAAATAATTAAATCTTCGGTTCCAGTGCATATTATAACACCGTAAACAGATATTTCAATGAGATCTCAGTAATTATATTGTAGGGTCAGTGAAATGTCACCAAGCCCTAATCCGGCAGTTCAGTCACTGAATATTGAACCCATCATCGATCCCCGTCAGGGTCAAGGACGACCAAACGCACATCAGTTAATCGTATGCCATGGACTGGCCCATGGGGCAGTGGTCTTACTTTCGCTTGTATCTACTTTAACTAATATATTTCTGTAATAACGTCCTCTGTGTTGTACAATCTTCAAAGCATCTATAGTACCTTGATACGTCAATGGGATAATCCACGTAAGGTGCTGACCACGAGGTGTGACGTCGATGTTAGCTGATTCGTCACACCAAACCCGTCTAACTTGATTAGGCCTCCAATCATTCGATATAGATCATCTACTCTGGTGATCTACAATATTATTAAAATTATTGCGAACTTTTTATTGTTTGATATACGAATATGTACATTTGTATAAGAATTTGTTTTGATATTTAATAACTAGAAAACATTTCCATACCCTTGGTACTACTGACATTTTATTAAAGATTTTGATTCATTTTGCACAATCCCGTATGTTATTTGATTACCAATAAAGGGTTGTGGAGGTTGTTAAGTTTTATTGAGGTCATAAACCAATCATTGTTACAGTGTGATTGAAAACATAGAAGATGGTTTCACATAACCGTCGATTACTTAAAGTTAGATAATAATACCGTTTTATAATGGCCTAATGGTTTAAAGTTTATGATTTCTCACACGAGATGGAGGGTCTTGGGTTCGAATTCTGCGTGCTGGATCGCCGATGAGCACTGTTGAGGAGTCCCTTTCAAGGACAAAATGGCCTTTCTAGGTTCTTCATGTTGATCTAGCTTACATTGACTCATGAATTCAACTATTAACTTACTCATTTCATATGTAATGATGATGATGTTCGAGAAAATGCTAAACTGTCAACTGTTAATAATCTATAGTACAGCATAAGATATAATGAATATAACCTCAAATCACTTAACATAATTGGATGTTAACACTATTGGGTGCCGGCTCAGTGGTCTAGTGGATAAGCGCTCGCTCGTGAGACTGTTAGCTTCTGGGTTCGAATCTTGAGAAACGGAATCGTGGATATGCACTCCTGAGGAGTTGCATAACAGGACGAAACGGCCGTCTGGTGCTTCCAGGTTTTCTATGCTGGACTAGGTCCAATTGACTTATGTTACCATGATAAATGATTTCTACATTATAAAATGAATTGATAATCAATTTGTTAACCTATGACAAAAACTTCACTTTTTAAAGATTATAAATAAATTACTTATTTAACTATTAATTATCATCTAAATGTTTACATTTAATCAACTATCTAGGTATCTAATTCAATCCTTGTAATATTTAGTTAATTCATAATGATGGATATTCTTTTAATATTCTTTGCTTGTATCTTCCTATTGTTGTTTAGATCTATAATTGATCATTCTCTTTTTGACATATATGCGTCACATGAGGATTGCCTCGATATTAAGATTCATTGGCTAAGTGAATCACTTGATGGTATTTCAAACAAACAGTATTTGGGTTCGAGTCCCGAAATGAGGGAAACCCAAATAAGATGAAACGTACATCAAATTGGATTTCACTACTAGCCATCATTCATCTTTCCTTATTATTATTGTTGCAGACGTTAGATCCCGAAAACTCATATTTTGTAATTTTATCTTTGTGGAGCTTGTGTGCAGATATATGCTTGGGTATTTCTTATCACCCACGCACATAGTCGATTGACGAACTTATCGATCAAATGACTGAAAACTTCCACGGCAATATCGATTATATATATATATATTTGTATAAACACGCTTGATTTGTATGTTTGATGGACCTGGGATTTTCTGTTTGTCTGTAGAATACACCTTCTACATCTTATCAAGACTTCTGAATCAAGTTAGCTGTGTTGGGAACAACGGACCAGTATAGCCTGTCGAGTCTCTGAATCCTTGATACTTCGTTCCGTTCCGAGTAAGACGAATCAGTAGTAGCATTCAAGTTAACGAATATAACAGTTATGGATATCTTTTAAAATAATATTTAATTATAACATTTTCTCCAATATTTTAGAAGGGGGAACAAATTTATATTATCTTTAACATAAATGTCATGATATAATCTGTAATTAGTCAGTCAGTCAATTACACTGTAGGACTAGGCACATATATTCATTGGTCCAAGTTGTCACACTTCATCAGCAAAATATGATGAAAATCAAATTCGTAGATGTAGTTACTTCAATGGTAGTAATATATAAAGGAATGATTATATAAAGGAATATAATACAACAAGAAAGAATTAGATCATAGAACTAAAAGTATAAAGTGATCTCATAGTTTACGAGAAGACAGAGAGTGTATACACCTACACGATTGTGATCGATTCTGAACCATGTCATCCAGGGTGTTCAATCATTGATTTTGATAGTCACGCGGATCACAATAATAATATAGAATTCTCAACAAGTTCCCTATTTCTTATTTCTTGATCAATCGTGACGATACATATTGAATGATTGCCAGTTAGATGTTAGCAGTTCACGAATCGACATCTAAACAATGTTCATTCATTTCAAAGTAACACTGTCAGTCACCATAATGTCTATGATTAAACGTTTTTGTAATTTTCGCTGCGAAAGGTCGTAAACTTTTCATAAACGCACTTGAATAGGTTATACGATGAATTGACATAATGATCTGTTAAACTAGACAAAAAAAAAACAACAGTGAACTTGTTGAAATATCTAGATGATAGGAAGAGTTAGTCCAGATATTCAAATAGTTTATCAGTAGATGTTTGACTATGTACAAAAGTTTTAGATAAAGGCTATTAGTAACATTTAATATACCTTACAATTTAGTATTAGCCATATGAATGTCGTTCAGAAGAACAATGAAATCTTTACGACCAAATCATATAGATCAGAGAAGAAAACTCCATCAAAATCATATGAATGTACAAACATCTTTACCTGTCGAACTTATTATTATTATCAGAAGGGGTTTTTGTGGATATTATCGTAATTTCAATAGTTGATATTCATCAACATAATCTCACTAGTGACCGACTTCAAGAGGTATTTCCTGGAGTTCTAGTGAGAGGCAGTAACCAATGGAGTTCGATCGGATCTGTAGTAACCAACCAAAGACAATGGTGAATGAGTCGATCAATTTCGTGGATTAGTTGAATGCGGGCCGGCTATGTGGTCTGGTGTTGAAATGTTCTCACGCAAGACCGCTAGGTCTTGGGTTCAAATCTCGCAAGGAGGGATGGTAGATGTGCACTGCTGAGGAGTCCCACAATAGAACGAAACGGCCATCTAGTGTTTCCAGGTTCTCAATGATGATCTAGCTACAATTAACTCATAATCTCATCTATTGAAATAATAGTATTATACAGCGAACACTTTATATGTATTTCAGATTGAAAACTAATCATAGAATATATACATATATTTAAATCTAGATAATCCAAATGGTTTGAATTTTTTTCTGGTTAACGTTTTCTAGCGAGTTAGTTTTCTACGGGATGGGATCGTTAACCCTATGCCCAACCCTCCTCCTTTATCCGGGCTTAGGACAGGCACTAGCCCCCGGAGGGACTTCAAATGACATAATGAAAATAAAATCAATTACCATTAGTTAACTAATGATGGCGAGACTATAATTTATAGATGACTTTTGAGTAACACTAAACTGATCTTAACTGTATCTACCTGATAACTAAGATCAAACGAGTATAAGGAATTAGAATTATGATTCACAGTTAATGATTAATGTTAAGAATTAGTTTTAGGATTTTCATCATGAACCTGACATCAACTATATAATGTCAAAACTTTATTTAACCAAATAGATGAATGAATTTCATGCCCCCCCCAAAAAAAACATTCGAGACCTGTGATCTTTTATCTGATTGGTTCGTTCATAAACTTTTATTTTTTTGTTTTTGTTTTTCTTTCTTTCTAATTTTTTTTCTTTTTTTTCAAAATTTAATTTCTCACAGCAACAACAACAAAAAGAAAAAGAAAAAACAAACAATTAAATAAAATAATATTTTCTCTAATAATACTTATTTCGGAGATTGTATTTCTTTTTTTTCTCTCTTTTTCTTTCTTTCTCTCTTTTTTCTCTATTCTATTACATGATGTAAATGAATTTACATTGGGATAATAGCATGGATATGCACCACTAATAATAATAATAATAATAATAATGAATAAATGATTCATCAAACAAGAAGTGAATCATAACCATAGATACATTATGGTAGTTTTAATTCCTTCTCTCTCTCTTTCTTTCTCCCGTTTACTTCATTGATTATTCATATGTAGAAGATGAATAGTAATAAGATAAGATGTAATTCTGATATAGAATTTAGTAGGTTTAAAACAAAAACACTTAATAATATTGGACATTATATACTGATTAAAGTCAAATGTAAAGTCAATAATACACATCTGTTTAGAAATCCTATATGTATATATCTATACTGAATGAATCCAATTACTGAATAAGGAGAATTTATTCGTAAACATAATATGAAACAAATAGTATTAGTATGAAGTTGTGAATATTATTGAATTTCGTTGAGATCATGAACGGATCTAAGTTAGACTATCATTGAAAAGACGAAAGTGTAGATCACCAACGTAGATGATCTATGTCGAAAATGATTGGAGGCCTACTGGAGTTAGAAGTGAATGGTGTGACAAACTAGCTAACATCAAAGTCAAACCTCGTGGTCAGCACCTTATGTGGACTACCTCATTGACGTATCAAGGTACTATAGATGCTTTGAAGATTGTATAACACAGAGAACGTTATTACAGAATTATATTAGTTAAAGTAGATACAAGCGAAAGTAAGATCATTGCTGCATGGGCCAGTCCATGGCATACGACTAATTGATACGCGTTGGTTGTCCCTGACCTTGACGAGGATCGATGACCTGCTCGATTTTAAGTTACTCAACTGCCGGATGATTTGGATAGGGATTAGTGACATTTCTCTGGTCCTACAAAAGTATTGAATAGTGTGTTATCTCTATATGTGGGAGCCAAGTCGTATTAAGTGTGAAGAAGTTATTCATCAAAGACAGTCGCACAATTTCGTGGATTGATTAAAGTAAGCAATTATTGCCGTTCGTTAATGGCTCATCAGTCAATAGGTCGAGCGAGACAGAGGTTCCTGTGTTTGACTTCTGTGTGCATAGTCGTAGACGCTCATTCCTGAAGAATTCAATGATAGGAAAAATAGGTTGTCAAGTTCTTCCGCGTTTTGAATAGATACTCATTTTGAGACTAGAAAGTGATGGGTGCGATCCTTTGTTGGTTTAGGGATATGAGTTACTGAGTGTACAATATTAGGAGAAAACACCTGTCCATGTTTTCCTAGTTTTCAGTATTTACCTAACTTGAGTTCATTCGTGACCTCAGCAAACACAACAAATTGAAATAATTACTGTTTTCCTATCATTTATTTAACTAGACTCTACAGGTTCCTGGCTATAACTCGAAAATATTTGTTAATAACATCAATATTTGTCGTCTATTCTTGGTCAATCCAAAAGAAAATTTTCAAGAAAAACTTATCGATTAAGACAGTAGATAATTGACTAAAACGAAAATTTAAGCGTAAAAATATGGGCACGCGTATTCAGTCACTATCATGGAAGTCCTACTGACTGCCGTTCTTGAAGAGGGTGTTTTGTTTACGAAATTGAAAAGACGAATAGCGAATGTCCAGTGCTTTAACCGAGTTGGTGGATACTAATGCACGCTAATGCAAATCGGGCAACAAATTGGGTTGGCTCATTTTTTAGAATCTCTCAACATTGATGTCTGTTTTCTATCTGAGACTCGTATTCAGGAATCTAGTGAAGTACTACAAATTCACTCTACATCTGTTGCTTTGAAAAGCTTGTTTTACGTGCATTTGTCCGGAGACCTTGTGGTATATTCTTTTGGTTTTGCTGACGTTGGTGTTGCACCAAGCGCTAGAGCTGTGACAAGACTTATTGATTCAATTCCCATTAATAGCTAGTCACGTATTGTTAGATTAGAACGTCCTATCAAAATGTGAGAAAATTAGTGTGAGAAACGATGTTTTTTCATCATCTCCACCTACGCTCCTACAGGTTGCAGTCCAGATGCTATCAAGGATCAGTTTTGCCATCAGTTAACGGTCCCATTAAAGAAAATGCTTTCGACAAATGTTGTAGTACTAACCGGAGTCTTGAATGCTCAGGTCGGGTGACTAAGCACAGAAGCGAGTCATTTATGTGGTCGATGGGGACTTGTTGATCGCAGATCAAATAACGGTGAACATCTACTGCAACTATGCACAGACTACAACCTGTTTCTGGCTAGCACCAACTAGCATCACAGTGATCACCGATGTGCTACCTGGTTTTCTTTCTCTGCATCTCAAACCTGGAATCAGATTGATTACATCGCGATTAGCTACCGCTGCCATGGTTTTATACAAGGCTACCTATTCTCTTGAAGTACTAGTCTGGACTCTGATCATGCCCTTGTTTATGCCAATCTTACCTCACGTTTCAGTGGCCAACAAATTCATCGTTTTAAACGGATCGATGTCAGCAAATTGGTTGCAGTTTCTGTCGCAACTAAATATTAAAACGAGCTAGGTTCAAAGCTAGCTACCATCCCACCGAAAAGCATAGATGAAAATCGGCTGGGATCGCATGACGCCCTGTAAATGACGAGTAAAGTTGCTTGCGACTTTGAAAAATGTCTAACCTACATGCATTAGTTTTCTACTGGCTCCTTACAACTCATTGAAGCCCGTCGGTCTACTCCGAGTGACCTCGAGTTTGGCCATAAATGAACATTGTTATGTAATGAAATTGTGCAAAGCTTGCGTACGAACCGAGTACCCTGGTGGTATGTGTGTGATAACGAGTTGGAAGCAGCAGCTACATCTGGTAACTGTTGAAGGCTCTTTCAACTCATCCGAGTCGCTGACAGCAAGAAGTCTGGTATAAATGAAACAATCTGTGAAAATGACGGGATGCCAATCACTAACATCTATCAACGTTTTGGACGATGGGCAGAGTTTTTCGAGGAGAATTTCAGCTGGTCTGCTTCCCCGGCGATGTCGATCAAACTGTCCTGTCCTCCATGGCCTGTGACGACTGATCCACCCAAATAGCCGGAAGTCCGCATGGAACTTCAACTCTTGAAGAGCTACAAACCATCAAGTCTAGATGACTTACCTCCTATACCTTTCAAAGATGGTGGTGACTTTCTGGTTAAGGGAATGACTTAGTTGTTGGCAGAACTCTGGTAGTTAGAAAGTGTTCCAACATCGTGGAATGAGCCAATAGTTGTTCCCATCTTTAAAAAGGGTTCGTACTGATGGCGGCTTGAGCGATCAGATCACATTACGTTTAGTGAAAGCCAGAGCGGCTTATGCCAGTCTGGGACATCTTTGG
This sequence comes from Schistosoma guineensis, assembly GCA_944470375.2. Taxonomy (NCBI): domain Eukaryota; kingdom Metazoa; phylum Platyhelminthes; class Trematoda; order Strigeidida; family Schistosomatidae; genus Schistosoma; species Schistosoma guineensis. The sequence continues at coordinate 3,965,993 of OX103890.1, read as the reverse complement.
CACCTTTGTGATGTTGGTCTGGTTGTGAAAGATCGGATCTGCCACATATTGGTGAGAGCAGTTTTACTCTGTGCTTGTGAAACCCGACCTCTCCGAGGTGAGGATATCAGACGACTCACTATGTTTGACCAGCTTTGTGTCAGAATAATTAACGACATTCAGTGGCAACATCATGTTAGTAATCCAGAGGTTCGGCATCATCTGTATGGGCACAGCGACGATGATTCACTTGGTGTCACTATCTTGAAACATCGACTTCAGTGGCTTGGACGTTTTCTAAGAATGTCATCCCAGAGAATTCCATATTGTGGGACTGGTTGGAAAAAGGTTGTCATTGTATGGTATGTTGTCGTGATACGAAAATAAGCTGTACAGAACTGGTTTCTGTTGGTCCTTTACGACTCCCTAGTTAGGGTCTGAGAGGTGATGCAACACAATGGCTTGAGACGCTATCAGACATAATTCAAAATAGAAATCAGTGAAGATCCTACTGTATTTTTCCTTTTCTTTTGCTTTCCATAAAAAGTGAACGTCACTTCTTTAACTAGAAGGATTTGTAGTGACCTACGTTTATCAACAGAACGCGATTGGTGTAATGGAAACAATGACTATTATAACCAATTTTACCAGGGATTGTTTTACTGTACTTGTTTGTTTAACTGTACTCAGAACATACATCTTCCGTTGCTTGTGACCTTGCATGAATTCGGTTGCGCTCAATAACCAAACTTGTACTCCTTTAGCCCGATCTTGATATTCTTTCGATACCACGAGATGACCAACAAGTACATCTCGATTACAGCCATCAATTGCCTTCTGACATTTGGCTTACGGAGGATCTTATCGGTTAACTGGTATGTAGTCTTTCTGTAGTGGTGATCATAGTCAACCGCGACCCGATGCCACACTACAGATTCTTTCTGGTTGTATTTTTACCTTTCCCATTATTAATATTATTATTTCACTCTCATACACTAATTTCTGTTCATTGTTGTTCACCTTTTTCTTATACACAGTTTACATTCTTTATCTCATCACATTCTCATCGTTATTATGTGATGTCTATGTAGTTGGTACCCCCTTGCACTAATATTTATGTGTACAAATAAACTAAAATAGACTAAAGTTTACTGAAAGGGTTATCATTTTATTGGGAAAAATAAAGCCTTTTCAATTCTAGCAAAAAATGAAAAATGGTCTTGTAAAGAATTCAATTGCAAGAGAAAAGAAAACACAAACAAACAAACAAACAAACAAAAGTTCATATCTACAAAACAGCATAACAACTAATCACTAAATAATTCTCTGTCTAAGAATGTTATATCCTTTTACATTATCAATACTACTTAAAGCAACATTATAAATATGTATGTAGTACATCTATGATAACATAATCTAGACTGACCTTTAAGTTGTTTATCATCGAATAAGTTTAATTAGGTTCATTATGAATTTCATTCTTTCTTTTTTTAACATTCTTCTTATTCTTGTTCATTTTAAAATTCAATATTGTAGATTAGAAGTAAATAGACTTAATGTGTTATGTTTGAAGCGGTTACAAGTTCACTTAATTTGCGAACGGAACAAAGACTCGGTAACTAAAGATCAATAAACTAGCTATTCTATTGCATCCCAACCTCGCTAACTAGAGAGAGAGAAAGAGAGAAGTCGAAGTCTAAACTGGGAATTATATTCTGTAAAAAGCTAGAAGCATGAGAGATACCAATAGAGACAAATCAAAACGTATATCTATATACAGCACAAAACCGTCCTTGGGAAGTGTTACAAAATAGCATATTAAAAGATACAATGGACCAATAGCGTTTAAGATTCTCCCAAATGGGAAATATGACATGAAGGTGAGAAGAGCGCTTTTGTCGCGAAAATAAAATTACAAGACTAGGATCTTTTTCAAATGAGTTCTGGGGATCTAACGTCCCCCAACAAAATGGAAATAACATAATATTATTGTCTATATTAGGGAAAATCTTCAACAGAATGTTGCCGAACGGAATGATAGACTCAGTAGATGCCTAACTTCGAGATCAACAGGCTGGATTCCGTAAGGATTGGTCGTGTACAAATCAAATTGAGATACTACGCATCATCGTCGAACAATCAGTTGAATGGAACTGGTCAATATACATCAAAACTAAATTAAAAAAATTGAATAATCACGGTGATTTACCTACCTACCTACTTACTTACTTACTTACGCCTGTTACTCCTCGTGGAGGGGCATAGACCACCCATCGGCACTCTCCATCCAACCCTGTCTTGTGTAATCCATCCCAGTTTTATTTCACCCTTTTCATATCTGATTTTGTTTCCCGACGTAATGTATTCTTTGGCCTTCCTCTTTTCCTCTTCCTTTCATGATTCCAAGTTACGATTTGCGTCGGCCGTAGCTGCTACCTTGACATGGTGGTCGGGCTTACCTATCATGAAGACCAAACCGAGCTATATTGGCTGGAACATATATTCCTATAGGCTCTATCATGCCAGGCAGGTCGATTGGAGAACGGTAAGACTACAAGCAGCAACTCAAGGTCTGAGGGCGAAGTCGTACTGCTAACTGTAGAGGAGTGTGACAGCAGTAAGGTGTTTCCCTCAAGCAACCAGCATCTGCAGCGATGCTGCCTTCTCACAAGGAAGGAAGGGGTTAGAAAAGGTCGACCCTAAAAATGTCACACCTCACCTTACCTCACGAATTTCCGTCTCCGACAGTAAGGCCATTTGAAGAACGGAGCTGACACATCAAAAACCTCCCACAAAAATGCCGTGCGCAACCGGCTCTGCGTTCACACTCCCAGGTCGTTAAGATCAACAATAATCCAACTTCTTTTTCAGGTTTCTCAAGAAATATTCTTCCACGGTGTGAGCAGCCGAGAAGTGATATCATCCCTTATACCTATAACAGCATACGAGATCAAGTTGGTTATATTCCAATCCTTCCGCAATGCAATTTGATGATTGCCCTAATGTATATCTTATCCATTTCTATCGCCTTTTCCTCTTCAACTGATACCTAATTTGTTCTCTTCTACACTAGATTGTTACTGATAATATCTGGTGACTTAATCAATACTTTTTTTCTCTTTTAAACCTACGTATTCTATTGATTTAGTCTTGTTTAAAACCCTTTTTTTAACGATTTAGTGTATTTTGTAAGTGATTTATGATCCTTTAAGATAAAAAGATGGAAAAAGAAAATTCTGGAAAATTTCATATCACAATGAAAAACATAAATAATCAATAGAATTTGACGTTGAATGATTTACTGAAGTTAACTTTTTTTCAACAAAATCAATAATAATCATGTAAGTAAACGGTATCAGTTTATAAATCTATAATGAATATATTCATATTCATTTGGTGTTGTTTCATTTATATCTTCCCCCATTGTTATTTAGGACTGTAATTGATCAGTCTCATGGTGGAATATGTGTGTATCCTGTGCGGATTACCTCGATTTAGTCTTAAGTCACAAGCATTACAAGCAAAAGATAGATAGTGGCTAGCAGTGGAATAAGGGGTGCACGCTTCGTCTTATTTCGGACTCGTCAGCTAAATGTACCTACATCTCAGAGTTGATGTTCACTCTAGAACTCGAACCTAGTACCGCTAAATTCAAACTCCATCCCGTTATCCACTTAGTTACTGAGTCCTGATAGCCACCTGCTTGTATAATGAGGTGAAGTTTAAATTCACTTGGTGTTGTTTTACTTCTATCTTTCGATTGTTATTTAGGACTGTAATTGATTAATCTGTTATTGGCATATGTGTATCCTATACGGATTACTTCGATATAGTCTTAAACCACAAGCATTTTAAGCAAAAGATGGATAATGGTTAGCAGTGGAATCCAGTTTGACGCGCCTATCGTCCTGTTTGGGACTAGTCAACTGAATGTACCTTCATCTCAGAGTTGATCTTCACTCTGGAATTCGAACCCAGTATTGTTCGCTTCAAACGCCAGGACCCATCTTTACTTGAAAATATGAATAGTTATCATTTATTATTTAAATAAAGGATCATGTTTGTCAATGAGAGATTAGTTCATTTTTTCTATTTAATTAATTATTATAGGGTTTTGATTTTAACAATCCTGAAGATGTAAAAAATAAGAATAAAGTTAGAGATATAAGCAAAAATGAATGGTAGCTAGTAATGGAATCTAGAATATGCGCTTTGTTCTATTTAAGAATCGTCAAATGAATGTACCTGCATTACATAGTTGATATTCATTTCGAAATTTGAACTTAGTATCGTTTGATTCAAATGATATCACATTATCCACTTAACTATTGAATCCAGATAACTATTGGCTTGTGCTGCAATGGTATGACTTAAAGTTATATCGAGGCGATCCTCATGCGATACATATATATGTCAATAAGAGATTGATCAATTGCGGTTCTAAACATCAATGGGAAGTGTTATATCCTAGTGAAGATCAAATGACGAGTAACCTCTGTGAACTATTAATGGACTAATATTATATATATATATATTCTTATTGTATAACTGTTCAGTAACTAGTTTATGTATATCTACATTCCTCTGATTATAGGCTTCATTTGCATCTATACATTAATATGATACCATTTACTATCCTTAAATTATACTCAGTTTATAAGTTACAGTCTACGACGTTCACAGCCACTTTTTGCCTTGATCTTGTATATATGTTATTTTCTATTTTATGATATGATGTAGTCTTTTTGGTTGATATATAAACCAAGTATATTTGAAATAAATGATCTACATAGTGGAAGCTATTATTAACGTTCTGGACTCACTTGTAAGGGCTAGGCGAACAAACTAGATCCCAGCGGAGGAAGAAATCAGGAAAAAGCGTTGAAAATGGATAAGACAGACATTGAAAAAGCACCTAACTGCGTTACAAGGCAAATCATCACTTAGAATCCTCAAGGCCAAAGGAGAAGAGGAAGAATGAACAGCAATTGTATAGAAGTAGAAAGGAAGGCCCAGGACAGAATGCGCTGGAGAATTCTGGTCGGCGGTCTATGCTCCATTGAGGGTAACAAGCGTAAGTAAGTAAGTAAGGCGAACAAAGGACCAATAAGGACCCTAAGCTACTCATTACAATAAAACGTCATTGTTTCGGCACAGTACCAAGATTGAATAAGTCACATTTCGACTGATGAATAAGTCACGTGATAATTAGTTGACCTTAAAGTCATAACAGGAAGATTCAAGCAAACAATTCAAAAGGTGAATTAAAGTAAGAAACATAGTTGACAGATACCATTGAATTCAATATGATAAGATGTAATCAGTGATATTTTTATTGACATTTGAAATAAACATTAGTTGATAGATGAAGAACATAATACTAATGATAATGATGCAACAATGATCATCATCATCATCATCATATGATTAACAGATCAAATGTTCTAAACATACTGTAAAAGTATCATTTACATTTCTCGTGATCTTACTTAAAGTTATTAATGAAAGATCGACACCTGGTAAAGATAACAATTTGAAAAAACAAAAACAAACTGAAATACTTTTGATAGAGTTTTGTTATCTGTCCTAGATGGTCTGGTTTAGGAGCCTTCATCGTTCTTCTGAACGATATCATCAGTATAAACGTTAGGTAGAAGTGAAGTGTTCGAATTTCTTTACATGTGGTTAGTTGATTATAAGTTTGGATAATGAAAACAGTTTCTTCTATTTTTTTTAACAATTACATAACCGCTCCTAGTACAAAATCATGTTGAACAAAGATGAATAGAGTAGTCATTTAATAACTTATGGTGAGAAATGTCTTGATATACTGTATATCGCTGATTTGTTATTACAATATACAAACATACTACTGAATAGTGAATAGTCCTACTCAAATTTCTATACTTAAAAAAAATGATTTTTATTCATTGAACTACAAAAGATAGCGTAAATCACTAGCTTAGATTATCTATGTCGAATGATTAGGGGCCTATTGAAGTAAGACTGGTCAGCAACTTACATGGACTGCCCCATCGATGTATCGAGGTACTACAGATGCTTTGAAGATTGCACAACACGAAGGACGTTATTACAGAAATATATTAGTTAAAGTAGATACAAGCGACAGTAAGACCACTGCCGCATGGGCCAGTCCATGGCATACGATTAATTGGTGCGCGTTTGATCGTCCTTAACCTTGACACGGATCGATGGTGGGTTCGATATTAAGTGACCCAACTGCCAGATGAGGGTTTAGTGACGTTTCACTGACCCTAAAATAGGCTTAGATTGATATCATGAATGGATGAATGTTAAATCATCATTGTAAACCTGGAATTACTAGACGACCGTCTCATCCTCGTATAGAACTCCTCAGTAATGCGCATCCACGATCCCGGAACATTTGGTTTCATATGTGAACACTTAACTTCTAGACCACTGAGCTAAGATCCAACAGTGTTAAGGTTTAACTTCAACCAATCCACAGTGAATAAACTAGCCCTAATTACTATCAAAACTTCGTTAGTTTTAATATAATTTTCTTTCCTAGATAACGATGAGATACTGATATTTCCATAAGTTATAGGAGACTTCTGTGATCTTTAACTTTATTGTTTTGTTATCAGTATCGGTCACTCATTTATTGTTCATTCCCATAAGGCACTTTTGATGTTGTTTAAAACAACAACGAAATCTTCACAATTCATTGAACTACAAAAGATATACTTCGATTGATATTATGAATGGATCAATATTAGACCATCATTGGAAATCTGAAAAACACTAGACGGCCATTTTGTCCTAGTATAGAACTCCTCAGTAGTGCTTATCCACGATCCCGCACATAGGCGTCGAACCCTGGGCCTTCGATTTCATGTGTGAACATTTAACTTCTAGATCAATGAGCTAGGATCTAACAATGTTAATGTCTAACTTCAATCAATCCACAATGAATAAACTTGTCATAATTATTATCAAATCTTCATTAGTTTTATTATAATTTTCTTTCTTCGGTAATGATGAGATATTGATAACTTCATATTGTTATAATAGATTACTGTGATCATTAAATTTATCTTTTCTTGTCATCAATATTCCTCATTGTTATGACTTTAAGTTGCGGTTGATTTTTACCCTGTGCTAATTGTTGTGTCCTTGACTGGGAAATTAGAGAGCAGCGTATTTATCGATCGATTACAGTGGCACGTAAACACGTACGGACGGCCTAGAGTCTCGATTGGTCTCGCTTCCCTGTCTAGCCCAGTCATTTGAGTCCAGAACACAAGTCACAGCCTCGGAGATATGAATCATTATATTTCAGACATACTTTGTTTATATACCAATCAAGCATACCACATCGTACCATAAAAATAGAAAACAACATTTTGTACAATATTCAACAAGTGAACAGATATCGACCAATAGGAAATGTCCATTTAAAGTCTAAGGACACCATTGGACTTAACATGATAATTATTGGTCTATTCCTCCGCATCCACAACACTCATTCTCATTAGACGCTTATGATTTTAAAAGGTTGGTGTTGATGATACCGTTCAGAAGAACAATGAAATCTCCATGAGAGAGAGAGAGAGAGATGTATATCTTAGAGAATGTAACCTTAGCAATTACATTCACCGAAAATGTAAATCATTTTTAATACATCATAATCAAAATACTAAAATAAAAAAGAAGCAATAGAAAAAAGAAAAAGAAAAGAGAAAAAAAGAAAGAAAACAATGACAAATGAATTCATTTGTATTTCAAATGATAGACATGAATTACTACTGCTCTATTGTAAAATATCAAAAAGAAAAAAAACACAGGAAATTAGATTATCTTTACTTAGTGATAAAAGTTTTTTTGAAATAAAAGAAAAAGAGAATAAAAAAGAAAGAAAGAAAGAAAAAGAGAAAAAATAAGAAAAATATATGGTGGTGATAATCTATGATACCATGTTAAAAACGTAGTTTTAAAGTGATAATGTATTCAATAAATGTGTGAATCAAATAATAATGAAAAAAATGAATGAAGCCTCTTCAATGATGAATTAATCAATGTCTTTTAGTGAATTTGTTTTAAGGATATAAAAGTTTTTGACGATAAATAAATGGATTTTATTGAACATGTTTTTTGGGGGTGGGGGTGAGGGTGGAAATGAAAATGTAACAAGATTTTTGTAGAAATAATAAACAATAATATGTACTTTTTGTAAGCAATGATGGATAGTGACTAGTAGTGGAATCTAGTTTGACACGCGTTTCGTTTTATTTAGGATTCGTCAGCTGGATATATTTGCATCTCAGAGAGTTGATGTTTACTCTGGGACTCGAACATAGTACCATTCGCTTCAAACACTTGAGTGGATAACGCGATGGCGTTTGAAGCGAATGGTATAGGGTTCGAGTCCCAGAGTGAACATCAACTCTGAGATGCAGGTACATCCAGGTGACGAGTCACAAATAGGACTAAACGCGTGTCAAACCGGATTCCACTGCCAACCACTATCCAACATTGCTCACAATAAGCTTGTGAATTAAGGCAATATCGAGGCAATACGCACAGTATGCACATATGCCAATAACAGACTGATCGATTGCAGTCTAAAAACTCAATGGGAAGATACAAACAATACCAAGTGAATAATATATACTGATTTACCATTTGTGGTTGGTGATTTCATGCATTAGTTCATTGTATCATTATGTATTTATGGATAATTTTATATGGTTCTATATTTTGAAATATTTTTTGATATTTAAGTATAGTATCAGAAGGGGTTTTGTGGAGATTTTAGAAATTTCACTGATTGAAATCAAGAGTCAATTGAAGCTAGACTACCATGGAAAACCTGAAAGCACTGAACAGTCGTTTCCTCCTAGTATAGGACTCCTCAGTAGGGCTCATCCACTATCCCGCAGCCCGCGAGATTTGAATCCAGGACCTAATAGTCTCGCGCCAGGCACTTAACCAACTAGACCACTCAGCCGGCATCCAATGGTGTTAATGTCTGACTTCAACCGATCCACAAAGTTGCACCACCGTCCACCGTTGTCTTCAGTGAGTTGATATCTCACAACAGACCTGGTTGAACTCCACTAGTAACGGCTTCTCATTAGAACCCCAGGAGTATCTCTTGGAGTCAGTCATTAGTGAACAGATGATTATTATTATCAGAACGGGTTTTGTGGAGATTTTAGAAATTTCACTGAGTGAAATCGTGAGTCAATTGAAGCTAGACCCATGATTTCAATCAGTGAAATTTAAGTATAGCTTTGAGAGGTAATTCTCAGAGTTCTAGTAAGAAATAGTGATCGATGGAGGTAATCTATGTTAGGTGTGAGGTAATAACTCACTGAAGATAATAGAAGTTGGTCGAACAAAATCATGGAGTAGTTGAACTTAGACATTGACACCGTTTAAACCTAACTCATTGGTTCAGAGGTTATGTGTTCATGTGCGAGATCGAAGGTCCTGGATTCTAGTCCCTTTGGTGAGGGATCGTTGATGCGCGATTCTAGAGATTTTTATACTAGGACGAAAAGACTATCCAGCGCTTCCAAGTTTTTAATGGAAACAGGAAACACAGAACACTCATGGGATCGTAGTATTGAACTTCATGACAGTTCATCTGCATATAAATATCATGTAGACCGTCGATTGATGGCTTAGTGGTCCTAAGCTCATAGATGTGTGATGTTGAAGTGTAAGATGATACGATCAAATAGATATCTACTCTTTCCTGATTTTCACTTATGTTCTAACAATGATCAGTCTGCAATATAAATTATCCTATTCATCAATTTCAACAAAACCTTCATATTAATTAATTATCCAGTTTTTTTTAAGTAAACCACATTATAGCTACTATTCATTTGATTGAAATCATTCTAAACCCATAAAGCCTAAACAACCTATTCTCCCTAAAATAGAACTTCTCAACAGTAAACATCCACGACCTTACACAAGAGATTAGAATTGATAACTTTAAGTTTCATATAAGAACCTTTAATCTGTAGATCATTAACTCAGTGTTCATGGACATTAATATCTAACTTTAATCATTCTACTAAATCACATAATCATTTGTTATTTATTTTTGAATTAGAAATAACGACTTAAAATAAATTTTACAATTCCTTAAGAACTAATATAGATAAGCATTATATGACTAAATCCTTATGTGATCTATTGATATCATTAGAATATATTGTAGCGGTAAATAAATCCCCAAAATAAATAGCTCTATAAGTCTTCGACATTGGATGCTGACCACATTCGTTTTAATGGACTCACCTAGTTGAAGGCGCTCAGTCATGAATCCGCACCAGATCACGAGTGAGAACACCGTGCTCAAAAACCCCTACAATCGCTAGCCAGATTAGATCAGACGATAGCCAATCAAATATCTCTTTGAACCTCCTCGCTTCTGTTTTTTGATTTCACTTGGTGTGTACGCTTCATATTAGAAGGTGTTACTGGTTAAAGCGTTATCAAACTCCGAATAACTGTGGCATTTTCAATATTTTATTTTACTGAGATAAAGATTGTTGTGTTTTTTTTTACATGTTAAAAGTTAGATTTTTTGTAACCAAAACCGAAAAAAAACACAAAAAACAAAAAAAAACAAAAAAAACGAAAAAACACAAAAAAAACAAGAAAAACACGCAAAAAAAACGGTACGATCTTTTGTAATGTTTTTCTTTGTGATATCTTCTTTGCCATTTTTCCCTCCTACTATTAAATATAAATGTAACTGCCAAGATACTAATGTATGTTAACATGATTACTGAACTGATATCATTCATTGTTGTTTTTTTCCTTACTAATTAATCACTTTATTTAACACAATGGTTTCTAATGTTAATCAAGTTTATTTGAATAGTTTGCCAATTTTTTTTCTAAAATTTTTTAACCGCTTTTTTTCGTACAGATTTATTTAATAAACCCTATTGAATTAGTAACAAAAATTTATTTAATTAATGAATTCAAAAAAAGTATTATATAAGGAATGTATAGAAATATTTGTTCACAAATGTAACAGCTGTCTTTGCATCAGTAGGCCTCAACATACAAGATCCTCAAATACAACACGCTGAACAGCAATCCAATCACTCTTGATGGCGAAACTCTGGAAGATGTAGAATCCTTCACGTACCTGAAAAGTATAGTCGATGAGCAGGGATGATCGGATGGAAACGTAAATGCGAGGATTGGCAAACTGAGGGCCGTATTCCTACAATTGAACAACATATAGAACTCAAAACAACTGTCTATCAACCAATATCAAAGTTACAATCTTCAATACGAACGTCAAGACAGTCACTTCTACTGTACGGAGCTGAAACTTGGAGAACTACTACAACCACCATCAAGAAGGTACAAGTATTTATAAATAGTTATCTACACAAGTTACTCAACATCCATTGTCCGGATATCATCAGCAAGAGACTTGTGTGGGAGAGAATAAACCAGCTACCAGCTGAAGAGGAAATCAGAAAAAGACGATGGAAATGGATAGAACATACATTACGTAAATCATCGAATTGCATCACGAGGCAAGCGCTAACTTGGGATCCTCAAGGGAATCGGAAAAGAGGAAGGCCAAAGAACACATTACATCTGGAAATAGAAATAGATATGAAAAGAATAAATAACAACTGGAAAAAGCTAGAAAGGATTGCTTGGGATGGTATTGGATGGAGAATACTGGTGAGTGGTCTATGCTCCTTCATGAAGAGTAACAGACTTAAGTAAGTAAGTAATTATTTCAAAAAGAGGTTTTATAGAGATTTTAAGAATTGAATAATTGAACTCATGAGTTGATTAAAGCTGAATTTGCATGGAAAACCGAAAACCATTAAACTGTTGTTTTAGACTGGTATGGGACTTTTCAACACTCTGTATCCATAATCTCAGTATGTATCGGTCTCGTGTATGAACGCTTAACTTATAGACGATGGACGATGATATAATTTCGTGAATTGGTTGAAATTAGACATTAACACCATTGGCTGGTTTTCCACTTTTGTCTGACTTCAGTTTTATTTCCATGAATCTTATGCAAACCCTTTATTACCTCTAAAATTTATCACACAATTTATCTTATCTGTCTCTGTACTCCAATCGACTATTACACCACCCATCATTAATTGTTTCCTTGATTCTAACACATAGACATTGGTACAAGGAAGCCCAAAATACATATGCGCCAACAAATCTCATTTGATTTGTTGGAGGGCTGTGATACTGCAAGGGTGCCCAAACCGAAGCAGATGGTTTTCTTAGAGGGCCACACTCCGAGCCTTCGACCTAAAGGTTTGATCCACAAGGCAGTGAAGCATCGTAAGGAGATGCAGTCCCATGGTAACCATGATCAACAATTGGTTCATATGCCATTTGTTCCTTCAGGATACTTGAGACAATGTGCACCATTGATTTGGCTTGTGACGGATTAAAGCGTTAGGCATTCTCTTTTCGTCCTCTCATGTTCGTAAACAACACCTCAACCACGAGAAGGCAGAGAGTAGGACTTCCCTGTCAGAGGCTATATACGCGTGGTCATGTGAGAGCATTCGAAGGGAGAGCGGACTCTCCCCACTCTCGGCCATATCAGGGCATTTGGGGGCGATTCTAACACCAAATAATCTCTGACCTGTTCTCGCACATATACATAGTTATCATTGATAACCATCGTCATTCCAATTCTTTACATTCACTTATATCAATTGTTCCATACCTATATCTTACCTCTATGTAAAATTCCAATACAACTTTGGTTGTAAGCAGCTGATGTTGAGGAACCACGACAACAATACTGAATTCATAATATTCTACATCTATATTTGTTCTAGCATCATTTAAAGTCAAGTAGTTGGTAACTACTGAACTTCGACTATATCAGTAGGTATGTAGTACCTGATTTGAAACCACATAATTAATTTTGTATATACCAAGAGATGAGTGAAATGACAGAAATTGTGTTACAGTTAGTTTTCTACGGGATGAGGGCGCTAACCACATGCTCAACCCTTTTTCTTTATCCGGACTTGGGACCGACAGTAGCCCTCGGAAGGACTCCAGGCGAAGGTTGTAGGCTGTACTGCTTATGTTTACCATTAAGATCATATTGATCTCTTCTTTGATTCCATCAACTTGAACCAATACATATTGAATGATCAGAGTTTTCTATTGATTATCTCTAATCTTAATTGGTTCTATCTATTCAGGATTATAAATCAACAAACATATCGATGGAATGAATTTTCAAATCCAACAGCGTTGAATAAATCAATACAACTTCGACATATTCGACACATTCATGATTTTGACAATGCTATGGATAATGATAATAATAATGGACAATTAGCTGAGAACATTTTATATCAAACCAATGGCAATTCTGCAATTGATATGTTAACGTTGAATACAGATCGTCGTACATCCAGAATGAGGTATACTTTTTAAATGTATTACTATAGTATGTGCTTGTTCACTTAACAGTTTATTCTATGTTAAATCTATCAAGGCGTCCACGTCATCCGATTGAAATACGCGCAAAATCGAAGTTCGCAAAACAACGATGTGTCCACAATGGCCGTTCGTTATTGAATAATACACTAAATTAGTTACAAACCTCAAGTTGTGAAGTGTCTGAGGCGTTTAAACGCGTCCCTTTGTATGAAATAAAATGGCTTCTTGTAACGGTAACATAAGGAATAGTTACAACGTACGATAGGACATGGACAACCTGATAGTTGTGTCTAAATTTGATAACAGTTTATCAGCAACCAAAACCCGAACCAAGAGTAAAACAATATGGAAACTGTTGCGTTTAAACAAATGCACAAAACTGTAGATAACCGCTGCAGTGATTAAGGTATAGTAATTAAACTGATAAACACAGTGTTAAGTACAATATACGTTTAAGTATAAGTGAATATTTCAGAATGCTACACGACAACTTGCGTCACAATAGAAGTGAAAAATTGCCGGGAATACAACTGCTTACTTAATATAAATAAGTAGTATAAAACAATATATACAAAAGACTGGAAGAAAAGTGAGTAAGAACAATGTAAAACAAACTAAACACTCGAATTGAAATAAAATGACTTGATCATGGTGAATCAAGTGGAATGAACAAGATCACGTATATAACTCTAACTTCTGGATCAACATTTTTTTGTCAACTGTGGATCGATAACTAGAAAATTACTAGAAACTAAAGAAGTATTATCAAGATAGTTTGAATGAATTTCCCTCTTTCGTTTCTCTGGTCATTAAATGAATGAAAGGTGGTTACTATTGAATTTACAGATTGAGTACTGTAGTGTAAGTTACTATGTTAATCCCACATAGGTTATTCTAGCTTCAGGATGGACAGGCCAATTTAACGGTTCTTCTTGAGTCACATCGTGATCTTGTTAATTATTCACTTATCAATCTTGACTGTTTTTATATGAGTGTATGTGTGTGTGTATATCCTATCCTATTCATCACATGTGTGTAGCTTATCGATTAAATGGCGTTGGCTTATGTGGCTTCTCCACCACTGCTCATAATTTCACTTCGCTCTCTTCTATTCTCATCATCCCTCTGATTGTTTGTCTAGATCAATGATTGTATGAAATATACGTATTCGAAATTCATTCACGTATTTGACTTATTTTTATTCCTTTATTCACTAACCCGAGTCAAGTCGACTATTATTACACATGAGGATTGGCGACATATAGATTTCGACATCGTATATTTCAATAATAATCATTCATTTGATCCAATTGAAGTCAGATATGGGGTCATAATAGTACATTCCACAAATAATTTAAAATTCTCTAATCTAACCAAACACATGGATCATTTATGTATGTTGATGATAACATTTCCATCTCTTGGATTATTGAATCATCACTGCTGAATACTATGAATTTCAATTTCTTCAAAGTATAATTATGGATCGTTATAGACAAAATGCATGAAAATCAGAACCTCAAATGCCCTGGTATGTTTGAGAGTGAAGAGATTAAGCTATCCTTCTCGAAATGCTGTTATTGAACTCAAGTTGACGGGCTAGGCGAGCACCGAACCATTAGGACGCTAGGCTGATCAGACCGGTCGAACGTCATTGGTTTAGTACAGTATAAGAGCGAATAAGTCATATTTCGATTGGCGAATAGATTACCTAATAAGAAGCGGATCATAAAGTCACAACAGAAATAAATCTTTATCATTCATCCTCCTATTCTTCTGTTAGTGTACTAAATCGTATAAGTCGAGAAGTAGATGTCTAGAATAGAAGGATTGTGTAGTGACCAGTCTATGGAAAAGTGAACTGCACGTAGAATGCTATTTCATTAGAAATGTTAGTCAAAAAACAAGCAGTCTCTTTATTCATTTCAAGTTAAATCAATCGTTTGAATTGACAGTCTGTGAAGAGAACTTATCAATATATTTTGATTCAGATCATGAACCAATTGATGTTGGACGACCATTGAAATCCTGAAAGCACTGGAAGACCTTCCAGTGCTGTTGGTGATCGTCTAACATCAATCAGTTCATGATCTCAATCAAAAGCTTAATAATTTCCACAACCCCATACTGATAATGCTCGATATATGACTTGATAGAGGAGATTGAAATCAATCAAAAGATTATTGAAAACGCGAAAGATGTTGATAAGTTTGTTTTACATTGTTCCTCCTTGTTCCCTTTCTACTCTTTTGTATACTGTATTATACTACTTATTTACATTCAGTAAGCAGTTGTATTCCGGACAATTTTCACACTCATATTGTAACGCAAGTTGTACTGTAATATTCTGAAATGTTCACACATACGCTTGACTAGTATGCTTGATCTGATCTGCCTGACCTGGCTGGGTATCTGCTGTTGCTTGTAGAATACACTCTCTACGCCTTATCAAGACTTCTTGACCGAGTTAGATGAGTCGAAGACAACGGACCAGAATAGTCTATTGAGTCTCTGAATCCTGAGCCTTCGTTCCGTTTCGAATAAGTCGAACCAGTAGTATCCTCAAGGTTAACGAACCTAACAATTTGACGACGGTGCTTTTGGAAACATGGATCCTTCTAAACTTGAATTTTTACTCGAGCAGCAGATGAAACTTATTCAGAAGTTAGCAGATGCAAAGCTTACGTCTAATACTCAATCAAGCAGTTCTAATCCTACTACTGCTGCACCATCAGTTGATGGTATCGCTAACAGTATTTCCGAGTTTCATTACGATCCAGAATTCAATGTCACGTTTGATATGTGGTTTCCACGTTACGAAGACTTATTCAAATTCGACTTTGCTAATCAGGATGATGCTTGAAAGCTCCGCTTGCTGCTTCGAAAGTTGGGTCCTAATGAACTCGACAGGCATTGCAACCTAATTTCTTGGTTTAATAGTTTTGAATAACAGTTGCAACTTCATATGTGTTTGTTTTTCTCTTGATGATTATCAACCATACTTGTTTTCTGTTTTTCTTCAATTTACATAAGGAATAGGATGAGTCCATTGCCTCCACGATGTTCTTATATTCCAAAAGAAAAATCTCCACATTCAATATCTAGTCTTGATGCAAATGAAGTAGATGAAGTTCGAAAGAAGTTAGATCATCTTCAATCATTACTAATACAAGTTAAAAATCAACTCAAATGTTCACCCATCGACGAAGATGATGATGATAATATGATTGATGAAAGAATCTTTCCAAATACTTCAACTGAATTGAGTCTTTTACAGACCACTGCAAAGAATACTGAAGAAAATGGAGAAAAGATTGATGATTCATGTGAAAATTTGCCCAATTATGCTACATTTTCTGTGAAAAAATCACATGAATATGCTGTGAGAAATTGGTTACTATCAAATTTTATTCATATTTAACTACTTATATCGATAAAAGTAGTTAGAAACAATTGTGTGAATTAATTTCTATGACATGAAGATCAAGTTCGTCTTTATTTCTTTTTATATAAATGTTTTCTTAAAATATCATTCATCTCATTATAATTAGCATTGGTATGTATGACATCCATCGTATCAGTGTTCATTTTAACTTTACTCTTTAATGTTAATTGTAGAATGTTTCTGGGAAGAATAATTGATTTATTTAGATATTTATGAGTGTAGACTAAATCAATATTATTGGGTAGTGCTATAGATTCTACGTGAACCAACAGCTTCTTAACTCAAACGAATAAACTCGGAATGTGATTAGACAAACTTTACTATGGTTACTGTTCAGTCCGTCAGACAGTCAGTCAGTAACAAATTACCATTTCTTACTTACGTAAGTACGCACATCAGTTCAAGTTGCTATACCACATCAGCACACAGATACAATTGTCCATTCAACCCATAGTGGTAGAGGTAGTAAAAGTAACAGCAGTAATCGGAAACATTTGGGTTTGAAACTGCTATTCAAGGAATATAATGGAGTGAAATAAATTTGAAAAGAGAAAAAAACAAAGGGACAGGAATATTTCAGAAGATTAGAATTTGGGAGAACACAAAGAGTGGATGCACTTGCATCATTGCAAACGATTTTGAGCCATGTCATTCAAGATCTCTAACCATTATTTCCTATCGTCTTGCGGATCTGAACAAGGCAGTCTACATCTACCAACATGACTCAGTAAACTTGTCAGTGACTTCATGAATTCATGTCATGTTTTGGTTTAGCCGCCTCTAGTTTTCTTTCAACCTACTCCTACACCATAAAACATCACACGTCGGGGCGGTCGGTGGTTGGGCATAAGTAACACATGTCACAACCAATTAGGAAAGTTGTGCAATACTCCTAAAAGATTTTGTATGGAAATAATACTGTAGTTACATAAAAAATTACTGACATATTTTCATAATTAGAAAACTGTAATGAATAAGAGATATGTTGATATGGAGAGCTAATCAGAAGTAGTCTAAGGCGAATATCAACCGATGGCAATCACAAGTGACCTGAAAGACATTTTCATTTCATTGTCTGTGAAATGGATCAATTTGCTAAGGATTAGAGTGGTATATATTTATGAATGAGTACTGATGATAGTTTTCGTTGATTAAAAAGCAGCATTTGACTCCGTGGATCGAGAGGTGCTGTGACAGTATCTGTCATTGAAAGGCTCTCATCAGAAGTACACAAACCCTGTGAAGGCTCTTTACTCGAAAACTACTAGTCGAGTCAGAGCTTATGGCGAACTGTCATCTGATTTTGCAACATCAATTGGTATCTGTCAAGGTTGTCCACTTTCTCTATTTTTGTTTAACTTGTGGTGGTCCCCAAACAAAAGGAGCTTACACAAATTATATTGATACACTAGGTTAACAATGATATGCCAAAACAAATTATTGATTAAGAAACCTAGGTGTCTGTCCGTTAGTAAAAACAAAGGTAATAAAATACCGTTAGCAATACAAAAGGTATATTAAACAAAACAGACGCTAACAGTTACTATAGAATGAATGTTACTTGTTAACTGCCTCGTGAGGACAACGACCACAAACTGAGTTCACTTGGTTGACAGGTGTTCCTCTGCAAGTGACTGCACCAAAGACGTAATGAGGAAGACGGAGTCCAATAGTATTATACAATAGTAATCCGTGCCAAAAGCCCAACGTTGAGTCGGAAGGCCTATAATGATGTTATAATACTATTATAGTCTTCAATCAAAGCGGTGGCCAATAAAACAGAAGAACAAACGGCGTAAGTATTGTTCTATATTTTAAACAACCCGGTAGAAGAAGTGTATATCATTCATCGAAAACAATTATCATCGTCTTTTTTAACAAGTGATACAGCAAAACAACAGATATTGAATAAAAATGTGGTTACAAATAAAGTGTGACAAATTAGAGAAAAAATGTGGTTTTTATTTTTGTTGTTACAAAAATCACTGAATATATGTCACCATATAACTCCCCCCCTAGGGCATGCGTCGATGGAAGTATGCCCGACGTAAAACTTGAAATGCTTTGAAGGTAGGAGAAAATTACACAACGAAAAGGGTAAACAAATATTATTTTTTTTTAAAAAAAAATCATACGTGTATATATATTCAAGAACAAAATGTTTCTCTTGTAGTAAAGAGACTTTAATGTATATAAAAAGTTTAACAAGAATAACGAAGTGTATAATAACAATAATAATAATAATAATAATAATAATATCATTAGTAATAACGGTAATTAAATTGAGAGTTCACCGAAAAATGTAAATAAATGTATAAATTGTGTAAACAATTAGTGATAAACTGAATGAGTCCAACGAAATTGGATATATTTGCACAATTAATATTAAACATCATATGAAACGCATACACATGTAGAGAAAAACATAATAAAATTTATCAATATTAGTAGTACACAAGAAATTTTTTTTTTTAAAAATGCTTGCAAAAAAAATGTTATTAGTAACTCTGCTAATATAGATATTTAATCACACTACAGGTAATGACAGAATAAAGGTTAAGTAATTAATTCAACATAACGCTTAGGAAAATGTACATGTCTTCCTGAACGAGTTGTTTTTGTAGAAGGTAAAGTGTCGGAACTAGGATTTAAGTTTGTGGGAACTGTAACCTTAGAACCGTCTGTTTTACGAAGTATTGATTTCGTAGGAGTTGGTGAAGAATTATTTGGAAAGGCTGGAAGCTGCGTTGTGTGATTGCCGCTGTCTTTAGACGGCTTTCGGCTGTCCTGTGTTTCAGATTCTATAAAAGCAGGTTTTATCCTGTCGATAGAAACTGTTTCTTTTTTTCCGTTCTTATTGATTGTGAAATATTTTGTTTGCCTCTCAACTACTTCATATGGTCCTTCATAAGGATGTTGTAGAGGACGTCTTACGGAGTCAACACGAACAAATACAAATTTACACGTATTTAGATGCTTGTTAACTTGCTCTTTTAAGACAACTGGCCGAGGTGCAACAGGCTTAATGTTATTCATATGGCTCATTAGTCTTTCGAAAAAGAAGCGGGATCCGTACATACGGGTTTGCCACTATGCGACACTAGCTGCCCCGGTAAGGTTAAATTAGTTCCATAGACGAGCTGTGCAGGAGTACATTGTAGGTCTTCTTTAATTGTGGAACGTATGCTTAGTAAAATAAGAGGTAGAGATTCACTCCATCTAGAAACATCAGGTTGTACCATCAATGAGCTTTTTAGTTGTCTGTGGAATCGTTCCACTAGTCCATTCGCTGCTGGATGGTATGCTGTTGTAGTGATATGATGGATTCCTAAAATGCGGGTGAATTCATTGAAGAGGTGAGATTGGAACTGTGAACCTCTGTCAGAAGTAACTGTAGAAGGTACACCAAAATTAGCGATCCATCTGTCGAGGAATACAGCAGCAACATTTTCCGCGGAGATATCTTTTATTGGGCATGCAATTGGCCATCTAGTAAAACGGTCCACTGCAGTAAAAATGTAAGTGAATCCGTTAGATGGAGGAAGAGGACCAACTAAATCAACATCAACATGTTGAAAACGATGGTCGGGTAGACTAAATGCTGACGGTGTCGTAATCGTATGTCTATGTATTTTACTGCGCTGACACTGTACACAAGTCCTGGTCCATTTTTTTATATTTGCATTCATCTTTGGCCAAACAAATCTTTCAGCAATCAGTTTCACAGTAGCACGAATCCCTGGATGGGATAGTGAGTGAAGACAATCAAAAACTCTTTTTCTGTACACTATTGGCACAAAAGGTCTGTGAGTTCCAGTAGAAGTATCACAAATGATAGTAGAGTCAGAATGTGGTATAGGAACACTTTTTAAGGACAAGCTCGAACTTTGTTTACAAGCATCAAGGTCGGGATCATCTGTCTGCAAACGTGCCATGTCTGATAAATCGATTCCTTTGGTGAAGGAAATTGCATCGACGTTGAAACGTGACAAAGTATCTGCAACAACATTTGACTCACCTTTTATAAACTGTATGTTGGTCGAAAATTGAGAAATATAATCCAATTGTCGCATTTCTCTAGGGGAATAACGGTCACTTTTCGCGTTAAAGGCATAGGTTAAAGGTTTGTGATCAGTGAGTATCACAAAGTCTCTACCTTGCAGTAAATGGTTGAAATGTTTAACAGCTAGATAAATAGCCAATAGTTCTCTACCGAAAGTGCTATATCGAGTTTGGGTTGGTTCTAGCTTCTTTGAAAAAAAGGCAAGTGGTTTGACCTCATCATGAACTCGCTGTTGTAGTACTGCACCTACTGCTGCCTGTGATGCATCTGTACACAGGATTAGTGTTGCTTCCGGGTCAGGGCTTAAGTAGGTCAGCATGGTAGTAGAAGCGATTGCTGTTTTAGCTGCAGAAAAGGCATCTTTCGCTTGGGAGGGTAATGTGAACTTTTTGACTTTACCTTTTAACACCTCCGTCAAAGGTTGTAGGATGGCTGAGCAATGTGGAATAAAGCGACGATAAAAATTGATCATCCCCAAGAAACGTCGAAGTTTATTCCATGAGTCTGGTTCTGGAAAACTCTTGATGGCTTCTATTTTTGTATCCAAAGGTTTAATTCCACGTTTGTCGATCAAGTGACCTAAAAACTCTAGACTCTCAACTCCGAAAATACATTTGGATGGATTAATCACTATGCCATATTTCTGAAATCTTTCGAATAATTGATGTAGGTGATCAGCGTGTTCATGGATCGAACTGCTAGCTATTAATACATCATCAATATACACGAAAACAAAATCTAGGCCTTTAGTGACCTCATCCATAAATCGTTGAAATGTTTGTGCGGCGTTCTTTAATCCAAAAGGCATTCTTAGGAATTCAAACAAACCAAATGGAGTAATGATGGCTGTTTTTGCTATGTCCTCGGATGCTACTGGAATCTGGTGGTACGCTCGCACAAGATCAATTTTAGAAAAAATTTGCTTACCATGTAAAGTGAGAGAAAAATCATGTAAATGAGGGATTGGGTAGCGATCCGGTAATGTTAGGTTGTTCAATGATCTATAATCACCACAAGGTCGCCAATCTTGGTCTCGCTTGGGCACCATGTGGAGTGGGGATGCCCAGGGGCTACTTGACGGGCGTATTATACCCAGCTGCATCATATGATCAAACTCAGCTTTTGCAACATTCAGTTTGTCTGGTGGTAATCGGTGTGGACGTGCCGAGGTTGGTTGACCTTTTGTGATGATCCGGTGTACTACAGAATGTTGGACAGTGTTTTCACTATAGTCTGGTTTCGTTATTTTGGGAAATTTAGATAGAATGGTGGCGAATATGTCGTTCCCTGGGGTGTCAATTTCAATACTATGTATGTGGTAGTCCGACTGAATTCCCTGGATTTGAAGGTTTGTGCAGGAATCAATAAGTTTTCTTCTCTTAACGTCAACTAGTAGGTTGTAGAAACTGAGAAAATCTGCACCTAGTATAGGGTGACGGACATCCGCAATAATAAACACCCAGGTTAAATTACGTCTAATTCCCAAGCCTAATGTTAGAAATTGTTCGCCGAATGTCTTTATTTCGGTTTTATTAGCTGCCCTTAGGGTATATTTTCCACTCTTAGCAATAGGTTTATTGGCTAAGGTAACTGGGATGACACTAACTTCAGCTCCAGTATCTACTAAGAATTTGTACCCTGAGGTTTTATCAAGAACGTGGAAAAGACGAGTAGGCGCACGACCAGAAACATTTGTCGCTACCATGGTTTGGTTGACACGTTTTGGTGAGGAAAATGACTTGAAAAATTTACAAGACGTAACGCATTTCCTAGCTTTGTCACCATATTTTTTATGGTACCAACATATGTTGTCGTCGTTTTTGTTTCGTTTTGAGTTATCTCGATCCTTACTCCCTCGAGAACTAGAGCGAGGTCTTGAAGATGTGAAGTTGGAGATTAATAATTGTAATGCATCCAGTTTATTTTCAAGACTGGCGACAGTTCGTTCATGTTGTGCTCGTAGTTCGCCTAGTTCAGCAGTTAACGATGCTATGGTGGGAGTTTGCTTATCGTTCGAAGTTTCTAATATTGTCTGTACGTAGGGAGTAGAACAGGGTGTAACTTCTAAAATTTTATCGGCCATGCTAGCAAGACTTTCTAAATCTGATGGTTGGCTAGAGGCGCAAAGAATTTGCCTAACTACTGTTGGCAAACGTTGTAGCCAAATTTCCTTGAGAAAGGCGTCATCAAATTTATAAGGGCCAGCTAATTGTCTCATGTGTCGTAATAATTGAGACGGTGATTTGTCGCCTAGCTCACATTTGTGTAGTAATTGCTGTAATCTCTTTTCATCAGATAATGAGGTACGTTGAATAATTGCCTGCTTCAATTGATCATATGGATTAGGTGCAGGAATATTATCTATCAAATCTGACACCTCAGATGCAACTTCAGTGGGTAGTAATCCAAGCACAAAAGAGTATTTAGATGCCTGTGAGCGTATGTTGCGACGCTGAAATTGTACTTCTACTTGCGCAAACCAAATGCGAGGATTTAATCGGCTGAATGGGGGCACATTTATCAAATTTAGAGCATGTAGCTCTGTTGAAATGTTATCCTGGTTAATGCCTTCAGTTTCGGATAAGTACATTACGAATATAAGAAAATTTAAATACTACCAAGGGTAAAATAACGCCGTAATGTCTGTGAGTGAACTCAAAAGTAGTTGAGAGAGAGAAAAATGTATTACGGGCTCACCAGTTTTGTGGTGGTCCCCAAAAACTTCATCATAGACCTACTAATGGCAATAACGTTCTCGTCCGTTGAATTCTCGGGCATTGATCTGCTTCCTAGCAGTCCACTTACCGACTTACAGTACGCAGATGATATCGTCCTGTTTGGTGAAGTCACTTGCTGATTCCAAACGAAATGAACGAGCAAACGGCGATCGTTCCACTGACATAAGAGATGTAATCAGCAGTCCGTTTCCATGAATTTATCTGTAGCTAAAATACAATGTGATACATATATATGTCTGTTACCAGTGTGTTGGCCAGCTGCAAACTTACCATACAATAATGCGGATCTCTGACACACAGTTGAACAACATACAACTACAGGTACCTCAGCGAATAAATGCCATGAAGATTGGACACAAGAGTTTAATAAATACCACAACAGTGATTGTTTTCACTTGATTTTCCTTAACGGAAGTAGTAATCTTATATAACTTGAGAATTCTAATCATTTTGTCAGTCACATGAACAGATTATTATGAAGCTAAATATTTTATTCTAACTAAGATTTATATTACACCCACTAGACAGAATAGAGTATAGACAATACCATATGATCTCATTATGAGATGGAATGAGGTGATCAATGATAAACAAAGTATGATCATTAGTGTTTCTATGAACAAAGGAGGTCAACACAAATATGTTTGTTAAGAAAATGCACACGTTGTTTACATTGATATCAAAGAAGTAATAAATTCTACTTTGAAAATGTTATCGGATGTAAGAGAAATGATGATAGAACGTGGTGTGATGTTATATTCAATGCGGTGAATTGGACAGAATTCACGGATTATTAAATCATATTCGTAAATGCACACAGTTCAGAGGTCTTTGTTTCATTAGCGAGGGTGACATATATAAGAAGGTCAGTGTGTGCTGCTTCGATATCTGGTCGACTCTACAAAGCTGGTCTATTCAAGAGTAACTACTATCCTATTGACCATCCGGTAAAATTCTATTTCTTCTTTGTTTCTTATATTACGCAACATAGCAACTTCTTGATTACTTTGAATATTAATAATCCTCTCTCTTATAATTACTGAATGTTAATTTAAATGTCATTATGTAATTATTACGTAACGTATTCACTCGATGAGTATTATATCATTCTTGTAAAACGTATATATATTAGTGTAGAGCCATGATGAAAAACTAATTGAAAAGAAATTTCTTCGCTCAATTAGTTCCTTCTTTATTCAAGAGTTGCTTGAATTATTCCACCTGTAGCGGTAAATAAATCCCCAAAATAAATAGCCCTGTACGTTTTCGACATTGGATGCTGACCATATGTTTTAGTGGACTCATCTAGCTGAAGGCGCTCGGTCAGGCATCCGCACCAGATCACGTGTGGTAACGCCGTACTAAACATCAACCGCAATCGCTAGCCAGATTAGATCAGAGAATTCCGATATTTTGGTTATCTCCAAATACACTCTTCCGATCTCCTCGACTCTGTCTTTTGATTTCTCTCGGTGTGTACAAATTATATTAGAAGGTGTTACTGGTAGAAGCGTTGTCAAACACTGAATACCTGTGTCATTCTTCATTGGTGAGACCGACGTGATCTGGTACACCTAATTGCAACTGTGAGTCTGTTCCTTTTTGGAATTTTTTTATATATCATCAGCACAAACTTCAGATAGAAGTGAAGTGTTCGAATTTCTCCATATGTGTTTCACAGCTTGTTCTGTGCACCTCGATGTTGATTGGTTCTTGTTGACCTTAAATTTATCAATTAGCAGTCAAACGCCATGATATCTCTTCACTTATATCAATACACGTGGATAACTACGGACATTCATTCGATTGGGAAAATGTAGAAATCTTAGACAGAGGAAACTCCAAAAACACCAGAGAATTTTTAGAAGCTTGGCACTCAGGTCAATCAGCAATCAACAAACATATTGAAATCAATCCAATTTATCAACCAATCAGGAAAATCATGCATAAATATAGGAACAAAAATCAAACCAATGGGAGACACAACCAAAACAAAGAAGTAAACAATGATAAATTTAAGGTCAACAAGAACCAATCAACATCGAGGTGCACAGAACAAGCTGTGAAACACATATGGAGAAATTCGAACACTTCACTTCTATCTAAAGTTTGTGCTGATGATGTCGTTCAGAAGAACGATGAAAGCTCCACGACCAAACCATCCAGCTCAGAGAACAAAACACCACCAAAATCATCCACCTGAGCTACAAATCTTCTCCACCACCTGTGTCATTCTTCATTGGTGAGACCGACGTGATCTGGTACACCTAATTGCAACTGTGAGTCTGTTCCTTTTTGAAATTTTTTTATATATCATTGCCTTATTTTTTATTTTTTTAAACATTGTGATTTTTTTCTTGGATATATATATATTTTCCCCTCGTTCATTATCGTACTTCATATTTCATCATGACTGAACAGACACCCAAAGTACTCAAGCTTAAGACTTTGTCCCCGCCTTCGTTTCAACTCATGCCTTTCTGGCCCGACAACATCGAAGCCTGGTTTTGCTACACAGAAGCCGACTTTTCCGAGCACGGCGTGATCTACACACGTGCACAATTCTTCGCAGTAGTCAAGGCACTACCGCGCGAATTCAACAGGTACGTAACACCTAGTATGTTCATTAGTGATTTTTTCGAACCTTACGAAATCTTAAGACGCTCGATTCTTAAAAGAGGAGACCTGACCGATCGACAAAGGTTAGATCAACTCTTCAATAACATTGACCTGCAACACGGTTCTGCGATGGACATGTTGCAAAGAATGAGAGAAGTGATAGGCCTAAGAAATTTCGACGAAGGTCTATTCAAGCAACTTTTCTTATCCAAACTTCCTCAACGGGTGCAAGCAGTTCTGATCTCGTTTCAGAACAACGCCTTCGACGAGCTAGCTGCATCTGCCGACCGTATTTTGGAAATAACGAAATCGTCTACTACAGAGGTATTTTCAGTCAAAGAAAAGCCTCACACAACTCAGAATGACATATACGAGTTATGTCCTACACTCACGCGTTATCTTATTCTTCGTAACGACCGTAATCACTCACACAGCCCACGTAGAAGCATTTCACGTAAGTGATCTGTCTCTAGGCCACGAGAGACGGATAATCCCGACTGGTGCTGGTATCATAACCAGTATGGAAAGTTTCCCAGGAATTGCAGAAAACCCTGCAATTTTCCGACTCGGCAATCGGAGGAGTCTAACAACAGTGGGTTAACTATTCCTGGCAACCTTTGGCATTTTTCTCTAGAAAGTTGCTAGACACCGAACCGAGGTACAGCACATTCGGTAGGGAACTCCTAGCTATCTATTGTGCTGTACGGCATTTCCAACACTATGTCGAAGGCCGTGAATTCACTCTCTTCACCGATCATAAACCGCTCACTTTCTCGTTAAGCTCTCCTTCTGACAAGTACTCTCCCAGTGAGTCTCGACAACTGGACTACATTTCGCAGTTTACTTCAGATATTCAACACATCTCTGGAGCAAACAATGTAGTTGCAGACGCCTTATCTCGCATTACTTCCTTGAACAGTTCCCAAGGAATCGACCTTCCTAAACTCGCAGGGCTTCAAAAAGAAGACACTGATCTTCAGCACGAGTTATCGTCCTCAACCCTCAAGTTAGGTATCAAACAGATGAGAACAGGTAAGGAAACCTTACTGTGTGACACATCTACAGGTAGAGATCGCCCAATCGTGCCGAAACATTATCGACACAATGTCTTCAACACATTGCACAAACTTTCTCATCCAGGTGTCCGTGCAACCATCAAGCTTATAGCAGAACGGTTTTGCTGGCCTGGAATGAATAAAGACGTGAGGGAGTGGGCACGCTCCTGTGTAAGCTGCCAAAAATCTAAGGCTCATTTAAAACTCCCGATGCTTGTTTCGACCATGTTCATCTGGATTTGGTAGGACCTTTACCAGATTCGAATGGATACTCTTACCTCTTAACCTGCGTAGACCGTTTCACTCGATGACAAGAAGCAGTACCTATCAAGGACATCACTGCTGAAACAATGGCCCGCACATTCGTCGAACGATGGATAGCAAACTTCGGCTACCCTTCAACCCCCACTACAGACCGCGGACGTCAGTTCGAATCTGATCTTTTCCGTCGTCTGACCACACTTTTAAGAACCACTCGCTTCCGAACGACTGCCTACCACCCACAAGCAAACGGGTTGGTAGAACGCTTTCATCGACAACTAAAAGCTTCACTATCAGCTGCAAACGTTTCACAGTGGACCGACGCTCTTCCACTTGTTTTACTAGGTATCCGCATTGCAGTGAAAGCTGACATTGGAGACACTGCGTCTCAACTCGTTTATGGAACGACACTTCGACTTCCAGGAGAATTCGTGGGTCCTTCATCCTCTTCAATGAACATGGATCTAACCTCCTACACGAACAGGCTTACAAACGCAATGCGTTCAGTTAAACCTGCTTCCACTCGACCATAATCAACCGATGTTTTTGTTCAACCTGACTTACGATATAGTATACACGTTTTCATTCATCGAGACTCGCATCGACAACCTTTCGAATCAGCATACGAAGGACCTTTCAAAGTTCTTCAACGCGAACCGAAGTACTATATAATCGATAAGAACGGAACCAACGATAGCATCATCATCGATCGCCTCAAAGCAGCATATTTAGAAGGAAATCCTATCTACGTCGATTTTCCTTCAGTACAATCGCACAACACGACTCCTACACTCATAATTCCTCAACCGACAACCAGCACACACGATGATACTTCGACAGTATCTGAAAATAAACCTAAAACGACGCATTCTGGAAGAAGAGTTAGATTTCCAGAATATTTAAACGACTACTGCACGTAAAGCACTACTCGACATTTTATTCCAAAAAAAACAAAAAAGACAAATTTTTTTAACGATATTACGTGTAAATTAGTTTACATTCCAATTTTTTCGCCGACATTGTGTTTTTACACACATAAGAGTGTATTTCGACATGCACTTACATTTTCTTTTTTTCTTTTCCAGGCTGGCAGGAAAAAAACGATGACGTTTATAAGGAAC
Source organism: Schistosoma guineensis (assembly GCA_944470375.2). Lineage (NCBI taxonomy): Eukaryota > Metazoa > Platyhelminthes > Trematoda > Strigeidida > Schistosomatidae > Schistosoma > Schistosoma guineensis. The sequence continues at coordinate 3,937,236 of OX103890.1, read as the reverse complement.
TGAAATTTTCATTGTACATTTTCTTTTTTTACTATGTTGTACCTCGTCCTATATAGTAAGGAAAGACGACCAGACGCTGCTAATCCTAGCAAGCTATCAGAAGAATGTTTAAACTTCTGGCTGGCCACGTCTTAGGGTCATCACTAACACACTAGGGAGGGGGTGATCTGTAGCGGTAAATAAATCCCCAAAATAAATAGACCTGTAAGTTTTCGACATTGGATGCTGACCATATGTTTTAGTGGACTCATCTAGCTGAAGGCGCTCGGTCAGGCATCCGCACCAGATCACGTGTGGTAACGCCGTACTAAACATCAACCGCAATCGCTAGCCAGATTAGATCAGAGAATTCCGATATTTTGGTTATCTCCAAATACACTCTTCCGATCTCCTCGACTCTGTCTTTTGATTTCTCTCGGTGTGTACAAATCATATTAGAAGGTGTAACTGGTAGAAGCGTTGTCAAACACTGAATAACTGTGTCATTTTTCACACACATCTATTCTTCTGATCTTGAATCTCATTGATTGGCTTGACTACTTTGTCCTTTACCGGTCACCCTGGTTTTCTATATTTTCCTGCCAGTTTGTTTGTCGTTTCGTATAGTTGTTTCATGTTTTTTGCAGCTACAGCTTTATCTGCTCTCGTTGCTGGGTCTTCCACGTACGTTTGCTTGTTGGCTGTAATGCTCCTCTTCACTTGCTATTTTGCTTCCGTTTATTCAGCTCGGGCCTTCATTTCCTATGTTATTGTTCGGCTGTTGTTGATTGGTTTCTTCCTGTTTCTTTTTATCTTGATCTGTCTGATTCAATGCAGAGTGATCCGGTGAGATCCGTGTAGCTTTGTGAATGCACTTGTGTGGGGATGTTGTGATGCCTATAATTAATTTGTTGAATGCACACGGATTTACAGATCTCTCTCCATTTCCAATTATTTCTCTTAGTCCCATGGTATTTTCAAAGCCGGTGTTATACATTCCTACTTTGGCGTTCAGGCCTCGCCATGAACCATCACAGTTGTGGTGCAAGAACATCCTTTAAATTCCAGGTCACAGTTCGTATGCTATAATTTGTTTCTTGTGTTTGGCATATTTTTAGTGACGTTGCTTTCTGAACTATGGAAATGCTGACTTTATATTAAACCGTCCTCATTTACTTAGATATATGATCAGCAATAACCTTAGACAAGCTACAGGAATGACTTGAATAAGAATTTATGTGAATTGTCTAGTCAAAGCAGTTTCGCGTTAACTGCAGTTTTCTGTTGCTAGGTCTCAAGCTATTACGAGTTCACTTAATCTGCTAACGAGAACAAAGACTCAGTGACCAAAGACCAATAAGCTAGACATTGTGATGCACCTCAGCCCCGCTAACTAGAGGAACAATTCCAAGCTTAAAATGAGGACGTTTATTCTGCAAACAGCCAGAAACCAGCGACAACAATAATCATAAATCAAAACATATATATACAGCACAAAACCGTCCTCGGTGTAACTTACCAAGTAGCATACTGAAAGACCCATTGAATCAACAGCATTTAAGATATTTCCCAACTGGGAAATACCACATGAAGGTGACAAGAACGCAAAAACAAATAAATTCAAATTTTCTAAATAAAATTAAAGATGAGGTCCTTTTCCAAGTTAGTTCTGGGGATCTAACGTTCCCAACATCTGTAATAAGAATGCTTCTTTATGGGGTAAATCCATCTTAATTCTGTAGAAAATGGAAGACAAATTTCAACATCAACTGATATGTCTAAACGAATCCAGCCACACATAGGATTCCATTAAACGTCCATTAAACTATGATATCCAACCTTAATTATTGTTCAATGAAAGCATACACTTGGGTAATAGTCAAATGTGTTTATCCAGAATATCGGCTAACAATGAGTGTATCCGTCACAGTGATTAGTATAAAAAGATACACAGAACGTGTTGTGGATTATTGAATCAAGATTACTCTCCACAGCCTCTTTCGCCAATGAAACACAGGACGTGACAACTAGTCGACTTCTAAAGAATCGAATTGAATAACGGACATTTCGCAGATCGATAAATCACGGAGGTGAAACTGTATGATTTTATGAGAATAAACGACCACCACTACAATCATTTGAAATTAATCGGTGAATAGTTACAGTGTTTATTCACAGCTGGAGCAAGACCATCTATGAATTGACAACCAGAACATTTGCTTTCACTTCATCTTCTTTTTAGAAAAGTAGTAATAATAATATGCAAAATGAGAATTTCACTCCGTTTTTATGTCAGCCAAATAAACAACAACCAACATTCATATGACACCCACGATACACAATAGAGAATACCATATTATTTATTGATTAATGAGATGCAATGAGGTGATCAATGATGAACAAAGTATGATCATAGCTGATTCTATAAACAACGAAGAGGTCAACACAAATATGTTTTGTTCATTAGACAAACACGTTGTTTACACTGAGAATGAAGAAGGAGTAATCAATTTTACTTTGAAAATGTTATCGGATGTAAAGAGAAATGATGATAGAACGTGGTGTTATGTTATATTCAATACGATGAATCAGACAGAATTCGCAATTGTCTTTGCAAATCCTATTCCTCAAAGCAAGCGATATACAGGTTTGTGGTGTTTGTATGAAGTGGGTTTGGAAATTGACAACTCGCCGTGATAATTTACTTCATTAGGCCACTTTATCTACGATTCAATGAATATTGATTGAGACAGTACCTTAGGAATGCTAAAATAGTTAACTATTTCCATCCATTCATACATACACTATCGGCCATACCACCAGGGCATTTGGCAACCTTGATAAAATATCACAACCATTGCATTGAATACTTCATTTGCGAATTTCCATCATTTGTCCATCACATTCTGCATCACTGCTCCAGTCCACACTCTCCTTTCTCCCTTATATTCCCTTCAACTCGATCTTCTTAACCTTCTGCTGTCTGGTTTTCCACTTCCGATCACTGTTACAAACTACTTATGTCGACAGAGTAAAGTAGTATACATCACGGCTGTATGATTATTCATTCCACGTTACTCGTGTTTCCCATTGCTGACTTATGCTAACTAGGGAAATCCTGATAAATATACAACAATCTATATGTCGCTACAATTCGGCACTCAATCACAGCTCTTCTTTACATGCTATTGTTCACTCAGCCTTTCAGTCTTAACATGTAACCTATGAAAATAAACCAATGAATCACAATTCAATCATAATTCGTGACTTCAAACATCAATCTCCTTGATGATGTATCACACATGGTTATCTTTGTGTTTGATCAACACAGAAGTACACATTCCGGTTTTTGTTTTGAATATATGAAATCTTCACAGGTTGAATACTGTGATACTTTGCTATTCACTCATTTAATAGATTGATGTATTCAAGCAAATGTTCAATAGTAGTTCGATTCGTGTATCATTCAGAAGACATTGGTGTTATGCAGCTAACGTAATTAGATTCATGTTATTCCACCAAAATCACAAGATTCTGTGAGTTTGATTTACTTAACAGTTCCGAATTGAAATTTATCTGGTCGTAACTGCCTTCACACCTCAGTATTGTAGATATTCACGAATCGATCTGGAACATTTCTTAGAAGGACTATAGAGGCATATATGGTCAGGGTGCTATCAAAAAAGACGATTCGATCTACCACAATGTAGCAAATATATATTTATAAAGTGGAGATGAACATGATGTCCGGGGTCATCATCGTCATCAACTTGAAATATAAATGTCACATTCATGATGTTGATCATCATAAAGCTGTCCCTCCAGTTACTTGATTTCTGACGATCGCATTACAATTCACTCGATAAGATGATATTTGTAGTGTGGTGTCGAGTCGCGCTTGACTATGAACACCACTACAAGAAGACTACGTGCCAGTTAACCGATAAAATCCCACGTAAGCCAAATATCAGAAGGCAGTTGATGGCTGTAGTCGAGATGTATTTGTTGGCGATCTCGTGCTATCGGAATGATACCGAAATCGTTCCAAAGAAGTACAGGCGTGGTTACTGAGCGTAACCCAACTCGTACAAGGTCATAATCAATCGAAGGATAATGAAGCAGTAATGTGGCTGTCATTAGCACAGTTAAACAAACGAGCACAGTAAAACCATCACTGGTACAATTGGTTATAATAATGATTGTCTGCATTAAACCCAACACGTTCTTTTGATGAAAGTAGGTCACCACATATTCAACATTGCAAACTGTGATCAAATATTGAGATTATAGAGAGAAGATCTGTTACTCAGAAGGTTGATGTTTTATCATTTGAACCGACTTATTGATTAGTTACTCTTTAAAGATGATCTATTCCATGTTCTATGTGCCGAGTGCGTGACTTCTCTATTAGAGTCCAGGCAATTCAACTCCACCATAGTCATCTTACATCATCATTTATTATTCACCTGTGTTGCTCAGTATAATCATTTCGTTTTGACTGCAGTTATTTACATTTCTACTGCAAACAATGTCATTTCCATACATTTTCCGGTCAAATTATTCCATCACTAAATATCTATAGATATACTTATAATATAACATTCTCAGTCAAGTAACTGTAGAGTAAATTTGATAAAATTCACACCTCACATGGTCAGTAAACAAACGCTGAATTAAAAGCACGATGTATATGGGGATATAACAGGAGCTAGACTACGGGTACTCAACATAACTGAAGTCATCTGGATCAACTCTTGAAAACCGAACTAATATATTCAGAAGAGGTATATCCAGCCTCCATGTTTACCGTGGTCCACAACTGAATCATCAGACACTTCAAATTCATGTTATAAACCTATTCGTTTTGTGATTATCTGTTTCCTAATCCCCACTGATTCGTTTTCTTCGTAATCACCTTGACTACACCACTCCTTTTATTACATATTATGATCACACAACGTTGTTATTATTATTATCACCATTATTATTAGTAGTATTATTATATTGATAAAAAATGTGGAACCTCACTACAAGTCATTCCGATAATTATGAAGTGACCTTCGTAATTCACAAATCACACCATCTCCAAATATTTCCATGGTAACAGATGAGAACGTTCATCATTGTTTATATAGGTAACTATGTTTTCAAAAACTTCTAATCTAAAAATATCAACTAAACTAAATTAATTCAGCGCTGCGTGTTATGCAAAATGTTTATTTCAAAGAATTATGACTTCTCATGGTGAACGTAGAAACTCTTGAGAAGTCACGAGATCGATATGTGTCAGATGTTGCTCAAAATAAGAAGATAAAACATTTCACAGTTCATGGTATGCATGTAATGCATACTGTGCAGAAAAAGTCTTAGATTCAAGCAATATGCTGCTGGTCCTACGTGAAAAGTAAACAATCTGTTCAGATTGATCATTACTGATACTTGTATATTTGCGTCTAAGCTACTACTACTACTACTACTACTACTACTACTACTACTACTACTACTACCACTACTACTACGACATCATCATCGTCTTTTTGAAGTGCACAATTCACTTTCATAGTATCGAGAATTACTATTTTACAAATGTAATCAAAAAAACATAAAAAGTCTTGGCGTTTTGCAATGAAATGAAAATTGATTTAAGAAAGTATGGACTGTTATTCATTCCATTGATTGAAATCATGAATCAATTGAAGTTAGACCACCATGGAAAACCTGGAAGCACTGGACGGCTGACTCATCCTAGTCTGGGACTCCTCAGCAGTGCACATCCAAGATCCCGCACCTCGTGAGATTCGAACCCAGGACATATCAGCGTCGCGTGCACAAAACCCTTCCTGATAATAATCATTTGCTCACTAGTGACTGACTTCAAGAGACACTCATGGAGTTCTAGTGAGAAACCACCCCGATTGACGTTCAACCAGGTCTGTTGTCAGATATCAACTCACTGAAGACAATGGTGACGTTGGCGCAACTTCGTGGATTGGTTGAAGTTCTAGGTTTTCCATGGTAATCCAGCTTCAATTGACTCATAATTTAAACCAGTGAAAGAATTCATTTTATTGAAATAAAATTTGAACATAAAAATGTGAATTTCGGTCATCTAATGAAAACAGTGTGTGCTACTTTAATTTCAACCAATCAAATCAAAACTATGCAGCGTTGGCAACCAACTCACAGTTGGTTTGTTTGTTCATGAAAATATGAGCACTAATTACTTAGTTTAAAATATTGGTAATCCTATGCAAAATAGTTTTCATCAATAAGGGAGGGGGTCAGGAATTTCAATCAACTATGGATCAATATCAGACTATATAACCTCAATACGTGTAAGACTATTGCATAACCATGAGTTCATCTCCTATGACGATTGGTTAATAATTATGAAATGAATTTATGAAATTTGATCGTCCTAATGGTCAATTTGAATCATCCAATCTGAAACGTACAAACACTTCCAAAAAATTCTATATAAGACTCAACGCATTCTACCAACGTCTAAAACAAGAAAATGACGTAAGTATTGACCGTACACTTAAGTCAAATGATTGTATTATATCCATTTCAATTTGATCTAATGAGATAACATTGTTCTATTCATTTGAACCATTTCAGATTTACATTTTCATTTGGTCAGTTGGTAACGATCTATTCGATCATTGTCCTCACATCGGAATTTTTCGTCTGTCATGAATTTTGTGAAAACTCTGATGTACTTAGTAAGGAAGAAGTAATTTTCCAAACTGATACATATAAATATGTAAGTGATCAGTCAATTTGCATTACAAATATTCAGTCTCATTATTATCACTATTCCCAGTTCATTCGCCTAGATCAATCCCCTCCAATTGTTAGTGAAAATTTTGAGAAATTGGATAATCCGAAGGTGAGTGTACGACATTTTCCAACGAAGATGCTTATTCATATGTTTGCATACTTTCTAGAAAATAGATCTGAAATTCAACTTTACATTTTACGGTGCTGATGTTCGCACATTCGGTATAGATAAATATGGTAAGAGAATTCTTTTCCTCGAATTAAAGTTTTGTTTACTCACATTTCAATTCCATGAATCAAAGTCGCTTTCATTACTTCGATAGATCAGTTTTAGGCATTTTTTGTTTCACATTCAATACATCTGCTAATGTATTTCCTTGTTCAAGTTGTACCGTTGTAGTAAACTAATTAGAGTTCATGCAATTCATTCTAGTCTCCAGTGAATTTCAAAGTGTTTCATTCATCCACTATAGATTATCAATCAAATTGCATAGTTTTCATTTGATAAACACAGGAAGAACTTATTTTCAAAAAGGAGAAGATACGAGTTTTGTTTTCAATCATATCACCGGCAATGTTCAGTGTGAAGTTGAGATATTGAATGGCGGTGAGTTCTACTATTATTCAGTGACGTGTTTTTGTTTTATGTTTTACATTACTCATTATTATTTTGCATAAATGATTCAGCATCTAACTTGATTGTTTCATGAGAGCTGGTCAGTACACAGTGATTATTTTATTTGTGTGATCTCATGCCCCAAAAATGTGTTCACAACATGTTTCCACTACTGTGAAGGGAAAATCTTAAATAAAACAGTGATTCACTTTAAAGTAGACACAAATTGATTGAGTAGAAATAATAAACCAAACGATGTGAATGCGAAGGTGCAAATTATCTACTCTTCAATCTGTTCAAACTACCATGAAACTGATATTTCATCAATACGACATTTCTTGATAGATTGAACGAAACTATCTGATCACAGATGCAACAATGAGCGATGTTGTGTGAGAAATCAGTTTGGATTATTGAAGCGCATGAACTATCAACGATTTATATTTGATGTCCTCCAAATTTATCTGTCACTTACTTGGTTCTTAAAAATTCAGTCCCTCTTATTCACTTTCGTTGAACTATTGGATATTAAACACACTCTTAATTATCATAATCGGTTAATCATGAAGTTTGAACTCATGCACCACCTCAACTATCCAATCAACTAACAATCACGAATAATGTGCTAGTACAACATGATTGATTTGAACTGGAACACCTAAAATATCAAAATGAAGGGTATTCAGTTCATTCACTTACCGTAATTAATGTCATTGGGTTAACATTTTCGGACAATCATTAGTTCATTTAAGAGAATACTGTTCAATTGGAATAACAGAATTTCACAAAATGATTATGTATGTTTATTGTCGAATAGATATTAATGGTTGTTTAGTTAGCCAAATGCTTACAAGCCCAACATTTCAGGATGCAGATCATTGAGACTCTCATTTAGTTGAATTGGTTCACTTCAATGTTGAAAAGGAACATCATAACTTGTGTTCAAACATAATTTGTGTTAGAAAAAATGTATGTTTATTGAAAGAGGTCAATATTCATTATACAGATACACGAACACAAATTTATTTTACTTTCATTATTTCAGAGGAATTTCTCGCTGTCAGAAGGTTATGTCCTATAGAAATTGATAATAAAAGTATGTATACATATCCATGATTGTTTGATCACATGTGAACTATGAACACTTTACATCATCAATATCATCATCATCATCATCATCATCATCATCATCATCTTCAACATCATCATCATCATCATCATCATCATCATCATCATCATCATCATCATCATCATCATCATCATCATCATCCAAATCATCATCATCATCATCATCATCATTATCATCATCATCATCATCATCATCATCATCAACATCATCATCATCGTCATCATCATCATCATCATCATCATCATCATCATCATCATCATCATCATCATCATCATCATCATCATCATCATCATCATCATCATCATCATCATCATCATCATCATCATCTTCATCATCATCGTCATCATCATCGTCATCATCATCATTGATTGTTATTACTCAAATATTTTCTATTGAATTCGTCTTTAAAAAACCTGACGAAAGTATTTCAGTGTAACCATTCTACGAAATCAAAGGCTAAATGCACATAGAATCCATGTAATTCATAAATCGGATTATTAACAAACAAACAAACAGCAGCTCATGTCACTTAAGCCTAGAGTCGATTGTATCAGCTGAAATATAGGAAATATTCCACCAATTTGAATACCACTCCAACTATCAGATCTAATTAGAAACTAGATGATTTATTGTTTGAATATGAAAACTAAACAAACCAAGCATCTGACATTCATTATGAAGGATATATATGCTTATTTCATCTACACAACATTCACGAGATTATTTTCATGACGAAAGCATTTGAGATAACACAGTAAATATCTGCTAACATCTGATCCCTCTGTGTGTGTAGGCACATACAATGACACATCTAGCAACGACATGCTCGACACTAATCCTTGAAATTTTAAATATCGACAGTTTTCTATATTGCAGATGATACATTCAAGGCAATGTATCTGATACACTCGAATGGGAAGATATCTTTCTATTATGAGAATGTAAGTTGCACAAATGAATGGATTATTCTATTATTTCATGCATATCAGTACTGTCAAATACATTGAAATATACTGAAAAGGATAAACCGATACCAGCAAATTGAATTGTGCATACAGACTTTATGAAACTATTCATAATCCGTTCATGACACAGTTTATTCTAGCACTATTTATAAAATAATGAGAAGTGATGTAATATGTAACCAAATTCTGATACCTGCGAGCCAATTAACGACAAAGAGTGTATGTCAGAGTTCTGTACGTGAACGGTCATTTTCAGACTTCCACATACCAGTTGTTAGAAAAGTTCATAATTGAATATTTCGAGAGAGAGAGAGAGATGTTGTTAAAATCGTGATCGCCTCTCACATTATATTTGTTCGAATGTCACTATTTAGAACTTGATGGATTTGTATTACAATAAATACTGGATGACTAGAAATGGCTGGTGAGATGATAAATTTAATGAGTGTTGAACTGAATACGTCTTGTTTGTTTCGAGGTAATCAGAACAAATTGTGGAATGAATAATGTTGAGAAATGAACGGCAATTGATATAAGTAGGCACATAAACACAATTCCACAACAGAACAACAAATTCACGTTCAGCGACATTGCAGTTATTCACAATCACACTTCTACCAATGGACGTAGATATTCATCTTACTATGTATAGCCTCATTCCATGATAAATAGATCGTTCATCTAACTTTACTGAAGTTGTCAACTGAGGTGAGTCAGAATATATTTGTAAATTAGATGGAGTATATTTCTTAGGGAAACGAGGAGATCAGTATGCTTACTGTGAGTGTAATTAGTTGTCTTTGAATAAGTTAATGTGAATGACGACACATTGCTTCAATGTTTAGATGGTTTTGATATAGGTGTTTGTGTATTGACAGATCTTGACTCAGACTTCCATTACTTATTTTCAGATTCCTGGAGGACTTAAGAAAGCCGATGTTATATCAGGCATTGCTTATTATATCAGTTGTGGGACTAAAGGTAACAAATGTTGTTTACATTCTAATTTACATTGGTTTACATGATTGGTCATCTGTTAGCATGATGTTACCTTCTGTTTGTACACGATCATCATTATGTCAACGTTGGAATTTTCTGTAATTTATAGTGGTGACCGAATTTGTGTTTCTTACAGTCTACAATATTCAGTTGTTTTCTGTATGTACAATAAATTGATGAAAGTGTCGTTGAAGTGCTGAGGAAAATCGTGTGAAATAGAGTCTGAATAATTTAGGCACACTCACTGTCCTTATGTTACTATTTATTGAAAGTTCAACGTCAATTTGGTGTTTAGAAATCTTGAAGCAACATTCAAGTGCCACATGTAATAAAAATTCATAATCTAAACTCATCCTGAAAATATTTTTTATCTTTCGAATTGATACCAAAGTATTTGTATCCTCAATTGAACAACCGTCATCCTCGTTGATATCGCAAAGCAGATTTGAGTTGTTGTGATTCAATCGGAATCGTATTGTTCTGTCGTTTTGTGCTAAGCCCCATCAAAACGAATTTCAAGATCCACGTCAGCTGACGCTTGCCTAACTTGTTACACCGAGTAATATAATTAAGATGTGTGAATGTCTTCATCACGAATTTGCGGATAGATATTTGGACATGTCTTTTGTATAGTCTTAACGATCCAGACAGGAATATATGAACGAGGATACTAGACAGACGATATATCTACTCATTTATTCACTCACCCACTAATAGACAGTCAAACTTGCAGCCTCTCAATATTGACTATTTCCGAAACAATTTGTAACGAGATAAACATTTTTTCTCTGTAGATGTTGCACTGACACTTTAGTGAAACAAATCAGCAATTTAGCCATATCATTTTTCATTGAGTGCTTGAACATTGGTCACTTTCAGAACCTTAATCGATGTAGAGCATATTTCATAAAGATGTTATTTGACCGTCATTGTATCTGTAATCAGATAATAAACAGTTTCTTGTTTTGATCGCCTCTTAAATGAACAAACAACATGTCATATCCAAAATGGAATTCTGAATTTTAACTGTATTCTTCTGTACAATTGGTCACAGTAGGTAATAAAGGGCCTAGAATAGATGTTCCTTCTGAATGGATCCAAAATGGAACGCTAGTGGAATATGAAGTTCTCGGGGGTATGTAAAACCTTATTTTATCAGAGTTCACTATTTTCACACTTGAATGCATCACCTTCGTTTCATAAAATTGGAAATTTCATATATGATTTCACACAGTTATTAAGTGATATCAAGCCATCAGTCTCAATTAGACGTTACACCAAACAACGACTCACTGTTGAACATTTAAAATGATTATAGACACATTTTGGACTACAATAGAAGTCTTCAGTTTGATGAAATTTACTTGAACAAAATGTCACAAGACGATGGATGAAATGATATCAGTCAGTTAGTTGATTGTGCATTCACTGGGAAGTGTTATTTGATTTTCATTTGGTACATGCAATATCGAATTTCACCGAGGAATTGACATTACAGAAACACTTCATGAAACTGTAATTGCCTTGGAAACAATAGTTTAATTTCCAAAATCTCTACTTTATCCCACTCATCTGATAGATTGAAGGAGTAGAAAAATCACGTGTTCAAAGTTCACTTTATCATAGTCAGTAAACATTTGTACAGTATCGAAAACACTGAGGGTTTTCACAGTATGGAAGCGTTTCCTTTCTCCTGAATACGTACAGTGAATAACCAGACACATCGTTTTGTTCATCATGTATTAAACTATTGAAATAATATTTCAACAACAGAGAGAATCATTCCATAATGTGATGTCCAGATCGACTTCAATATTCGTTGTCTAGAATATTATTCATTATCGACGAGTTTTCATGAACCAACTAGTCTAACATACTAACTGATGACACACAGGGTAGAATGGAGCCCCATGAAATATTTCAATCATGAGGCAGGAACGAGTTTCGTTGACCGTCTAACGTGTACATTTCTTTTCTAATATTAATAGTCATTGACATCCGCGACATTCGCCTGACAAATTTCATCGTTCAACATGCAACGTAATCTTATTTAATTCCAACATGTTTTCAGGAAATGTGAATCACATTGATAGTGTATTGAATTTCGGATTGAGCAATGTGATGACAAATGCCCAGAGAATGAAATACTCATTTAACTCCGAAATCGCCATCATTGAGTTACAGTTACATTTGTATTTGTAATTCATCTATCTTTTGTTTGAGAACTTGAAATGCAATCACCTTCTTCTTTCTTTCACTGAAGATTGTCCAAATCACAATTCGATTGAAGCATGTCATGGCGCAACAACATTGAATACAACGTGTATTTGGTGTAAATCAGCCAATATATGCACTACTAGCAATGATGATGATGTTCATGTTTTCGAAGTAAATGGTTGCCAGAAAAAAGTAAGCAATTGGTAGACTTCAAAGATTGTTCTTAATATTACGATATGCCAAATTGCAATCTTTTTTTTTCTGAAGAACATTTGTATTGTTACGAATTAGTAGTGATTTCTAGTGTACCGTAAGTGCATAAATTAAAGTAACTTATACGATATTGAAGCACATATGAATGCAATGCTCTATTTCCGTATGGACATTCAGCAATGAATAGAAGAGTTATTTAACACCAATGCATGGAAAGATGTTAATTCATTAGCTCATATAATGCGTAATCTGTTGAAAATTGTGTAGCACGTTCGGATAATGTGTGAAAGTTGGTATCCCCATTGTTGAATTACAGAACACGTATTTCTGATTCCTTGTTGAGAAATGTTTACCCTGATTGAATTGCTTCAGTAAAGCCGTCAGTCATAAGTTTGTTGAGTAATGTATAGATTGTGATACGATGTGATATCCAGGAAATAAATCTCATCACTCAAACAAAAGTCGTCGGTTAGTTGTTGGAAAGTGTGTACTTATCACATTGACTGTTAAATCGGTAGCAGATATTCTATATCATTATTCATTGATCACATTGTGCAAATGTAAATTATGTAACTAATTGTTAAATTCACTTCTATCATCAATACTGACAATGATGTATAATGAATGATGAAATATTTGATATTTAATTATATCCCCACTGTTTCTTTCTTCTGAAGAGCTCGGTTGTCAAGGGTTCCATTGAACCAACAACTTTAGCAACTACTGAAACCGATCTCAGAAATGAATTGAAGAAGACTAGTGGAAGCACTGAATCACATTTGGTAAATATTTGATATTTTGTAATCATTACACTATTTCGTTCATTTCAGAACATCAATACAGATACAACAACTCTAGCAACTACTGAAACCGATCTCAGAAATGAATTGAAGAAGACTAGTGGAAGCACTGAATCACATTTGGTAAATATTTGATATTTTGTAATCATTTTACTATTTCGTTCATTTCAGAACATCAATACAGATACAACAACTCTAGCAACTACTGAAACTGATCTCAGAAATGAATTGAAGAAGACTAGTGGAAGCACTGAATCACATTTGGTAAATATTTGATATTTTGTAATCATTTTACTATTTCGTTCATTTCAGAACATGACTACTGATACAACTGTAGACATCGAGGAGAGAAAATCACCTCAATACGTGTACATCATTGTACCATTAGTTATATCTTTCCTTATTGTATGCTTTGGCTGCGGTATTTGGCTATGGTTCCACAGAAGGAAGCGAGTTTATCCATAGTCCCCACAAACAGCTTGTCAATTGTTTTCATCAAGTTGACTTTGTTATGTTCATTTTTTAGTTTAGTTAACACACTTTCTATTTGGTTAATCATTTCAATACATTGAAGATTGTTTCATGGAACTGCATATCACATTGATGATTGTTTACGTAATGACTGATGTCACTTTGTTGGTAGAATATAATTTTTTTTGTATTTATGTCATTGTTTTCATTCAATGGAAACATGGGTAATTTCACAAGAGATTACAACATTGCACTTGTCAATTAACACTATCGTGTATACATGATTATGTGACCATTGAAATCAGCCAAGAGTCCGTTGTAAATGTCCATTTTATTAGAGTCTCAATAATGAGAAATATCACTCGAAATTGACGTGGTTCATTGTTTCAAATTAAACTGTCGGAATGCGGCATCAATATTTAACAAAGCACCTCAATCTTTCGTTATCTGAACTAATTTTGCTCATAGTGAATTGGGAAAGATGAATGGGAAATTTAAGAAAGATATAAACATGAAAAGAATTTGGATAAGAGATTCTGAATACGAGTTACTACCGAGCTAATTAATCTCTCTGTGTGAGTGAGATCTGTTACATCAATGTTATGTTCGTTCATTCTTTAGAGTTCAGACAATTCTCGAAATGGTTAACGGTCTAGTTCATGATGGAAAGCGACTTAGATGCTCATCTCACAACCACCGTAAGTTCCCTAAAGTGAAGAGATACATCTTTTTGATCATTGTTAACTAACACGATGCGTACGTTTATAGGCTCCTCTTGATTGCTTTCAATTACTGAACATTGAACCATATAATATGCAACGACATGGAAGAGACCATCTTTATAGATCAACTAATCAACAAGTCTGTTCTAAAGATAAAACATCAACCTTCTGAGCAACAGATCTTCTCTTTATAATCTCAATATTCGATCACAGTTTGTAATGTTGAATATCATCTTATCAAGTGAATTGAAATGAGATCGTTACAAATCACTTAAGTGAAAGAACAGCTTCATGATAATCGAAATAGTGAATGTTACATATACATTTCAACTCAGAATTCACCACTCGTTAAAATACAGTTCATTTTGGGTTCAACTAAGAATTTGTTCTTTGCTTCCATCCCACAGATATAAACATTATTTTATCATATTGAAGAAAGTAGAAACAATTATCGAACTAACTAAACTTACAGTAGAAGTGGGTCTAATGAGTATTTGAACAAACCAGTCAACATTGTAAGAGGGTATTTTGTTGCGGGAAGATAAGGCCATGTGTAATGACTAACATTCCTCTTCAGATTCAACCAGTGTATAACTTCCATCAAATGTTTGTCTCAATGTATCTTGATCATAATCAAAACCATCTTTCACCTAGTGAACAGTGATTTTCAACTTATCTGGCAATCAATATGGATTGATAACATGCCAAACTGCTCCTGGCGAGGTAGATGATGATGAAGAAACTTCTGACATGTATGCTGCACTACCTCACTTAATATTCTGAATGATTTTCCTTAAGGTCATTTTGAATCTGAAGATGAACGCGACATCTTAATGGTATAGTTGAGTTAATCTGAACATTCGTATGCATTAGACCATGTATTGAATTATGGTGTCTTGATGCACTATTTGAAGCTACTGATATTTGTATAAGTAGTAAAGAAATCAATCAGTAATGTCCAACAGAAGTGACTGAAGCCGGACTCCATGTTCATCTTCATTTTATAATTAAATATTTGCCACTTTGTGGTAGATCGAATCGCCATTTTTGAAAGCATCCTCATCATAAATGCCACCATGAACCTATTAAGAAATCTTCCAGATCGGTTCGTGAATCTCTACAATATTGAAGTCTGTCGGCAATTAGAAGCAGATTAATTTCAGTTTAGAATTATTAGAATGAAGAAACTTATAGAATACTGTGACTTTGGTGAGAGATTACTCTCCTAAATCACATTGGCTGCATTACACCAATACTCTTTGAATGATACAATTTTCCGGGAATCGAAGTATCATTCAACATATTGTTGACTAAATCAGACTATTAAATGATCAGTAAACAGCAAAATATCACAATATTCAATCTGTGTAGATTTCGATTATTTGAAGACACAAATCAAACTAAGTGAATAACACGATGGCGCTCGAACGGAATGATACAGAGTTCGAGTCACGGAGGGAACATCAATTATTGGATGCAGGTATATTCAGCCGACAAGTCACAAATAAGGAGAAAAGCACATCATGCATTCCATTGCTAGTCACCAGCCATGACTTCAAGACCAAGTATCAGCCCACTACTGATTTTGGACAAGCTGACGCTTTATCTAGACTGATTGGCTCACAAGTAAAACGGGAAGAAGGCACTTTGGTGGCAGCAATCGGGACGGAAACAGAAGTACATCGAGTTTTGGAAGACGCAGTTGATGGCTATCAAAGAAGCCACGGAAAGTGACAAGACTTTCAGAGAAGTTAGTGGTTATCTTCTCACCAAGTGGCCGAGCCGTCGTTTTCAAGGAGAGATGGTACAATATTTTCGCCGACGGAACTCACTTATGATGGTCGACTCATGTATTATGTTTGGTGACAGAATTATTGTCCCAAAAGTTTTACGATATAAGATTCTGAGACGATTCCACAGCGGTCATCCTGGTATCAATAAGATGAAAGCGTTGGCTCGAAGTTACGCATACTGGCATACGATAAACCAAGATATCGAAACCAGTATCAAGCTGCAAGTAGACCCGGAGAAGAGGTTTTCTTTTTTGAAATGGGGGAGATGTCAGGGTGATACAGAAGTCGCTCGCAAAAGACAAGCAAGCATCAAGAAACACTAAGAAGTGTTTCGTCCAATCAGCGTTCATTTGGAGTTTTGGCCAAAAATATCAAGGTAGCTAAACGTCACATGCGGATTGGTTGGCTACTACAGTGCTACTATGTTTAGTAGCGTTCCAGAATATTTCAGCGACACAAGGACATTTAGATATATTATTAAAACCCTATATTTTCTGTAATAAAATG
Source organism: Schistosoma guineensis (assembly GCA_944470375.2). Classification (NCBI taxonomy): domain Eukaryota; kingdom Metazoa; phylum Platyhelminthes; class Trematoda; order Strigeidida; family Schistosomatidae; genus Schistosoma; species Schistosoma guineensis. The sequence goes on along the minus strand of OX103890.1, from coordinate 3,920,042 downwards.
AACCTTGGGACAAAGTATTTTCTCTCATACTTGTGTCTTCTCTGTGGTGTTCAAGTCGCTGTGTAGTTGTAGACTGCGGGTTACCGGAATAGCTTAGGAAACTAATATAGCGTTCAATCCACACGACATATCACTCCCCATCTCCAGTGAACAGTTTCGCGTACTTTTTGCATAACTCGGCAATGTTTGGTTTATTCGACGAGACATCCGCTGCCACTCTTATTTCAGCCACTTCGCTACTTTCGTGTATTGGCAGTGAACCATACTTTGTGACCACCTTATCGCTTCTTAAGTCAACTATCGATTTTACTTCCCATAGAAAATGTGCTCCTAATATCGGTCTCGATAAGCTTGTGGTTACCACGAACGGAAAATTTATCTCAGCATCTCTCACTTTTACGATGCTGTTAGATGCCCCCAACACCTCTAATATATGGCCTCTTGTAGTGTGGACAGCTAATGTACACGGCCTGAGTCTCTTACATTGCTCTTTGCCTATTAACGATACTGCTGTCCCCGTATCGATCAGACAAACTAAATCTCGTTCATTTATGTTCACTCTCGCATACACTGCTCCTCCGTCTACTAACGCAACAGCCCCCAGATACTCAGGATAGAAAGAACACTCGTTGTCACGTCCAAAATATCTGCGTCTTCGTCTTGTTGGACAGTTTATCTTCCAATGATCTGTCCCTCCACAAACGTAACATTTATCGTTCCTTTTATGGTTCACTCGTATTGTTGGAATCTCACGCTCCATCTCCTCAATCTTCTCCTTGACGTCATTTATCTCCCGACCGGAGCTACTGCTCGCGTCATCGGCTGAAGAGTCACCTTCGCCAGTTCAATGATATCCGTTGGTTGCGTTGCGTTCACTAGTTTCAGCTGTTGGGAGACGGTGGCAGGCACGCTCCCGATAAACTGCGACGCCAGCAACTATGCTCCCGACTCCTCATCCAGATTCGGCAGCGCAAGGCGTAACAATCTGGTAAGCTCCATAGTCAGCACCAGCGGGTCACCATCGACCGGCAACCTCACCAATTAAGGTGAATGCAATAAACAGTCTTATTCTGTGAAGGAGTAGACAAAACCACTTTCTAAATAAGATTCATTCTAATCATACCAATACCTCTTCAACATCTACGGAATATTCTGAAACAACAGTGAGGCAAATATAAACAATTTTCATTGTGTGAAGTTTCCCACTATCGAGTAGAATTATTGAACTGGGCATGCTTGAATGAAAATGCTGGAATGGTTGACGATCCAAAATGTCGTATAATAAGTCGAAATGTAGATGATCATTCCGATAACTTCGTTGAAATAGTTTGATTAAGTGACTTTCGATAAACGACATTTAAGCACCGAAATTTTAAGTGGATCATCGAAATGGAGAACGACGATGAAAGCGGCGTTTTTACTGATGACGATTGAGTATGTCACAAATTTAGCTTTGATACATACACCAAGCAGAAAACCGCTAGAATCGTAAAAGTGTAGATGATGACTGGTGATTCAAAAAAGATTTCTAATTAGGTCACGTTATTGTTCATGATAGAAATTCAATTACGACAGCCTGTAGGCACACTTTTAGAAATCAACCACGACCAAATTATAAGTGAATAAATTGGACATCAAAGCTTTTTCAACAAAAACGTATGAAAGAAAATCAAAATCTACTGAAACAAATTGCATATCATTTAGACAGATAAACGTATACTACTTATATGATGTTGAAGTAGTCCATTTTCACATCCGAAGAAACGAATGTTTACCTGTTGTAAATGATTAAGCAAAACAACTAGTGATGAAAACCCACTACTACCACTACTACTACTACTACTACTACTACTACTACTACTACTACTACTACTACTACTACTACTACCACTACTACTACTACTAACAACAACAACATCAAAATGAAGGTTGGTTAAGATGTCTCTCTTCACCTTCAGACGAGTTTGATCCTGTTCGAATACAAAAATGGAAGATTGAAAAGTAAAGAATATAAACAGAGTAAATGCGTGGAACTAAGAAAAATCGGGTTCATCGGAATAGGATAATTATGATTTATTTCATATCTGAGAGACCTACAGTAAGGATAGAAAGCAACATTGTGGCAAAATGTCAATAAAAAGGATGACACTTCAAGAAAATGTATTACTTTTCTTCAATATTCAAGATTTCTATAGTGAAAATTAGAACAACACATGTAAGCAAACAATATTGTTTTCAATTAGATCGTCATCAGTCAAGTCATCTAGATCTTCTCTTCCATAAACCTCATACTCCTGTTCATTGCTTCAGATGTCTATCTTGATTAGCAGTACATGTCTTGACAAAAACAACAGTTATATCAGACAATAATTCGGTTGAAAGAAAAAACAAGTGATTAGTAAGTGAATTTGTTTCCAGACTCCATTTTGAACACACCATTGTATTCATATGAGATCAAGTTCAAAACCCTCGAGTATAGCCATGAGCATGATACTGTTGAGTTTTTGGTTCAGGTGTTAGCGAATTCGCCAACCTAATCATACATCATCGATGAATAATTGTACCAATTCCTGAAATTTGCTGTTTCTTCTTGGTCAAATGTATTCAGTCAAAACATCTAATAAATTTGTAAATCAACATTTTAACCATTCAATTTATTCTTATTATGCTGTTCTTTTAATTGATTATTAATTAGCTAACACTATGTGAATGAGAATCAGGTCATACTACTCCTCATATCTAAATGAGTGAAACTATGTATCGTTGTGAAATAATCAATCAGCCAGGAATTTCTCATTTGTGCACTTTTAAATTTCTCACTATTAATCTGGTGAAATGTCATAAGACTACTTGCGATATATTCTGTACAACGTATAGATCGAAGTTATGATTAAAAGTACAACGACAGTTGAATTAATCTCCTTTGAATTAGGCACGCGTGAAATATCTCATCACCTGGACGGAAATCAACGACAAGAATTGAGATATGCTATGGCTTTTGACCAATAATTCATGTTCATACAGGCGAAGATGAAGAGGGCATCCACTTTGTCCGATGCAGTGATTTCCACAATTGACATAATCTATTTTGTAGATGATGTTCGATTATTATTCTTTTGTCATTTCATCTTTTGATTTGCATAGTATTTGTTGTGGTAATATTGTTGTTTCGTGTGCTACGCCTATTCCGAAAGGCTTCAACAATCTCGTTGTAGTTTCATTATGTGGTCCATCTATAACAGAAGATTAAGGTTCAAACAATTCTCTATGTACAAAGAGTTCATTTTATTCACATAATGATTATGCAAACTGTTGTTCTATCGGACCGTATACTGAAGAAAATGTGACATTGAAAACTTCTATGAACTATGGATATCACTACTACTAGTACTACTACTACTACTACTACTACTACTACTACTACTACTACTACTACTACTACTACTACTACTACTACTACTACTACTACTACTACTACTACTACTACTACTACTACTACTACTACTACTACTACTACTACTACTACTACTACTACTACTACTACTACTACTACTACTACTACTACTACTACTACTACTACTACTACTACTACTACTACTACTACTACTACTACTACTACTACTACTACTACTACTACTACTACTACTACTACTACTACTACTACTACTACTACTACTACTACTACTACTACTACTACTACTACTACTACTACTACTACTAATAATAATAATAATAATAATAATAATAATAATAATATGCCTGTGACCGGTCTCTTGTAAATATTCAGTTGTGCAGTGACCTTTCTCCGATTTGAGTGTACGATCGAAGGTCATGCGTTCGAGTCACGAATGCGCGATCATGGATGAACAGTGCTGATGAGTCTCGTAGTAGGACGAAATGACCATCCTGTGTTCTAGGTTTTCAATGGTGGTCTAACATTGATCGATTCATGATACCAATCAAAACTCAGGCTGGTGACTAATTTTTTATGTATGCCTTTGAACTATTTACAAGTAGGATAAATGTTTTCAAAGATCATTGTCCTAAAAAAGTAGTAGTCAATTTTCATTATTTGGAATGTCAATATGACCACTATCAGACATCAATCATCATCTCCTCATGAATTGTCGTCAACTTATGTCGTGATCGATCTGGAATTGATTGAATGTGCATTATAATGAATGATGACTTTGTATCGCTACCTGTATTTAGAATGACGGTAACAAAAGTCACGTAACTACTGCAGAATGTAACGTTACTTCGGTAGGAGTTGACTGGTTGTATGAATCGTTTTTAAAATATATGCTATCAGTGAAGTCAATTACCTTGAAAAACAGTTCCATTCAGAGCTGATATCAAAACAATCACAGAGATTGCTGAACATAAATATCGTTCCAGTTTATGATGAAATCTCTTCTGTTCACGCGTAATAAACCTCAACTGAGCACAACAGCAATTTTATCGAAGACAAAACCGAGATCTGCAGACATTTTGTACGATGCATCAGTTGATTTACTACTCTAACTTCAGTCCATTTATCATATTGTTACTACTCCACTTATAAATATCCTTCTGCATCTCTGATCCTGCTCGTTTAATGAATTTAGGTAAACTACTTTTGTTGACCAACAGTTATCAAGTGAAAATTTCTATTTCATAACTAAATTCACTCTATCCGTTTCTAGTTACAATGCTACTGCATTATAATGTGATGCAATTATAAACTGTCCAATTACTCGTAATCCCATATAGCTAATACTTAACAGATTTCAAATACAACTGAGCATTAGAATATACGTTGCCTCAGTAGGAGCATCTCTTCCACAATTTTGATATTTCTCTATAACTACCTGTATTATCGAATCGAGCCATTAGTTTGTTTTCATTCTGACGATTTTCACTTCCAATTTCCCTCATTCGTAATTTCATTCACACTCTGTTAACATCTGCTGGTAATATTGCTAATGCTGTTGTAATATTAACTGTAACTGTTCTGAAGAAGTCGACAGTTTTTTTCAATGTTAATAATAATATTAACTCCAAAATCACCGGCAATTGTTATGGCTTATGCATATTAGTCAATTATTATGCCTCAGAAGTTACTCGTGATTTAATCTTCGCTCGGATATAACACACTCCTTCAACAATAATATACCGTCAAACCAGACTCAAACCTACATAATTCATCTTTTAAGTAAATCTGATTCCAGCTCCGACATTGACGTTTCGTAAATACAAGACAATGACAGGTCTAGCACAATGATATAACATTGTAGGAAACAAACTGATGAAATACAAGTTTCACTTAAAAGAGCAGGTCAGTTAGGATATATTTTGAACTTGTTTGGTTGCTGACTAATCATGTCTTTTCTTCTCAATACATTTGACTCATATAAGCATTTGCGTATCAATATTCCACATTGTAGCAACAGCATGACTTATCAAGCAACACAGTTCAAGGGAGGACCTGACATCATGCGTGATTTTTCAAATAGTCTCCAATCTGGTTGACTCCATATATTAGTAAACTTTAGTTTGATGTGAAGTTGTTTTCGACATTCTTAGCTTGAACACACAGACACTGATATATTTGCCTGCAATTAGTAAACACTAACAATCTTTAAAATCTGGTAACATGTAAATAAGCATGTGTGAATGTGTGTGTGCATGTGTCAATGTTGTCATTATCGTCGTCATCTTTGTTGTTTTGTTCCATTCACCAATTTCTCCTTTTATTTGATCTTCTCACTGTTTTTCCCACCTAACGGAATTTTTATATTGTTTGTTTGAAATGGTTGTTGTTTTAAAAATAATCCTCAAATAAGTAGTATCTTTTGTTCCGATCAAATTTATTTTTTCCTTTGATGGATTTCATTTGAATGATTGTTGTCTTCTCAAATGTCAAGTGAAGATTTACTGTCAAGCTTATTAGTATGGTTGTAAATTTGCAAGTCAGAGAAGAGGTGAGGAAGATATTTCACTGTTGAGAGCCTCTGTAAGGATTCTTTTGTAAACTACTCCATTCGATAAATAGTTTAAATCTATTTTACACAACTAAAGGGTATGACAATATAAGGCAGGCATGAATAAAATGACCAATGTTATATGTTTCTATAGAACTACTTGGAGATGGTGTGATTTGTAAATAAGCCAAGTCAGTTAATGAAGGTCTGAATGAGTTGTAGTAAGGTTTTTATCAATATAATAATAATAATAATAGTAGTAGCAGTAGTGATATAACCGACGTTGTTATGAATTCAGTATGAAATAAATGCGGTATAGTCAAGGTAATTACGATGAAGAGAAATCAATGTGAATTGGGAAAGATGAATGGGAAGTTTGAGAAAGATATAAACATAAAAAGAATTTGGATAAGAGATTCTGAATACGAGTTACTACCGAGCTAATTAAGCTCTCTGTGTGAGTGAGATTTGTTACATCAATGTTATGTTCGTTCATTCTTTAGAGTTCAGACAATTCTCGAAATATTTAATGGTCTAGTTCCAGATGGAAAGAGACTTAGATTCTCATCTCACAACTACCGTTAGTTCCCTAAAGTTAAGAGATACATCTTTTTGATCATTGTCAACTAACACGATGCGTACGTTTATAGGCTCCTCTCGATTGCTTTCAATTACTGAAAATTGAACCTTATAATATGCAACGACAAAACTGATGGTGACGCTACAATAAAAGCATTAAACAAACATGACTCAGGTAATCAGTCAGTTCACACATGGGATTAATGAACACATGGTTTACATTTATTTGTAAAATAAATAAGATAATCCTTGATTATCAAAAATTATTGAACCTGAAATAGCGTTGAATGAGAATGTTATATTATAATTATATATACAGAAATTTGGTGATGGAATAGTTTGACCGGAAAATGCATGGAAGTATCATTGTTTGAAGTTGCAATGTGAATTCAGTCAGTCAGTAACAACGTAGAACTTCGTACGTACGTACGTCGGTTCGAGTTGCCACACCAATTTGTGAATTATTACAGTAATTACAAAGCGATTGTACTGAGCAACACAGATGAACAATGAATGATGATGTATGATGACTGTGGTGAAGTTGAATTGCCTGGACTCCAATAGAGAATTCAAGTACTCGGCTCCTAGAACAAGGAAGAGATCATGTTTATAGAGCAACTAATCAATAAGTCAGTTGAAAAGATACAACATCAACCTTCTGAGCAACAGTTCTTCTCTCTATAATGTCAATATTTGATTACAGTTTGCAATGTGGAATATGTAGTTACCTACTATCATCAAGAGAACGCGATGGATTTAATGGAAACAATCATTATTATAACCAATTGTACCAGTGATTGTTTTACTGTGCTCGTTTGTATAATCGCCAACAAATGCACCTCGACTACAGCCATCAACTGCCTTCTGATATTTGGTTTACGAAGGATTTTATCGGTTAACTGGCACGTAGTCTTCTTGTGGTGGTGTTCATAGTCAACCGCAACTCGACACCACACTACAAATATCATTTTAACAAGTGAATTCTAATGTGATCGTTAGAAATCAAGTAATTGGTAGAACAGTTTCATGATAGTCAACATAATGTGTTACATTAATATTTCAAGTAGATAGTGATGATGATGATGATGATGATGATGCTTTGGATGATGATGATGATGATGATGATGATAATGATGATGATGATGATTTGGATGATGATGATGATGATGATGATAATGATGATGATGATGATGATGATGATTTGGATGATGATGATGATGATGATAATGATGATGATGATGATAATAATAATAATAATAATAATAATAATAATAATAATAATAATAATAATAATAATAATAATAATAATAATGATCACGGACATCATGTTCATCTTCACTTCATAAATATAATATTTGCTACTTTGTGGTTCATCGAGTCGTCAATGTTGATAGCACCCTCATCATATTTACCGCTATAGACCTTCTAAGAAATCTGCCAGATCAATTCATGAACATCTACAATACTGAGGTCTGAATGCAGTTAGGATCAGATTAATTTCCATTTAGAACTGTTAAGGAAAAGGAAACTTACAGAATCTGAATCTTATTAGCAGCATAAAACCAATGTCTTCTGAATGATACACGAATCGAACTACTATTCAACATTCGGTTGATTAAATCATACTATTAAATGAGTGAATAGCACTATATCACAGTATTCAATCTGTGTAGATTTCATTTATTCAAAACTAAAACCGAAATATGTACTTCTGCGTGATGAAACACAAAGATAAACAGCATCAAGGAGATTGATGTTTGAAAACACGAATTATGATTGAATTGTGATTCATTTGTCTATTTTCATAGATAACATGCTAAGACTGAAAGTCTGAATGAAGAACAGCATGTGAATAAGAGCTGTGATTGAGTCCCGAATTGTAGCGAAATATAGATTGTTGTATATTGTGGCAAGCCTATTTGATCACTGTATCACTTGTCTACTCATTGTATTTCAGACTATTAATTCATTATGTTAATTTCAGTGTGTATGATCGAATGCATCGCTGTACATTAACCCTTAAGCTATCCTCTTACTGGTTGGAATGTACTGATATTCGAAATTTTATCCACACCCGATTAATTGTAAAAGTTATATATGGATTTTCAACACACAGACTGACACACACAAACACACTCACTCAAATTGTTTCATCGTATGCTTGCTCGCTGTACGTTTGCGGACTTATATTTTTCATTAAAGCTTTGGTGTATACTGCTTTTGTCCGTCGATTTAAGTAGTTTGTAACACCGATCGGAAGTGGAAAACCTGACAGCAGAAGGCTAAGATCGAGTTAAAGAAAATATAAGGGAAAAAAGAGAGTGTATTTTGGAAGAATCATACAGAATGTGTTGGACAAATGATGGAAATTCGCAAATGAAGTATTCAATGCAATGGTTGTGATATTTTATCAAGGTTGCCAAATGCCCTGGTGGTATGGCCGATAGTGTATGTATGAATGGATGGAAATAGTTAACTATTTTAGCATTCCTAAGGTACTGTCTCAATCAATATTCATTGAATCGTAGATAAAGTGGCCTAATGAAGTAAATTATCACGGCGAGTTGTCAATTTCCAAACCCACTTCATACAAACACCACAAACCTGTATATCGCTTGCTTTGAGGAATAGGATTTGCAAAGACAATTGCGAATTCTGTCTGATTCATCGTATTGAATATAACATAACACCACGTTCTATCATCATTTCTCTTTACATCCGATAACATTTTCAAGGTAAAATTGATTACTCCTTCTTCTATCTCAGTGTAAACAACGTGTTTGTCTAATGAACAAAAACATATTTGTGTTGACCTCTTTTTTGTTTGTAAAATCAGCTATGATCATACATTGTTTATCATTGATCACCTCATTGCATCTCATTAATCAATAAATAATATGGTATTCTCTATTGTTTATCGTGGGTGTCATATGAATGTTGGTTGTTGTTTATTTGGCTGACATCAAAGATGAGTGGAATGCTCATTTTACATATTATTACTACTTTGCTAAAAAGAAGATGAAGTGGAAGCAAATGTTCTGGTTGTCAATTCATAGATGGTCTTTCTCCAGCTAAGAATAAGCACTTCAATCATCGACCATCTCAGTTGTATTGTTCAACTAACTTCATATTTTATGATAAGAATAAGTCTTTTTGTGATTCCTGTTTCGTCACACTCCTGGTAGATTTACATACACTGGATGAGTTGCGAAGCGTAAAACATCAAGTGTATCTCTTAGGTGATGTAAAATTAAACTACTATGGTAATATGACAATGCTTGAATCCATGTATCAATCTGGGCTAGGCCACCATTAAAAACTTGGATTCATCAGAAAGCCGTTTAGCATAATACTCATGAATCCCAACGTGAAAATTACTGCGATGTCAACGGATACCCACTCTGAAATTATTCTAATGCTGTTTTAAGTTTTATTAGGAAAAGAAATGTCTCTTATATATTCCATCATTCAATGCCAGAATTAACGCTAACACTCCATTTAGAGAAAATCTCAATGACGTTAAATCACCTTCTATAACTTCGTAAATTTTCTGGTACATAAGTTTTGTTTTCATAATTTGAAAGATACTTCATTTTAATTAATGTACAAATTCTTGGAGGTGCTAGATGCAAACAAAGGTTTGGACTGAAGAATAACTGTCTAGGTGGGTTAGATACGCGCCCTTGTCCGGTTGAAAGCAAAACAATGTGATTGGTTAAAATGATATTTGTGAAATTCATTATACCTAAACAAATATGACCACCCAGCTTCTCAGCCAATAATTGTTCAATGAATCAAATCTAATTTACAATAAATAAGGAAGTGGATAAAGGATGAGCAAAAATTACCAATCGCAACAAATCAATGTTATTCCATCCTGTCTGGTTAGATCACGCACAGTTTCGTTCAAAAGATACTATTTGATTGCTTTATAACACAGAGTGTTTCGAATTCTGGAGGTGTGCTTCAATTCACAATCAAAACTTGCAAAATTCTAGTCAATACAAGCAACATAATCAAAAGTAGGAACAAACCAATATGGCTGCTGCCAAGACTTAGTATCAAGTAAACACAACATAAATGCAGTTCAGCAACAAACACGGAAACTTAGTGAAGGCATAAGAAAAATAAAAACTATAATAAAATACAAATATGACCAATTCAAATGGAATCAAAAAGAATAACATAATGTACAACCAAACGAACAACAATAGGAACAAACTACAAATGTATACATGGAGGGATTTTCACACACACACGCACAAAACCATCAAAATGGATCTTACAGGAGGTATTAGTCCATTGAAAACATCAGTGACAAATGTTGTGTAAACGAATTATTCCTTGTGAAATCAATGTTAGATAAAGAGAAGAGTTGAAAGCAAAAGTAATCAGTTTAGAAACGTTTACTTAAACTGGAGGGATAAAAGCTGTGATATTTTACAAGACTTGTTCTTTCACACTACGAATAATGAACTGAGTGCTCATTATGGAAGCGGTTATTTCATCATTATGAGATATGTTGTCCAGTGTTAGAACTCTGCTAAAATATCACTCAATATATGTAGATGGGTATATCAGTCTGAGAATAATGTTATGCTTTGAACAACCTTCGATTGGGGAAGTAACAGTACAACCTTAAACTCGTTGTACTCATAAAACAACTGTTGAATTCTCGGTTTGGATATTGCCTGTGGCCTCTAGTAATACAACAGTTATAAATAAGTATTCATAGACGTTCGATTGTCAAAAGTGTTTGTGAAAAGATTTTTTTTGAAAAAAAGGATTGAATAGGCTGATGCTAGCGTTCAATAGTGCTTGACTTAATACGTCGATGGACAAGGAGGTTCAGATGCAGACGTAAAGGCGAGGATTGGCAAAGCAAGGGCCGCATTCCTACAATTGAAGAACATATGGAATTCAAAACAACTTTCAACCAATATCAAAGTGAGAATCTTCAATACGAACGTCAAGGCAGTTCTACTGTATGGAGCTGAAACTTGGAGAACTACAACAACCACAATCAAGAAAGTACAAGTATTTATAAATAGCTGTCTACGCAAGATACTCAACATCCATTGGCCAGATACCATCAGCAATAGCCTTCTGTGGGAGAGAACAAACCAACTTCCAGCTGAAGAGGAAATTAGGAGAAGACGATGGAAATGGATAGGACATACATTACGCAAATCGTCAAACTGTATCACGAGACAAGCCCTAACTTGGAATCCTGAAGGGAAGCGGAAAAGAGGAAGGCCAAAGAACACATTACGTCGGATAATAGAAGCAGATATGAAAAGGATGAATTACAACTGGAAGGAGCTGGAAAGGATTGCCCAGGACAGGGTTGGATGGAGAATGCTGCTGAGCGGCCTATGCTCCTTCACGAGGAGTAACAGGCGTAACCGAAACCGTAATACTGACCGATCAACGAATTGTTAATGTACTTTACTTGACAGCGTTTTCGAATAACGAAACAAAGTTGCTCTAGTGAACACAATCAGAACTGCACGAGTCACATACTGCGGAAATATTTCCACAGTATTTATAGATAAAATATTTCACAGTCAGTGGTATGGATGAAAATCCAAACCGAAATATCACCGTCAGAATCATCATCAAACGAAATGTTTAATTCTTCACATAGTAAATAAAAACGACTACAATAAACGCAATGTGTGATGCTTTGTTAATGAAACAAGATGGATTGCAAAATATATGATTTTTTATTGAAATCATGGACCGATAAATGTTCGAACTGTATTAAAAACCCGGAATCATTCAGAAGCCTGTTTGTTGTATTACAAGACCCCATAACAGTACCTATTGACAATCATGAAAGCAGAAATCGAATCTAAGACCTTCAGTCTTGCGAGGACGTTCAGTCTCTTGCCACTGAGTAGCAATCAATGGTGTTCACGTTTAACTTCAACCGATTCACGACATTGCACAACCATTTACCATTGTTTCTGGTAGGTTACTGCCTCACACTGGACACAGTTGAACTCATCTGGAATAAACGAATAATGAAGTTAGTAAGAATCAACTGACGGAAGACATGCAAGCGAAGTGTGGAATGTGTGGTTTTTATATCATATGAAGACACTCTGGGATACTGCAACCAACAATCAACGTTTCATATCACAGCTCGCACATGATTCACATATAACATGAAAATGCTGAACACTTTTCAGTCCTAAACACTAACGAGAACTAACAAGAACACCTAATGCAAATGACTTTTTGTCGACTAGTTTCTCATAAATCCATGAGAATAGGACCGATTATTAGTCAAGTTATGTTTAATCACATGATCAATCATTGACGCAAACACTTCAGTATGTTTCAATCAAATCTCTCATCATATTACCAATGCTACGGCAGAACCGTTACTAGTTCATCATTCACTCTACATCTTTTTTCAATCATACTTGAGTATCAGCTAGACCATCCACTAATTAGTTCAAATAACGAAGGATTGAGTTGCTTTGTTAAATATTGATTCCGCATTCCAACAGTTTAGTTTGAAACAATGAACCACGTCAATTTCGAGTGATATTTCTCAGTATTGAGACTCTAATAAAATGGACATTTACAACGGACACTTGGCTGATTTCAATGGTCACATAATCATGTATACACGATAGTGTTAATTGACAAGTGCAATGTTGTAATCTCTTGTGAAATTACCCATGTTTCCATTGAATGAAAACAATGACATAAATACAAAAAAAATTATATTCTACCAACAAAGTGACATCAGTCATTACGTAAACAATCATTAATGTGATATGCAGTTCCATGAAACAATCTTCAATGTATTGAAATGATTAACCAAATAGAAAGTGTGTTAACTAAACTAAAAAATGAACATAACAAAGTCAACTTGATGAAAACAATTGACAAGCTGTTTGTGGGGACTATGGATAAACTCGCTTCCTTCTGTGGAACCATAGCCAAATACCGCAGCCAAAGCATACAATAAGGAAAGATGTAACTAATGGTACAATGATGTACACGTATTGAGGTGATTTTCTCTCCTCGATGTCTACAGTTGTATCTGTGGTCATGTTCTGAAATGAACGAAATAGTATAATGATTACAAAAATATCAAATATTTACCAAATGTGATTCAGTGCTTCCACTAGTCTTCTTCAATTCCTTTCTTCGATCAGTTTCAGTAGTTGCTAGAGTTGTTGTATCTGTATTGATGTTCTGAAATGAACGAAATAGTGTAATGATTACAAAAATATCAAATATTTACCAAATGTGATTCAGTGCTTCCACTAGTTTTCTTCAATTCCTTTCTTAGATCAGTTTCTGTAGTTGCTAAAGTTGTTGGTTCATTGGAACCCTTGACAACCGAGCTCTTCAGAAGAAAGAAACAGTAGAATATAATTAAATATCAAATATTTCATCATTCATTATACACCATTGTCAGTATTGATGACATAAGTGAATTCAACATTTAGTTACATAATTTACATTTTGACAATGTGATCAATGAATAATGATATAGAATATCTGCTACCGATTTAACAGTCAATGTGATAAGTACACACTTTCCAACAACTAACCGACGACTTTTGTTTGAGTGATGAGATTTGTTTTCTGGATGTCACATCTTATCACAATCTATACATTACTCAACAAACTTATGACTGACGGCTTTACTGAAGCAATTCATTCAGGGTAAACATTTCTCAACAAGGAATCAGAAATACGTGTTCTGTACTTCAACAATGGGGATACCAACTTTCACTCATTATCCGAACATGCTACACAATTTTCAACAGATTACGCATTATATGAGCTAATGAATTAACATCTTTCCAGGCATTAGTGTTAAATAACTCTTCTATTCATTGCTGAATGTCCATACGGAAATAGAGCATTGCATTCATATGTGCTTCAATATCGTATAAGTTACTATGAATTATGCACTTAGGGTACACTAGAAATCCCTACTAATTCGTAGCAATACAAATGTTCTTCCGAAAAAAAATGATTGCGATTTGGAATATCGTAATATTAAGAACAACCTTTGAAGTCTACCAATTGCTTACTTTTTTTTGGCAACCATTTACTTCGAAGACATGAACATCCTCATGATTGCTAGTAGTGCATATATTGGCTGATTTACACCAAATACACGTTTTATTCAATGTTGTTGCGCCATGACATGCTTCAGGCGAGCTGTGATTTGGGCAATCTTCAGTGAAAGGAAGTAGAAGGTGATTGCATTTCAAGTTTTCAAACAAAAGATAAATGAATTACAAATACAAATGTAACTGTAACTCGATGATGGCGATTTCAGAGTTAAATGAGTATTTCATTCTCTGGGCATTTGTCATCACACTTTCAACGTGATTTACATTTCCTGAAAACATGTTGGAATTAAATAAGATTACGTTGCATGTTGAACGATGAAATTTGTCAGGCGAATGTCGCGGATGTCAATGACTATTAATATTAGAAAAGAAATGTACACGTTAGACGGTCAACGAAACTCGTTCCTGCCTCATGATTGAAATATTTCATGGGGCTCCATTCTACCCTGTGTGTCATCAGTTAGTATGTTAGACTAGTTGGTTCATGAAAATTTGTCGATAATGAATAATATTCTAGTCAACGAATATTGAAGTCGATCTGGACATCACATTATGGAATGATTCTCTCTGTTGTTGAAATATTATTTCAATAGTTTAATACATGATGAACAAAACGATGTGTCTGGTTATTCACTGTACGTATTCAGGAGAAAGGAAACGCTTCCATACTGTGAAAACCCTCAGTGTTTTCGATACTGTACAAATGTTTACTGACTATGATAAAGTGAACTTTGAACACGTGATTTTTCTACTCCTTCAATCTATCAGATGAGTGGGATAAAGTAGAGATTTTGGAAATTAAACTATTGTTTCCAAGGCAATTACAGTTTCATGAAGTGTTTCTGTAATGTCAAATCCTCGGTGAAATTCGATATTGCATGTACCAAATGAAAATCAAATAACACTTCCTAGTGAATGCACAATCAACTAACTGACTGATATCATTTCATCCATCGTCTTGTGACATTTTGTTCAAGTAAATTTCATCAAACTGAAAACTTCTTTTATAGTTCAAAATGTGCCTATAATCATTTTAAATGTTCAACAGTGAGTCGTTGTTTGATGGAACGTCAGTTGAGACTGATGGCCTTATATCATTTAATAACTGTCTGAAAAGATACATGAAAGTTCCAATTTTATGAAACGAAGGTGATGCATTTAAGTGTGAAAATAGTCAACTCTGATAAAATAAGGTTTTACATACCCCCGAGAACTTCATATTCCACTAGCGTTCCATTTTTGATACTTTCAAAAGGAACATCTATTCTAGGCCCTTTATTACCTACTGTGATTAATTGTACAGAAGAACACAAATAAAATTCAGATTACCATTTTGGATATGACACGTTGTTTGTTCATTTAAAAGGCGATCAAAATAAGAAACTGCTTAATATCGGATTATAGATAAAATGACGGTCAAATATCATCCTTATGAAATATGCTCTACATCGCTTAAGGTTCCGAAATTGACCGATGTTCAACGACTAAATGAAAAATGATATCGTCAAATTGCTGATTTGTTGCACTAAAGTGTCAGTGCAACATCTACAGAGAAAATATGTTTATCTGGTTACAAATTGTTTCAGAAATAGTCAATATTGAGGAGCTGCAAGTTTGACTGTCTATTTGTGGGTGAGTGAATAAATGAGTAGATATATCGTCTGTCTAGTATCCTCGTTCACATATTCCTGTCTGGATTGTTAAGACTATACAGAAAACTTCTCAAATATCTATAAGCAAATTCGTGATGAAGACATTCACACATCTTAATTATATTACTCGGTATACCAAGTTAGACAAGCGTCAGCTGACGTGGATCTTGAAATTCTTTTTGATGGAGCTCAGCACAAAACGACAAAACAATACCATTCCGATTTAATCACAACAACTGAAATCTGCTTTGCGATATCAACGTGGATGACGGTTGTTGAATTGAGGATACAAATACTTTGGTATCAATTCGAAAGATAAAAAATATTTTCAGGATGAGTTTAGATTATGAATTTTTATTACATGTGACACTTGAATGTTGCTTAAAGATTTCTAAACACCGAACTGACGTTGAATTTTCAATACACAGTAACATTAGGACAGTGAGTTTGCCCAAATTATTCAGACTCCATTTCACACAATTTTCTTCAGCACTTCAACGACACTTCCATCACTTTATTGTACAAACAAAAAACAACTGAATATTGTAGACTGTAAGAAACACAAATTCAGTCACCACTATAAATTACAGAAAATTCCAACGTTGATATAATGATGGTCGTGTACAAACAGAAGGCGACATCATGCTAACAGATGACTACTCATGTAAGTCAGTGTAAATTAGAATGCAAATGACATTTGTTACCTCGATCCCCACACCAGATATAATAACCAATGCCCGATATAACATCGCCTTTCTTAAGTCCTCGAGGAATCTGAAAAGAAGTAATGGAAGTCTGAGTCAAGATCTGTCAATACACAACCACCTATATCAAAACCAACTAAACATTGAAGCAATGTGTCGTCATTCACTTTATCTTATTCAAAGATAAGTAATTACACTTACAGTAAGCATACTGATCTCCTCGGTTCCCTAAGAAATATACTCCATCTAATTTACAAATATATTCTGACTCACCTCAGTTGACAACTTCAGTAAAGTTATATGAACGATCTATTTATCATGGAATGAGGCTATACATAGTAAGATGAATATCTACGTCCATTGGTAGAAGTGTGATTGTGAATAACTGCAATGTCGCTGAACGTGAATTTGTTGTTCTGTTGTGGAATTGTGTTTATGTGCCTACTTATATCAATTGCCGTTCATTTCTCAACATTATTCATTCCACAATTTGTTCTGATTACCTCGAAACAAACAAGACGTATTCAGTTCAACACTCATTAAATTTATTATCTCACCAGCCATTTCTAGTCATCCAGTATTTATTGTAATACAAATCCATCAAGTTCTAAATAGTGACATTCGAACAAATATAATGTGAGAGGCGACCACGATTTTAACAACATCTCTCTCTCTCTCGAAATATTCAATTATGAACTTTTCTAACAACTGGTATGTGGAAGTCTGAAAATGACCGTTCACGTACAGAACTCTGACATACACTCTTTGTCGTTAATTGGCTCGCAGGTATCAGAATTTGGTTACATATTACATCACTTCTCATTATTTTTTAAATAGTGCTAGAATAAACTGTGTCATGAACGGATTATGAGTAGTTTCATAAATTCTGTATGCACAATACAAATTGCTGGTATCGGTTTATCCTTTTCAATATATCTCAATGTATTTGATTGTACTGATATGCATGAAATAATAGAATAATCCATTCATTTGTGCAACTTACATTCTCATAATAGAAAGATATCTTCCCATTCGAGTGTATCAGATACATTGCCTTGAATGTATCATCTGCAATATAGAAAACTATTTATATTTAAAATTTCAAGGATTAGTGTCGAGCATGTCGTTGCTAGATGTGTCATTGTATGTGCGTACACACACAGAGGGATCAGATTTTAGCAGATATTTACTGTGTTATCTCAAATGCTTTCGTCATGAAAATAATCTCGTGAATGTTGTGTAGATGAAATAAGCATATATATCTTTCATAATGAATGTCAGATGCTTGGTTTGTTTAGTTTTCATATTCAAACAATAAATCATCTAGTTTTTATTTGGATCTGATAGTTGGATTGGTATTCAAATTGGTGGAATATTTCCTATATTTCAGCTGATACAATCGACTCTAGGCTTAAGTGACAAGAGCTGCTGTTTGTTTGTTTGTTTGTTGGTTTTTAATCCGATTTGTGTATCACATTGGTATATCAGTCTATCAAATGAATTTGTCCACATTATGTGTTAAAGATGAGAAGTGAATACCCTTAATACGTACTGTTTTAACGATCTCTTAATTTGAAAGAATAAAAGTTAAGAATGATCGTATAATGAGTGAATATCCAGATGAATGTGATGTATACAGAAATGATTTTCCGATGAACAAATATGTACAGACTTGTCATCATGTTCCTTTGAAAGCTGTCAATGAAGATGAATCACTGTTTTCGTTTATCTACAAATGAAATATGATTATGACCTAATGTATCCAAATATGTGTCGACAATCGAAAGATTCTATGTGTATTTAGCCTTTGATTTCGTAGAATGGTTACACTGCAATACTTTTGTCAGGTTTTTGTAAAGACGAATTCAATTACTCAAAGGGAATAGAAAACATTTGAGTAATAACAATCAATGATGATAATGATGTGAAGTGTTAATAGTTCACATGTGATCAAACGATTATGAATATGGATACATACTTTTATTATCAATGTTTGTATGACATGACCTTCTGACAGCAAAATATTCCTCTAAAATAATGAAAGTAAAATAACTTTATTTCCATGTATCTGTACAATGAATATTCACCTCCTTCAATGAACAAAATGTGTTTGAACACAAGTTATGATGTTCCTTTTCAAGACTGAAGTGAACCAATTCAATCAAATGAGAGTCTCAATGATCTGCATATGATGAACGTTTCAATCTAATCAACTGAGTAAAATATTATACTTCCGAAATGTTTGACTTGTAAGCTTTTGGCTACCTAAACAACCGTTAATATCTATTCGACAATAAACATACATAATCATTTTGTGAAATTCTGTTATTCCAATTGAACAGTATTCTCTTAACTGAACTAATGATTGCTCGGAAATTTTAACACAATGACATTAATTTCGGTAAGTGAATGAACTGAATACCCTTCATTTTGATATTTTAGGTGTTCTAGTTCGAATCAATCATGTTGCACTAGCACATTATTCGTGATTGTTGGTTGATTGGATGTTTGAGGTGATGCATGAGTTCAAACATCATGATCAAACGATTATGATAATTAAGAGTGTGTTTAATATCCAATAGTTCAACGACAATGAATAAGGGGGACTGAATTTTTAGAAACCAAGTAAGTGACAGAAAGATTTGGAGGACATCAAATATAAATCGTTGATAGTTCATGTGCTTCAATAATCCAAACTGATTTCTCACACAACATCGCTCATTGTTGCATCTGTGATCAGATAGTTTCGTTCAATCTATCAAGAAATGTCGTATTGATGAAATATCAGTTTCATGGTAGTTTGAACAGATTGAAGAGTAGATAATTTGCACCTTCGCATTCACATCGTTTGGTTTATTATTTCTACTCAATCAATTTGTGTCTACTTTAAAGTGAATCACTGTTTTATTTAAGATTTTCCCTTCACAGCAATGGAAACATGTTGTGAACACATTTTTGGGGCATGAGATCACACAAATAAAATAATCACTGTGTACTGACCAGCTCTCATGAAACAATCAAGTTAGATGCTGAATCATTTATGTAAAATAAAAATGAGTAATGTAAAACATAAAACAAAAACACGTCACTGAATAATAGATGAACTCACCGCCATTCAATATCTCAACTTCACACTGAACATTGCGGGAAATAGAATTGAAAATTTGTCTTGAATCGTCGTTTCCGTTTAAAAAGATTTTACCTGTTTTTATCAAATGAAAACATGCAATTCGATTAATAATCTATTGTGAATGAATGAAACACTTTGAAATTCACTGGAGACTAGAATGAATTGCATGAACTGTAATTAGTTTACTACAACGGTACAACTTGAACAAGTAAATACATTGGTAGATGTATTGAATGTGGGGAAAAATGGCTCAAACTGATCTATTGAAGTAATGAAAGCGACTTAGATTCATGGAAGTGAAATGTGAGTAATCGAAACTTTAATGCTAGGAAAATAGTTCTCTTACCAGAAAGATTTATAGCGAATGAGCTGCGATCAGCACCGTAAAATGTAAAGTTGAATTTCAGATCTATTTTCTAGAAAGTATGCAAACATATGAATAAGCATCTTCGTTGGAAAATGTCGTACACTCACCTTCGGATTATCCAATTTCTCAAACTTTTCACTAACAATTGGAGGGGATTGATCTAGGCGAATGAACTGGGAATAGTGATAAAAATGAGACTGAATATTTGTAATGCAAATTGACTGATCACTTACATATTTATATGTAGCAGATTCGAAAATTACTTCTTCCTTACTAAGTACATCAGAGTTTTCACAAAATTCATGACAGTCCAAAGATTCCGATGTGAGGACAATGATTGAATAGATCGTTACCAACTGACCAAATGAAAATGTAAATCTGAAATGGTTCAAATGAATAGAACAATGTTATCTCATTAGATCAAATTGAAATGGATATAATACAATCATTTGACTTAAGTGTACAGTCAACACTCACATCATTTTCTTGTTTTAGACGTTGGTAGAACGTGTTGAGTTTTATATAGAATTTTTTGGAAGTGTTTGTACGTTTCAGATTGGATGATTCAAATTGACCATTAGGACGATCAAATTTCATAAATTCATTTCATAATTATTAACCAATCGTCATAGGAGATGAACTCATGGTTATGCAATAGTCTTACACGTATTGAGGTTATATAGTCTGATATTGATCCATAGTTGATTGAAATTCCTGACCCCCTCCCTTATTGATGAAAACTATTTTGCATAGGATTAACAATATTTTAAACTAAGTAATTAGTGCTCATATTTTCATGAACAAACAAACCAACTGTGAGTTGGTTGTCAACGCTGCATAGTTTTGATTTGATTGGTTAAAATTAAAGTAGCACACACTGTTTTCATTAGATGACAAAAATCTACTTTTTCTATGTCTAAATTTTATTCCAATAAAGTGAATTCTTTCACTGGTTGAAATCATGAGTCAATTGAAGCTAGGTCACCATGGAAAACCTAGAAGCACTTGACGGCCGTTCCTCAGCAGTGCGCATCCACGATCCCGCCCACCGCGACATCCGTACCCAGGAACTATCAGTTTCGCGCGCGAGCGCTTAACCGTTAGGTCACTGAGCAGGCCAGCACCTAACGGTGTTCATGTCGAACTTCAACCAATCCACGAACTTACGCCACCGTCACCATTGTCTTTAGTGAGTTGACATCTGATAACAGACCTGGTTGTACTCCAGTGGTGGTGGCTTCTCACTAGAACTCCATGAGTGTCTCTTGAAGTCAGTCACTAGTGGGCAAATGATTATTATCAGAAAGGGTTTTGTGCACGCGACGCTGATATGTCCTGTGTTCGAATATCACGAGGTGCGGGATCTTGGATGTGCACTGCTGTGGAGTCCCATACTACGATGAAACAACCGTCCAGTAGCAGTAGTGGTAGAAGTGTTGGTAGTAGTAGTAATGATAAATCTGAACAGATTGTTTACTTTTGTGAATTCATCAATGTTTAAATAGTTTTCTATTATACATAATATTGTACCACTAATATGCAGACTGTAATGTTATTATCATTAATCGTTTATGTTTTGTTAGTAGTAGTAGTAGTAGCATAGACGCAAATATACAAGTATCTGTAATGATCAATCTGAACAGATTGTTTACTTTTCACGTAGGACCAGCAGCATATTTCTTGAATCTAAGACTTTTTCTGCACAGTATGCAATACATGAGTTTCATTTATACCATGAACTGTGATATCTTTTATCTTCTTATTTTGAGCAACATCTGACACATATAGATCTCTTGACTTCTAAAGAGTTTCTACTTTCACCATAAGAAGTCATAATTCTTTGAAATAAACATTTTGCATAACACGTAGAGCTGAATTAATTTAGTTTAGTTGATATTTTTAGATCAGACGTTTTTGAAAACATAGTTACCTATATGAACAATGATGAACATTCTCATCTGTTACCATGGAAATATTTGGAGATGGTGTGATTTGTGAATTACGAAGGTCACTTCATAATTATCGGAATGACTTGTAGTGAGGTTCCACATTTTTTATCAATATAATAATACTACAATAATAATGGTGATAATAATAATAACAACGTTGTGTGATCATAATATGTAATAAAAGGAGTAGTATAGTCAAGGTAATTACGAAGAAAACGAATCAATGTGTATTAGGAAAGAGATAATTACAAAAAGGGTAGGTTTATAACACGAATTTGAAGTGTCTGATGATTCAGTTGTGGTCCACGGTAAACATGGAGGCTGTATATACCTCTTCTGGATATATTAGTTCGGTTTTCAAGAGTTGATCCAGATAACTTCAGTTATGTTGAGTACCCGTAGTCTAGCTCCTGTTATGTCCCCATATAAATCGTGCTTTTGATTCACGGTTACTTTACTGACCATGTCAGGTGTGAATTTTATCAAATTTACTCTACAGTTACTTGACTGAGAATGTTATATTATAAGTATATCTATAGATATTTAGTGATGGAATAATTTGACCGGAAAATGTATGGAAATGACATTGTTTGCAGTAGAAATGTAAATAACTGCAGTCAAAACGAAATGATTATACTGAGCAACAGAGATGAACAATGAATGATGATGTAAGATGACTGTGGTGGAGTTGAATTGCCTGGGCTCCAATAGAGAAGTCAAGTACTCGACACATAGAACATGGAAAAGACCATGTTTATAGAGCAACTAATCAATACGTCAGTTGGCTAACAAATACATCTCGACTACAGCCATCAACTGCCTTCTGATATTTGGGTTACGTGGGATTTTATCGGTTAACTGGCACGTAGTCTTCTTGTGGTGGTGTTCATAGTCAACCGCGGCTCGACACCACACTACAAATATCATCTTATCAAGTGAATTGTAATGTGATAGTCAGAAATCAATTAACTGGAAGGACAGCTTTATGATAATCAACATAATGAACGTTACATTTTTACTTCAAGTTGATGATGATGATGATTATGATGATGATGATCCCGGACATCATGTTCATCTTCACTTTTTGCAAATAAATATTTGCTACTTTGTGGTAGATCGAATCATTTCTTTTGATAGCACCTTTATCATATATACCGCTATAGATCTTCTAAGAAATCTTCCTGATCAATTCATGGATATCTACAATACTGAGGTGTGAAGGCAGTTAGGACCAGATTAATTTCAATTCAGAACTGTTAACGAAAGGAAAACTACAGAATCTTGTGATTTTCGTGGAATAATATAAATCTAAATCACATGAGCCGCATAACACCAATGTCTTCTGAATGATACAGGAATCGATCTACTGTTGAACTTTTCCTTGAATAAATCAATCTATTAAATGAGTGAATAGCAAAATATCACAGTATTCAATCTGTGTAGATTTCATTTATTCAAAACTAAAACCGAAATGTGTACTTCTGCGTGATGAAACACAAAGATAAACATCATCAAGGAGATTGATGTTTGAAGACACGAATTGTGATTCATTGGTTTCTTTTCATAGATTACATGTTAAGACTGAAAGGGTGAGTGAACAATAGCATGTAAAGAAGAGCTGTGATTGAGTCCCGAATTGTAACGAAATATAGATTTATAACAATTAGTCCCTTTTATAAACTTCGATAGAACAATGAGCAGACGGAGTTGATTTGACAAATTTGATGTATTTGAGCTTTACATTTCGAACAATCTGGTCACACATGTACTTGTCTGGGCATTTTTATATGAAAATTAGTAAATTTCAAACAAATAAGAGTACAATTAATATAACTAATGGGAGAGAATGAATAAGAAATTGTTGCGTTATCTTAAGCCATAGAATGACTTAAGGATTATCAGAATGGGTTTTGTGTAGATTTTAGAAATTTCACAGATTGAAATCATGGGTCAGTTGAAGCTAGACCACGATTGAAAACCTGGAAGCACTGGACGGCCGTTTCGTCCTAGTATGGGACTCCTCAGCAGTGCGCATCCACTTAAGGATTACCAAGGTAAATTCAAGGTTACGACAAATTGTTTTTCTACACATAAGCCGGATCCTGACTCACCATTGGATTGTCTAAAATGAGATGTCATTCGTGTCACAGCTCTCACCAACCAACAGACAATTTATCAACTTTTAGCCAACGTGTAGCTAGGTGACAATACACCATCACAGTTAAAACACCACATGACAAACTTATTAGGAAATCGTACAGTAGACTAACGTCTATTATATCAATTGCGGTTCAGACGTCTTCCACGAAACATCCAACAGATACTTGCAATTGGAGACAAAGACGTCGACTTTGATAGGCTAGCGGACATAGCCGACAGAATTTACCGGGCGGTCTAAGACTCACCCTGTATCTCACATCCAATCAAGCTGAACTGACGAGATCGCCGAGTTACGACGACCAGTTGACACGCTTACCAAACTGGTAGCCCAGATCCAATTATTGAATGCTTCCCATCGTGAGTGTAGAGGAACATCCAGAAGCCGTAGAAGTCGTAGTCCAAGCACTACTAGACACAACATTTGTTGGTACCACAGAACGTGCGGCAAGCAAGCTAGAAAATGTACTCCGCCTCGTAACTTTGCAAGCACACAGAAAAAGGAACGTCAAGACTGCCGGTAAATGACGACTGCAGTCACTGACCACAACCCTGAAGACAGTCGTCTATTATGTGTTTTAGACATAAGAACCGGCACACAGTTTTTAGTCGACACTGGAGCAGAGGTTAGTGTAGTACCACCCACTGCACTTGGGAAAATCACACCTGACCCCAAACTAAAACTACAAGCAGCAAACAGGTCTGATATCAAGACGTATGGCAAAAGGCGGTTACAATTGAATTTCGGTTCTGAATTTGATTTTCCATGGCGCTTCATTATAGCGGACGTCCTCGTTCCTATAATCGGCATTGATTTTCTGCAATTCCACAAAATACTGGTAGACGTCAGAAATAGGAAACTTGGCCTTGTTAGAAGGCAATTCTTTCACGATATATAATGATCACAAACCTCTAACTAAGTCCTTGATGCACAATCATGATAAATACAGTCCACGCGAAATTCGTCAACTAGAATTCATTTCACAATTTGCAGCTGATATACGCTATAATAAAGGCAATGCAAATCAGGCAACAGATGCACTATCGAGAATAAATATCGGTACCTTCTCGATCCCTGATATAAATTATCAAGAAATGGCAAAGCATCAAAAACTCTATACGGAGCTACAAAAACTTTTGCAGTCTAAGGAAACAAAATTATTATTTTACAACATCCCAATAAACAACAAGGACACCTTAGCTTGTGATACTTCATCAGGTCAAACTCGACCCTCTGTATCTTACGGTATGAGACCAAATAGTTTTGAGAAATTACACAATATATATAAAAGCCACAGTAAAGCTTGTCACAGATAGATTTGTATGGCCAAACATAAACAAAGACGTACGAAAATGGTCACGGGAATGCGTCGAATGCCAAAAGTCAAAGGTACATAGGTACATCATATCCCCTACAGGAATTTTTCCCGCCGCTAGCGCTAGGTTCGACCACACTCATATCGACATTGTTGGACCGTTACCAATTTCTAATGGTTACACGCATATATTAACATGTATAGATAGATTTACGAGGTGGCCCATAGCTGTTCCGTTAAAAGACACGTCAAAATCAACAGTGGCGAAGAAGCTGGTGAAACACTGAATTAAAAACTTCGGTGTCCCTACAACAATTACGACCAACCGTGGAACGCAATTCGAACGCAAACTATTTCAGCAACTTACTGATACTCTCGGTATAATGAGAATTAGAACCCCCGCTTATCATCCGTCTGCTAATGGAATGATAGAAAGGTTCCACAGACAGTTAAAAGCCTCTTTGACGGCCGCACGAGGGGATTACAAATGGGACGTCAAACTTCCTTTGATACTATTAGGCATTCGCTCAACCATCAAACAAGACCTCGGTTGTTGTGCTGCTGAGTTGGTTTATGGAACAACGTTACGTTTGCCTGGTGAACTTTTCGACCGTGTAACAGATATTCCAGCAGGTATAACCAACTACGTGCGACAATTAAAGCAGCCGATGGAATCAATTAGGTCGGTTAAACCACGAACCCAAAAGGCGAAATCATTCGTGCCCAATGAACTAGACAAATGCTTACATATATTCGTCAGAAATGATAGAGTACGACAACCGTTACAGACTACTTACGACGGCCCTTTTAAAATCATCCGAAAGGACAACAAAACGGTTACAGTGGAAAGAGCAGGTAAACATGATACTGTTAGCATCGACAGAGTAAAACCAGCATTTTTCGAGAACACTGAAAAACAGACAAATGTAAAACCGTCTAAACCTGCAGCAGAGCAAGTGCCATTCAAACTACCTGCAACAAACAATACTTCAGATCAAAGTTCAGTAGCAGCAGAAACTGCAACAAGATCAGGAAGAATTCTGTCTGATTCATCGCATTGAATATAACATAACATCACGTTCTTTCATCATTTCTCTTTACATCCGATAACATTTTCAAGGTAAAATTGATTACTCCTTCTTCTATCTCAGTGTAAACAACGTGTTTGTCTAATGAACAAAAACATATTTGTGTTGACCTCTTTTTTGTTTATAGAATCAGCTATGGTCATACTTTGTTTATCAATGATCACCTCATTGCATCTCAATAATCAATAAATAATATGGTATTCTCTATTGTGTATCGTGGGTGTCATATGAATGTTGGTTGGTGTTTATTTGGCTGACAACAAAACGGAGTGGAGTTCTCATTTTGCATATTATTATTATTACTTTTCTAAAAAGAAGATGAAGTGAAAACAAATTCCCTGGTTGTCAATTCATAGATGGTCTTGCTTCAGCTATGATTAAACACTGTAACCATTCACCAATTAGTTTCAAATGATCGTAGTGGTATTTTTATTTAGAAAATTTGAATTGTTTTGTTTTTGCCGTAAAAGCTTTCCTGTCACCTTCATGTAGTATTTCCCAGTTGAGAAATATCTTAAATGCTGTTGGTTTATTGCGCCTTTTAGTGTGCTGTTTGGCAAGTCTCCGCGAGGACGGCTTTGTGCTGTATATATACGTTTGGATTCATGATTATTGTTATCGCTCGTTTCTGGCTGTTTGCAGAATGTACTTCCCCATTCCAAACTTGGACTTCTTCCTCTGGTTAGCGGAGCTGGGGCGCATCAGAATGTCTAGCTTATTGGTCTTTGGTCACTGAGTCTTTGTTCTAGTTCACAGATTAAGTGAACTCGTAATAGCTTGAGACAAAGCAACAGAAGACTGCAGCTAACACGAAACTGCTTTGACAAGACAATTCACATAAATTCTTATTCAAGTCATTCCTGTAGCTCGTCTAAGGTTATTGCCGGTCATATATCCAAGTAAATGAGGACGGTTTAATATGAAGTCAGTATTTCCATAGTTCAGAAATATGCCAAACACAATAAACAAATTATAGCATGCGAACTCAGAAGGATGTTCTTGCACTACAACTGTGATGCTTCATCGCGAAGCCGAGATTATTCTGACGTCACAAGACACACTTCCTTGTAATAACCAAAACAACAATTTATTTAGATACATGGAATGTTTGGACAATGTGTGAGACCAGGAGGACCATTCAATCATTATGTAAATGAGGAAGTGCAACTTGACAGTGCCCGATATCAGCAAAACCCATTGGACACAACATAGACAAATGGTTTGGATTCGGTGGAGATGCTAATGTACTGTGTTTACGATGAAGACGGTGCTCCACGGATTTCTCGCCTTCATCATACGTGACGCAAGTTGGCAAAAGCCAAACGAGGTTTCTGAATCTGTGCTAAGATTTAGTCAGACACCAAACGATTAGGGCTGATCAGACTTCCAAGATCAGTGAAATTGTCAACGCGTTCGGCTACTTCACTTCCTATCCTTAGTTCAGGTG
Organism: Schistosoma guineensis; assembly: GCA_944470375.2. Lineage (NCBI taxonomy): Eukaryota > Metazoa > Platyhelminthes > Trematoda > Strigeidida > Schistosomatidae > Schistosoma > Schistosoma guineensis. The sequence goes on along the minus strand of OX103890.1, from coordinate 3,891,579 downwards.
TTGATGCAGGCCTGTCGTGAATCAGCAACTTGCATTCAAAGAGGGAGAAACTCATTTCAGACATTCTGGTACTGTCGCTCAATGCTACCAGAGCACTCTGCATTTCATCAGTGTTTTCACCAAACAGGACTATATCGTCTGCGTATAGTGAGTCGATAAGTGGACCTGTTGGAATGAGATCAATGCCCGAGAATTCAGTCGACGAGAACGTTATTATCATCAGTAGGTCTATGATGAAGTTTAACAAAAATAGAGAAAGTGGACAGCCTTGATGGACACCACTGGATGTTGCAAAATCAGATGACAGTTCGCCATGAGCTCTGACTTGACTAGTAGTGTTCGAGTAAAGAGCCTTCACAAGGTCTATGTACTTCTGATGTGAGCCTTTCAATGACAGACACTGTCACAACACCATTCGGTCCACAGAGTCAAATGCCGATCTTAAGTCACGAAAAACTATCATCAGTACTCATTCACATATATACCACTCTAATCCTTAGGAAATTGATCCATTTCACAGACAATGAAATGAAAATGTCTTTCAGGTCAGTTGTGATTGTCATCGGTTGACCTTTGCGTTAGAATACTTCTGATTAGCTCTCCATATCAACATATCTCTTATTCATCAGAGTTATCTAATCATGAAAAAATGTAATTATGTAATTATAGGATTACGCCTAACTGATCTGTTTGTAAGTGAATAATTTCCATAAAAGAACTTTGAGAATTATTACACAACTTTCCTAATTGATTCGATATTCACTTAATATGATGTGTTTGGATCTGTCATTTATTTATGTCAAATGGTATGGGCCATTCGGTGGGAGGCCGTGATTATCTAACTACTTATAATATATAGAACTTGACAGTATGACATATCTGTAATCTTGAGAGGATTGACTTTCTCTGAGTACGTTGAACCCATATTACCCAATTTCAATCAAAGAATCTGATATTGAGCTGCTAGGATTGAAACTGATCTCCAGTAATATTCAGATATTATTGTTACTGATATTCGATCATAGGTGACTTCGAATCATTGATCGTATATCCTGGGACCACTGAGTAATTAATCCAGTTGTTAAGAAACGGGTACTGGGTAAGGATGACAAATCAATTGTAGCATAGTATCCATAGCTTGTTGGGAGACTGAAGGTGCGGTCTTTACTCCAAAAAGAAGTCCGTTATATCGAAACAAACCCTTTTGAGTGTTTATTGTCAAGTAATGCTCACACTCATCCGCTACCGGAATCTGTAGATAAGCGTCTGATAGGTCTAATTTCGCAAAATACTAAAACGCATTCAGTTTCGCAAATAAATCCTCTGCTACCGGCAATGGGTATTGATGGGCTTCCAGTGCTTCATTTAATCCGGCTGAATAATCTGCGCATAGCCGAATACCTCCATTTGGCTTTTTGATCATCACTATTGGTGCTGCCCAATCATAAACGTTTACTGGCTCGATTATTCCACTTCTTTGCAAACGCACTAATTCTTGTTCAGCAATAGGTAGCGTTGCATAGGGCACCGGACGTTTTGGTCTGAATACGGGGGTGACTCTCGGTTTAAGAATCAATAGTGCTTTTACCGTTTTGTATTCCCCAACTCTTCCGTAAACACATGACTATATCTTTTCAATACAACACTCTTCAGATCCTTTTCCATCGGTTTGTTGGTTCTCACGCACTGCATATGTGGTTAATGGGGTGATTCGCTAATTGTAGTGTTTCTATTAAGTCCAGACCTAGCAAATCTAGTCCTCGGTTCTCTGTGAGGTATAAAGTTGCACTCGTCTTCGCGTTTCCTTTCAAAACTGTACAATAAACCTCTCCAACAATATTTAGTTTCCCTCCAGATGCACTATGAGCTAACTGGGTTGTTGGGAGCACCTGTGGTTTTCCGATTAGCTTCCAGGTTCTTGGACTAATAAGTGTGATGTCGGGAGCAGTGTCGAACTGTAGGCAGGCACGCTTTTTATTTATATCCAAGTTTACATACTTTCTTTGGCGGTAAATTTGTGCTCGATTATGTGATACCAATACTTTGTTAGTTAGAGCACTATATCTGTATTTCTTGGAGTAGGGTTTCAGGGAATGTCGTTTATAGTTTCTTCTCCTGCAGAGGTTTACTTGCTGCCCCTTCCGATGACATTTGCTACAGCAATGTTCTTTATATGGGCAGAATACTTTATAATGCCATCCTCCACATGACCAACATAGAGATGAGGGCTGATTGTCTGTGTGCGATAATTTTCTTGAGCAGGAATCTTTCTTTCCGCTTACAGCATGAACGTATGACAATTGGCCATTATTTTCGACCATGGAAGTGGCGTGCCTTAAGTTCACCAATCTCTGGCACTCTGTGGTTACTTCCTGTAGTGTCATATTCGAACATTGTTCAATTTTACTCAAAATTCTGATACTAATATCGGCATCTTCGGGAGATTGGAGGCTGCATACAAACATGAGACACTTTAATTGGTCTTCTGTCATTGTTGATAGTGTGAAGCGCTCACATTCACGGCTTACTGAACCCATATGCTTCACCCAGTCATCATCACCTGCTTTTGTCATCTTGAGACATTCATAACAAATATTAAACAAGGATGACTCTTCAGCAAAGATTTGCGTCAAAATTTCAATCGTTGCATCAAAAGAAAAATCTCTTAGATTCTTTGGAAGGATAAAGTTATTGTAACGTTCATGTTCAACAGTTCCAAGTTTTCGCAACAGTATTCTTATCTTAGCGGCGTCATCAAGATTTTGAGGTCGACCTTGAACAAATCTTCATATTCCTTGGACCAGGTTTCAAAAGTAATACTAGTCGAACCATCAAAATTAAATTCATGTACAGAATACATTATCTAGTCAACATGAGATTTAAAAGGGTCATCTTTAACTTTCTTTTGATTCAGGTTCATTTTTTGAGTTAGCGTCTCCATCACACGCATCCGGAACTGTTGAAAACGTTTTTCTTGGCGTTCCAGTAAGGCTTCAAATTGTTCAAAAGTAAGTGACATATTGATACGATAACCCCGCCGCCAGATGTTATATTTTGAAGGCTGATTTCTTGATGTACCACGTATAACAGAGCGCTAGAACACCCAAAACCCTCCCAAGTCGCAATAATAAGACAGAAGACTAATGAAGGAATATTATTCCAAACAATGTCAATCATAGTATAAAATTGTCAGGTATTTATCGTTTTTAGTGAGAACGAAATCATCATTACAGTCCTCCAATCCGCATACACGGGGTTATTAGCATTATCCAATCGGGTAGCTACACGTAGGAATTCTATAATATCCTTCCGAAAGGTGATTGGATGGAACATCTTCGGCTCCTTCTGAGCCTCTTACAACTTCCTCAAGTTCACCGGTGGTCCGTCGTCACATCTTTGAATAACGTTTTCAAACCCTAATGTTTCCGTTTGCTGCTTATACTTTTACTACCTCTAGCACTATGGAATTTGAATGGAAAATTGTATCTGTGTGCCGATGTGGTATGTCAACTAATGTACGTGCGAAATTCTACTTTGACACTGACTGACTGACTGAACAGTAACAATAATAAAGTTTGTCTGATCACATTCCGAATTTATTCGTTTGAGTTAAGAAGCTCTTGGTTCACGTAGAATCTACCACATTATCCAATAAGATCATTTTAGACTACACTCATAAATATCTAAATAAACCAACTAATCTTTCCAGAAACATTCTACAATTAACATTAAAGAGTAAAGTTAAGATGAACACTGATACGATGGATGTCATACATACCAATGCTAATTACAATGAGATGAATGATGGTTTAAGAAAACACTTATTTAAAAAGAAATAAAGACAAACTTGATCTTCATGTCATAGAAATTATTTCACACAATTGTTTCTAACTACTTTTATCGATATAAGTAGTTAAATATGATTGAAATTTGATAGTAACCAATTTCTCACAGCATATTCATGTGATTGTTTCACTGAAAATGTAGCATAATTGGGCAAATTTTCACATGAATCATCAATCTTTTCTCCATTTTCTTCGGAATTCTTTTCAGTAGTCTGTAAAAGATTCATTTCAGTTTAAGTGTTTGCAAAGATTCTTTCATCGATGTTATTGCTGTCCTCATTATCATCATCTTCATCATTGGGTGATGAATTGAGTTTATTTTCAACTTGTATCAATAATGATTGGAGGTGATCTAACTTCTTTCGAACTTCATCTACTTCATTTGCATCAAGACTAGATATTGAATGTGGAGATTTTTCTTTTGGAATATAAGAACATCGTGGAGACAATTGACTCATCCTATTCCTTATGTAAATTGAAGAAAAATAGAAAACATGTATGGTTGATAATTATCAAGAGAAAAACAAACACATATGAAGTTGCAACTATTATTCAAAACTATTAAACCAAGGAATTACAACTACGTAGATTAGAAAAAGATCAATCGTTGGATGAATATCGCCAATGATAACATCTCAGATTATAGGGATATTTGATGTTTAATTTAAATGCGCACAGATTATCAACCTTATCAGAGTTGAACATATGCCTTAGCTAATGAACGCCAACTAGTACAATGAGAGATGAGGTAGGATTTCGTGTAGACCGCCTATAGAGATGTAAATAATGTCAAGGATTAGATAATTTGTGACAAAAGCTTTCCAATGGTTTATGATAGAATTGAAAATGTAAACGATTATATTTTAACTCATAGTGATGATGAGTCTAGAATTTAGAATGGACATCTGTTAATTCTATCGAAGCGTCCAAGTCACCCGATTGAGATACGCGCAAAATCGAAGTTTCCAATACAACGATTTGTCTACAATAGCGGTTCTTTATTAAATAATACACAACATTTACTTACAAACATCAACTTGTGAGGTGTCTGGGGCGTTTAAACGCGTCCTTCAAGAATGCAAATAACACAGGCTTCCTGTAAGAGTAACATAAAGAATGATTATAACATACGATAGTACAAAGGACAGCTGATAGCTGTGACAAAATGTAACAAATGTATATCAACAACCGAAAACCCGAACGAAGAGCAAACAATATGGAAACTGTTGCGTATAAACAAATGCATAAAACTGTGGGTAACCGATGCAGTGATCAGGGTACAGTAATTATAGTGATAAATACAATGACAAGTACAATAAACGTTATAAGTATGTGTGAACAATTCAGAATATTACAGTACAATTTGCGTTACAATATAAGTGTGAAAATTGTCCGGAATACAACTGCTTATTGAATGTAAATAAGTAGTATAAGACAGTATACAAAAGAGTAGAAAGGGAACAAGTAGGAACAATGTATAACAAACTCAACAACATCTTTCGTGTTTTCAATAATCATTCAACTGATTTCATTCATATGTTCATGAAAAATTATACAATCTCCTCTATCCAATCAATTATCGATCATTATCAGTATGGGGTTGTGGAGATTATTAAGTTTTTGATTAAGATCATGAACTGATTGATGTTAGTGTTATAACTTGTGACCGCCGATTAAAGAGCAGTGACTTATCGATCGGATCAGTGACGCGCAAACCCTTGTGAGCAGCCTAGGGTTCTGATTGGTCCTGCTTCCCGCCTAGCCAAGCCAGTGAAGTCCAGAACGTCAATCTCAGCCTCTGAGATATGAATCATTATATATTTCAAACATACTGAGTTTATATACCAATCAAACAGACCATAACGTGGCATAAAATAGAAAATAACATTTAGGCAAAATTTGGCCAAATGTGGCTGTGAATGTGGGAGGGAGTGACTAATAGACAGGGAATAACTAAAGAATGGTAAAACAGCTGTCCAGCGTTTCCAGGTTTTCAATGGTCGTCTAACATCAATTGGTTCATGATCTCAATCAAAATACATCGATAAGTTCTGTACACAAACTGTCAATTCGAACGATTGATTTAACTTGAAATGGATAAAGGGACTGCTTGTTTTTTGACTAACATTTCTAATGAAATACCATTCTGCGTGGGGTTCACTTTTCCATAGACTGGTCACTACACAATCCTTTTATTCTAGACACCCACTTCTGGACTTATACGACTTAGTACACTAACAGAAGAATAGGAGGATGAATGATAAAGATTGATTTCTGTTGTGAATTTATGAGCAGCTTGTTATCACGTAATCTATTCACCAATCTAAATAAGACTTATTCGCCAGTGTACTGTACTAAACTAATGACATCCGAACAGTCTGATCAGCCTATCGTCCTATTGATCATTTGCTCGCTTATCCCGTCCACTTGAGTCCAGAACCTCAATATCATCTTCCGTTATGCGAATCGAATCGAATCATTTGTTTCAGATATACTGGGTTTATATATCAATCAAACAAACCGCAACGCACCATAAAATAGGAAATAACATTGATTCACAATAAAGCCAAAAAGTGACTGTGAACGTGGGAGGCAGTAGTCAATAAACTGGACGTAGCTTAAGAACGGTAAATCGTACAATAACAAAATATATAGGTCAAAATAAAGCTTATAACAAAGGGAATATAGATATACATAAATTAGGTACTGAATATGTATAACATTAGAATATATAAATAATATTAGTCGATTAATAGGTCTCAGACGCTACTCCTAATGTAATCTTCGCTAGGATAAAACAATTTCCATGTATAAAAAATAGATCAAAAAGAACATCTTACCTAACTTGTTATTCCTATATTATTATTTAAACACATTGATACAAGGAAGCATCGAATAGATATACTTCATACTTCATCATTCGATTTGTATGAGGGCTGTGATACTAATTGGGTACCCAAATAGAAACAGGTAGTTTTAGGAGGCCACACCCCGAGCCTTTGATCTAAAGGTCTGATCCACACGTCAGTGAAGCAACGTCCGGAGGTGCAGTCCTATGGTGGCTGGTGATCAACAATAGGTCCATATGTCATTTGTTTCCTTGAGATCCTGGAACTCATGTGCACCAGTGGCTTGAAATGAAGGTTTTCCATCTTCTCTAGATGGATCTTTCGTGTCCATCAGACAGGTTAAAGCGTTGGACATTCGCTTTTCGTCCTCTCAATTTCATAAACAACATCCCTCATGCGAGAAGGTAGCGATTAGGTTTTCCCTGACAGTGATTGTATTCACATGGCCATGTGAAGGTATTTCGAGAAGGAAAGCTTAATCTCTTCACTCTCAACCATACCAGGGCATTTGAAGTTCTGATTTTCATGGGTTTTGTTTATAACGATCCATAATTATACTTTGAAGAAACTGAGATTCATAGTATTCAGCAGTGATGATTCAATAATCCAAGAGATGAAAATGTTATCATCAACACACATAAATGATCCATGTGTTTGGTTAGATTAGAGAATTTTAAATTATTTGTGGAATGTACTATTATGACCCCATATCTGACTTCAATTGGATCAAATGAATGATTATTATTGAAATATACGATGTCGAAATCTATATGTCGCCAATCCTCATGTGTAATAATAGTCGACTTGACTCGGGTTAGTGAATAAAGGAATACAAATAAGTCAAATACGTGAATGAATTTCGAATACGTATATTTCATACAATCATTGATCTAGACAAACAATCAGAGGGATGATGAGAATAGAAGAGAGCGAAGTGAAATTATGAGCAGTGGTGGAGAAGGCACATAACCCAACGCCATTTAATCGATAAGCTACACACATGTGATGAATAGGATAGGATATACACACACACATATATACACTCATATAAAATTAGTCAAGATTGATAAGTGAATAATTAACAAGATCACGATGTGACTCAAGAAGAACCGTTAAATTGGCCTGTCCATCCTGAAGCTAGAATAACCTATGTGGGATTAACATAGTAACTTACACTACAGTACTCAATCTGTAAATTCAATAGTAACCACCTTTCATTCATTTAATGACCAGAGAAACGAAAGAGGGAAATTCATTCAAACTATCTTGATAATACTTCTTTAGTTTCTAGTAATTTTCTAGTTATCGATCCACAGTTGACAAAAAAATGTTGATCCAGAAGTTTGAGTTGTATACGTGATCTTGTTCATTCCACTTGATTCACCATGATCAAGTCATTTTATTTCAATTCGAGTGTTTAGTTTGTTTTACATTGTTCTTACTCACTTTTCTTCCAGTCTTTTGTATATTGTTCTATACTACTTAATTAAATTTAGTAAGTAATTGTATTCCCAGCAATGTTTCACTTCTGTTGTGACGCAAGTTGTCGTGTAGCATTCTGAAATATTCACTTATACTTAAACGTATATTGTACTTAACATTGTATTTATCATTTTAATTACTATACCTTAATCACTGCAGCGGTTATCCACAGTTTTGTGCATTTGTTTAAACGCAACAGTTTCCACATTGTTTTACTCTTGGTTCGGGTTTTGGTTGCTGATAAACTGTTATCAAATTTAGACACAACTATCAGGTTGTCCATGTCCTATCGTACGTTGTAACTATTCCTTATGTTACCGTTACAAGAAGCCATTTTATTTCATACAAAGGGACGCGTTTAAACGCCTCAGACACTTCACAACTTGAGGTTTGTAACTAATTTAGTGTATTATTCAATAATGAACCGCCATTGTGGACACATCGTTGTTTTGCGAACTTCGATTTTGCGCGTATTTCAATCGGATGACGTGGACGCCTTGATAGATTTAACATAGAATAAACTGTTAAGTGAATAAGCACATACTATAGTAATACATTTAAAAAGTATACCTCATTCTGGTTTTACGGCGACCCGTATTCAATGTTAACATATCAATTGCAGAATTGCCATTGGTTTGATATAAAATGTTCTCAGCTAATTGTCCATTATTATTATCATTATCCATAGCATTGTCAAAATCATGAATGTGTCGAATATGTCGAAGTTGTATTGATTTATTCAACGCTGTTGGATTTGAAAATTCATTCCATCGATATGTTTGTTGATTTATAATCCTGAATAGATAGAACCAATTAAGATTAGAGATAATCAATAGAAAACTCTGATCATTCAATATGTATTGGTTCAAGTTGATGGAATCAAAGAAGAGATCAATATGATCTTAATGGTAAACATAAGCAGTACAGCCTACAAACTCTGCCTGCGATCCTTCCGAGGTCTACTGCCGGCCCCAAGCCCGGATAAGGAAGGAGGGTTGGGCATGGGGTGAGCGACCCCATCCCGTAGAAAACTAACTGTAACACAATTTCTGTCTTTTCACTCATCTCTAGGTATATGCAAAATCAATTACATGGTTTGAAATCAGGAAATCCATACCTATTGATATAGCCGAAGATCATTATACAGCAACTACATAGACATAGCGCTTTAACCTTGTTCAAATAATCTGTTCAATGTTCAAGATAAAAATCTCAGAAATTAATCATAAATATCAACCATGGTAAATTAAGTATCAAATCTATATACAATCAAAAGTTATTAATCCTTAATTATTTTCTAATTTGTTAATTAATCTAAACTTTGTTTTCATTTATTAAACATCATATTCATGCCAAATAAAAAAAGGTTATTCTCCTATCCCCTCTTCCCACCGCTCCCTTCCCCTCTCCTCTCCCCCCACTTCTCCCCTTCTCTGTTATACACAAACAATCTAATGATTATTGTATAGAAACAATAATATTTCTAATAATAAAATACATTATTGAAATTTATCAAAAAAGAGCGGTTCATGTATCATACTAAATGAATGAACAATTTGATTATATTGACATGAAAGAAAAACAAAACAAGATCTTATTCAATTATATAATGTTAATGGTATTATTGAATAAGTTTTCAATGGAACTAATGGTAGATAGATAGAATCAATGTACTATCAATTGTTTATTGAATATGTTTGTTTACAGGTCATAGAAGTACAATTAGAAAGTTATTTTGTTTTTGTATAGATATATATATATATATATAGTTTTCTTCTTTTAAATTTGAATGAAAATTTTCTTCTAATATTTCATCTCTCATTTATTACTTATTTACTTACTTCACTTACGTATGTTACTCCTCGTGAAGGAGCATAGACCGCTCTCACCAGCATTCTCCATCCAACCCTGTCCTAGGCAATCCTTTCTAGCTCTTTCCAGTTCTTATTCATTGTTTTCATATCTGATTCTATTTACCGACGTAATGTGTTACTTGGCCTTCCACTGTTCCACTTCTCGTCAGTATTCCAAGTTAGTGCTTGTCTCGTGATGCAGTTTGATTATTTCTATAATGTATGTCCTATCCATTTCCATCGGCTTTTCATAATTTCCTTTTCAACTGGAAGCTGGTTTGTTCTCTTCCAGAGAAGGCTGTTGCTGATGGTATCCGGCCAATGGATGTTGAGTATCTTGAGTAAACAACTATTTATCAATACTTGTACCTTCTTGATGGTTGTTGTTGTAGATCTTCAAGTTTCAGCTCCGTACAGTAGAAGTGACTGTGTTGACGTTCGTATTGAAGATTGTGACTTTGATATTGGTTGAAAGTTGTTCTAAGTTCCATATATTCTTCAACTGAAGGAATGCGTCTCATCTATTACATAGTCTTTTTATATTGAATTTATATAAGTGGTTTTTGTGGATATTATAGTAATTTTAATAGTTGAGATTATGAGTCAATTAATGTTAGACCATCATAGAAAACATGGAACAACTGGATGGCTATTTCGTCCTATTGTGGGACTCTTAAACAGTGCACATCCACAATCTTGCACAACAAGATTCCAACCTAAGACTTATCAGTTTCGTGTGCGAATGCTTCAACACCAGATCACTGAACCGGTATCTAATCGTGTTACTATCTAACTTCAACTGATTCATGAAATTAAGCGACATATCCACCGTTGTCTACAGTCAGTTACTATCTCACAACAAACTCGGTTGAACTCCACTCATTACTGTTTCTCACTAGAACTCGAGGAAATACCTCTTGAAGTCAGTCACTAGTGAGCATATGTTGATTAATATCCGAAGAGGTTTTTGTGAATATTATAGTAATTTTAACGGTTGAGATCATGAGTGAACACTGTTGGACGCCGGCTCAACGTTCTAGAAGTTAAGCGCTCGCGCGCAAGACTGATAGGTCATGGTTTCGAATCTCGCGAGGTGGGATCTTAGATACACAATGCTAAGGAGTCCCATAGTCGAACGAAATAGTGCGCATCCACGATACCACCTTGTGAAATTCGAACACAGGACCTATTATTTTGGAGCGCAACTGCCTAACCTCTACACTACTGAGCCAACCGGAATCCAACGGCGTTCATGTCTAACTTCAACTAATTCACGAAATTGAGTCAACGTTCACCATTGATGAGGAGTCCCATATTGTCTTTCATCTTGTAAAGAAATGTAATAATTATTCTGTTTTAATTAAATCTCTGCTACTTATAGGATAGTGTATAATCGCACTGTCTATGCAACCATTATTTTCATTTTCTAACCATCAATGATAGTATTACTATACTCCTATGTACGAAATGGGTGTTAGATGAATAATATGTCGAACTTAACGATAACAAATAAATTAACAAATTCATATTAAAGAGGTCAAATGATAGAGTTTGTCCTGTGCATTGTTAATAAACATAAATTGACTGAGAAAGACTTCTGCACTTCTTTGTAAGGTGTCGAAGACCCTTCTATTTCAGATTTCTACTTTTGGATTGTCAATTCAGTCAATATTCACGTAGAACAGTGAGACTATAATTTATGGACGACCTTTGAACGACGCTAGACTGAACTTGAGAGTATCTACCTATAACTAGGACTAAATGAAGGTTATAAATCAGTGTGTGAGGAATTAGAATTTCACAATAAAGCACACAGTGTCAACTCAACCAGGCTGGTGGTCACATTGCAACATGGTCAATAGCATTCGATCTGCACTAATAATAAGTTTCGAACCCTGGATCTATCAGTCTCGCACACGAGACTTTGTTCTACTGATGTCGATAGATATAAGTAGTATATATTATCAGTCAAAAGTGAAATGTTTGGTGATAGAAGATTAAGAAGATCAAATTGAAGAGAACAAACACAGAGAATGAATGTTTTAGAGACGAAGGAACAACAAAGTTTGAGACAATTGATTTACATTATGCAAATAAAGTATTTACTCCATAGTTCTCAGATTTTACAAAAAATGTTCTGTAATTTAGTGTTGAAATACGTTTGGTTGTCCCTAGTTGTGTTCTCGTTCACCACAGTATTACTTCAATTGTCAATCTTAATTCCTTTAAATGCAAAATGTGATTTAAAAAACGAAGAAAAAAAAGCATTTTTATTCAGTTAAACTATGGTAAACAATTTGGTTTTTTATAACAATGGACTTTCACCATTGTTTACACTAAAGTTTACGATTCATCAACAAATTAACGTCATTATTTTTTTGATAGAAATAAGTTTTCTTTTCGTTGGTTTATTTTGTGTTTGTCAAGATAAGAATTCTTCAATGTTTTTACAATTGATGATTGATCACTAGATGGTAATCAATGTTATGTATATCAGGTCCTTCTTATTACAGATCGAATCCTATCGACCAAGTTGCTATGTGGCCACCAGTTTAGATGACTGGATTCGAATCCAGAGTGAACATCAACTCTGAGATGAAGGTACATTCGGTTGACTAGTCCCAAACAGGACGAAAAGCGCGCCAAATTGGATTCCACTACTAGTCACTAACCATCTTTGCTTATAATGCATGTGACTTAAGGCTATATCGAGGTAATCCGCACAGGATGCACGTATGCCAACATGAGACTGATCATTTGCAGTTCTAAATAACAATTGGAAGATACAAGTAAAACAACACCAAGTGAAATTAAACTTCACCCTATTGCACAAACAAGTGGCTATTAGAACTCATTAGCTAGGTGGATAACGCGATGGCGTTTGAAGCGAATGATACTGGGTTCGAGCACCTGACGGAGTGAACATCAATTGTGGGACGCAGGCACATCCGGGTGACGAGTCCCAAATAGAAAGAAACGTGCGTCAAACTGGATTCCACTACTAGCCACTATCCATCTTTGTTTAATGGTATCATTCGAAAAAATGGTTGATGAGACAGTGATTAAATGAACACTATACTTTAGATATGGTTATATATACACTAGAGTAAATTAATAGAATGAAAATAATTAATCATAAGAAATAGTCGACATACTTACTTACGCTTGTTACTCCTCGTGGAGAAGCATAGGCCGCCTATCAGCGCTCTCCATCTAACCCTATCCTGAATGATAGCCGACATAACTTACTAAACATTTTATTGACTATAAAGATCAGCATCATCACTTCGCAATTACTGACAATATATTTCCTTTATAAGATTATGCTACGCAAGTACATCCCAAATTCCATAGTTTATGTCATTTTTCATGTATGTCACACATTCCTTCCAACATACAGAAACATATACAAAAGATATGATAAAGTATTATTATAAACAATTATAATGTCCATTAGTTGCTTAAATATTAAACTTATATTGTCATTATCCTAGGGTTGTTTGATTAAGTTAATTAGATTTGATTGTATTATTTAAACGAGATTCATATTCTATTCAGTTACTATGCTAAATTCTTCGATAACCAATGATTTGACATCTCCTTTCATTATTTATGTAAGTAGTTTACAGCTCCGTAATCTTAATCTGTTGATGAATGTTAAGAGTAAATGCATAGCAACCCTTTCTGATATTAATTCACATATGCTCAATAGTGACTGACTTCAAGAGGTATTTCCTGGAGTTCTAATGAGAAACAATGACCAGTGAAATTCAACCGAGTTTGTTGTGAGATAGTAATTGACTGATGACAGTGGTGGATGTGTCGCTTAGTTTTGTGTGTTAGTTGAAGTTAGACGGATGCCGGCTCAGTGGTTCGGTGTTGAAGCGCTCGCACGTGAGTTTGATAGGTCCTGAGTTGGAATCTCGAGAGACGGGATCGTGGATACGCACTGCTAAGGAGTTCCACAATAGGACGAAATGACCGTCCATTGCTTCCACGTGTTCCATGGTAGTCTACATTCAATTAAGTCATGATTTCAATTATTGAAATGACTATAATATCCAAAAACTTCTGATACTTATCCAAACTTGACAAAAATTCCTAGTACTCATACAACAATCTTTAGTGAAGGATCCTACTGACCCATATAAATTTTCGAATGAACATAAAATAAAACACTTGGAAGCATTTTCTATAGTGCATTTTAATTTATCATTAAATATACAAGAGATTGTACATGTCTCTTAATTACTCATTTAGATCCTATTTTGGTGTAAAAATCTTTTGCTTCAAATATCCAGTTCTCGAAGACTAACTCGCTATAATTTGACTTCATCATGGTAATTACTACATAAAAAGCGAAAGAGGTTCCTTTCTAACTCGCATCATCATCATCATCATCATCATCATCATCATCATCATCATCATCATCATCATCATCATCATCATCATCATCATCATCATCATCATCATCATCATCATCATCATCATCATCATCATCATCATCATCATCATCATCATCATCATCATCATCATCATCATCATCATCATCATCATCATCATCATCATCATCATCATCATCATCATCATCATCATCATCATCATCATCATCATCATCATCATCATCATCATCATCATCATCATCATCATCATCATCATCATCATCATCATCATCATCGGTATTTATTCACTTGATTTGTTTTAAAATAAATGTGTTTTCAGTTAACAATAAACAATGGTCACTGTAGAATTATTAAAAATGATTTCCAAATAGAGTGCAGTTAACTCTAACACTATACAGCAGCTGAGGTACTTATAATTTAGATGACAGCTGTATAGTTCCTATACAACTAAAGATGTAATTATGAGGAGTTTGTGCTGATAGTGTCGTTCAGAAGAACGATGAAAGCTCCAGGACTAAACCATCGAGCCCAGAGAACAAACTTACTTGCTTACTTACTTAATCCTGTTACTGCCAATGGAGCATAGGCCGCCGATCAGCATTCTCCGAACCACTCTGTCCTGGGTCTTCCTTTCCAGTTCTATCCAATTTTTATTCATTTTTCTCGTGTCTGTCTCCATTTCTCTGTGTAATGTGTTCTTTGATCTTCCTCTTTTCCTTTGGCCTTCAGGATTCCAAGTGAGGGCTTGCCTTATGACGCGATTAGGTTCTTTCCTCAATATGTGTCCTATCCACTTCCAACGATTCTTCCTGATTTCTTCCTCCGCTGGGATCTGGTTTGTTCTTTCTCACAATAGGTTGTTACTGATAGTGTTTGGCCAACGGATCCGAAGTATTTTGTGTAGACATTTGTTAATAAATATTTGTATCGTCTAGGTGATTGTTCTTGTAGTTCTCTAAGTTTCCGTCCCATATAGTAGAACTGTCTTGACATTTGTATTAAAAATTCTGACCTTGGTGTTGGTTGACAGACAGTTGTTTTGAGTTCCAGATGTTGTTAAATTGTAGATATACTGCTCTTGCTTCGCCGGTCCCAGCCTTCACATCTGCATCAGATCCAGCGTATTCATCAATGATGCTGCCCAAATATGTAAAGGTTTTTACATCCTCCAAGTCTTTAGAGAACAAAACCCTGTCAAAATGTTAAATGTTTTTAATCAAGCTTCCTTTTAAGGTATTCACTTGTTAACCATTAGTTTTATAGTAAAAGACTGTATCGTAAAGGAAGCACTAACTTGGGATCGTAAAGAGCAACGTAAAAGAATTAGATCAAAGATCATACTACGTCATGAATTGGAAATCAACATGAAAAGAATGAATAGCATCTGGAAACAACTGGTAAGGATTGCTTAGGACAGAGTTAGATAGAGAATCTTGGTGACCGGCCTATGCTTCTAGATGAGAGATAACAGGTGTAAGTAAGTAAGTAAGTAAGTTAGTAACTTTCACGTACTTAGAATCTCACAAATTACGCTAATTGTCACTGAATATGATATCCATGTTTTTGAATGAATTGCTTACTTCTATCTTATCACTTTGAAATGTTGATCATACTGAATATGAAACACTAAATTGATGAAATCTTTTGTCTGACAGATAATATCAGATGACTTTATTTATCCTACTAAGTATTCCTTGACTTTTCTATAATTCACATGATCTATCTGTCATAAATACACTTCATAATAAGTAGATAGTAGTACAGTAACAATTAGCTGTGTTTTCATGAAATCAAATGTTACTTCAATTCACTTGATATTGTTTACTTGTATCTTCCTATTGATGTTTAGGACTGCAAAATGATCAGTTTCTTATTGGCATATGTGTATCCAATGTGTGAACTGCTTTGATATTGCTTTAATGCACGAGCATTATAAAAAAAGATGGATGGTAGTTAGTAGTGGAGTCTAAGACGCTTGAATTTAAACTTCACCCCTCATTACACAAGCAAGTGGCTATCAGAACTCAATAGCCAAGTGGATAACGCGATGGGGTTTGAAGCGAACGGCAATGCGTTCGAATCCCTGAGTGAACATCAACTGTGGAATGTAGATACATCCAGCTGACCAGTTCCAAACAGGACGACACGTG
Organism: Schistosoma guineensis; assembly: GCA_944470375.2. Lineage (NCBI taxonomy): Eukaryota > Metazoa > Platyhelminthes > Trematoda > Strigeidida > Schistosomatidae > Schistosoma > Schistosoma guineensis. Next base: position 3,874,997 of record OX103890.1, on the reverse strand, counting down.
TATCTTTGCTTATAAAATGTTACTGTTATTAAAGGATAGGTGGACTGTATCTAACAATAGAGTCTAGGATGTGTGTTTCATTATAATCATGACTCATCAACTGGATGTATGTCCATCCTAATGTTCGTTTTCATATTGCAAGTCTAGCCTAGTATCTTTCACTATAAGTACCAATCTTTATGAACATGGAGTTACTAATTTGAAAACGTTATATAATCCATATCATATATATAAATTGTATGTTTTATTTAAAAAAAAAGACGATTACAGGTAATAAATAGTGAATAAAATTTCTCCTTACATCTCAGATCCACTTATGAATACATACAACCAATAATCTTAACATACTTTTCATTTCATACTACATATCTCATAGACACTAATGTAAATGTCACTAGTTGAAATCATGAGTCAACTGAAGCCAGACCACCATGGAAAACATGGAAGCACTGGACGGCCGTTTCGTCCTAGTATGGGACTCCTCAGCAGCGCGCATCCACGATCCCATCCATCCTCGCAAGATTTTAACCTAGGACCTATCAGTCTCGCGCGCAAGCGCTTGACCTCTAAACCACTGAGCAGACCGGCATCCAACGGTGTTAATGTCTAGCTCCAGCTAGTTCACGAAATTGCGCCACCGTACACCATTGTCTTCAGTATGCTAATATCTCACAACAGACCTGGCTGAACTCCACTGGTACCGGCTTCCCACTAGAACTCCAGGAAATGCCTCTTGAAGTCAGTCACTAGTGAACAGATGATTATTATTATGAGGAGAGGTGGGATCGTGAATGCGCATTGCTGAGGAGTCCCATACTAAGACGAAAGGGCCGTCCAGCGCTTCCAGGTTTTCCATGATAGTCTAGCTTCAACTATTGAAATTTCTAAAATCTCCACAAAACTCCTTCTCCTACTAATGTAAATATCTACTTTAAACATTGTTAACCTGATTAAATGACCTGTACTACGTATACATTCCTCTTGGTTATATAAGAATGAATGGATTGAAAAAGTCTATATTTAGTTAGCTTCTTTAAGTCTAGTCATCTAATAATCAAAATATTTCTATACAAAGTGAAGTTAAGTATTTCCAAGAATAAAGGCCCAGGACAGACTGGGTTGGAGAATGCTGGTCAGCGGCTCCATTGGGAGTAACAGGCGTAAGTAAGTAAGTAAGTAATTTCCAAGAATAAAAAAATACTCCTTCACTTAGTATTCTATTATAAATAAACAATAAAAAGGAACATGTAATGCTCTTTAATCAATTGTCACTATAGAAAATAATCAGTTTGCCTATATATAGGACAGATGAGTTAAATCTATTTAGTTTTAGTTACATGAAAGTATCGACGAGACTATAATTTGTAGATGAATCAATCAGGTATAAGATGACAGGTCTTAGATTTTGGAGCGAAATTCACTCACACATTTGGTTAAATAGAGTTTTGGCATTATAGTTGATGTCATTTCGTGATGAAAACCCTATATATCTGATTCGTAACCTTTATCATCAACTGTAAATCATAATTCTAATTCCTCACACACTGGTTTATAACCTTTATTTAGTTCCAGTTATTAGGTAGATACACTGAAGGTTAGTCTAGCGTCGTTCAAAGGTCATCCATAAATTATAGTCTCACCACAGTTTTCTACCATTTAACTCATTTTTTTTTACATTTGAATGTTTAGGATCAGTTTAACTATAATGAATTTCATTTTCATTATAGGATATATTTATTCTACTGTTCACAATTCAGTAAACTGGTTGAAGTTAAACATGAACGCCACTAAATGCTAACCAGCTCAGTGGTCTAGAGGTTTCAGTATTCACTTTCGAGACCGAAGATCCTGAGTTCGAATCCCTGAGTGCAGGATCGTGAATGCACACTACTGAAGAGTCTCATACTAGGCTAAAACGACCATCCAATACTTCATTGTTTTCAATGATAGTTTAACATGATATCAATCTAAATGGAATAGACAAAGTACTGATGACTAAGAAGATACATCACTTAAGATCATGGTTTCGTTTAACTGTATTATAGTCGTTATAACTACAATTTACTTTCAACATTTTATGAAAACACATTAAAGTATATCACAGTTAAGATAGATATAATTAGTCTAATCTATCTTGATTACATAATTCATTAGAAAAAAAAACAAACTATGTGACTTATTTTATTTTAAAAGGATTTAAGTAGTGTTTACCTTTGAAATAATGATAATCATACCATTTCATTGAATTAGAGATTACACACTTTATGATATATAATGTCAAGGTGAAATGTCACAGACTAGACTATTCATATTAGGTGTTGACCTCTGTTTGAAACATCATTATAATTTTACACACACACACACACCCAAAAAGATGAAAGGAAATAATTCTTCCGAACTATATATTCATTGAATCGTTCATTCAAGTTGTGTTAAGTACTACTTATATCGATATAAGTAGTATATAATAATAATAATTGGGAATAGGATATCTGACAGCAGAAAGTTGAGAAGATTGAAAAGGAAAAAAAATAATGAGAACATAAAGGAATGAAATGAAAATAAAGGAATCATGAAGTGTGAGACGATTGACTGATATTTTTACAAAAGGAACAGTTAAGTTTCAGATAATGGATTGACCACAATTGATTGATCACTGGGTGGTGACCAATGTCATGTGTGTCAAGTCCTTATTATTTATGCAGACAAGATCCTGAGATTAGATGGTGGTTGCAGGGGTGGCAGTGTCGAGTCACCTAGACTAGTGGCCAAATTGCATCATGGTCGATAGCATTCGATCTGCACTAATAATAAGGACTTGACACACATGACATTGATCACCACCCAGTGATCAATCAATTGTGATTACATCTCAGTCCTACAGGAGGTCGGTCGCGGCCCAGATAGGTCAAATGTAACGTTTCTGGCTGTGAAATTGGGTGACACGGAATCGAATCCGTCAGGAAGCACTATTTCCCTCAATATTACAGGTACACTTTGCTGATGAGTGCCAAGTAGCACAAAACTCGGGTCCAGGGTTTCTTGTTGTCTACCTCCAACCACCATCTAAAAAAACTAATTAGAACTGGTCAACTCTGATGATAACTGTTATCAAATTACAACCACTTTAACATTGAAATTAAACAAAGAAGAGAAAATATGTAATTTTATATTGTTAATATATTATTCAAGAAAAACAAACATCAATTACTGTATTCAATAAACAGAATCGAAAGATGGTTACGCTGAAGTTAAACCTGAACACCTTCGGATCTCGGTTCAATAATCTACAGATTAATCATTCATAAAAGACCAAAGGTTTTAGGGTTCAAGTCCTGTGAACAGGATCATGGTTACACACTACTGAGAAGTTCAACGGAAAAGCCATTTGGTACTTCCAGATTTTCAATAGTAGTCTATTCATGATTTCGATTGAAATCGAATTGAATTGAATCAGACAATCGAATCTTAAAGCAAATGCTTATAAATGCTAATCATTAAAGATTGTTTAGTATACACACACGAAAAAAAACAAAACAAACTGCATCCATAATAAATTGGAAAAACACAAACGGACGAATATTCAACAACAACAAAGAAAAGAAAAAGAAAAAAGAAAAATAGAAAGAAAGAAGTGTTGTAAGGATGCTGAAATCAAAAAGAAGCAACACAAAAACAACAACAACAATCAAGATATATATATATATATGAGTGATGTACGGTATAAACCTAAATAAAATAAGGAAATGATTTGTACAGACAAGAGTTTTTGGACAAGGGTCTTATAGCTAGGTCATTCCGGCTATACTACACCACCTGTTTGAAAAGAATATCTATCTACATATATATATTTCTAAGTACATGTACAGTAGTACAATAGAATAATAGTAAACATCAATATGTCTGTTCAATGAATTTCTTTAATCAGTAATAAGCATTTCAATATTTCATCAACATGAATAATGCAAAACAAATACATGTTAGTGATTATATTTCCTTTGTTGATCCCGACCATTTCAATGGATGTCATGTAGCAATAAACGGATTTTAAAGAAGAAAAAAGTCAAATATTCACTTGTGAGACTAAAAGTTCTGGGTTCGAATCCCATGCGCAGGATAATAGATGACTACTATTGAAGAGTTTCATAGTATCATTCAATTATCTCAATGACCCTAAACTGTTAGTTGAAAAAATAAGTCCGCTATTTAATTTAAAATAATAGAATAACTTTTGAGATGATGGAGAAGATTTATAGCTCAGGTGGATGATTTTGATGGAGTTTTGTTCTCTGAGCTGGATGGTTTGGTTGTGGAGCTTTTATTGTTCTTCTCAACGACATCATCAGCACAAACTTCAGACTTCTATCTGAAGTAGGCAAAATAAAACAGATATAGTTAAGGAAAAATCAGTGTAACAATTGTAGTTAGACTGAAATGAATCGATAAAATATTACAATAATCAATAAGTGATAACAATTTCTATTCTCATAAGCAAAGATGGATAGTGGCTAGTAGTGGAATCCAGGACGCGCGTTTCGTCCTGTTTGGGATTCGTCAGCTGGATGTACCTGCACCTCAGAGTTGATGTTCACTCTGGGACTCGAACTCAGTACCGTTCGCTTCAAACTTCATCGCGTTATCCACTAAGCTACTGAGTTCTAATAGCCACTTGCTTGTGTAATGGGGTGAAGTTTAATTCACTTGATATTGTTTTACTTGAATCATCCCATTGATGTTTTAGGGTTGAAATTGATCATTGGGATTTTTATTGGTTGACATTGATTGATTTAGTGGAATTCAATAAAATGATTATTCATTTATATTATACGTTATCTTAGCATAGAACTTTCCACTTGTAATCTGGCTCAAACTGTAAATCTAAGCTAGTGGATTTCTTACTCCGTGTTCCAAGTACAATGAATTGAGTGTGATGCCCAAAAATTCTGATTTTGATCCCTATTGTAGTTGTGGATGTTAATTCTTCAAGAGTCGTCTAGGAGGATTCAACGTCTTTATAGTATTCTTCAGTTTGAAACTATTGTCTAACTTTGATCAGTTTGTGGTGTAAACTATAATGTATTTTGTTTGCTACTAATCGTTTTTACTACGTGAAGACTTAAGTAATTAATCGTAAGGTTCACATTGATTTTACATCTGAGTATATGAAACAAAAATTATATTGGCTTTTTCGAATACAAGTTTATTGTAAATATACTATTACACACAAAGATTGATAGTGGCTAGCAGTGAAATCCAGTTTGATGCACGTCCCGTCCTATTTGAGACTCATTAGCTGGACGTACCTGCATCTCAGTTGATGTTAACTCTGGGACTCCAACCCAGTACCATTCGCTTCAAACTCCATTGCCTTATCCACTCAGCTAATGAGTCAAAGCGCGTTCTGGATTCCACTGCTATCCACTATCCATCTACGCTTATAAAAGCTTATGACTTAAGGCTATATCGGGGCATACGCACAGTATGCACATATGCCAATAACAGACTGATCAATTGCAGTCTTAAACCTCAATAGGAACATACAAGCAAAACAACATCAAGTGAATTTAAATTCGCCCCATTACACAAGCAAGTGGCTATCAGGACTCAGTAGCTGAGTGGATAACGAGATGGCATTTGAAGCGAATGGTACTGGGTTTGAGTCACAGAGTGAACATCAACTGTGGAATGTAAATACATCCAGCTGACGAGTCCCAAACAGGAAGAAACGCGCATCAAACTAGATTCCACCACTAGCAACTATCCATCATTTGATATTGTTTACTTGAATCTACCCATTAATGTTTAGGACTACATTTGATCAGTTTCATTTTGGTATATGTGCATACTGTGTATATTGCCTCGATATTGCTCTAATTCACAAGCATTATAAGCAAAGATGGATAACGCTATAAAGTTTGAGGCGAACGGCACTAGGTTTGAGTCCCAGAGTGAACATCAATTGTGGGATCCAGATACATCCAGTTGACCAGTCTCAAATAGGACGAAACGTATATCAAACTAAATTTCACTACTAGCCACTATCCATTCATCTCTGCTTAGAATGCTTGTGAATTAAGGCAATATCGAGTAAATCTGCATATAATGCACATTTGCCAATAACACACTGATCAATTACAATCATAAACATCAATGGGAACATTCGAGTAAATAATACCAAGTGAATTTATACTACTATACAGTAAAATGAATCAATACTTTGCTTAAATATACACTTTTGCGTTGGTTTATTCCGTACTAAATGTATACACATATTACATGGCATTTTTCATTCTAGACTGAGTTCTTTGCAAAATCTTAGGAGTATATCGTATACTGATCACGAACTAGGATGAATGGACTATCCATTTCTTACTAGTTCTCATTAACTATCTTATTGAAGTTAGTTCATCATATAAGTTGCATAACAGTTAAGTTTTTTTTCAGTGAATTAATACCATCGGTTGGATAACATTACGTTTTCAATAAACCGTAAAGTTATTACATTTTATTTGTCAAACGTATCTGTATACACTGAACCAAAAAGTCCCATACATCATAATGTAAATCACCAGCGTAGATGATCTATATCTAGTGATTGGAGACCTAATCAAGTTAGACGGGAGTGGTGTGACGAACCAGTTAACATCGACGTCACACCTCGTAGTCAACACCCTACATGGATTACCCGATTGACGTATCAAGATACTATAGATGCTTTGAAGACTGTATAACACAAAGAATGTTATTACAGAAATATATTAGTTAAAGTAGATACAAGCGAAAGTAAGACCACAGCTGCATGGGCAAATCCATGGTATACGATTAAATGATGCGCGTTTGGTCGTCCTTGACCTTGACAGGGATCGATGATCGGTTCGATATTCAGTGACCCAACTACCGGATGATTTGGTTAGGGCTTAGTGATATTTTACTGGCCACTACAATAACAACATTCTTGAGTTTACAGTACAACATATTAAAAAGAATTCAACTGTTTATTTTCATTTGTTATTTAATATTGTACGTCTCATTAGTAATTGACGATAGCATTTGTCGTTGATGATGATGACGATGATAATAATAATAATAACAACAACAACTAAACGACAAATTTCATATGAACAGAACGTCTCAGTTAGATGTTATTGTAATGATTTGCATAGCAACTAATGTTATGAATAATAATTATTATAATTTTCTTGCCTTCTGACAGTCATTAGGTTAGTACATCTCTCTATTTCAGTCTATTTTAATAACCTATATTACTAATACATAAACCAACTAAGAGACAAGTCAATGATGGACTAATATCATGTTCCAGGGTTGAGGAAATGATTAAAAGCCAGAAAAAAAAAGATAAGATGAATGTTAGTTAACGAATCTATATAGATTATATATTGTTTTTTTCACAACTGATAGAATCGAATAAACATATCAAGTGTTGTTTATGACCATGTTATTATGAATTCAGTCAGTAGTATAGGTAGGTATGAATACAAGCAACAACAAAAAATCTCTTCAGACAGGTACTGTTCAAATATTACGTAATAATAATGATAATATCACAGTGGCATAATGTCACGCTAAAATTACAGACAGATCAACACAGAAATTGGAAAAAAAGAATAGTTTTTTCGGTGTGCGGGAGGGGGGGAGCGGGGGAACGAGATAGTAGAATGTAGACCACCATATCTGCCAAATTCTTTTCTGTTACATTTACATATATACATATTAGTTGTTTTATAAGCACTGAACAGACAGAAGATAAGTTATCACCTTAGAATTTCTCATTCATGAATAAACATATATACATGTATGCGTTTTACTACTTATAATTCAAAAGTAATACAGACTGACAATATAAAATTATGTCTTTCTACGAATAGATTAGTTGCATACAATAATTATGAACGATGTAACGTCTCTGACTGTGAAACTGAGGCAGACACGGGATCGAATTCGTCAGGGAGTACCAATTCCCTTAAGATAACAGGTACACCTTGTTGATGAGTGCCAAATAGCACAAAATCTGAGTTCAGGGTTTCCTGTTGACTACCTCCAACCACCATCTAATCTCAACATAGTGAACGCAATGCCGAGTCACCTAGACTGGTGGCCACATGGCAACTCGATCGATAGCATTCGATCTGCACTAAGAAGCACTTGACAAACATGACAATGATCATCACCAAGTGATCAATCAATTGTGATTACATGTCAGTCCTACGGGAAGTCGGTCGCGGCTCGAATAGCTCAGTGGTAACGTCTCTGACTGTGAAACTGGGTAATATGGGATTGAATCCATCATGGAGCACCATTTTCCTCAAGATAACAGGTAAATCTTGTTGACGAGTGTCAAATAGCACGAAACCTGAGTAAAGGGTTTCCTGTTGATTACCTCCAACCAACACTTTAAGAACGATGTATTTTGCTCGTAAACTGGCCACAATTTTTGGAATTTTAATATGAATATATATTTGTGGAACTCGGTAAGGTTTCAATGTAAAGAAGATTCTTCTTTCATATATATACACATACGACGGAGATGTTTCTGTGACACAAAAAAATAATCTAATTAACCTAATGAAAAAATTCGAGTTACACCAACGAATAATTTAAGTTAGTCTTACTTAGATTCATCTCTTCACTCATTTTTAACTGACAAGTCCTATCATCATTGTTGCAAAACCAACAAGCTAATTGATTAAGTTTTCATATCTATGTTAGAATTGTTGCTGTGTTTTCTCTTATTTTATTATTCGTGGTTCATCAATTCACATGTTTACATGGTTTCGAAAATTCTTTTACCACCTGAATACCATTAGTTTTATTATGATTACTTCATAGTAGTTAGAAGAAGGTTTTTACTAGGACTGGTCGTGCATTACAGATTGACTTCAGTTCAAAAACTATTAAAAATTAGGGATCATTTAACAGTTGTATCATTTTAATTGATTATTCATTAACAGTGAACAACACCAATTGGATAGAATTGGAAAGGAAGGCCCATGACAGAGTGGGTTGGAGAATGCTGGTCGGCGGCCTATGCTCTATTGTGCGTAACAGGCGTAAGTAAGCAAGTATGTAAGTAAGTAAGTAAGTAAGTAAGTAAGTAAGTAAGTAAGTAAGTAAGTAAGTAAGTGTGGAAGTAAGTAAGTAAGTAAGTAAGTAAGTAAGTAAGTAAGTAAGTGTGGAAGTAAGTAAGTAAGTAAGTAAGTAAGTAAGTACGTAAGTAAGTAAGTAAGTAAGTAAGTAAGTAAGTAAGTAAGTAAGTAAGTAAGTAAGTATGTATGTATGTAAGTAAGTGCGTATTTTCAATGTCGAATTTACCTTTAAGTTTAAATGAAAGTGATTTCTTAACTTAACTTCTCTCTCTGATTTACTGTTAGTAGATCGTAAGTTGAACAAGTTGTGAATATATTGTCTTATGGATTAACGTATTTCATTCCATTTTAGGATTCAATTCTTTATAAGTATTTATTAGTGTTTGAAAGTATAATGAGGAAAGTTTGAACGAATGATACCTTTTTACATATTCCAACTATAGGTGGATTATTAATATCCCCATAGTAAGTAGAATTTCCAATGCAGATATAATATTGATTCTACAAAATTGTATTGTAGTGAACAAGAACATGAACGGGGACAATCGATTGTACTTGGTACGAAATTACAAAGCATAACAATAAAATCTGAGAACTATATAGTAAGTACTTAATTTGCAAACTATCAATCCTTCATCTAAAATGTGACTGTTCCATTGTCTCAGATTTCATTGTTCATACATTTTCATACCAATTGCGTTTCATTCCCGTTTCTGTTATTTCCTTCTCGATCTTCTATGCCTGATCACCGTTATATACTACTTATGTGGATATAAGTAACTCACACCACAGTACTTCATCGAATTCCGTCTAACTTTACTCATTCTATTTTTTAATTCCTGATATGAATTCATCAAAATTTGAATTGATTACTAGTAAGATATTGAAGAACAGAATTTCAAAATTGAATCTCCCAGTATTGAATTGATAACAAAGACTCCTAGCAGATAGTATTATACAGAGCAAAAACAGATACTTTTGTTTACTTTTATCGAAATTGGATGTTAAATTACAAGACATACCATCGTTTATGTATGTACAAATAACTTTGGAAAAAGTTCATAATTCTAGATTAAAGAAAGTTTAAAAACACTTGATATTGTGATTATCAACAGACATATTAACAAAAATTCATTCTACTAATCAATGAAGATGTTTCATTACATGATTAAAGATTAATTCAACATACAGTGGTTTTAAGAATAGTTGAATTCATGAATCAATTGAAGCTAGACCATTATGGAAGGCATGAAAGTCGTCCAGTGATTTCAGGTTTTCAAGGGTCAAAAAAGGGTTTTTGTGGATATTATAGTCATTTCAATACATGAGAGTATGACTCGATTGAAGTTAGACCATAATGGAAAAATCTGGAAGCCTTGAACGGCTTTTTCGTCCTATCGTAGGATTCCTCATCAATGCGTATCCTTGATACCACCCAACGAGATTACAACCCAAAATCTATCCATCTCGCGCGTGAACGCTTAACCACTAAAATAACTACTGAACCTGCATTCAATAGTGTTAATGTCTAACTTCAACTAATTCAACAAATTGAGCGACACATCCACCATTGTCATCTGTGAGTTACTGTCTCATAACAGACACAGTTGAACTCCGTCAATCACTGCTCCTCACTAGAACTCCAGGAAATACCTCCCTGAAATCAGTCACTAGTAAGCATATGTTGATTCATATCAGACGGGGGTTTTGTGAAGATTTTAGTAATTTCGAGTGTTGAGATCATGAGTGAATTGCAGCTAGACTACCATAGAAAAATTTGTCACAATATGATTAGCAACAATTTGGGCATATTAAAAATAATTACATTTATTATCAGAAAGAGGGGGGCTTTTTGTGAAAATTTTAATAATTGTTAAATATTATCATAATGGGTTTTGTGGAGATTTTTAGAAATTTCACTGGTTGAAATCATCAGTCAATTGAAGCTAGATCAACATGGAAAACCTGGAAGCACAGGACGGTCGTTTGGTCCTAGTATGGGACTCCTCAGCAGTGCGCAACTTCGTGGATTGGTTGAAGTTAGACATTACCACAATTGGATGCCAGCTGAGTGATCTAGTTGGTTAAGCGCCTGGTGCGTAACTGATAGGTCCTGAGTTCAAATCTTGTGGGGTACGGGATCGTGGATGCTCACTGCCACTGAAGAGTCCGACACTAAGACGAAACGACCGTCCTGTGCTTCCAGGTTTTCCATGGTGATTTAGCTTCAATTGACTCACGATTTCAACCAGTGAATTTGTTAAATAGTTGAATTCATTAAATCGATTAAATCTAAACTATCATTGAAAACTTGGAAACATTGTTATAAAATCTTTATACTAAGATGAAATAACCATCTAGTACTTCTAAATGTTCCATGATGGTCTAATGTTTTTTTATCGACTCATGAATTCATCTATTAAAAAGAATGTACATTTATATTCAATAAACGTGTATCATATAAATTTACATCTGTTATTAAAGCATATGTATCATTCTCATGGATGTACACATGTGGTTAAGTAACCCTCAGGGATAATTATTACTATTATATCATAAATTAATTCTTTATTATTATCATTACTATTATTATAAAAGACTTTGTATTACAGATTTTAGTTTCTATGCAATTCTCTTGTTTTGATTAAAAAATTATAAAAAAAAAAAGAAGAAAGGAAAACTGAAATATAATAATCTTTCCTTTAGGGAATATATACCAAAATGGTTGCAGAAACAAATCATCCTCTATTGTTAGATATATAATCGAAACATAAGATTGATTGTCAGTAGAGGGGTTGTGGAGATTATTCAGGTTTAGATTGAGATCATGACCTTGAATGCATACTGTTGAGGAGTCTCATAATAGAATGAAACGACTATTCAATGCTTTCAGGTTTTCAATGGTGATCTAACATCAATCGGTTCATGAACTCAATCTAAAATATAAGATTGATCTTCACTCGACTTTTATGATATTGTATAAAAGTGTTAAAAGGGTGTATACTAAGGTTTATTCAAGCCTTGGCCATAGGAAAATTTAAACCCCTTTTGTATATTCAAAAAAACAGTTTGCTCTCATCTTAAACATACCCTGGTTATATTGGCTTATTATTCGTAGAGTGATTAGGTTTCACATTATGTTCACATTATTATTATTATTATTACTCTCTTATTATTATCCTTGTCTCCTCTTAGCCCATATCCAGTCCAGTTGACCTTTAATTTCCTATATATAAATGTTCTTCACAAGGATGTAATGTGTGATCAGATTGTTCAAAATGTATTACACTAATATATGTCATCACATAGTACTGATAATCTTCATCTTCTTCTTATTACATCGAAATTTATCAAAGGGACTAATTGCTTTAGATATTACATAAAATTTAGTGAGCTCAAGTTTTAAATTTGTTTCTTTGAGAAAAAACGATCGTGGATGCACACTGCTGAAGACTCCCATACTAAGATGAAACGGACGTTCAGTACTTCCAGGTTTTCCATGGTGGTCTAGTTTCAATTGACTCATGATTTCAAATACTGAAATTTGTAAAAATCTCCACAAAACCCCTTCTGATACACATTTCACACTGTGTATTTAGAAGAGGTAAGAGTGTGGCAAATGAGAATACACAAGTAGGGACAATAGAATGGAATTATATGAAAAACTACAGAATATCTCAGTAAAATCTGTGAAGTATACTGTAAGTACTTCATTTGGAAAATGTTGATCAATTGTCTCAAACTTGACTGTTTCTGCATTGCCATACGAAATGGTTTCTGTTCCCCTTCTTTCGTTCTCGATCTTCTTGACCTTCTTGTACCAGACATTCTATTCCTGACTAGCGTTATATAGTACTTATGTCGATATGAGTAGAACACACCACACCAACTAGTACCTCAGTTCGAGGCCCGCATTGGCGTTCTCAGGACAGAATCCTCTTTCTTCCTTGGTTGGCAGTGACACCAAATGTAATGAACGAGAACACAAGTGAAGACAATCGAATGTATCTGAATACAAAATTACAGAACAACTTAGTAACATCGGAGAACCATACATTAAATAATTCATTTACAAAATGTCAGTCAATCATCTCAGACTTCATTGATCTGTCGTTTCTGTTGGGGACGTTAGATCCCCAGAACTCACTTTTAAAGGACCTAATTTTGTAATTTTATTTAGAAAATTTGAATTTCTTTGTTTTCGCGCCAAAGGCGCTCTTGTCACCTTCATGTCGTATTTCCCACTGGGAAATATCTTAAATGCTATTGGTCCGTTGTGTCTTTTAGTATGCTATTTGGTAACTCTCCCCAAGGACGGTTTTGCACGGTATATATATACGTTTTGAATTGTGTTTGTTGTTATCGCCCGTTTCAGGCTGTTTTGCGGATTATATTTCCAATTCCAAGCTTGGAATTCTCCCTCTAGTTAGAGGGGCTGGGACGCATCAATAGCTAGCTTACTGATCTTTGGTCACCGAGTCTTGTTCTCGTTCGCAGATTAAGTGAACTCGTGTTAGCTTCAAACCTAGCAGTTCTCATGCCAACCATTTTTTGTTCTTTTTCTTTTTTGTTCGATCTTCCTAACCTTTAGCCACCAATTATTTCATCATATTTTAATAGTATTGAAGTAAATAGAAGTTTGTATATTAGATAAATCTCAAAAGGAAGTTTCTTTGTTTTTTTGTACTTGTTATCCTTTAAGCATCTTAAAAAATAAATGAACACAATAAGAATGATAATAATAAATATATAAGATTTATTATAATTTAATGCATCGAGAAATTCCATTTCCGATGTTTCGTCACTTGATTTTTGATCACTTCTTCAGAGAAAATAAATAAATGGGGTAAAATTATAATTTATGGACAACCTTTGAGTGACGCCACAATGACCTTGAAGATGCCCACCTAATAACTAGGACTAAATAAAGGGTATAAACCAGTGTGAAGAATAAGAATTATGATTTATAGTTGATGATTAAGTTTAGAAATTAGATTTAGGGTTTCTATCACGAACTGATATCAGCTATAATGCCAAAACTCTATTTAGCCAAAAGAATGAATGAATTTCGTGCCAAGACCAATCTGATTGGTTTGTTCATAAATTATAGTTACGCCACTACCAAGTCCACCCTTGGTATTGATACCTAAGAATGGTAATGTTTGCTGTTGTGTCAGTTGCTGTGTTCAAGTCACATAACTTGTTCTAGCTTCCAGACAAGTCAATTTATTCATTCTGCTTAAGTCACATTTTAACCTTGTTAATTATTCGCTTATATGAACGTATGTGCATGCACTTCTTATCTCATTTATCACATGTCTGTAACTTATTCTTCTCAGACTACAAATATTGATTCACGCTTGATTAAACTGAGCTGGGTAACATGCTATCTTAGCTGTGCTTCATTTTGCGTCGCTCTCTTTTCTTCGCTTCACCTCGTCAGTCGATTGTCTCATTCAACAATTGTACGAAATATAAGTATTCAAAAGTTCATTTCCGCATTTAACTTATTTGATTCCGTTATTCACCAAATCGAGTTAAGTAGATAAATATATCCGAGGATTGACGACATGTCTACTTCGATAATAATCAATTATACGATATTAACGAAGTCAGATATAGGGTCACTAAAATGTTGAGCCTATCAACAACATTGTCCACTTTAATTGGCGTCGAAATAACTAATCACTAAATTACAAATAATAAATGGTTAAGCGCTCGTGCGCGTGACCTGTAGGTCCTGGGTTCGAATCTCGCGAGGTGCGGGATCGTGGATGCGCACTACTGAGGAGTCCCACGATAGGATGAAACGACCGTTCAGTGTTTTCAGGTTTTCCATGTTGGTCTAGCCTCAACTGGCTCATGATCTCAACTAATGGATTTTTATTGTTTAAGGAAATAAAGCAATGACGAAATTGAAAATTATATTATTTAACATCATAACAACTCAGATTAGTTTCTCTTCATACATTTATTCTATGTATTTGTAAAACTGATAATAGATAATTTTTTTGTAACAACTACTAAACTTTCACTGAGTAAACATAAACTGGTTAACTGGATCTATTTGTAGTCTGGTGTTGATTTTCATACAGGACCTCAAACGCAGTAACATTTCTCTTCAAATACATAACAGGAAGAATAAAACATGCACAAATAAGTGACAAAATGATGAAGTGTGAATCAATTAACGAAAAACACCTCACTTCATTTGATAAAAACCCTGAATTTCCTGAAAAGCCTATGTGTATTCGTTGAAGGGTTCGAAATTAAACAAATGCTTTATCTCATTTACTTTTCAACACTTCACTAAATAAGTTAATCTGTGATGAAAACTATCACAGAATAATACCTAGTGGTAACGACTGTGAAACTGGGGCAGACACGGGATCAAATCCGTCAGGGAGAACCGGTTCCCTCAAGATTACAGGTACACCTTGCTGACAAGTACCAAATAGCACGAAACCTCAGTCCAAGGTTTCCTGTTGACTACCTCCAACAATCATTCTATCTCAACATAGTACACGCAATATCGAGTCACCTAGACTAGTTGCCACATGACAACTTGGTTGATAGGCTTCGATTTGCACTAAAAAAGACTTGACACATATGACACTGATCACCACCCAGTGATCAATCAATTATGACCTATTTAATTAATAACTGTATTAATTAAGTGTACAACTGTAATGTCATATGAAACTAACCATACAATTTTCAGGTATTTTTTATTTATTTATTTAAAGAAACCCTTTATCATTTAGCAATTGGTTTAAATCTTTCTTGGTGAGCGGCCTATGCTCCTTCACGAGGAGTAACAGGCGTAAGTAAGTAAGTAAGTTAAATCTTTCTAAATCCAGTCACTTCATACAACAAACAGGTGTAACTGTATGATCCATATACACCTGTTTATGAATAGTCTTGTAGTCATAGTAACAAGAATAAGAATCATAATGACCATTATTATTATTATTATTACTATTATTGTGACTTTAAGAAACAACTATTACTATTTAACCAATTTTACAAGTAAAATCAATTATAATGAAAAAATTTATTTATGTGACTTATCGAAATTCCACCCCACCTATCCCACTCCGTCAACTTAATTATCCACAAGACACGAAGTAACTTTCATAGACAAGTTTGAAACTGATTGAATTAACTTACCTACTTACTTACTTACTTATGCCTGTTACTCCTAATGGAGGAGAAAGTGCCGACCAGAATTCTCAAAAACACTCTGTCCTAGGCCTTCCTTTCCAGTTCTATACAATTGGTGTTCATTTTTCTCATATCTGTCTCCATTTCTCAGCGTATTGTGTATTTTGGTCTTCCTCTTTTCCTGTGGCCTTGAGGACTCCAAGTGAGGACTTGTCTTATGACGCAATTACGTGATATCTTCCTCCACTGGAATCTTGTTTGTTGTCTCTTAAGGTAGGTTGTTACTAATAGTGTCTGGTCAAAGGATCCGAGGTATGTTGTGTAGTCAACTGTTAATAAACACTTGTATCCCCTGGATGATTGTTTTCGTAGTTCTCGAAGTTTCCGTCCCATATAGTAGAACTGTCTTGATATTTGTATTGAAAATTCTGACCTTGGTGTTGGTTGGTTGACAGTTGTGTTTGAGTTTCAGATGTCCTTCGATTGTAGATATATTGCTCTTGCTTTGCCAATCCACTCCTTCACATCTGAATCCGATCCACCGTGTTCATCAATGATACTGCCCAAATATGTAAAGGTTTTTACATCTTCCAAATCTTCTTCAATTGTGATTTAATTGGTGCATTCTGTGATGAATTGAATGAACTAAGTTTTTCTAAATGTTGAGTTGGCTTTCGGAGAACTTCAACGGAGCCTCCAGAAGACCAAAAGGAGCCGAACAGTCCTAGCCAATCAGAGCATGACGGAGCATTCTAGAATTCCAACGTGACGTACTACTATTGATCAGTGGCATAATATAACGTTAACGGATTAGCCGAAATATGATGTTGATTTAATAAACGTTAACATCTATAAATACCCATGTTTTTTGTACAGAACCGAACCTTGGATTAAAGTATTTCTCTCATACTTTGCGTCTTCTCTCTGGTGTTGAGGTCGGTGTGTAGTTCTAGCTTGTGGATTACCAGAATAGCTTAGGAAACGAATATATCGTTCAATCGACAAGATTTATCACTAAAACAATTCGTATTAATACATTCATATCAATTAAATTTTCATTGTATTATTTCTAGCTTCTAGGCAATGCTTTCATATAATTTCTTTTCTTTTCCTTCACTGATTTCATTCAACACGGAATAGAGACATTTATATCCATGGGAACTAACAGATGTCATGTTAATGTTGTTAATCAGAACACACAAAAAAAGAAAAAAAAAAGAAAAAGAAGAAAATAATCCTACCATTTCTTACATCATCCATCTTTAGTCTTTATCATTCTCTACTTTGTAGATATACTTTTACTTAACAAACAGCTGGTTATTCCACGTTATTGGAAAGAAGAAAAAAAAAATTAAAAGAAGATGGATAAAAAATTAGTTCTGGGAATATGTTCATCTGTTTTCTTAAACAAAACGACTATGAACAATTACAATGATTGTTCTATCAGCAACAACAACAACAACAACAACAACAAAACAAACAAACACTTCATTGTTTGAATTTGTTTTTCAATGTCCAATATATGTCATTTTTTGTTTAAATATATAAATGTATCATTTTGTCTGGTAAAAATATTCTAAGTGTTGGTTGGCACTAAATAAGTTTACGTTTTTTGGAATCGGTTTTATTCTTTGGTTGTTGTTTTTTTCTTCTTTTCTTTAGGTCAATGTTTTCTTTTCAGTATGATGATGTACTTTATGTGATAAATTGTTAGTCGGTTTTGTTTTGATTATTTTTTTCTTTGTAGACATTAGATACCATGGTAACTTTTTATTATTTTTTTTTTAGCTAAAATCAATGTCGCTATCATCTCTCCTACTACGTAACAAATAGATTGAGTTATGATGAATGAGTTTGTTATTTGTTTTCTTAGTGAGTATTGTTCAATTTGTGTGCATGTATGTGTATTTAGTTATTATGGATGAATTGAACCATTTTAGTATAGGGGTTGTGGAGATGATTAAGTTTTTGATTGAGATCATAGACTGATTGATGTTAGATCATCAGTGGAAACCTACAAGTACTGAACGGCCGTTTCGTCCTATTGTAGAACACTTCAGCAGTGCGCATCGACAATCCCTCTCGGAGGGTTTGAACCCAAGGCCTTTAGTTTCGCGCGTGAACTCTTAACCTACTGGATCATTGATCCAGCTGACATTCAATGGTAATAGTGTCTAACATCAACCATTCGACGAAATTGCGCGACTATCTTCCATTGTACTGATGTAGATATCTGTCTCCTACCCGACATAGATTACCACCACTGGTAGTAAATTTGTTCTTAAGTGTTATTTATGATGTTATCAAGAAATATGAAAGAAAACGATTTTCGATTTGTTATTCTCCCATCAACGAGTCAATCTAATATTGAGTGTCCAATTGTTGTGGATACTAGTCGTGTATTCAAAAGGATTATGAGATTGTTATGACAGGATGATAAGTTAAAATTAGATTAATTTACGCATTATAACTTGTATTCAACATTAATTCCGTTTTGATTCAATTTTCATAATCACTTAGCATAGTATTCGGTTTCATTTTCCCTCTATGACATTTTATTCTATATAACATATGATATTCTTGTATGAAGTACTTTTTTATATGTGTGATTTATTCTGATTATTAATCGAAAATTGGTGTACAAATCAATCTATAAATAAGTGTATTTCCGACTAGACTTGTCGTCATGATTGCTGATGCTTCTGACTGCTTGCAGAGTATATTCCTCCGATTTCAAACTTAATCTTCTCTCTCTAGTTAGCGGGGCTGGGACGTATCAGAATAGCTAGCTTATTGATCTTTGGTCAAAGAGTCTTTGTTTCGTTTGCAGACTAAGTGAACTCGTAATCGCTTCAAACATAACAGAGACCAAAGCACCTGACAACTTGTGACCAAGTCAGAGATCCTATCGATCTATTGCAAAAGGTTTGTTATTGAAAATATACCATATAATATTTTCAAATAACTTGAACTCATTACGTGGTACGTGAAAGCATGTTGAACAACGAAAAACCGGAAAACTGCAACCAGTATATTGTGTTTGTCTGTTGTTTTGACCATAAAAGGAAGCCGGAGTAAAATGGTGAATATCTGTTATTATACTCACTTCTTTATATATCAAAATTTACCAGTTGCCAAGTTGTGTTTCGTTTGTGGCATTATCTCAAACGGTACATAATAGCTTCATCTAAGATGATCCACAAACGTCCTTACAATAAAAAGTATCTGACAAATGATGAATGGTTCAGGAGATGAAGTGATGATCATTAGCAAGTTGTAATACCGGTGATAACAACTGGTAGTGATCATAAACAGATTGTTTAATGAAGTAAAAGAGAATTTTAGAAAGATCATTACCATTCACTATGTCAAGAACTTGAAACATAAAGTTGTGAAACGCAAGTTTGTCCCATAGATCTATGGTTTATTAGATGATGTTGGAGTTTGGTTGATGTGCTTTCAACCTTATGTAATATTGGAAAGTGTTTGAATGCTTTGATGGGGATGCTAACCAAGTAACGAGAACAGTATACAGTTATGATGAGCAAATGGAAAAAATATGAACGTTTTCATGAAGTAATTTGCATCGGTTTTGACATACAATACCAACAGAGGAATGTTTGTGAAAGTGTTATGGTTTTTGAATGTAAACTGTTTCAGTTGGTTACTACAGACAGCTACGGGCACGGAACTCCGGATGTGTTTGCCTGGACTAAGGTAGAAAAGAAAGATGTGGTGTAGATCGTGGATTGATTCAAGCAAACCATGAGAAACGCTATAAATATGGGAACATTTGTAATGGATTGTGCAAGATCCATTATATCTGTGGTGGAAACAACTCACCGTACAGCCCATACGGTTTTGTGTTCATTTCATGTGTGTATAGATGTGTAAAGGGATCCGTCATCCCATATTAAAGCACTAGTTTTTCCAACGTTTTTTAGTGGCAAAGACTGATCAAACTTAATGCATAATTAGTGTGCGTAGTAGAAGTATTTACTCGTAATTAAACAGAAACTATATGAAGCGGGAACGCAATATGGGGTTGCGGCCTTCAATGGTGATATTCTTACTTTGGGTAACAATAAAATCGTGTTGAAAGTTCACATAAACAACTGAAACTCAAGTTATATCATAGAGATTCCTCGTGCAAATGTGTGTGGAAGAAATACGTGTGGCAAACACGAAGAATTAAACGCAAGTCATTGGAATGTATCTTGCATAGTAGTTACAAACGTAGGTTTATTGCTCTGGAGGACTTAATGCCTCTCTTAGGTGGGATGAATAGGTACGCCGGGTTCATGACCCTTGGAGACTATAAAAGAAAGGGTATGATGTGCATTGAAAACAGTATGTCATCACTAGTGTTCTTTGTTGACTGTAGTCAGTATCCTATGGTGTATATAAACGACGGAAACTGCACATGCCGTGTATGCCAAACGTGCCGAATTCCATTCAAGCACATAGTATTTACTCATTTACAGGTGCCAGAGTTTACAGATATGTTGTACTCATCTTCGTATAGTTAAGTAATTGATTTAGTTTTGAAGCTATACAGGAGATGGACTTCAGGTGCTGGTGGAGATTTAGATAACAATTTTCCGGCTCTCACGCCCACAGACTACTGGAAGAAATAGGTTGTATCATCTTTTCCGTAACTGAATCAACACAGTTACGGCACGTTGAATGTTGAAGACACAATAATAATAATCGTTATTCTGATGAAGTGACATGCAATAGTCGCCTGCCTTAAGATATGGAAAAGAAATCGGTTCAGTGCTGAAATAGTCATTCGTCGAGACATATCTTCTTTCAACTCTGTCCTTATTCCAGAAGTTCGTCTATGGTGAAGCAAATCAGGAGTTTAAGGTTACTGTAATGTGTAGCAACCTAAATATTTCAGCTTTTTTCTGTTCGAATTATATTTTAAGATAAACTTCTTGCAGTTCCAGTGGTTAGTAGTAGATTTTAGAACACTGTCGATTTCGATAACATTCACAGTAACACTGGGACTATTTCTCACATTTTTTTAAAAAACTGACACTAAAGTCTTACTGAGTGCACCTGATAAGCTAATAACCCTATTTTGTATTTCAGGTAACCAATGAAGACATCGGACATCTGTTGCATGTTACTAGTATTCCATCAGTGTATTAGAGGCATTGCTTGTAAATCATAGGGCATTCGATTAAACAACTTTGAGATAAGACGTATAGCTGGTTAAAATATACATTACACAGATCCATCCGCCAACTTCCCTGATGCCCCATGATGGCTGGAATAAACTGAATGAAAGTTAGGGATGCAGTAATCTGTTACCTTTGAAAACGCATCCACGGACCCGAGTCTGTAGGTTCTTGACAAAAACAATAAAAATGTGTACTGTATTACTTTTAAGTGTCACTTATTACATGTGAACTAGATGTTAAGAGGCTCTTACTTCATGAATTTCTTACGACAATTAACTTGGTAAATCAAAGTAGCATCAGATTTACAAATTTATTCAAGAATAATTTCATTATTCATGGAAAATCATTTAAACATTTACATCAAGTTTTCATTTGCAACTCTTACATTGATAATGTTAAATTGTAGTTCTTGTTATTTTATTAAACTAAAGAGTAAAACTGTTATGTCCCGATAAGCATAATGAATGGTAACTGTTGGGATCCATTTATGAACTAGTACTATGCGTACACTTTTATCGTATAATTGTTAAATAGCTAAACTGTTCTTATTTCCTTGTCCCTCTTATTACGAAATTTATTTGACCTATGAACTATTATACGATTTACCGTTCAGGAATTATGCCCTGTCTATTAATCACTATCTCTCACATTCGCATCCACATTCGGCCAAATCTTGGACAAATGTTGTTTCCTATTTTATTGTACGATGTGGTCTGTCTGGTTGATATATAAACCCAGTATGTTTGAAATAAATGATTCATATCGCAGAGGCTGAGATTGGTGTTCTGGATTTAACTGGTTGACCCTGGCAGGAAGCAGGACCAATAAGTACTCTAGACTGCTCACAGAGGTTTTATGCGTCATTGATCCGATCGATAAAGCACTGCTCTCTAACTGGCAGTATCATCACATTATAGATTAACAAGGTACACAGCCCACAAGATATAACAAAAACAAGTAACTTATAAATAGTGGAATTGGTTGTGAAACTAAACTGAACGTTCAGCCTGCATTTTAAAAATCTTTGCAGAAAGTGCTATTACTGCGATCTTCCGTAAATAATCCCATTTTCACATGATTTTGAAGAAGAAATAGTTTACAAGGAGTCCTGTTCCATACTAAATAAACAAATAGTACTGACTGGTTGAAATCATGAGTCAATTGAGGCTAAACCACCATGGAAAACCTGGAAGCACTGGACGGCCGTTTCGTCCTAGTATAGGACTCCTCAGCAGTGCGCATCAACGAAACGGCCGTCCAGTGCTTCCAGGTTTTCCATGGTAGTCTAGCTTCAAATGACTCATGATTTCAACCAGTGAAACTTCTAAAAATCTCCACAAAACTCATTCTGAAAATAGTACTAAACTTCAATTAACAACATGAAATTCTCAGCATGAATTATCTCAACAAGTTTCTATCGCTATTCTTGTATTACAAAACAGGAAATTGATCAGTACATGTACATATATTCGTAAAATCAGTAGATAAACAAATCATATAGTTTTAAGCACAGAAGAATTTACACAACTATGATTTATCAACATCTTTATGAATAGTGGTTAAAGACGAAGTCAACTATTACAATCAATGCTTACTACTCTATTGTAGAACTTTTATTCTTTATCAGTATGGGGATTTGTGAAGATTGTAATATTTTCACAGTTGAATTCATGAGTCGATCTAAACTAGACCACCATTGGAAATCTGGAAGAACTGGACGATCGTTTCGTCCTAACATAAGACTCCTTAACAGTGAACACCCACGATCTCGCCAGCGGAACTCGAACATAGTACCTTAGGTTTCACATGCGAATGCATAACTGCCAGACCACTGAACCGGCCGGCATTCAACTGTGTTAATGTGTAACCTCAATCAATCCACGATATTGATCGACCATCCATCATTATCTTCAGTGAGTAACTGCCTCTACAACAGATACGGTTGAACTTTACTGGCCAAATTATATCTATTTAAGTTAATAGCCTATACACTATAGATGTAAGATATTTCCAACAAATGTTATTCATTAAAGATACTACTTTTTTCTTTCTAATCATTTACTGAGTTTCTATCTTAATACTCGTTTTTTTCCTCTTTGTTTTTCAGTCTCTATGTTAAAAAAAAGAAAGAAAGAAAAACAGAACGCTACACTAATGTAACAAAACTTGATCATAGACATGAACATTAGTATTCATTCTATAGTGATTATCTGTCTGTCTCTAGTTTTCTTCAATTTGTTGTTGTTGTTGTTGTTGTTTGGATCCTTTTCTTTTCTGTGGCTTAAAGATACTACTTATAAATGTGTTTCTATTATCTAATACTTTTTTTATATAATACACTTGTCTATACTTTACTCTATTGTTTCTATCTTTTAATTAGTCTGAATTACTAATATAGATTCTTAATCAATCAACATTTGTATAGACCACACATATATGAAACTTAATTAATTAAATGAAGTAAATAGATGTAATAAACTACTGATAAAGATTAATTCATCTAGTTTATTTAACTATTTGATAAGTCTTGAAGATTAAACGTTATATTCGTCTCCTAAGCTATTCTGTAACCTCCAAGCTAGAACTATACAACGATCTGAACAACGAGAGAGAAGACTCAAAGTATGCGAAAAGTAGTTTACTACAAAGTTCATTTTAATACAGAAAATACGGGGTTTTTATAATAGTTTTAAATGTCCTTCGGTTGCTAGAAGATTCTGGAATGCTACTAAACATAGTAGCAGTGTAGCAGCCAACCAGTCAGAGCCTCTGCATGTGATGTTTCGCTTCCTTAATATTTTTGGCTAAGACTTCAAGTAAACGCTGATTGGATGAAACACTTCTTAGTGTTTCTTGATGCTTGCTTATCTTTTACAAGCAATTTTCTGGATCACCCCAACACTAGTTTAATTAGTATCCTTCTTTATTCAATAATGAAGAATTGTTCAATAGTGTGTAGTGGTACTGGACCATAACCACACAATCCTCAAAGCTGAATACGAGATTACTCGGAAAATAGATATTCAATATTTAACGCGGAGAAATACCTAACGATGAAGGCGCGAACAAAGAATGGAATGAATTGGAGTTGATCGAATGGCATAGCTCGGCCATGCAGACGTGGTCCTTGTTATCTTATATCTTTTAACCATATTAAATATATTGTCCCATCTCTAACCTAAGCTTGTTCTCCATCATGTATTGGTAATTGTTATGATGCAATGAGTTGGTGTAGACGATGAAATAACTTCCATGTAAGATCTTATAGATTAGGCAGTTATATCATGACAAGTCTATAATTTTAGGATTAGGTCTATTATTAGAGCAGTACTAATATCATAGTAGACCATAATTCTACAAGTGTACAACTTGGCGACATGTTTGAATATCTAAGTCATCTGTTCTTGTCATCTAGATATTTCAACAAGTTTGTTTGTTTGTTTTAACAAATCATTATGTCTATTCATCGCATAACCTATTCAAGTACGTTTTTGAAATGTTCATAACCTTTCTTTGTATAAGTTATAAAAGGCCCAATCAGAAATATCATGATTGCTGGCAATATGCAACGAAAAGAATGTACATCTAACTGGCGATCATTCAATATGTTATCGTCAGTATCGGAAACTTGTTGAGGTAATTTGTGCTGAGAATTCTATATTGTACCACAAAAAATAAGATATTATGTAAGGCCAGTAATAATAATAATAATAATATTTCACCGATCGTTTCTATTGATTAAATAATGTTTATTTATTTCACCCTACTATGAATTTGACAGTTCTACTGTATAGAGATGAAATTTGGAAAACTATAAAAACCATCATCAAAAAAGTACAAGTATGTATAGTTGTCCACTTAAGATACTCAATATCCGTTGGTCAGATACCATCAATAACAATCTACTGTAAAAAAGAGGGAACAAAACATCTTTCAGTTGAAGATGAAATTAGCAAAAGACGTTGGAAATGTATAGGATACACATTACAAAAATCATCAAAATCCATCACGAACCAACGTTTAACTTGGAATCGTGAATAGAAACAAAAAGGAGGAAGATCACAGACACACTGAGTTGGGAATTGGAAGCAAATATGAAAAGGATGAATGGCAACTGGAAAGAACCGGGAAGGATTAGCCGTGGCAGAGTTGAATGGAGAATCCTGGTGGTTGGCTTATGCTCCTCCATGAGGGATAATAGGCGTAAGTAAGCAATGCTAATATACATAATTCAAAAATACATGTCTATGTACATATGTGTATAAAAAACACAGGTAATTTAAGTTTCCACATCAATATATTACTTCTGTAAGAATAGAGTGAGTGAAAACAATGAACTTAAATTTATCTAACTAACATTACATAATATATCCTTATTCATTAAATATAATAATATGCATTACATTTAATGATTCTTATCAAAGTTGATCCAAAAAAACACAATCATCATAATCATTTCAATACTATAAAATTGATTATCATATACTGACATGATAAGAAGTGTAATGTTTTATCATTTGAGAGTTAAAGATAACTTAATAACTTCAAATAGGGACCATTTGTATCGTTTATTTTCTACTTTGTAAATAAGTATTATCAGAAGGGGTTTTGTGGAGTATTTAGGAATTTAACTGATTGAAATCGTGAGTCATTTGAAGCTAGACCACCAGTGGAGTTCAACCAGGTCTGTTGTAAGATATCAACTTACTGAAGAAAATGGTGTACGGTGGCGCAACTTCATGGATTAGTTGAAGTTAGACATTAACACCGGTTGATGCCGACCGGCTCAGTGGTCTAGTTTGTCAAGCGCCTGGCGCGAGACTGATAGGTCCTGGGGTTCGAGTCTCGCTTGGGGCAGGACCGTGGATTCGCACTACTGAGGAGTCTCATACCAGGACGAAACGGCCGTCCAGTGCTTTTAGGTTTTCCATGGTAGTCTAGCTTCAATTGACCCATGATTTCAATCAGTGAAATAAGTATTAATTGAAAGAACAAGAAGAAAGTGAGAAAATAGAATTTTGAATCTTCATAAACTATTATTTAATGAATTTGTTTGTATATTTCTTGGTTAGCGCTTGTTTAACTGTCGTCTCGATGTGACTTCGTCCAGCAAGTATTTTTGAAAATCTATATTCATCGTTTACATGTACAAAACATGATGAATTAGTAAAGATATCAAGGTTAAATTGCTGATTCCCTCCTTACTTACTAACACCTGTTACCCCTCATGAAGGAGTATAGGCTAACCACCAGTAATCTCTATCCAACTCTCTCCTGGGAAATCTTTTCCAGTTGATATTCATTCTCTTCATGTCTGTTTCCAATTACAAACGTAGTGTGTTCTTTGGTCTTCCACTTTTCCGTTCCCCTTTACAATTCCAAGTTAACGGCTGCCTTGTGATATAGTTTGATGATTTCCGTAATATATGTCCTATCCACTTCCAACGTCATTGCCTAAACTATTTTTCAGTTGGAAGCTGATTTATTCTCTCTCACAGTAGACTATTACTGATGGTATGGAGTCAACAGAAATTCAATATCATACATGTGTTATGGATGCAGAATAATATTATAATCATTATCATGTTAAGTCTAATGATGTCCTTGGACTCTAAATGGACATTCCCTATTGGACATTATTTATTTCACTCGTCAAATATTGTACAGATGTTGTTTTCTATTTTTATGGTACGATGTGGTCTGTTTGGTTAGTATATAAACAGAGTATGTTTGGAATGTAACGATTCATAACTCAGAGGCTGTGACTTGCGTTCTAGACTCAACTGGCTGGGCTAGACAGGGAAGTAGGACCAATCGGGACTCTAGGTCGTCCTTACGTATTTTACGTGTTACTGATTCGATCGATAAATACGCTGCGCATCTAACCTGCAGTCCACCCGTTACAACAACATGGTATTAGCATAATACTTAAAATGAGAACTAGTGGATCTAAATGAAAAAATTCCATCTTATAAACCTAAAGCAAATTAATTTGAAAGAGTAAAATATTGTCCCATTTTGAAGAGAGCGAAAAAAAACAAAGATTGGTTCAGAATCATATGAATTCATCTCATTTCATTAGGTTCTCATCAGCTGCCTACAACCTAAAAGATTTGAAAATCAACGTTATTACAAATATTGACATACTAATAATAAAGACGAAGGTGATTAGAGATGAATACGTGTATCATGATGTAACGAAAATTCCAATACACTTCAATATGGTCATTGAAAGAATTATCAGAAAGCGGTTTTCTGGATATCACAGTAAGTTAATTGTTGAATTCATGAGTTGATTACAGTTAAACCAACATGCAAAACCTGAAAACACTGAATAGCCGTTTCATTCTAGTATGGAACGTCTCAGCAGTAAACATCTAAGATCCACGATCAACTATTAAAACATTTTAATGGTTACGATCATGAGTCAGTTGAAGCTAGACCACCGTTAGAAACCTGGAAGCACTGGACGGCCGTTTCGTAGGTCTTGGGTTCGAATCTCGCTGGGGGGCGAGGTCGTGGATGCGCACTGCTGAGGAGTCCCACAATAAGACGAAACGACTGTCCAGTGCTTCCAGGTTTTCTATGGTAGTCTAGCTTCAATTGACTCATGATCTTAACAATTGAAATTACTATAATATCCACAAAACCCCCTTCTGATATGAATCAACATATGCTTACTAGTGACTGACTTCAGGGAGGTATTTCCTGGAGTTCTAGTGAGAAGCAGTGATTAACAGAGTTCAATCGTGTCTGTTGTGAGATAATAATTGACTGATGACAATGGTGGATGTGTCGCTCAATTTCGTGAATTAGTTTAAGTTAGACATTAACACCGTTGGATGCCGGCTCAGCAGTTTAGTGGTTAAGCGTTCGCGCGCGAGACGGATAGATTCTGGGTTGGAATCTCGTTGGGTGGTATCGTGAATATGCACTGCTGAGGAGTCCCACAATAGGATGATACGACCGTCCAGTGCTTCCAGATTTTTCCATGATGGTCTAACTTCAATTGAGTCATACTCTCATGTATTGAAATGACTATAATATCCACAAAACCCATCTGATATTAAAACATTATTTGTTTGAGATAAATAAATAAAGTTTGAGAGGGAACATTGAAATAATGATTAGAATTCAAAGAGTAAACAAACAATAAATGATTGTGTAATGAAGTAACCGGGAACAGATTAATGATAACAAGTATCACAACAAATACAAATAATTTTTCAATAACCTCAAACGTTATAAACAAAGATGAATAGTGACTAGCAGTGGGATTTAGTTAGGCGTACGTTTCGTCTTATTTGAGAATAATCAGTTGGATGTACCTGCATCTCAGAGTTGATGTCCACTCTGGCGTTCGAACCCAGTGCTGTTCACTTCAGACGCCATCGCATTATCCACTTAGCTACTGAATCCTTATAGCCATTTGTTTGTGTAATGAGATGAAGTTTTAAATTCATTTGATGTTGTTTTACTTGAATCTTCCCATTAATATTTAGGAAAGCAGTTGACCAATCTGTTCTTGGCATATGTGTATCCTGTGAGGATTGCTTTGATATTATCATTAAGTCATAACCTTTATAAGCAAAGATCAATACTGTTTAACAGTGGAATCCAGTTTGATTAGTGTTTCCTCTTATTTGAGACTATTGTAGTGACCTACTTATATCAAGAGAACACGATTGGTTTAACGGAAACAATTATCATTATAACCAATTGTACCAGTGATTGTTTTACTGTGCTTGTTTGTTTAACTGTACTAAAAATATCCATTATTCTTCCTTCCGTTCGTTGTGACTTTACACGAATTCGGTTACACTCAGTAACCACACTTGTACTCCTTTGGTACGATCTCGGTATTCTTTCGATACCACGAGATCGTCAACAAATACATCTCAACTACAGCCATCAACTGCCTTTTGATATTTGGCTTATAGGGGATCTTATCGATCAACTGGCACGTAGTCTATCTGTAGTGATGATCATAGTCAACCGCGACTCAACCCCACACTACACTATTACTTGTGATATGAAATTCTTCTATAATAACTAATGTGAACTTTTTAAAATGTTCAGTAGATATGTATATGAGATCTTGTTATTACATAGTACAGGTAATGAATAAACAATAATACTAAAATAATACAATTCTATACGTATATTTAGTTATCTTATATTAAATATCAGTATAAATAATTAACTTTCTTTTATTCTCATTTGTTTGTCAAATAAATTTACCTACTAGATTTCAGACATAATAAAAACTAATTTTTTTTTAAAGTGTAGATCAATCACTATGGCAACAACAATGATTAACTTTATATTCATAATCATTTATATTTCTACCTTTTTTTCTTCTTCTCTATTTTTAAACAATAACGTTTACATTTATAATGTTGTAGTTGTTGTGTTGGTGGTGGGAGGACGTGAATAGGGGTGGGGAATTTCGTTTGTTTTTTCTTTGTATATTGATGTTACATTTAACATTATTTAGCCTAAATTTATCTAATCAATTAACTTTCGAGTATATTGTACTTTGATTATTCAGTTAGTTACTTAGTTAGTTAGTTAGTTTGTTTGTTTTTCACATTTACGCAAATATTTTGGCAGACTTCTTTAAATATTGTCTGTCTATAAAATAAAAAGAAAAATACGTCATAAACATCAAAGTAGTATTAAATAGATACTGATTGTAATAGCCAAAAGTTATATGATGAAAAAGGATAGAAGATTGAATAGATTCAAACAAACAAACAAACAAACAAAAAGAGGTCCTGGGTTCGAATCCCGACGGGTATGGGATCGTGGATGCACACTGTTGAGAAGTCCCATACTAGGATGAAACGGCCGTTCAGTGCTTTCAGATTTTCCATGATGGTCTAGCTTCGATTATCTCATGATTTCAATCAGTGAAATTTCTGAAATCTCTACAAAACCCCTTCGGATAAAAAAGAAAGAGAGACAAAGAAAACGATATTGACAATAGTAGATATTGAAAATTTAAATGGTTGAATTCATAAGTCAATTAAAGTTAGACGATAATGGAAATTTTGAAAGCATTGGATAGTGTATTACTGAAGAATCGCATACTAGAACAAAAATGGTCATCCAGTGCTTTCAAGTTCTCCATGGTGATCTAGTTTTAATGAACTCATGAATTCAACTATTAAAATTACTATACTATTCACAAAACCTTTTTCTCATAATAATTTAAAAGATCACAAGAAAAGGTAGATACTAAGAAGTAATAGATCTTGGATTCGATTCTCACAAGGCGAGATCATGGATGCGCATTGTTGAGGAGTCCCATACTAGGATGAAACAACTGTCCAGTACTTCCAAGTTTTCCATGATGATCTAGCATCAAATGACTTGTGATCTCAACTATTTAAATTACCATGATATCGACAAAAACTCCTTTTGATAATGATAAAAGAATAGTTTAAAGTTTTATGTTACTGTAAATTTCGTATCAAAGTTAACCTGTAAAATATTTAACAGTTTAGTATAATTCAGTAAGCTAACATCTTATCATATGACTCGTTTGCATAAACATTAAGTTCACAAACCTATATTTACATAAACTATTTATCGTGATACTGTGGTGTGTGCTACTTATATTGACATACGTAGTAGATGATGTTAGTCATGAACAGAATGTCGGATATTGTTGCCCCGGCAGGTCGACGGAGCTATGGAGGTTGGCGCGCCGCAGACTCGGCATTTTGACGGAGAGCGTATCACAGACTGCGGAAACAAAGAATGTGGCACGGCGAGCATGAACCACCGCAAGAATGACTGCTTTAAAGGGGGGACGAGTGTGGTGTGTGCTACTTATATTGACATAAGTAGTAGATGATGTTAGTCGTGAACAGAAGGTCGGACAGCAGAGAGACAAGAGGATTGAACAATAAAGAATGGAAACAGAATGCAATTTGTATGAAAGTGCAAGAACAATGAAGTCTGAGTCATTTCAGGACGATTGATGGACATTTTGCGAATTATGTATTTACTATTTGATTATTAGATTTTATTAACAAGTCCTATAATTTTAGGTTCAGTACATTCGATTGTCCCCACTCGTGTTTTGTTCACTACAATACTACTGTTAACTTAACTCTTATAGCTAGGATTGATAGTATTAAATCACTTATGCTACTGTAAATAATGTCTGATTTAAATCAATTAGTGATCTGAATAAAATTCGAAAATTTCTAGAAACCTATACTAATAACTATTATTTGTTCATTAATAACTTGCTTCGAGAGAGAAATTTCTAAAATTCAACTAAGAAATTTTTCTTCACGAAGTTCAAACATGTCGAATGTGAGAAATGGATTGGTTGAAGTTAGACATTAACGCCATTGGATGCCGGCTCAGTGGTCTAGTTGGTTAAGCGCTTGGCACGAGACTCATAAGTCCTGGGTTCGAATCTCGCGGGGTGCGGGATCGTGGATGCGCACCGCTGAGGGGTTCTATACCAGGACGAAACGGCCGTCCAGTGCTTCCAGGTTTCCCATGGTGGCCTAGTTTTATCCTATATGAATATTTACAAAGATTTGAGCTTACTCAAGATATCGTGTTTTTTAATCTGGAGTGTTGAAATTATCTTATTTGCTCCCTTTTTGACTAGGATACCTAGAGAAGTGACAGAAAATTCAAGAGTTCAATATCTCCGTATCACGTCAAAAACCCAATGTTTACGTATATTAGCATAAACATATGTTAAATTGACTTTCAGTGCATAAGACGCATCTCTGGCATGTTCTACTTATGTGGAAAGACATAAGTAGTATATAGCAGGAATTGGAAGTAGAATCCTTACCAGAAAAAGTGAAATAAAGCAGAGAAAAAAGGAAACGAAGAGTAATTGGAATAATAAAGGAATAGGATGAATGATGAAGCATGGATAGGACAACTGAAGAGAGATATATAAATGATGTACTTAATGTATGATTTTCACATTTTATCAAGGCACTCTCTTCGTTCACTATACTACACACTACATCCAGTGTACTTCAATGTAAGTAAATATATATTTACCATACGACCACATCCTTCGATCACCCAAAGACATAACACAACTAGTATTACAGACAATGATAATTCTACGCCACCACTTTATAGCACACAAATTACAGAGTTACTTGGTAAAATAGAAAAACCAAATAGTAAATCGTTAATTTGCAAAATATCAATCCATCATATCAAACCGGACCGTTGCTGTTGCAATCATCAATCCATTGTCTCACATTTCATCGTTCATGCGTTTTCCTACAAATTGCATTGTGTTCCCTCTCTTTCTTTCTTGATCATCCCCCATCTTCTGCTGCCAGACATTACGTTTTGAACTCGCGTCATATACTTATATCAATATAAGTAGCACACACCCCAGAAGTACTACGACCAGAAGTTTGGTAATTCCTTATGATTTCTTTAAACTTTGTAACTCTTTATTCCAATTGCGCGAATAGTATTATTGTTGTAATTCTATCATTTGCTAACAATAAGGGCATTTGGAGCTGGAATAATTTTATTCATCAACTGTTAGAGGATCTATTATCCGGTTTCGGAAAACTGAAAAAATGTTAAGAGAATATTAGTTTTTTTTAGCTTAAAACATTGAGACTCATCTTCTAATTAAACATTTACGAACACGTTGACAATATATACAGATTGAGTCTTTGTTCTAAGAAGTAAATTTTAAGAAAATCGACTATATGAACAGCTTCAGATAGACAGTGTAACTGTGGTGCGTGCTACTTATATTGATATCAGTAGTATATGACGCAAGTCAGGAATGTAATGTCTGGCAGCAGAAGATTGGGGAAGATCAACAAAGCAAGAATGGGAATAGAATGCGATTTGTATGAAAATGCAAGGACAATGAAGTCTGAGGCATTTTTCAAATTAACAATTTAATATATTGTTCTCAGATCTTATTGAGATGCTCTGTAATTTTGTGTTAAATATATTCGATTGTTCCCACCCGTGTTCTTTTTCACTACATAACGACTACCATCAACTCCAGTTAGTCGTTCAATTATATTCACTTGAAACTTGTCTTCATCTACCAGTCTTCAAACAATACTACTTACTCTTTCATCTCAAACCTTTCATACTTTGTCTCACCGTCTTAAAACCTACACAATAAGGGAGATATTCCGTTGATTACAAAAACCTATACAAAGGTACCTCAGAGCTTCCTCGTTGATGACTTCTTGTTTGTAGTGATTTGTATCATCTTTAAAATATCAATATTGTTACCAATGAATAATTAAAATACTATCCTGAATCTGTTTAGATGATTGTCATTCAACATTCAATTCTTGAACTTTTCAAATTCAAATTCAAAGCTCATATATCTCTACATTCAATATTATAGTTATTATCATTTACTTGACACATTTTAAATGTTCATATATTTTTATTCTCAGTCATCTAGAATTCCTACTTAAGAAATAAAATTTCTACTATACATACTCAATTGAGTTAATCTTACAGATTGATTTTAATTTTTGCAATACAAACATGATATCATGTACAAATTTCTGTTAAATGCTTCATATATGGCATTAATTAAGATTTTCATAGCATTAGTATTACTTACCTTCAAGTAGATTCTCATACTACTAGTAAACCATATTTTATAATATATAATGCAAATCTATACTACTTTGATGATGCCACAGGTATTCGGAGTTTGACATCGCTTCAACCAGTAACACCTAATATGAATCGTACCCACCAAATAAAATCAAAAGAAAGAAGCGAGGAGGTTCAAAGATATATTTGATAGGCTATCAATATATCAAGGATCGTCTGATCTAATCTAGCTAGCGATTGCAGAGGTTGTTGTGCTATTTATTTTGGGGGTTTAATTACAGCTACAACTTTCACTTTAAAAAAAGTAGGAACAAATGTATTTTTTTTAAATGTCGTGATACATTGTAAAAAAATGATGATTAGTTAATATTCTCGTATGATATTTTGTAGTATCCGTATTGACTTAGGATTCTGTAGTGGCATTGAACAATAAGCGCACAATCCACAAAGCTGAACACGAGACTACTCAGAAAATAGATATTCAATATTTAACGCGGATAAATACCTAACAATGGAGAAGGCGCGAACAAGGAATTGAATGGACTGGGTTTGATCGGATGGTGTGGCTCGTCCATGCAGGCGTAGTCCATCTCAATGTTATTTTATATCTTCTATTCATATTAAATATATTGTTCTTTCTCTAGCCTAACCTTGTTTTACATCATGTATTGGTAATTGATACGATACAGTGAGTTGGTGTAGTCGATGGTGTGACTTCCACGTAAGATCTTATAGATTAGGCAGTTATATCATGACAAATCTACAAATTTAGGATTAGGTCTATTATGAGAGCAGTACTAATATCATAGTAGACCATAATTCTACAATTCCTTTTACTTGATTGTAGACTTATTAAGAATTTAAAATATAATACGTTCAGAAATGTTCATCGAATTCTACCTACTCTAAATTGTACTATTTCGGGAATTCTTGATTAACAAATCAAGTCATATACTTCTAATGATCATATATTTACATAAATAGCTAGAATGGTGGTTGGAGGTAGTCAACAGGAAACCCTGGACTTAGGTTTCGAGTTACTTGGCACTCGTCAGCAAGGTGTACCTGTTATCTTGAGGGAACTAGTTCTCCCTGACGGATTCCCTCCAGTGTTACCAGGTTTCACAGTCAGGGACGATACCACTAGGCTATCCGGGCTGCGACTGACCTCCTGTAAGACTGAGATGTATTCACGATTGATTGATCACTGAGTGGTGGTATCCGTAAAAAAATCGCTCAGGGATATGTATATACTTCCTTCACAAGACAATCCAAATACTCGAACAATACCTTGCGTCTGTCTTCGATGCATAATTATGGCAAGGCAAAATTTTATGACATATAAATTAAAGGACGAAAAGAAGAGTAAACATTCCTGCACTATGGGGAGATAGTACTGCCGCATCATTGGTGAGGCTCAAGTGTTCTCGAACTACTTTAGCAGTGTATACACCATGGAAGCACCCTTCCCGTCAGTGCATTCAAATCTCCCCATGCATACACTGGATAGCTAGGCCATTAAAGAACTCGATGTCTTTGGTCTGCTAAACAAGCCTGACATGGATAAATACACGGGGCCCGATGAATTGAATCATAGACTACTGAACGAATTACCTAACTTCGTTGCGAACCCTTAAGTCTTTAATCTATCTGTAACGCTGGGTCGTGTACCGACACGTTAGCTTAACTACAGTGGTTTTTAAAATCTTAGAAAAGATTATTCGGAAGGAGCTGTTTAGGTACCTCGATGAAAACTGGATCCTTTCGGAGAAACAACACGGTTTCAGAATAGGTTATTCTCCTCTCATTAACTCATTAGTCGCTCGTGAAAGCTGGTGGGCTATTAAGGACCAAAAGTTACATGTAGATGTAGCATAAATTGATTGAGATTATGAGCCGATTGATATTGGATCACCACAATTGAAAACCTGGAAGCACTGGACGGCCGTTTCGTCCTATTGTGGGACGCCTCAGCAATGCTCATCCACGATCCCTCCCGCGCGAACGCTTAACCTACTGGACCACTGAGCCGACATCCAATGGTGATAGTTTCTTACGACAACCAATCCACGAAATTGCGCAACCAACTTCCGTTGTACTGAGGTAGATACCTGTCTCTACCCAACATGGATTAGCTCCACTGGTCACGGCTTCTCACTAGAACTCCGAGAATTCCCTCACGAAGCTAATCACTAGTGAGCATCAATCGGTTCATGATCTCAATCAAAAACTTAATAATCTCCACAACCCCTATACTAGCATACGTTGATTTCTGCAAAGCTTTTGACAAAGTTCCACATAACCGGCTGTTATATAAGCCAAATATTGTCTGAATTGGCTGCAATCTATTGATGTGGATAAAAGACTTCCTGGTTGGGCGCAAACAGAGAGTAGGGATGAACTCAAAGTTATCTAGCTGGGAAACTGTGCTTAGTGGAGGTTGGATCAACTGAGAAACCACCTTTGCCAAGACTAACACAGGCCATCAAGCCTCCTGTCCTTTCCAAACTGAAACTGATACAGTTTTTCCCCCACAGAAAAAATGTCTCGGAGAGTGAAACAGAGAGAACTGAAATAAACACTATGAAATAAATATTTCGGGGAAAATTTGATACTGAAATAAGAGGAAAGAAAAGGAATTACAAAAGCTGTGAGCTACCTGAAATCTATTTCCATAGAAATAAAAATTGGTTTTAAAAAAAGTGTAGTTGGTGGCCACCAAGAATTCCCTCAAGACTTCAAAAATGAAAATGTCACAATAAGGTCCGATATTTGCAGTTCGAAACATTTCTAATTCCTCATTTGTTCTTCTGATGCAACGTGCAGTATTCTCATTATCGATGAAACCGCGCTATAATTAGTCTCAAGGTCTGGGTTCTTTCGAATGGATAGTTTAGTAAGTACATTGTTTGTCATCGTCTTTCCAACTTCCAGCTCTTAGATGTAGTTTCGGCAGCAAAGTTTGGATTCAACCTGTATATAGACCTCTTGTGTGAATACAATTTTTCTGCCCTAATAGTATCATCTATAACCTTTATGCTCATTTTGTCAGTTTTCGGTAAGTGATGGTTACAGCAATTATTGTTAAGAAATATCTGATGGCAGGCTTGTATGTTCCCTTTTTGCCTGTGTGAGAAAGACCCCTTTCATAAGATCGTACATTAATAAGAAGATAGATGAAGCTTCAAAAGAAATACATAAGGAGGTTCATAAAAAAACCTCACATATTGTATTTGAAAAGAACCTTCCTATCTGCGGACAAACTGTGGTAATCCATACTATAGTAATCTGAATTTTTTTAGGAGAATGTACTCTCAAGTGCCCGGAAGTATAAAACATTGGGTTTGTTCATAACATGCAGTTGTAGAATGTATTATAGAATATATAAAGTGGAACGAAGGCTTTGTTTCTGGAAGCGTTTACCCAAGAGATAATGCTCTTACGGTTTTGTGCACGGATGTAAGTTACCACTGATTATACACTGATTAAGACTTTTTGTCTACTTTAAATTTTATTGTGTACCCAAGCTTTCAGCTTTATTGGTCATAGCTGTAATTAAATCGTGATAAAAGACACGTAAGCATTCGAAAGAGCACTCTTCTGACCATGTGTAGTCGCACTTTTGAACTGTAAGTAATGAAGAATAACTTGATAGTATGCTCCCTAATCCGTGTAGAAATAATATAAATCACTAACAACCACTTACATTGTCTAAACCTTGCGTTCACTCGTGATTGGAAAGAAGCTTAAGGGCATCATCTATGAAGAGCATTTCCCCCTTTAGGAACTCTAAAACTGGTCTCTTGTGACTTGTATGGTTATTGATCTCAATTTAATTCCTTTGTATAATCTATAAAAACTACGTAATATAACCAAACCAAACTAATGATTTTATAGGTAATTATATTTCCACTTTGTCAGGTATAATTGACAAAAGTGGTTTTAACTAGCCTTTAGTCTCTTCTAACAGGGGATTACGATGTCGATCTACTCAAAAACTCGAAGACAAGTAATATCACTTTCAACTACAAATCAATCTTCAAATGATGTCTAGACTTATCTACTCCCTTTGTCAACACTTCACAGCATACGAATGTTTACTACTTTGTAAAACAACATTCACACCTATCTATTATCGCGTTTAAAGATAAAATTATCACAAGTAATTATCATGGTTGGGAATCTGCTAATTGTTTGTTTAAACGAATTATGATTTTATAAAAGTTTCTGTGTTTAAAATATAATATTTAAATTGTTTTTTACACTAATATTCTCTCAGTATACTAAAACTGTTCGGCTTCTCGTCACTTATAACAATGTGCTTATATCCTCATTAGTTGGAAAAATCAAGTGACTTTTAACCATCAAACAAGTATACTACGTACTTTTCTATTTTACTCATTCTTTAGTATTGGTAAATGCATCTGTCATTATAATCCGGGACTTTTCAGCAGTGTGAGCCCACAACCTCTATAGATATCGAACCTCTTGCTTCTATCTATCGCATTAAGTGTATTATCTTTAGACTACAAGGTTGAAATTCAATAGTCGACATATCTTACATACATTTATAATGCAGCACGACAACCACCCAGTATTTTTAGTAGTTGCCACACATCCATCAATTAAACCGTAAAAACTATCTTCAGATTTAAGTAAGCCCCACCAACCACCACACAAAGGTCTTGTTTCCGGTCTTCTACTTTAAGAAAAAGTGCCAAATTTATCAGACTGAAGTTTTAGGTCCTTGGCCTTTTCCTAAACAAATCTGTTTTCATTATGTTTAAATCTCTGACTTGATAATATCACGAAATTTCCGTACACTTTTTTATTTTTCTGTGCGTAAACTTCTCTTACTACAACCGATACTGTTACTCCTAATACTCTGAAATTTGTATTAAAATAATTTTGCCTTGGTGTACCAATGTGATATGCCAACTTGAACCGATGCACAAACGTGTCAGGTTCCACTTTGCGTACGTTAATGATGACGATGATTAATAATACCAATTTTGATATGCTTTCCACTATCTATTCCGTGTTCAGATCTATAAGGAATTCCTCTGGACAAATCCATTACATCCGGAGCTTTTTGTTGACATTCGACGAATGGAAGCTGAGGTTGTACGTATGTGTGTTACAATGTTCCATGGAGATAAAGATGCATGCGGTACTGTAAGTTTAAGTTATTTCAAATTCATTGAATTGTATGTGCATTAAAACCTACTAGTGTGATTTTTATGACTGTTTGATTGACTTAGCTGACATGTGATTACCAACATAGTTTATTTGTGGCACATAAGCCTCACATCATAAGAGTATATTTCAAAAGACAGAACTACTAACGAATTGGTTGAATATATGCGAATGTATATTATGAAATCAAAGATACTATTTATACAAAATACGTTCACCTGAAACAGTATAACTATGGATTGCTAGTTAATTAACAAATAATCCATTACAAATGCTGAAGAAGGATCACAGA
Organism: Schistosoma guineensis; assembly: GCA_944470375.2. Taxonomy (NCBI): domain Eukaryota; kingdom Metazoa; phylum Platyhelminthes; class Trematoda; order Strigeidida; family Schistosomatidae; genus Schistosoma; species Schistosoma guineensis. The sequence continues at coordinate 3,835,443 of OX103890.1, read as the reverse complement.
CTAACAAAACTTCATTTCCACATATTGTAACAGACATATGACTCCTTTAAGGGTAAACATTATCATACTCAAATATGCGTCAAAGCACAGCAATACGTATGTTTCTATAGTATGATACCTTATAAACAGTTGAGATTGTTTAGTGAATAAGAGTGAAGTCTTTCATTTGACCAGATACCCCGGTTTTTTTAATGCAAACATCGATACAAGGAGATACCAAATAGATATGTGCCACACTTTGTCATTCGATTTTTGTGTGGACTAAAAGACTTCTTAGGCACCCAAACCGAAGCAGATGTTTTTCTTAAGAGGATACTTCCCGAGCCTTTGACCTAGAGGTCTAATCCACAAAGCAGTGGAGCAGCGTCTTGGAGATGCGGTCCCACGGTAACCGGTGATCAATAGTAGGTTCACACGCCATCTGTACTCTAGGGATCCTGGAGCCCATGTGAACCATTAATTTGTAATCAAGGTTTGCCAACTCCCCTAGTTGTATCCTCTGTATCCATCACCCGGTTAAAGCACCGGACATTCGCTTTCCATCATCACCTCAATTTCCTAAACAACATCATCACCCCTAGAAGGCAGTGAGTAAGTCTTTCTTGACAGTGGTTGTATACTTCAGTCCATGTGAGAGCATTTCGAGAGTGAGAGCTGACTCCTCACGTTCGGTCGTACTAGTGCATTTGCGGCTCTACGTCGCATTTGTTCCCTCTTTAGGATCCATGTACATACGACCTCATGGACAAATGATATCAGAAACTCATCAAAATTCTGATGTTCATTACGTCATAGAACTAATTCAAATAATCTGTAAATTACTGTTAGTTGTATTATATACTTTAAAAGTAGTAATAAGATGTTTAAGAAATTAAAGTAAATATGTTTTTCAACATCAACATGGACAACGTTTTGTGATAAAAAGAAAACCTGATGTGAATGTTCTATCCTTGAAAGCATTTGGTATATATTCTGTACTAGACGTAAAATCTGTTTATTCGTTCAATTGTTTTAATATCTGTCAGACAGCTACAACGTAGAACCAGCCACATATATGCATCGGTCTAAGTTGTCATACCTCATTAGTACAAGATAAACACCGAACTCATATAAGCAATTACTTCAAGAGTAGTAAAAAAGATTTAATGTGAAAATATGATACAGGGAGGAAGAATTAGTTCGGAGGAACAAAGATATAAATTAATTTTAATCTCACGGTTTAAGGGAAGAGAAAGTATATACACCTACGCCATTGTGATTGATTCTGAGCCATGTCACCCAGAGTTTCCAACAACTGATTACAATAGTCACACCGACCCCAACCAAGTAGTCTGCATCTACCAACATGGCTCGGGTTAGAAGTTAGTGACTTTATGGACCGGTGCTACGTTTTGATTTCGCCACCCCTAACTTTTTTGCAACCGTCTCCAACACTAGTCAGCAATGTGCGCAGTAGTAATAGACGGGTGAGCATGCGTATTACGTGTCCAAACCATTTCAGTCTATGGAGATTCTCAACCTCATTAACTGATTTACCATCATTCCATAATATTCTGTGTCCAACCTCAATATTACTTACCCTGTGATCCCGGAAGATGGGAGTAATATTTCCAAAACATCTGTAATCAAATACTAGTAAGTTATGAGTGTCCTCTGCCCTAAATGACTACGTTTCTGAGCCTTGAAGTAAAAGAAAACGAAATAATCTGCAGCATAGTCATCCCTTAATTGATAGACGAATATCTCACCATCTCCATAGGTGATGTATGTTTGCAGAAGCCAGGCGAGTTTTTTGAAATTTCGTCAGACACCAACCCATTAAAGCTGGTCACAATTCCAAGATGGGTGAAATCGTCGACGCGTTCGACCACTTCTTTCCCTATTTTTAGTTTAGGTATCGGCGCAGGCCAGTCCTGAAGCTACAATTTGTATTTAGAAGGCGAGAAATGCATTCCAAGCACCCAGGCATTGTCGCTGAATGCTACCAAAAGACTGTTTTATCAGCGTCTTCACCAAACAGTTGACCTCCTGGAAGGAGATCAGTTTCTGAAAATTCGGACGATAAGAACGTTATTTCCATCAGTAGATTTATGGTGGAATTAAACGGAGATGGCGGTAGTGGACAGTCTTGCTAGACACCACATGAGGTTGCAAAATCAGATGATATTTCACCATAGGCTCTGACTTGACTGGTAGTGTTCGAGTAAATAGCTTTCACAAGGTTCATGTGCTTCTGAAGTACAACTTTCAGTAACAGACACTGCCACAGAACCTCTTGGTTTACTGACTCAAATGATGCTTTTAAGTCAAGAAAAACTATCATTGTCGGACGCCGATAAGCATGCCTATGTTCTAGAACCTGGCGAATGGTGAATGTGTGGTCGATGTAGCCGCAACTAGACCTGAAGCCAGCCTGGTTTCCTCACGTTTGCAGTTCACGAGTCTTAGTTAGACGTCCGATAATTATTGAGGCTAGTATTAGTAAAACTAATCCCACCATGGTTGTCACAGGATGATTTAGACCCCTTCTTATATACTGGGACAATCAGTGATTGTGAGCAGTTAGATGGGATAACGTCCAACTCCTAGATTTTAGCTAAAATATTAGTCAACCTAATCGCTAAAACTGGACTTTCATCTCTAAAAATCTCTATAGTTAATCCATCTGAACCATCTGCTCTTCCTTGTTTCAGATTAGTTATGACATTTTGAACTTCAATTATAGTCGGTAATTGTGTGTAGCTGTAGAGTAGCTAAAGGTCAGCTGAACTGCTCCTTAAAATGTTCCACCCATCGTTCTAAACGTCTGGGCTGAGAGTAGATAAGTGTCGTCTTTTTTCTGAGATCGTCTCACTTACACTTGACTTCTTAATTTTGGTTTCTTTTATTGGTCTGAAAAGCTGTCTGGTGTTACCTACGGCCGCTGCCTTTTCCATCTCATGCTTTCGTTGCCCACCGCTGTTCACGGTCGTTCCGTAGACTTTTAGCTACCCTTGGTCTGATTTGTTCTCGCTTGTCATCGTGCTCGTAACCTGATGGAGTAAGTTTACGAAAATCTATCAGTGCAATAGATGTCGTAGAAATCCACTGATTTTTCACGACCCTTTGATTAAAATCATCAATAGATGCCACCGCTATTTCCGCAACTGTTCGTATATCTTACCAGGCAATATCTGGGTCATCCTCGTTTTCAAAATTGCCTAGGTGTGACCTTAGTTGTTCCTGGTATTTACATTTAGTCTTGTCATCACTGAGTTCAATTCTAATCAGTTTTCTTAATGTGTCTTTTCTTCGTCCACTGAGGTGCAAGCAGATGCGTGCTAGTATTCGGGCATGATCAGAGTCCAAACATGTATTCCAGAACGAGCAGCAATCTTTTATCGAACCCCTCCAACGATGACCGATGGCAATATGACCTATTTGAGTCCATCGTTAGTTTGTTGCGGGGGGTCGCCATGTTAGACGATGTCTTTTTATGTTTAAAATTAGTGTTTGTTAGAAATAAACGATTGTCTGAGCACAGTTTCAGCAGACGGTCAACATTATCTGTTCACTGAGCCGGAAAACCGAAATACCCACCTAAATGTTTTTCTCTTTGGCTTAAGCTACCTACTTGGGTATTAAAGTAGTCACCTGCTACAAGCACTATGTTCAAGTGCTTAGTTTTTCGAAGAGGTTCAGAAAGCTTTCTGTGAAATTCATCTTTCACTTCATTCGGACTGCAGTCAATGGGAGCGTAGGCAGAAATGATGAAATATCAACGACGTGTGTCCATATCCTTCCGAGTTCTTGTGGAACTGTTTAGCCGAACAGCACATAGGCGACTGTTAACAGGGATCCACTCTAAAAGTGCTTGTTCCGCTTTCATACCTAGTTCCACGCCTACACCCGACAGTCCACGAGAAGTTTCCGTCGGGTCGCCAGATAAACAGAGGGTGTATGTCGTCGGCTTCCCGTTTTCGCTAAGTCAAATGGATGACTACGCTAGGATCCTGTATGTGTCTTAGCCAGGGAGGCCTGTCGGTTGATTTGACGTATGGTACGCACATTAAAGGCTTCAATGTATAGTTCGGAGGTAGGTTTCAGTAGACTTGGGACAGTATTTCGCGCACTAGACTCGTTGGCCATAGTGACACTTGAGGAGGACGTTTAGGTTTGATAGTCCAAGTAGGAGGGATAATAGGAATCTGTTGGGGACGATAGATCCCCAAACTCATATTTTAAATTTTATCACATCGATCAACTTATGGATTAAATGTTTAAATATTTGTATTGGGGTCAATTGATGAACTGACCGATTAAATGTTTGAATAGCAGTCAATTGATGAACTATCGATTAAATGCGCAAATAGGTCAATTAATGAACTCATTGATTAATGTTTAAAATTTTTCTATGACAATATCGATTGTAAATAATTGTATAAATACGCTTGACTTGTATGCTTGATCTGATCTGCCTGCCTGACTTGGTATCTGCTGTTGCTTGTAGAATACACTTTCTACGCCTTACCAAGACTTCTTGATCGAGTTAGCTGAGTCGAAGACAACGGACCAGAATAGTTTATTGAGTCTCTGAATCCTGAGCCTTCGTTCCGTTCCGAATAAGTCGAATCAGTAGTATCCTCAAGGTTAACGAACCTAACAATTTGGCGACGGTGGTTTTGGAAACATGGATCCTTCTAAACTTGAATTATTACTCGAGCAGCAAATGAAACTTATTCAGATGTTAGCGGATACAAAGCTTACGTCTAATACTCGACCAAGCAGTTCTAATCCTACTACTACTGCACCATCAGTTGATGGTATCGCTAACAGTATCTCCGAGTTTCATTACGATGCAGAATCCAATGTCACGTTTGATATGTGGTTTCGACGTTACGAAGACTTATTCAAGTTCGACTTTGCTAATCAGGATGATGCTTGGAAGGTCCGCTTGCTGCTTCGAAAGTTGGGTCCTAATGAACTAGACAGGTATTGCAACCTAATTCTGCCTCTAAACCCACGCGATCGCTCATTCTCGGACACTGTCCAGTCATTGAGCCAACAATTCGGAGACAACTCCTCACTATTCAATGCGCGTTATCGATGTCTGAAGCTCACTATGAACGAAGACGCTGATTTTCTCACACATGTGGGTATCGTTAACCGAGAATGTGAACGCTTCCGGTTGAAGTCGCTTACTGAAGACCAATTTAAAGCACCCATTCTCATCTGCAGCCTTCAATCGCAGAAGTTCAGTGACATTAGAACACGTTTGCTAAGTCGATTGGACCAAGATCCAAAACTAACCCTTGATGATATTGCAAACGAATATCAACGCCTAATCAATCTACAGCGTGACACTACGATGGTCTAGCGTGGTGGTTCAGATCGTACCGAAGTTCATGTAGTCCAAGAACCACGCAACTCGCATAAATCTGCCTCAGCGACATCGAGTTCAGGTCAACAGACAAAAACAAATCCTCCTGCTCCATGCTGGCACTGCGGTGCATGGCATTTTGTTCGATACTGTCCATATAAGCAACATCGGTGCAGGAAATGTAATGCGGTGGGTCATAAAGATGGGTTTTGTCGAAAAAAGAAGCCGAGCAGCTCCAGAGGTACCAGAAAACCTACTAGATCCAACACGAATTCGTTGAGTCTAATAGCAAGCTGTGAGAACTCAACCCCAGTTGAGAGGAAATTTATTACCCTTAATATTAATGGGCACCCATTTAGATTGCAAATAGACACTGCATCTGATGTAACAATTCTCTCACGAAAATATTGGATCAGAATGGGAAGACCACGCATGGTTCCAACAACACAAAAACCTCGAACTGCATGCGGTAATTACCTACGTTTGTTGGGACAACTAGATTGTAAAGTGTCTTTTCACGATTCGACGTTTACCGGTGTCTGTTACATCACACCAGCTGATCTTAATCTACTTGGATTAGACTGGTTTGACCGGCTACATTTAGCTGACGTTCCTTTAAGCACAGTATGCCATCTGGTGAAACAACCTCATGAACCTGAAGCATATTCGAAAGAACTAATGACGGAATTTTCAACCATTTTCCAACCTGGATTGGGTCAGTGCACTGCTATGAAAGCAACACTTCGGTTGAAACCTGGAGCTAAACCTGTCTTTCGTCCAAAGAGACCAGTGCCGTACGCAGCATTATCGAAAGTTGACGAAGAACTTAACCGCCTTCAACTACAGGGAGTTATTACACCTGTTTCTTATTCTGCCTGGGCAGCTCCCATTGTGGTTATTAAGAAGGCTAATGGCACAATCCGAATATGCGCTGATTTTTCCACAGGTCTTAACGCAGCTCTCGAACAGCATCACTACCCACTGCCAGTCCCTGCAGATTTGTTCACGATGTTAAATGGTGGGAAGTTCTTTGCAAAGCTGGATCTCGCTGATGCTTATCTACAAGTGGAAGTGGCTGAAGATTCGAAAGAGTTACTTACCATAAATACTCATCGTGGCTTGTTTCAGTACTATCGCCTACCATTTGGTGTTAAAACAGCTCCATCTATTTTACAGTCGAATAGAGAAAGAGACTCTCGCCCTTGTGTTTGCAGTACGCCGTTTCCACAAATTTTTGTACGGTCGAAGATTTACTCTTCTCACTGATCACAAGCCTCTTCTCACAATTTTCGGTTCGAAATCTGGTGTTCCAGCCCATTCTGCAAACCGTCTCCAACGATGGGCTTTGATACTTCTGGGTTATTATTTTGACATTCAGTATCGGCGCACTCAACAGTTTGGTCAGGCTGTCACGACTTATCAGCGAACACCATACGGCCGGCGAAGATACAGTTATTGCCTCCCTGATGACAGAGGACTACGCACAGTGTTACCTGACAACTGCTATTCGTGCTTTGCCAGTCTCAGCAGTTGAAATACAATCTGTATCCAAGAACGACTCCATCATAAAGAGAGCGATGAAATACGTCACTAATGGCTGGCCGCCGAATGGACTCGATGGTGACTTGAAACAGCTTTACCACCGTCGGGACTCATTATGCGTCGTAAACGAATGCTTGATGTTTGGAGATAGAGTAGTGGTGCCAGAGTCCTTAAGACCAGAGGTGCTAAAGCAATTCCACACTGATCATCCTGGTATAAAACGAATGAAATCCATCGCCAGAAGCTATGCTTATTAGCCCCTCATGGACCAACATATCGTGGATTTAGTAAGCAAGTGCACACAATGTCAGCAAGCAGCTAAGTGTAACGCGAAAATACTACCAGTCCCATGGCCACAGCCTGAGTATCCCTGGTCCAGGATACATGTCGATTTCGCAGGCCCAATAAATGGAATCACCTATCTAGTCGCTGTTGACGCCTCTTCGAAATGGCCAGAAATTGTTCCCGTCATGCGACCAACGACAACCCAAACGACGCAACTTTTGACAGAGATGTTCTCCCGCAACGGGTTACCGGATATATTCGTTTCCGACAATGGTTCGCAGTTCACCTCAAGTCACTTTCAAGAATTTTGCAAACGCCTATCTGTCAAGCATTTCCGCTCTGCACCTTACCACCCACAGTCAAATGGTCAGGCAGAAAGATTTGTGGATACATTCAAGAGAGCTCTAATGAAGTCGAAAGGGGAGGGGACGACAGTAGAAACACTGCAGAATTTCTTGTTTGTTTACCGAACAACACCTAGTGATATGCTACCACAGCAGAAGTCCCCGGCAAAGATCCTGATGGGAAGGAAATCGAGGACGATCCATAGTCTGATGTGCCCAAGAACCACACCATCACCATCTCAAACCAAATCTCAGAAGCTTCCAGCCTACGAGGTCGGATGCCCGGTGTTCGCTCGAGACTACAGAGCAAATCATGGTCCTTGGATCGAGGCACGTGTGGTTGGAAGACTAGGCCAAGTTATGTACAATGTAAAGGTGGGAAGAGACACATGGACTAGACACCGAAATCAACTACGTAAGCGGATAGCCCCAGACCACCCATCAACAGGACTAAATCTTCCTCTCGACATCTTGCTTGATACTTTCAACTTACCGGCAACCCTACCACAAGAAAAACCCCAACAACAAGCTGAAACACGTCCCAGACGGTGGCCTATAAGAGAACGGCGAGCTACAGTCAAGATGCAGGTTGACCCCAGGAAAGCCCGCTATTAAAAAGGGGAGGAGTGTTGGGGACGATAGATCCCCAAACTCATATTTTAAATTTTATCGCATCGATCAACTTATGGATTAAATGTTTAAATATTTGTATTGGGGTCAATTGATGAACTGACCGATTAAATGTTTGAATAGCAGTCAATTGATGAACTATCGATTAAATGCGCAAATTTCGTTTGACTTATGACCTAACGTAGGTGTTTTTAACAAAAACATCTGTCCTATATTGGCTGACAGTTCGACAACGTCAGCTGACAGTTTCGTCATTCTCATATTTATCCTTGGCAATTGACAAACTAAGCTTACCGAACCCAAGTTGCACTGTTATTAGGCGTTGAAGCACTGGTTGATATTAGTGACTTCGTCTGAATTTGTATAATTCTATAAGTACAAACAAGTTTAAATTTGTGGAGACAAAACAAATGCTTGGCAATTGGAACGTTGGGAGTTTCTAACGATCTAAATTTGGATTGTTTTACTCGGATGTATCCAACTTGCATTTCTGCTACATCCAGGTCCACAGAATCATACAAGTAGTCTGACTTTTGCTTCATTACATCTCCAAAAAAATAACACACTCACCGTCTGGGATTATCTGTATGTTTTCATTCTGCTAGTTACTATATCCAACTATATTGGTAAACGACTAGAATAAAGTTCACAAGTAAGATTATCCTAGGCAAACAAAATTGGAAAAAAAGGCGATCTTTGGGAAAAGTCTTAAGAAAAAGTGGGTGTGATTATATGCAATAATGGATTATAAATATCTCCTTTTCCCTAACCCGGGATAAATAGTGCGTATTTTCCCCAAAATTTCCCCATTCAATGGAAATGTCTCGAAATTACCACTTTTACCTTCCTTAAAATATCTACTTTTCCCAAAAACTAGTAGCAATTTGTCTACCTTTCTCTAAAATTAACACCATATCTTCTAATCTTGTGCAGTATTAACGAGTTAAACAGTAAATTTTTAGCAAAGCTTAGTGTACTAGTACACTGTATACTTGGTGAATTCTTTTATAATTCTCTAGGCCAAACGAATTATATGCGTACTCGACAATGATCAACATAGTGGTTTAAGTAAAAACAATTTATCACAGACACAGTTGTCAACATCATTCACATAGGGGGGAACAGTGAAACGTCCACATCTCAAATGGCAGAAAAAGGTGTATTCAACCGTAATATAAAAAATAATTAATAAGAGGTTTACGTGCATAGATCCAGAAAGTTTCTTAGTTGAAACAAGATAGTTATGCATATCAACGTACACTTGCCACATTTAGTTAGTTTCAACGTACTCAATCCAAGTGAGAAGTTTAATGTGGATCCAAGAAACATTTACTGGACAAAAAGTATTTACACTAAGGGATAAGGTTAGGTGCACATTTTTAGGGTCGACACGAACTCGGGGCCTTTTCCGCAAACGCTTAATCTCTAACCTACTGAGCCATCATCCAACAGTGTGAGTATCTAACTTCATTCAGTATTCATAGTATTATTTCTAAATTTATTGTTTCTTCGTACCCATTAGACTACGTCAGGAGGAACAGAAAGCATTCTTCTTGCATGTTTGGCCTATCGTCAGCTTGCACGTGAACATGGTATCAAACATCCAAATATGTAAGCTTCATATACTAATTATGTAACTCATTTGCCGAGCACGTGCTCATGTACTTATCTTTAAGCCATATCGTTTGTACTTGATGGCTAGTAATAGTACATGAATTCCCTAACTGAAATAAATAGAGTGGGGATCTAGACCTACGATCTCAGTGATTGAAAATCAAATGCCCCAATCATTAACCTGCCTTTGTATACTTCCATCTAAAATACCTCCTTCATCTTCACTTTGGATAACATTTTTTATCTTCGTTTTACACTGTTGTTGACCTTTGAGGCAATTTGTTTTTAGACATTGATGCCATATTCACTTGGTATTGTTTAACTTGAATCTTCCCATTGATGTTTTTGGATTGAAATTGATCAGTCTCTTATTGGCATATGTGCATACTGTGCGTATGCCTCGATATTGCCTCGATATTACAAGCATTATAAGCAAAGATGGAAGCGAACGGTACTGAGTTCGAGTCCCAGAGTGAACGTCAAATCTGAGATGCAGGTACATCCAGCTGACGAGTCCCGAACAGGACGAAACACGCGTCCTGGATTCCACTGCTAGCCACTATCCATCTTTGCTTATAATTGATGCCATATGTCCGAAGTAATTCATTGGGTAATTTAGGAACTTAGGATTCAAGTAAACGCACTTAACACCATCAGGAACGATGTTCAACCATGCCACTCAATGTCTCTAACCACTATGCGGATCCCAACTCAACTTAACAGAATGTTGGCTGCAATCTGAATAGTTCATTCCCCTACCATATCTAACTGTGATACTGAATAATTCAACTTCAAATCTCTCTGGAAGAATAGGTTCCTTCAAGATTATAGTTCTGTTGACAAAGGTAAACTATTATGAAACATAGAACAGACAGGGCTTTTTATTTGATTACTTTCAATCACCTAACAACAATCTGTTAAAATTATTCCTGAAAACCATATGAATTAACTTAGAATTATATCAGTCATTAAGGTTGATTATTAATTTGTTATTATCAAAGCTGAGCTGTGCCAAAGCCTATACGGATATGTAGTTTGTTGTTTTGTACATTTTGATGATGATTTCAATCCTTTTTTAAAATTATTTTCCCTTATCACCTGCATACTTTGTAGATCAGATTGGTTCAAATGTATTGTTCCAAATTCTATATTTGAATCAGAATCCCGTCTGTAATTTGGTCTATTTCGCATCTCTCTATGTCCTGCGATTGAACCAATTACACGCTAAATCAGCTAAGTCCTTATTGGCCTATGGTACCTCAGTTTCCCTCTCTGCTCTGGTCTTGAGTCTAGAAGTCACCAACCAGCCTTTATCAAATTTCAAGCAGACGTAGTTTATATTTGGGCAACCTAGATCCCATCACACGATAATATATGAGATAACAATATATATGAACAAGCCCAAAAGTGGCTCTGGGTAGGGTAGACTAAATAAAATCTGGCAACAGATATTAGGAAAGGAAAATCATATAACAGTAATTAGTGTTTCAACAGAAAGCTTATGACGAAAGAAATATTGACAATAAGAATCCACAAATTAGCTCTAGAAGTAACCATTCCTTTAATCTTTGTTGTAATATAACGATTACACCATCCTTTGATATCCTTTAATCAATTGACATGATTATCAGGTTGTTTTATTCATTGGATTCCGAAAATTCCATCTTCAACAATAACTGTAGTATCACGTTTGTTTGTTTTTTTGTGGTCACACAAGATGCTTCAGTCGTTATCATATATTTATATGCTGTTAAATGTAACCTTTTTTAGTTATGATTTAAATTTTGATTCCGTTCACAATTTTACTTATAGGGTAATTCCGGTCACAGCTCATCCGGCATTTGATAAAGTATGCTTTGTTTTCCTAATTTTCATTGCTTCTGAAGTTCACTTTTGATGTTTATCTTACTTTATTTTATTATATAGAGGTATTGTCTTATTTCACAAGATACTGTAACAACTTTAAAAATAAATCTATTTTCACATTTTAAAACAATTAGGTTACAACTTATCACATACCTATCTCATCTAAACAACGATTGATAACTTCAAAGCTTTAGACAGTAGTTTCATCTTAGTTGTAAATGCAATTTAGTGACAGAGTTTTTATTTATTTATTTATTTTAACACATTGATATTGGTACAACGAGGCACCAAATACATATGCGCCATGCAGATCTCATTTGATATGTGTGAGTGCTGTGATACTGTCCGGGTGCCCAGACCGAAGCAGGTGGTTTTCTTAGGCGGCCACATCCAGAGCCTTCGACCTACAGGTCTGATCCACAAGACAGTGGAGCAACGTCAGGAGATGCAGTCCCATGGTAGCCGCTGACCAGCGATTGGTTCATACGCCATTTGTTCCTTCAGGATACTGGTGGTTTGGAATCAGAGTTTTCCAACTCCCCTAGATGGACTCTCCATGTCCGCCAACCCGGTTAAAGCGCCGGACGTTCGCTTTTCGTCCTCTCAATTTTGTAAACACCAGTAATGCCACGAGAAGGTAGTGAGCAGGACCTCCTTGGTAGAGGCTATATACACGTGGCCATGTGAGAGCATTTTGAGAGGGAGAGCTAACTCTCCTCACTCTCGGCCGTACCAGGGCGTTTGGGGGCTTATTTACTCTAAATAATTATATCCACCTTCCCAAACTGAAGTATATTCTATTTTTGAATTCATTAACAAAGGGTACACCCTCATAAACATATTATGGATTGAATCCTCAAAACATCCAAATCTGTTGAGTTCGAGATCAGATAGAAAAATATGTTTGTTACTCCCTAGTTTTCAATGATCATCTAATTGAATCAAATCAGCTCTTGATTTAGACTATCATCAATTTATCTATCTTGTTGAATTCTCTTACATTATTTTATTTAATAGTCCTATGATCAGGAATAAAATTGTTCACAAATCATTCATCTATTCAAATGAGCATAGTTTGTCACATCGTATAAACAGAGAGAATCATTAAAAATGTTAGAATATTCAGGAAAGAAATATATCTTTGGAATTAACCACTCACCACCATCATGACTGTACAGTAATACGCTATATGTTTAATCATTGAATATAAAATAAATGATTTTGAGTCTCCCTCAAATGTTGTCTTATTAGAGCTAACGCGACTTCTTAGGTTCATACACCTATTACCTGATATAATATTGTGATCTGTTACTAGTTTGATTAGTAAAAATAGATCAGCACTAATGACACATGTATTTGGTCCATCACTCAACGATCAATCAGTGTTAATATCTTAATTATATAAAATAATCAATCAAAAGCCTAAAAAAACTCAGTGATAATATCTCAAACTGGTACATTGGATAATTCATTCTAGGATCATACAAAGACTGATCATTAAGCACAATTGATTGATCACTGAGTGGCAATCAATATCATGCGTGTCTACTCCTTATTATTAGTGCAGATCGAATGCTATCGACCATGTAGCAATGTGGCCATCAGTCTAGGTGACTCGACATTGCGTGCACTATATATTGAGATTAGATGGTGGTTTGAGGTAGTCGACAGGAAACCCTGGACCCGGGTTTCGTGCTATTTGGCACTCGTCAGCAAGATGTACCTGTAATCTTGAGGGAACTGGTGCTCCCTGGCATCTCAGTCCTACAGGAGGTCGGTCGTGGCTCGGATAGCTCAGTGGTAACGTCTCTGACTGTGAAGCTGAGTGACACGAGATCTAGTCCGCCAGGGAGAACCTTTCCCTCAAGATTACAGGTACACCTTGCTGACGAGTGCCAAATAGCACGAAACCCGGGTCCAGGGTTTCCTGTCGACTACCTCAAACCACCATCCAATCTCAACTGATCATTAGTCCCATCAAAATTACATATAAATCCTAATAACAAGTACCAATTAACATAATGAGTTGACCTTTTTTCCAATCAATCTCAATACACACTCAGTTCATTTTCATCATTTGATTTTTGTTTTTTTACTTTTCACTTATCAAATTTTAGGCTGCACATTATTTTTCTATTAAAGTAATTCATGTTCCATTGGATCCTATTACGTATCAAGTAGATATGATTGAAATGAAATCATCAATAACCGATGATACATGTATGGTACGTTTATCATTCCTTGTTTCTTTGGCATTGTTGTTCTCTTTTACTTGAACAATCATTCTATTATTGTCACTTTTATTCTTCTTATTTTGATATTTAACTGTTTTCTTTATTTTATATTAGACTTCTTGTTTGAATAGCTATAGGAAAATCATAATTTATAATTGACACAGTTACATTTCTAGTTTACTTAACATTCTCTGATCTTATTCGCTACTTTTAATTTATATTTCCTGAGTTGTTGCTACCTTGACGTGGTGGTTGGACTTGCCTATCGTGATGAAGCAACCGAGCTATACTGGCTAGAACAACCGTTCCTCAAGGTCCTATCATGTCAGACAGGTCGGTTGAAGAACGGTAAGACTAAAAGCAACAAACCTAAGGTCCGAAGGCGAAGTCGTACTGCTGACTGTACAGAGTTGTGACAACAGTAAGGTGTTTCCTTTAGACAACCAACATAACAGCTATGTTGCCTTCCCACAAGGAAGGGTGAGGTTAGAAAAGGTCGACCCTAAAAATGCACACCCCACCTTATCCCACGGATATCCGTTTCCGGCGGTAAGGTCTCAACAAGTACGGAGCTAACACAAAAATTACCCATAAAAAGGTCGCGAGTGATTGACCTCAAGCAGTTGTCCCTTGGGCACTGCGGTCATGCTCTCAGGTCACTGAGACCGCCTCTACTCCAATTTCCTTTTCAGGCACCTCCCGCGTTTATCTGTCCATTATAGTGGTTATTATAAAGTTTCTGTTATAACTTGTGGCCTGTGTGCCTTGTTAATGTATAATGTGATGATACTGCCAATTAGAGAGCAGTGAATTTTCGATCGGACCAGTGACGCATAAAACCCGTGCAAGCAGTCTAGAGTACTTATCGGTCCTGCTTCCTGCCTAGCCTGGCCAGTTAAGTCCACAACACCAATCTCAGCTTCTGTGATATGAATCATTTATTTCAAACATACTGGGTTTATACACAAACTAATCAGGCTACATCATATCATTAAATGGAAAATACCATTTGTACAAGATTTAGCAAAATGTGGCTATGAATATGGCAGGTAGCAATTGATAGACAAGGCATAAATCAAGAATGGTAAATCGTATAATAACAGTTCATAGGTCAAAATAAAGCTTATGACAAGAGGAACACGAATATGATTAGTTTAGTTATTTAACAATTATACGATAAAAATATGCGTGTGTGGTATTGATCCATAAATGGATCCCAAGAAATACCATTCATTATACTTATCGGGATATAACAGTTTCCCATTTTATTTCTTATGTTGTTTCATTGTACTACTACAATTGTATCTTTGTGGTATAGCAACCTGAACTGATGTACGTACGTAAGAATTTCTACGTTGTTGCTGACTGACTGTACTACTGTGATTTGTATCAACTTGATCCGATACATATTCATATCAAATCCTACCTTGTTTAATGACTGAGATCATTCAAAGTCAGACTATTTTACTTAAAGTTTGGTACGTGTTTTTTATTGAGCGAAATTCTTACAAAGGAATAATTATTGATGATATTTTCGCAGGTTTACTAACTTTATAACTTAATGATTGTCAAAATAAAAATTATATTTTCTGACGTTTCGTGACTTAGTGTAAGCCATTTCTTCAGATTTATTTATTCTATGAAGAAGTGGCTTACACTAAGTCACGAAACGTCAGAAAATCTCATTTTTCTACTTATTAAGATATTACAAATATGCTTATTTATTTATAACAATCTACCCAATCTTCAATTTATTCGAAATGATCAAATCAAACTTTGGTAATGATACCTACAAACTCATTATTCAGTTTAGTGTTATTTGATTCGAAATCTTGACTGAATTCTACCTTTTAGATGACCAAGTGAATATGGTATTGTTAAATTATTATTTGTCCTTAGATTGTTGAGAATAACCACTAACCTTTTTAAAATATTTCTGACATGATGACGTCTTTTTTTATACCAATCATTATATAGACATAAAACTTAGTAACCAAATATACTGATGATATACTCAATATTGAGTCATATTTTGTTTTTATATAAAGGTTTGTAAAACTAACTAGCTAATCAAAGATTTTGTAATTTACATTACGTGCATGGAGGACAATTGACAGACTCGTTCGAGATAAAGACCGGTGTCAGGCTTGGTTGCTTACTCTCATTCTTTCTCTTTCTCTTGGTGATCGACTGGATTATGAAGATGTCAATATCTGAGGGGAAGCATGGGATACAGTGGACAGCTAGGATGTGGCTGAACGATCTAGACTTCGCAGATGATCTGGCTCTTCTATCACAAACTCAATAACAAATGCAGAAGAAGATGACCAGTGTAACAACAGCCTCAGCAGCAGTAGGTCTCAACATACACAAAGGGCAAAGCAAGATTCTCCCATACAACACAGCATGCACCAATCCAATCACAATTGATGGAGAAGATGTGGAAGATGTAAAAACATATCTGGGCAGCATCATTGATGAACACGGTGGATCGGTAAAGCAAGAGCAGCATATCTACAATTGAACAATATCTGAAACTTATTACAACTGTCAACCAACATCAAGGTCAGAATTTTCAATACAAATGCCAAGACAGTTCTACTATATGGGACGGAAACTTGGATAACTACGAAAGCAATCGTACAGATGTATATTAACAGTTGACTACGCAAAATACCTCCGATTCGTTGGCCAGACACTATCAGCAAGAACCTACTGTGGAAGAGAACAAACCAGGTTCCAGCGGAGGAAGAAATCTAGAAGAATCGCTGTAAATGAATAGGACACACATTGAGGAAAGCACCCAACTGTGTCACAAGGCAAGCCCTCACTTGGAATCCTCAGGGTCAAAGGAAAAGACGAAAACCAAAGAACACATTACACCGAAAAATGGAGACAGACATGAGAAAAATGAACACCAATTACATAGTCCTGGAAAGAAAGGCCCAGGACAGAGTGGGTTGGAGAATGCTTGTCGATAGTTTACGCTCCATTGGGAGTAACAGGAGTAAGTAACTAGGTAATTACGGGCTAACTGTAATTAAGCAATCATTGAATAACAGGAAGTTCTATTATTGGACTTTTTAACAGTCCACATCCATCATCTCATTAGGGATCAAATCTAAGATCTATTCATGAAGTCAAAAGCATACGAAGTTGAATTATAGCCTAGTCATCGTTGTTCATCAATATTAACAATTCAAAGCGTATTCATAGTTTTTGAAGTGGTTAAAATATTGATAACAATTAAATTAATATACTAATATGCTAGTCTAAGGCTTTAATTCTATTCAAGCTTAATTTGAAATGTATGTACTTAGTGAACTTGTTATTTAGATTTCATTGATATGTCTAAGTTTTCATCATATTTCTAAATGTTTTTGTAGCTTGTTGGTTCAGCACCAGGATTTCCCCATGGAATAATTGATCCTATAGAAGAAATTGCTAAAGTTAGTTACTTCTTTGTCCATTTATATTTGAGCCTAGTCATAACTCGTGAATCACTTCTATCCTTTTTTTGAAATATGACAAACTGTCTTTAACGTTTTATCATTAACGTTGACTAACTGTTGAATTGTTTGTTTTATTCCTAGAAAAAAAAGATCATCTCTTCCTTCTGAAACATTCATTTAATCAAGTGTTTATAGCTTCTTATAGGAATGTTGTACCTGCTGTGTTCATGTGCCATGAGTGATTGGTTGTTGTTATTGTTGTTGCAAAAGTAAGAGTTTGCAAGTGGAATGTTCATTGGTTGTATCAGATTGGTTAATAATAAGAGTTTATAAAGATAATGGCGTACATTGGCTGCTAGATTCTGAAAGAATTAAGGATATATGAATCTACTTTAGACATCAGTTACCATAACATTGTATCTCTTGATGTTTGGTAAACTATATTTTAAAGTTAAAGGCGCTTAAATACGAAATCTGAACACTGTCTCAGTACTTACACAAATAATAATGATCATAGAATTCTTTGGCTCAACATAGTTATCGTACTATTACTAACCTACAGTTTACTAAACGAAAGCAGCCTAATCAGATTTCGATATATACTACTGCTAATCTGAATATTCCTATTCAGTAGTTTATTCTGTGATAAATTCTGATCGACTAAGGTTTCGGGAGTAGCAAGCATATGTTACATTTTCTTAACCATCGTCTACTTTACCTTACTGATAAATAAATGGGTTGGATGAAACCTAGTGGCGTTCAAACCAATAGTTGATGTCAATTCATGAAACTGTAAACTATCGTAATGAATCATGTTGGTTAATCCAAACTACCTGATAGGGCATCGACTCAATCAACTTTCGGAAATGTCAAATAACCTTTTTCAGAAATGGCTACAGAGGCTTAGCGATTACGTATTCGCTCTTTATTTTTCTTATGCATCTTATTGTGTATATTTAGTTTTGGGAAGAATTAGATTAACCCTTTATTTTCCTGGCTATACACTGATTGCCATTGAGTTTTAAACAGGATTTTCTTTTTTTTTTTCTTCTTACCATAGTTAGGTCATAGATATAATATACCAGTTCATGTGGATTGTTGCTTAGGTGGTTTCCTTTTACCTTTTATGGAAAAAGTTAGTTATCCAATTGGAGAATTTGATTTTCGGTTGCCTGGTGTCACAAGTATATCATGTGATACACATAAAGTTAGTTTTGTTTTCTTAAAAAATACTTGATTCGTTTTCTTTCTTATTCATAAAAGTTTATGCTACCCTGTTTTTGATATTCAGGACTAAATTTTAAAGTAAACAGTATTGATTTCTAATTATAATTATGAACATCAACACTGGTTCTGATGAGTCCCAGATAAGATGAAATCTGCATCGTGGATTCCACTGACCGTCTTTTATATGAGTTATCTACTAATGGTTATTCAGTAAACATGAATATATTTAAATATTGTCTTATTTTAGTTGTATGGTTTATGGTTTATGCTGTAGACGGACAGTTTATCTCAACAATGTTTAACTCGGAGTGTTATTGCGTTCTATGCATTCTATGTGCTAATATGGTATAACAACTCAAACTGATGTACGTACGTACGAAGTTCTACGTTGTTACTGAGTGACTGACTGACTATTGCATTCTATGATCTTAATAGTTTAATTACAAATCGTTCATCTCTTACTTCAAATCAAAGTATATTACAATTTATTTTACAATCTTCAATCAATTAGTCAGAAATCAACCTAACACACAACTTAGTTGAAAGAATATATAAAAATTTCAAAGTAATTCTCATCATAAACTGACAATATTTAAGCAATCATTGGAAAAGAAGGAATATTGGGGAGCCAGTTTTATCTAGTTTTAAACTCTTGGATGATATGGTGCACTTACTTGTGTTTTTTTATGAGATCGAGTTCAAAATACGTAGGTCTCATTGTCTATAGAGTCAACCATATTGAAACTGTAATTCGTCAATAACACTGAATGAGAAACACACTGTATGGTGGTAAATCGGTCGAAGTTGTGTACCTTCGAATTCCTACTTAATGATTTGAATATATCGTTATATCTTTACATTACTCGAATGTGATCGTATGCAGTGTCGTAGGTGCACACTACTGAAGTACACAGAATTTAGATGAAATAATGAACTGTTAAATCTTTTAGAAGAATTCACATGATATAATATTCAACTTTTTTTTGTAGTATTGTAAATCAAAACAATAGGCAGGAGAAACGTATATTTAGATAACCTCCAATCGTTAATTTGCATCTTTAAGTGTGTTCTGCCATCTGAATTGTCTTTTTGTCTAGTCTCAGAGTGTTCTACCAACGCTTTGCTTTTGATGCACTAAAACTCGTCACTCTCTTTGACAGTTGTTACCACTTCGATACTACGTTCCTCTACATACTACTTACAAACATCCTTGTGAATAGCGTCCACTACAGTATTTTACGTGATTCGAGTTTGGTCTTAATAATTGTTATTAGAAGAAGTGAATTTTCTTTTGTTGTTTTTATTTAGATAACTCATTCTGACGTAGAAATTTGAGACTCTTCTGTAGTTGATTATAATTATCATTCTATTCATCGAAATTATGGCTTAAAACTAACTATATGAACTCATACTTGTTAATTATTGAACGATATTATTTATTTTTTTGGGCCATTTCTTGTCCAGACAATCTTATCTGTCAGTCATAATTAATCTGTACAAGATATCAGACTAAGATCCACCCATTATTATTATTATTATTAATCTTACTCAATACCCATTCCTTTCTTTGTAGTACGGGTTTGCACCAAAAGGCACATCTGTTATAATGTATAGAAATCAATATTACCGATCTAAACAATACTTTACACAGACAACTTGGCCTGGTGGCATATATGCTTCATCAACTTTACCAGGTATGTTCAACTGTTTATTATTATTATTATTATTATTATTATTATTATTATTATTATTATTATTAGTAGTAGTAGTAGTAGTAGTAGTAGTAGTAGTAGTAGTAGTAGTAGTAGTACTAATGGCAGTAGTAGTAGTAATGTTAGTAGTATTTATAATATCAACACGTTTATAAAAGTTATGTATTATGACACTTAAAAGACACACAATAATTTTCTGATTTCTATATAACTGTTGTTGTTGTTGTTGTTTTTATTGATGAAGCATTATGTTTACATAAACATGTTTACGGGTAACATCAATAAACTTTTAATTGTCATTAAACAGTTTTGGGTTTTTCTTTTCTTTTTTTATCATTAAAATGTTCTCTGTCAATGGAATAACTTCTGATGATTAGAAAGAATTATATTAAAATGAATATAGAATTTAATTGTTTTTTCTTTATGTAAATTAGTTGGCTTCGAATATTACCTTTTTATTAATTTGGACATATAAACATTGGTACAAAGGTGAGTGAGTGAGTGAGTGAGTGAGTGAGTGAGTGAGTGAGTGAGTGAGTGAGTGAGTGAGTGAGTGAGTGAGTGAGTGAGTGAGTGAGTGAGTGAGTGAGTGAGTGAGTGAGTGAGTGAGTGAGTGAGTGAGTGAGTGAGTGAGTGAGTGAGTGAGTGAGTGAGTGAGTGAGTGAGTGAGTGAGTGAGTGAGTGAGTGAGTGAGTGAGTGAGTGAGTGAGTGAGTGAGTGAGTGAGTGAGTGAGTGAGTGAGTGAGTGAGTGAGTGAGTGAGTGAGTGGGTGAGTGAGTGAGTGAGTGAGTGAGTGAGTGAGTGAGTGAGTGAGTGAGTGAGTGAGTGAGTGAGTGAGTGAGTGAGTGAGTGAGTGAGTGAGTGAGTGAGTGAGTGAGTGAGTGAGTGAGTGAGTGAGTGAGTGAGTGAGTGAGTGAGTGAGTGAGTGAGTGAGTGAGTGAGTGAGTGAGTGAGTGAGTGAGTGAGTGAGTGAGTGAGTGAGTGAGTGAGTGAGTGAGAGCGAGGCATACCTGATAACGTCTCAAGCTACTGTGTTGCACTATCTCTAGGACACCAACCAATGAGTTATAAAGGATCAAGAGATACCAGCCTTTATTAAGTATCACGACACTATGACATGAATAAATAAACTGGAAAATGGAATGTTATGAGCTTTTTTCTGGAACTAAAAGATTCAGACAATTTGGCAGTTGAAAGTGCATTGCCTAGCTTATAGTTGACTTTAAGTGAAAATGTTGTTACATTCAAATAATTAATACTGACATCTAAAGAAATAATTCATTATAGATTGACTCCTACTAAATAACCTTTGAATAGCAAGGTCCGTTGAACAGTGGTTTCGTCCTAGTACTAGACTGTTTAGTATTAGGGATTCACAACAGCCAGGAATCGAATCGAGCATTCCCAGGTCTCTCATATTGACTGAAGTTGGATAAACAGACCAGTTGATCCTCAACTCAGTTGTTTGTAGGAAATATAATAACCATGAGGTTTGAAGGTCTTGGATTTAGTACTTAAATAGCTATCCAGTTCTCCTTGGTTTTTAACGGTTATCCAAACAATTCCTGATATAAACTACCTTCCGATTGAAAATTTTCCATAAACCTTTCATCTGAATAAAGTTTTCCACTATACCTGTAACTTGGACTCAATGATCGGACTTGACATTAGTGCTGACCTAGTGGTGCTAAATTTTCTGAAGCATTTTCTTCTTAAGGGTTCACCCATGTTAAACAGATTGAATTACTGGAAAGAGGTAAGATTGAGAGAGCTAAATCAATAGTCCAAGAGCTAATTTGCGCTACTGGGAAGGTTTAAAACGTAAACAGCTCACACATGAAAAACAAATCAAAATCCGTTTTGTGCGATTGTCATCAAATAGCTCTCTAATTACGATCTCAGGTTGAATAAGTCTCGAATATTAACCTCTTTTCATCTCCAAACCACTCGAAATGAAACAAATCTTTTCATAATTCAACCATCTGTAAAGAATCAAGCACATACACACTCCTAGTAACACTTGGGTTTTGCTAGTTTTGAAGCAGTTACAAGTCCATTTAGTCTGCGAATGGAACACAGACTCGGTGACCAAAGACCAATAAACTAGCTATTCTATTGCGTCCCAACCCCGCTAATTAGAAAGAGAAGTCGAAATCCGAACGGGGAAGTATATTCCACAAAAAGTCAGAAGCATGAGAGATAACAACAGACATAAATCAAAGCGTATGTATACAGCACAAAACCGTCCTTGGGAAGCGTTACAAAATAGCATATTAAAAGACACAAAGGACCAATAGCATTTAAGATTCTTCCAAATGGTAAATACGACATGAAGGTGAAAAGATCACTCTTGCCGCGAAAACAAAGAAATTCAAAATTTCAAAAGAAAATTACAAAATTAGGATCTTTTCCAAATGAGTTCTGGGGATCTAACGTCTCCAACAGGTTTCCTCTAATTATTCACTGTTTAATATCTATTTGAAATTGTTTAGAGAGTTTTTGAATCTTGATAGATAATCCATTCCATTGAATGACCAATATATTAAACTCTGAAGAAGCAAATGATCTAGAACATACAAAATTGGTCTCTACACACTATTAGGAAATATTTGTTTATGGAAGTTTAAGCTTCTAGCATCAGAATTATCAGTAATTGTAATAATCATGTTAAATTTTTACTTCGATACAATTGTGAAAGGATTCAGCTTTATAATTTTGTCAATGATTCTTGTTGGATAAACCTTTTCAATCAGATTTTTTTTCATCAGTGATTTATATTTTCCTTAGTAAAATCGAAACTTTAAACTTATCCGTTTGAAAGACAAGATTATCATATAAATTACTTTTCCCTCAAATGCCCTGATACGGTCGAGAGTGAGGAGAGTTAGCTCTCCCTCTTTAAATGCTCTCACATGGCCACGCGTATATAGCCTCTACCAAGGAGGTCCTGCTCACTACCTTCTCGTGGCAATACTGTTGTTTACGAAATTGAGAAGACGAAAATCGAGTGTCCAGAGCTTTAACTGGGCTGGTGGACATGAAGAGTCCACCTAGGGGAGTTGGAAAACCTGCATTCCAAACCAATGGTACACATGAGCTCCAGTATCGTGAGGGAACAAATGGCGTATGAACCAATCGTTGGTCACCGGCTACCATGGGATTGCATCTCCTTACGACGCTCCACTGTCTTGTCGAGCAGACCATGTCGAAGGCTCCGGGTGTGGCCCCCTGAGAAAACCACCTGTTTCGGTTTGAGCACTCGGACAGTATCACAGCCCTCACACATATCAAATGAGATTTGTGTGGCACATATGTATTTGGTGCCTCGTTGTACCAATATCTATGTGTTAAAATAAATAATAATAATAACTTTGATAATCATTAATCATTTTCTTCTGGTTATTTCATATCGGCTCTCTGTAGATGGATAGATAGGTAGATAGATCTTTTGGACATTCTATCATTATTCAATAAAATTTGTTGAGTAAATGTATATTATACAGTTAGGATTTGTATTAGTCCATCTCTTTTTTTTAAAGCTAATTATAAATTAGTGAATGTAGGTGGTAGGGCGGGGGAGTGAGTATTCCATTCTTTTGTTTGTTTGACCGCTGAATGTGTAAACTGAATGATAAAAACATGACTTCTTCAGTTTGAATATTAATATTACTCTGTTCAACTTAATATAAAATTATCCTCACTTCAGGAAGTCGACCTGGTGCGTTAATTGCTACTTGCTGGGCAACAATGATGTATCATGGAGAAAATGGTTATTGCAAATCTACTAAACGTATCATCAGTACTACTCGATATATTATAAATGAGTAAGCTAAATTATTCCTATTCTAGTTATTAAATCCGTATCAAATTGGACTGATAAATCATAGAAAACCAAAAGATAATTTTCGGCTACTTTCTTTGTTTGTTTGTTTTTCTTGTTTCGTTTAAAATCTTCATATACTAAGTACCTATTACCTTATATGGCATCATTGATCATGGTTTATGATGAGAAGATTTATAATGAGAAATTTGGATTATTGAATTTCTGTCCATAGATTGAATAGTATACGGTTGATAGTTAGACCTCAAATGTTATGGTTTGCGTAAGTTAAAAACACGTTCTCAAACAAGTCGCAAAATTATATTTTCACCAGGCAAAAATATTATACTTAAAACTGTACAGGATACACATATGCCAACATGAGGACTGATCAATTACAGTCCTAAATAACAAAGAGGAAGATACAAGTAAAATAACACCAAGTGAATTCAATCATTAGTATAGGGGTTGTAGAGATGATTAAGTTTTTGATTGAGATCATGAACCGATTGATGTTAGACCACCACAATCAAAAAGCTGGAAGCACTGGACGGTCGTTTCGTCCTATTGTGGGACTCCTCAGCCGTACGCATCCACGATCCCGCCTGCGGTATTCGAACTCAGGGCCTTCGTTCTCCCGCGCGGACTCTTAACCTACTGAACCACTGAGCTGGCCGGCATCCGATGGTGATACTGTCTAACATCAACCAATCCAGGAAATCGCGCAACCAACTTCCATTGTGCTGAGGTAGATACCTGTCTCTACCCAACATGGATTAGCTCCACTGGTCACGGCTTCTCACTAAAACTCCGAGAATTCCCTCACGAAGCTAATCACTAGTGAGCACATGTTGATTAGTAGTATAGGAGTTGTGGAGATTATTAAGTTTTTGATTGAGACCATTTATATACTAATTTCTACACACAGCAATATCACATATAAGAGAAAATACATCAAATTACTGTAAATATACACACTGAATTAAGTCCAGTTGATGAAACTAATACAGGGAATATAATTATCACACTGAACAAAAATTCACACTTGTCTTATTGAACAAAATTTATACTGAATTGATACAATGATTATTAACTTAAACAAATATCATCTTTTAAAAAGTTTTAAATGTTAATGTAGAAGCGGTCCCTAGTGAACTCGAAGAACCTCTAAAAGAGCCGAAGACATTCCTCTCTCACCGCCCCCCCCTCATACATCTGTCGTTCATATTTTACAGTGTGACAAATCGTCATATACAATAAATTAATCATTAAACAGTGATCAATGTTGTATTTTTCTAGTCTTTTAGTGATGATCAAATCCTATTAACCAAATTGTATTGTAGCCACTATCTCTAAGTGACTTAACAGTGCGTTCACTATTTTGAGATACTAGTTGGTTAGAGATAGTCGATAGGGAACTCTGCCTTACTTAGATTTTGTATCAGTTCACATTTTTCAACAAAGATTACTTACCGGTTTGATATAAACGATACTCTGTAAGATTCGAACAAGAGGGTTAGTCATAGCTTGAATAGTTCAGCAGTAACACTTCCGAATGTGAAGCTAGGTGACATATGTTTAGATCCCACAGAAGTTCATCGGTTACTTGAGTATCTTAGATACACACCTTAATGACCAATGCTAATTAGTAGAAAACCTAGATCAAGAAGTGTGTCCCCTACCTTGTTATTTCTAACCATCAAATACCAATGTATTTTTGTTGAAGAGATTTTGTGGAGATTAGTTTAGTCTAAAGGTTATATTTGTCATAGATTTACCTGAATTAGGATATTATGAAATATCTATGAAATCTTATTAATTATCTTTTACTGGTTGAAATCATGGGTCGATTGAAGCTAGACCACCATGGAAAACCTGGAAACACTGGACGGCTGTTTCGTCCTAGTATGGAACTCCTCAGTGGAGTTCAACCTGGTCTGTTATGAGATAGGAACTCACTGAAGACAATGGTGTACAGTGGCGCAACTTCGTGGATTGGTTGAAGTTAGACAGTAACACCGGTGGATGCCGGCCAGCTCAGTGGTCTAGATGGTTAAGCGCCTGGCGCGATACTGATAGGTCCTGGGTTCGAATCTCGTGTGGTGTGGGATTGTGGATGCGCACTGCTGGGGAGTCCTATACTAGGACGAAACGGCCGTCTAGTGCTTCCAGGTTTTCCATGGTAGTCTAGCTTCAATTGACTCATGATTTCAACCAGTGAAATCTATAAATCTCCACAAAAACCCATTCTAATAATTATCTTTTCTTATTTCATTTAGATTACGTAAAATACCGGGTATTTTTGTAATTGGTGAACCAAATGTTTCCATTGTAGCATTTAGTTCAAATAATTTTGATATATATAAATTAAGTCATTTATTATCAGATAAACCAAATGGACGTGGTTGGAATTTAAATAATTTACAATTTCCACCAGCGATTCATTTATGTGTTACAGATATGCATACAACAAAAGGTTGTGCAGAACAATTTATTCAAGATGTAAAAGATGTAGCTAAAGAATTAATAAAACAACCAAATAAAAAATCTGAAGGTTCAGTAAGTTGGGGTTTTTTTATTCAGTTCTTGTTATATTGGTGTTTACATAAGAAAGTAGCTCAAGAGTTTAAGGCGTTCGACTTCCAGTTATAAAGTCCCCAGCCTTGATCCTTGAATCTATCTACTTCAGTTTAGGTGACTGGTTGATATTGATAATTTTTTTATTCAGAGTGTGGCTTAAAGCCAATTGTATGGATCTGTACGTGATAAATGAGTTTAAAAAATCTATTGTCGCTTAGTTAAAATTGAATCCTTAAATGTAATAGTGGTTGATAGTGTAAGTTCCAGTGATGATGATGATGATAATCAGAACACGGGTTGGGACAATCGAATTATTTAGCACAAAATTACAGAGTTACTTGGTAAAATAGAAAAACCGTACTATAGTACTTAATTTGCAAAACGTTCAATAATTGTCCCGAACTTCATTGTTCTTGCATTTCCATACTAATTGCTTTCTATCCCCGCTCTTCCTTTCTTGATCTTCCTCCATCTTCTGCTGCCAGACATTACATTCCTGACTCGCATTATATACTACTTATATCAGTATAAGTAGCACGCACTACACTCGCCCCCTCCCCTTAAGGCAGTCGTTCTTGCGGTGGTTCATGCTCGCCGTGCCATATTCTTCGTCTCTGCAGGATGTGCTACGCTCTTCGTCAAAATTTCGAGTCTGCGGCGCGCTGAACTCCATAGCTCCGTCGACCTCCCGGAGTAACAATATCCTACATCCACCCGGCACCTGGGACGCTTAACACCCGTGCTTCACCGGCCTGCTGAGGCACCGACACCCGATGTCCGCACAGCAGCCGCGCGTCTCACCGCTCCTTTCCGTCGACAGCACCCGCTACAGCCAACGCCACCCCACCAGAACACTCCACTCGACGCCACCTCCCCGCACCAGACTGCCCCAGCTAGCACCTCAGCTCCAGGCCCGCGACGGCGTCCGCAGAACAGCACCCTCCCTCTCTCCTGATTGGCAGCGTCATTTTACCCTACACTACGAAGTGGCTAAATGAAAAAACTGCTATTCTTTTTCATCTGGGCTTTAATGAAGAATAAGTAGTTCTGATGCTAGAATATCATTTATCAAATTACGGGTAGAAATACACTTCATTTATTTCGATAATAGTTATCATAGAATAGCATCTATACGGTGCGGTTTTCCAACCATTTTAGGTCGATGAAACCTCAATTAGTAAAGCCAATAAGTGTATCTGGATTAGAATACACTTTCCAAGGCTCATGAACCCACCACGTGGACGTGATTTAGTGGAGAAATCGTTAAAACTTCCGGGTCTGGATACGCGGGCATCGCACCAAGGGAAAATCTACTCTACATGCACACCGGTAGCGCACAAGTTTTTACTCATGCATCCCGTAACATACATATAGGTATATTCACCTAGGACGGTAGATGGTCATCACTCCCTTCAAACGTATTTGCTTCAACTGACTGTCACTCTCATGTTACATGCATATCACTGGTATAAAGGCTTTTACCCCTGCACTTCATGGCATGGACATAAGCGTAAGCCCTCTTTCAAGAGGGTTTGATGGTCAACTACCTCTAATATTTGCTACCATATCCTTTTATTACGTTTTCGACCTCATTGGCATAGACCACTGATCTTATTACATATAAGACAGATATTTTTTCAGCTTACGTTCCTTTTGCATGCATGGGGCGTACCCTTTGGATGTGTCTACATACATGACTTCAAAAACCAAGACCTATGTAATTCATATAGATAAGCATACACATTGGGCAGCCCGTCACACTTTTTAAAGCCTTAAAAAATGAACGCCATGTGTTAATTATTCTCTGTACCCCAAGGGAATATGAAAGTAAATGACACTTTAAAAAATTATTTACAGATCTTTTCATCAATGATTACAATGGAAAACCTTTTAGTCTTTATCATGAGAATTAAAGTAAGTAACTTTGAGAATTGACCAATTAGGATGCACGTTTCAAGGAGAAACCAACTTCAAGTTTATACATGTGCTTAGAAACAGAAATTCCAAGATTTCAACTAAAGGAATCACTTTTCCAACTGACTCTGATTGAGCTTACCAACAAGCATACTTACAAACAGTTTGTTGTTTCTAAACCTTCAGTCATACACATTCTGAATCTTCCATTAAAGTAATATCCAATTATCGTAATCAATAACTTGACCATGACTTCTGACATAATTAAATTTTCAATATCACTTTTGAAAATAATTGACGAAACTTTCGGTATTGTTTTAATCATGCAATGACACGATATGTGGAGAGCCCTTAATAATTATATCGTACTAATTTAGGTCTCTTCATCACTGCGTATCATTGAAAATAATTAGGGCTTGAGACCAAAATATCGAACAAGACACCTTTAGATCCGTTAACTGTAACCTACCAGTTTCAAATCTATCACATTCATATTAATATTTTCTGCTATTGTATTCATTCCTGTATGTGAAGTGACTTTATTGTTACTACCTCTACTATTCTGGAAATCAACTTAACAGTTTGATCTCTCTGTGACAAAATAGGGTATAGTAACTTGAACCGATGTACATAAGTTTCAGGTTCTATATTGTAATTGACTGACTGTGAATTGTAGAAATAGTTCATCATTGAAAAATAAAGATGGTACTTCAGCGATGAAATTTTTCTTTTCGACGATTTCACTAACTTAAGCTGTACAGTCAGTCAGTCAGTAACAACGTAGAACTTCGTACGTACGTACATCAGTTCGAGTTGCCACACCACCTTAGCACAGAGATGCAGTTGTCGATTCAAATCCCGTAGTGGTAGAGGTAGCAAGAGTATAAGCAGTAATCGGGAAAATTAGGGTTTGGAGATGTTATTTAAAGAGTATAATCCAGTGAAACAAATTTGGAAAGAATAAAAAAGGGACATGAAGAATTCAGAAGATTAGAATTTGAGAGAACACAAAGAGTGTATGCACCTGCGCCATTGCAAACGATTTTGAGCCATGTTATTCAGGGTCTCTAACCATCGGTTGCTATCAACTCGTGGTCCCCAACCAGGTAGTCTACACCTACCAACATGACTCAGTCTACTTGTCAGTGACCTCATGGACTTGTGCTGTACAGTCGTATTTATAGTCAATTTTACTGGCTAAAATAATGTTTTGTAGTGAGATAGAAAGGTATTAATTAATTAAAAAAAGCTAGAAGTAGTATGTTATCTAGACGGAAGTTAAGTAACAATCGGCTAGTGAAGAAAAGTGATAAGGTAGACATAATCATCTATTCAATATCTTGTAAGGACAGAATCATTAAAATTTGTAATTATTGCTAATTAATAAAAACGATAGATTATGGAAGATAGAAAGTGAGGTCACAACCATTGAAAAATAAAGGACTGAACATATTGTTTTTGTATACAAAGGTTAGGTTTAAACTGGTACATAGCAATAGCGTCTGTTGTACATAAATTTTCTCATTTGCATTCTCAACTTTTCTGGTTGTATGTATGATTTTTAAAGAGGTTTCTGGTGAAGTAGAGTGACTAGAATTGACTAGATGCTCTAGAACTAAGTTTTCAACTGACTTTCACAATCCTTTAACGAGCCAGTCAGAGTAATGTTTGAAGATGTGTTTCAAAAGAACTCGATTTATGTGGCCAATATAACCAGTTACACATGATTTGGCTCACAGCTATAGTTCATTATTGATAAAAGTATTGTTTATTTTATTTTATTCAAACACAAGGATGCACCAAATAGATATGTGCTACATAAATCATTCGATTTGTGTGAGGGTTGAGGTACTCCCCGAGTGCCCAAACCAAAGCAGGTGGTTTTCTTAAGGGCCACACTCGGAGCCTTCGACCTACAGGTCTGATCCACAACACAGTGGAGCATCGTAAGGAGATGCAATCCCATGGTAGCCGGCGACCAACGATTGGTTCATACGCCATTTGCACCATTGGTTTGAAATCAAAGTTTTTCAACTCCCCTAACTGGGATGTTCCGTGTCTATCAGCCTGGTTAAAGCGCCGGACACTCGATTTTCGTCTTCTCAATTTCGTAAACAATAGTAATGCCACAAGAAGGTAGTGAGTAGGATTTCCCTGGCAGCAGCCTTATATGAATGATCATATGAGAGAGCATTTCGAAAGGGAGAGCGGACTCTCCTCACTCTCGACCGTACCAAGTCATTTGAGAGCATTGTACCTAAAAGAATTCATTTCAAAGAATCTTTTTACAAATAATCCAATTGACATTGAATATCTCTTTCTTTCTTTTTTTCTTATTTAATTAATTAACATTCCTAATTAAGAATTATATAATCTTCATCTATTCTCTTTCTTATTTCAATCAACAATTAAAGGCTGCTCTTTATGGATTATCACAAATGATACCGGATCGTTCAATTGTCACTGAATTAGCTCATTGCTATTTAAATGCATATTATGATACACCAAATAATGTATCATAATAATAATAATAATACAGGAAAGACATTTTCTAGTGTTTATCTTATAAGATCTAATAATACACTATTATGTATACACTTTTTTCTTCAATTCTATACATCTGATATTCATTGAGTATTATTCATACATAGTATTAACTCTATTCTGAAGAAGATGAAGAAGAAGAAAAAGACGAAACACAAAGAATCTAGACGTTTATACTATTGAAAATAGTTTTCTTTTTATTTATAGAAGCTTTAACTGGACAATTTTTAATTGTCTTTTATTCTATGTGTATTTGACTTTCTCAATTGCTTCACTAATTCTTTGTTTATTTACTTACTTTTATTTTTTTTTATTTTGCCTATATAATGGAGTTATTTGAGATTTAAGTGTATTTGATTGGGGCTTTTGTATGGAGGTTAATAGAATAGTATAACACATAAATAAAATTCTTGAATGTGAATATTTTCAATTATTGATATCAGTATAGGAGTTGTGGAGATTATTAAGTTTTTGTTTCGGATCATGAACCGATTGGTGTTAGACTACCATTGGAAACCTGGAAGCATTGTAAGGCCGTTTCGTCCTATTGCGGAACTCCTCAGCAGTGCGTGTCTACGATCCCGCTCGCTGGATTCGAGCCCAGGGCTCTCAGTCACGCGCGCGAACTCTTAACCTACTGGATCACTGAGCCGACCGGCATCCGATGGTGATAGTGTCTAACATCAACCAATCCATGAATTTGCACGACTATCTTCCATTGTACTGAGGTAGATACCTGTCTCTACTCGACATGGGCGAGCGGGTCCTGGATTCGAACCTCGCGATGCGGGATCGTGGATGCGCACTGCTGAGGAGTCCCACAATAGGATGAAACGGCCTTACAGTGCTTTCAGGTTTCCAATAGTGGTCTAACATCAATTGGTTCATGATCTCAATCAAAAATTATTGATTTGTTTTGTGCTGATTATTCAAATGAGTATCAATGTTTGTTTGTTTGTTTATGTATCGATGTGTGTGTGTAAATATGTTTATGAATTTAGATTGATTTACCAAATAAGTAGATCATAATAATATCTGTAGATATTAGCCCTATTTTATTGATCTTTGAAGATAGCCTACATTACGGACTAACTTTAGCAAGATAATCAGCAAAAAAACAAAGAACACTAGATGATTATTATTTCGTCATGATATGCGACTTCTTAATAATGACAACTTCTAAAAAGATCGAATCTATCATCTTCACACATATAAATCGGTTTACATTTACAAATCCAGGCACTATAATATCATGTTAAGCCTCCATGATATATATTGACGTCAATGAAACAGTTTAACATTCAGTATATTAAATTGGATGTTATCTAATAACGCAAATGTGACTTCAATAGTTCAAACCTAAAACTTTACTTAAAACAATTAATCCCTTTGATAAATTTCGATGTAATAAGAAGAAGATGAAGATTATCAGTACTATGTGATGACATATATTAGCGTAATACATTTCGAACAATCTGATCACACATCACATACTTGTTAAGAACATATAAGGTATATTAAAGTTTATTGAAACCTTAACCATTCAAATATTCAAACCCTTTTTTGTGTATTCAAAAACAGTTTGTTCTCACCTTAAATCTACCCTGGTAATATTATCTTATTATTCGTAAAGTGATTAGGTGTCAAATTGTGTTCACATTATTATTATTTTTTTGATTGAGATCATGAAGCGATCGATGATGTTAGACTACTATTGAAAACCTGGCAGCACTGGGCGGCCGTTTCGTCCTATCGCGGTACTCCTCAGCAGTGCGCATTCATGATCCCGCTAGCGGGATTCGAACCCAGGTCCATCAGTCTCGCGCGTGAACGCTCAACCTACTGGATCACTGAGCCGGTCGGCATCGAGTGGTGTTAATGTCTAACCTCAACCAATCCATGAAGTTGTGCCACCATCTTCCATTGTACTGAGGTAGACACCTGTTTCCACCCTAAACGGATTAGCTCCGCCAGCGGGATCGTGGATGCGCACTGCTGAGGAGTTCCGCGATGAGATTGTTAAGTTTTTGATTGAGATCATGAACCGATTGATGTTAGACCACCATTGAAAACCTGGAAGTACTGGACGGCCGTTTCGTCCTATTGCGGGACTCTTCAACAGTGCGCATCCACGACCTCGCCCCCTGCAAGATTTGAACCCAGGACCTACTGGTTTCGTGCGCAAGCACCTAACCACTAGACCACTGAGCCGGCATCCAACAATGTTAATGTCTAACCTCAACCAATCCACGAAATCAACAGTTGTATACTATTAATAAATCTGTAACATCTTTTGTAATGTTTATCCAAGATAATATTCTTTGTATTGACTCAATGTAAACTACTTCTTTAGAGTAAATAAATAACCAAATCAAAAATTTATCCAAGTTTAAATAGTACATAAGAATAATGCAAGAATATTATGTGCGATTAATCAAAAAAACAAGTCTCAACAAGTCAATATCATGTTATTTCGGTCAAGGTGATTTATAATCGACATATATGTAAATTTGTGTGTGTGTGCGTGTGCAAGGTCAGGGATGAAAAAATGTGACCTTCATGGTGAGAAAGGATAGAGTTTAATTTGTATGTACGATAATAGTGTGAAATGTGAATAGTATCAGACATGGTATCTTGGATAGATATTTTAAGTCGGATGTGTAGTGAGATCATCTTTTCTATTGAGATCATGTTATGGAATACTTCAGCTACTCTCCTATTTTTGTAGTTGGAAAAACGTTTGTGTATTATTTTGGTGTTTTTGAAATTGATTTGGTGGTTGTTGAGAACGGTGTAAACTGCTATCCTTGACGAGGGGTAACAGACGTAAGCAAGTCAGTATTGTGTTATTTTATTTGAACACATAGATATTGGTACAAGGAGGCATCAAATACATATGCGCCACATAAGTCTCATTTGATTTGTGCGAGGGCTGTGATACTGCCCGGGTGCCCAAACCGAAGCAAGCAGTTTACTTAGGGGGCCACACCCGGAGCCTTCGACCTGAAGTTCTGATCCATATGGCAGGGGAGCATCGTAAGGAGATGTAGTCCCATGGAAGCCGATGACCAACGATTGGTTCATACGCCATTTGTTCCTTCAGGATACTGGAGCCCATGTGTACCATTAGTTTGGAATCAAGATTTTACAACTCCCCTATGTGCACTCCCCATATCCACCAGCCTGGTTAAAACGCCGGACACTCGATTTTCGTCCTCTCAATTTCGTAAAGAATAGTAATGCCACGAGAAGGTAGTGAGTAGGACTTCCCTGGCAGAGGCTATATACACGTGGCCATGTGAGAGTATTTGTAGAGGGAGAGCGGACTCTCCTCGCTCTCGGTCGTACCAGGGCATTTAGGGGACCTTCAAGTGGTCCGAAGTCTGCGACCCAATGTGTAAAAGTTTAGTCGTTTGATCACTGATCCACTTCTACGGTTCAATTCACACTTTTGTCAATAATCTAAAAAATTTTGGTTTGAACTAGTCTTGTGACTAAGATCTGTTTTCTGTTCAGTTATGTCAGTTTTATTCTGTGTCAAAATTACTTTTACACTCTGAATAAAAACTTTTTTCCAGTCTCAGTTAAGACCCATTTTTCGGGGAAGTTTGCTGACTTGATCGGATCATGAATATTACTTGCATTATTTTAGACTATCAATCAGTGATTTTTAAACAACAGTGAAGTAACGAGGTTTGGTTGGTGTTTTAGAAATCTAGTGCACTGAGTGTAGCAAGAAATTCTGTTATTTCCTTTAATCTGGTTTCAATGTCGAAAATACCCTGAAAAGTCTGAAACTAGCCAATTCTAACTCATTTAACCCCACTACGAAATTCTATGATCGAGTTTTTATATAATCCG
Source organism: Schistosoma guineensis (assembly GCA_944470375.2). Classification (NCBI taxonomy): domain Eukaryota; kingdom Metazoa; phylum Platyhelminthes; class Trematoda; order Strigeidida; family Schistosomatidae; genus Schistosoma; species Schistosoma guineensis. The sequence continues at coordinate 3,800,459 of OX103890.1, read as the reverse complement.
TTCATAATTTCTGTGCACTAGGATGACTACTCAATGCGCTATTGGGATTGCTGTAAGGGTTTTCTCGATCCATGAACTTATTAACTTTTGAACTGATAGTTCCAAACTATCTGGTTGGGTTCCGCGTTAGAAGTTGATGAGCGAAATGGTTTAGAATCACTTGCAGTGATGTATGTGCCTTTTTTTTCTTTCTCGAAATCTTGATTTTCAATATTCTTTCATACATTCTTTACTCACTCTCTTTGTTGTTCATCGTGTTGATTTCATCTCTCTCTGTACTAGTATATTATGCCTAATTGTGGTAATGCATACTTTTTCCTGGATTGTATGCTGTCTATAGCTCCTTAAACAGGTTAACAACAACAGAAAAAAAGAAAATGGTTAATCGATTGATTTCACACACCTCCAATAAAATAATTTGTGTAACGAAAATCTCTGTAAATGTAGAAGACGATGGATAATGTAAGTTTCAGTTTCGAAGTAAAAGTTCAGTGATCAATCAAATGTCAACCTCATTTTACAACAATTATTGGACATTGAAAAGTTTCCTTTTTCTTTGAATTCGTGTTGAAATATATATATATCAATGGTCATTCAATGATACTTACAAATTTCGGTTCTATTTTACTGTTTAAAGGTTAACTGTAAATATGAACCAAAAATTGTTCATTTTATTTCAATGTATCAATCAATATTGAATAGAGTTTAAACCTAATAGAAAGTGGAATTAGATTAAAATTATGTTGAATTTCATCAGCCTTGGTAGATTAGTAATGGCTGATGAATTCTCAGCACAGATATTGAAAATCCATTCTCTTGTTCAATTGTACTATTAGTAATAAAAATACAAAATTCACTTGGTATTGTTTACTTGAATCTTTCCATTAATGTTTAGAACTGCGATTGATTAGTCTCTTATTGGTATATGTGCATCCTGTATGTATTACCTTAATTCAAAAGCATTATAATCAAAGATGAATGGTGGCTAGTAGTGGAATCCAGGACGCGCGTTTCGTCCTAATTGAGACTCGTCAGCTGAATATACCTGCATCCCAAAGTTGATGTTCACTCTGTATGACTGCAAAATATAATCTTCAAAAGTTGAGGACATATGTACGTTGATAATATTTTGATCATAGATGGTTTCAGAACACGTATTGAGTATGATGAAATCGTCACGCAAGTAATACTGAAGTTAAACAACGAGCTCTAGCTAAATATTTTAGATCAGTAAATGAGGTTGTAAACTTTCATTAACAGAAGTGCCTTATGTATGTGCTATACATCACCGCTCTAATATACCACGCTGGTTGGTATCGGAGGAAGATTTAGAGACCCTCAGATAAATTCGGATTCATGGGTTATTGTAGATACTCTTCAATAACGTGGGATATACAGAATAATCATATATAACTGTACCAAGTATATGTCGTTATAGATTACCCGAATTACAAATAGTCAATATAAGACTTAATTATCCAATGTCGTTGACGTTATGAACACACTGTAAGCTTAACTAATAGATTTTTGGAAGAAAATTATTCGAAAATAACTTTTTCATTTTAGAATAAGTAAACTCGGTTAACGGCGACATCTGGAACTTGAGCAGTGCTTAGAGTATGTTTGAATTTCTCAAGTCCATACCAATACTTATATAATTGTAAATACAGTTTTCTGAGAAATCCAAACTCTTATAAAACACCTCTGTTAATCGTTGAATTATTAAGTGTACTGAGTTGCACTGTTGATTCCTTTTCCTGGATAATAACACAAACAAATTTGACAATACAGTTCAATAGACAATTAGATCAATACAGCTCCTGCCTGTTGACCTTATGAAAATCATCAAAGCGACAAAGTTTAGATGACTGTAGTGCATCTAGTTCTTAAGTAAAATAATTTTCGAACCCAGGACCTATCAGTCTAGTGCGCCCGCACTTAACCATTAGACCATTGAGCCGGCATTCAACGGTGTTAATGTCTAACTTCAACCAATCCACGAAATTGTGCCACTGTACACCATTGTCTTCAGTGAGTTGATATCTCACAACACACCTGGTTGGACTCCACTGGTCACGGCTTCTCACTGGAACTCCAGGAAATGCCTCTTGAAGTCAGTCACTAGTGAGCAGATGATCACTATTAGAAGGGGTTTTGTGGATATTTTAGAAATTTCAATAGTTGAAATCATGAGTCAATTGAAGATAGACCACCATGGAAAACCTAGAAGCAATGGACGGCCGTTTTATCCTAGTATAGGACACCTCAGCAGTGCACATCTACGATCCCACCTCGCGACGTTATTACCGTTGGATGCCGGCTCAGTTGTCTGGAGGTTAAGCACTGGCGCGCAAGACTGGTAGGTCCTGGGTTCGAAAATCATTTTACTTAAGAAATAGATGCACTACAGCCATCTAAACTTTGTCGCTTTGATGATTTTCATAAGGTCAACAGGCAGGAGCTATATTGATCAAATTGTCGATTGAACTGTATCGCTGAATTTGTTTTTGTTATTGTCCAGGAAAAGGAATCAACAGTGCAACTTAGTACACTTAATAATTCAACGATTAACAGAAGTGGATGCGCACTACTGAGGAGTCCCATACTAGGATGAAAAAGCCATCCAGTGCTTCTAAGTTTACCATGGTGATCTAGCTTCAATTGACTTATGATTTGAACTATTAAATTACCAAAATATGCACAAAACACTGACCGAATTGTTCACTAAGAACATGCGTTTTCAAGAAGCCCATAATAATAAGGTTGATTCAACTAAGTATATTTGCTATCCTGATGGCTGAAAATTCTAAAGATTTTCATAAAATATTGAACGCTTGTAGGGAACTTCCACAGGTGAGGTCGGTAAATTTTATTTTACACACACAGATAATTTACCGAAAGAAAAGTACTTAATAGTCAAATGAAATGCAAACTAGTAAAAATCATAAATTCGTGTAATGAGCAAGTAGATCAGTTGGTTAAAATAGCCGTTAATGTCAATCCCGTAACTAGATGAGTATACGTTCGAGGCCCAGTTAACTTTCAGCTGACCAATTAAAATATAAATCCAATCCAAAAAACGATAATTTAAAATCAAATGCTTCTTCTGCCTAAATGTGTAACTAATGATCAGTTTGATATATTCAAACTACGTTGCAAAACCTATTAGTGTTAGGTATGCAATTTCGCGGGGGGAGGATAGATGCGAAAAAAAATTCTTAAATCCGGATATCAACTCCGGAATTTCAAAAAAGGGGGGGAGGTGTTATGGATCCAGAAATATCCAATTTAGAACCATGCCCTGTCGTGGGTTCAAATCCCACTGTGCCAGAAACATGTACAGACAGTGAGACATCCAGCTCACAAGAAGAACGTCTCGTACCAGAAAATGTGTCCCATGCATCAAATAATGGTTAGAAGTCTAATACAAATTTCAAAGATGCTGTTTATTTTAGTGATCTATTATCCACTGATGGAATTTTAAAGAGGTCTGATGAATATGTTTCACAAGAATCAAACCTTAATGACCTCATATCTAGTGTCACTGATCCTCATCATCTAGTCAGTTCTAGTGGACCCTCTACCCAATGCGGGAAATATGCTTTAAATAGAATCAGACTAATTGTTACTTGGGTATATGAGGACCCAACATTATTTCGCGGGGGAGGACGGACGCAGAAAATTTTAGAATCCGGATATCAACTCCGGATCTTCAAAAAAAGGGAGGTGTTAAGTATGCAGAGTAATGTACCAATCATTATCATGTTAAGTCTAATGATGTCCTTGGACTCTAAATGAGCATTCCCTATTGGCCATTATTTATTTCACTCGTTAAATATTGTGTAAATGTTGTTTTCTATTTTATGGTACGATGTGGTTTGTTTGGTTAGTATATAAATAGAGGATGTCTGAAATACAATGATTCATAACTCAGAGGCTGTGACTTGCGTTCTAGACTCAACTGGCTGGGCTAGACAGGGAAGCGGGACCAATCACAACCCTAGGCCGTTCTTACGTGTCACTGTAGTCGATCGATAAAACGCTGCGCATCTAACCTGCAGTCCACACGTTACAACAATTAGTTATAATAAATTATGTCGAGATGTTTAAACAAAAGTCACCTCGTGACTACTATAATAGCTACAAAACCCCTCTCTGATTAAAACCTTTAGGTATTTACGTTTTTTTCCAATGATTATTAGTTTCATATCATTGACGGCTTGTTTGAAAATATCTGGGCCACTTATTCTTGCCATCTAAATATTTCAACAAGTTACTTATGTTTTATATGAATATTCGTCAAGATTAGAACGAATAGTTTGACAGTAATTGAGCGTCGAGTATAGAGAAGTCATTATATGTGAAAATGATATTTGAAATATTCTCAGCGGTTGAAATTTAACTAATTCCAAACGTTTCGTCCAGCTAACTTGTCTGGACTTCTTCAAGGTAATCATCAAAGAAATATATAACTTTTTAACAATCAGAATTATACTGTGTTAAATCAATCATATTTGGATGTTGATTTTTTTTTGTGTAAAATAGGATAGAATGAGTTAGTTAACTACAAATCATGTGAAGAAATCAACTACATGGAAACACTTAACTGAGTAACAAATCGTATGTGTGTGAGTGTGAGTGTGTAGTTATGTATGTTTGTATGTAGATCTTAATGTGTTATTCGCTCTAAATTGTTTGTTTAGAATCCGTTTGATTTCTTCTGATGTTTCACTACGGTAAGGTATGACTACAGTGTACTCCCATTCTTTTCGTATACTTTCTAGTTTAGTTTTTCTATCATTTTTATTAATCTTCTTTAAAACAGATTCTAAACAAACATGATATAAGAGTGTATTTTAGAGCGAATAACACATTAAGATCGACATTAGTGAAAGTTAAGGACAAATTAGCAAAGGAACAACAGCAGAACATTGTGTATGAGATTCACTGTTATGACTGTAATGCTACCTATGTTGGAGAAACATGCTTGAAAAATGTTCCAAAATCCTCGGTCGATTTAAAGAAACTTGAAAATAGGTCAGCGATAGCGTTACATGCGTTAGAAACAGGACACAAGATTAGTTATGAAGGGACCAAAATACTTCAGAAATGTTTTAACACCCATAAAGAAAGATTGACAGCAGAAGCGCTGTATATATGGGCGAACAAGAACAGTCTGAACCAAAAAGATGGTATTCAACTGGCAACAACTACCTGGCGAATTTCATTTGACAAGTAAAATTTGGAACCTATCTCTTGTTTAAACCTGTTTTTTTTTATATCACATCCATCGTTATTATTATTTGAAAGAACTCAATGAGTTTTTTAAACAATACAATTTATGAAAATTTTGTTTTTGTAAAAGTATTAATTCCGTGAGGAAATGTGAACACAGTTAAAAATAGCCGAAGCTCTTACGATCCAGGAGCTTAAACCAGAACTATGTGTACAAAAGAAGTACGTCTTATCGTTATCGTTACCTTGGCCTTAAGCATTTTGATTATCCAATTATTATTATTATTATTATTACTGCATTCCCCCCATTACCTATGTCTTATATTCTCATTGTTTTATTCATGAATACTCGTCATATCAGCAAATTTATTTTTACACCTCTATGACTTTTAATTACTATAACAACAAATCTTTTAATCATCTTATTATATTCATCAAATCTATTGTTTAAAAATCCCCATAGAGAATACATTCAAAAATGAAGAATATTTGAGCAAATAAATGTTTCTGCAATAACTTCATCATCAGGCTCTATAGTTATAAGTCCATAATGATTGTGATATTTTTACAAAGGCGAAAATTAAGGCATGTATTAATGAATTTGACAATGTTACGTGTTAAAATAAATGGTGCACGTTTGCATCTTTTACAATAAATATACTTCAAAAAATTGTATTATTTGCAAATTAGATAGGCCATTCAATAAAGGTCAGAATGATTTGGAGTAAAGTGTACAGTCACCATAAGTATAATAGTATTATAGCAAAAATGAAAATTGTGTGAATAAAATACATGGTAGGAGAATTTCATCTTGTCAATTGAGATAATAATAATATTGTTGTGTGAATGTACTATGTAATAAGAGGGATGTTACCAAGGTAATTACGATAAACGAATCGGGAATGATGGATGTGAAGATAGTGACAAATAATGATAATAAGGAAAATAAATAAAAATAAAGGAAGGGGATAAGAGGTTTATAATATTCAGTCTAGGTATTCAATGATCCAGTCGTAGGCCAAGGTAAACAAAGAGGCTGGATATATTCTTTCTGCATGCATAAATTAGGTCTTCTGGAGTTGATCCAGATGGCTTCGGCTGTGTAAAGCAGTCGTAATCTAGCTTCGTGAGATAGATATTTTGGAAATTAATATAAAACAGAGAAAGCTTCCTCTATTTTGATATGATGTTCACTATCTACCCAGTGAGAAAGAATGGTGCTGTTAATGGATTTGGTAACTCCATTTCCCAACCATGCTGGTACATGTTCACGAACATGCAAGGCTAAAGCCCTCTAAGTACGGCCTATGTAATTAGCTCCACAGGAGCTGTTAAATTGATATACACACATGGAGGAGCCCATCTTTGGTAACCTATCCTTGATTAGTTGTGTGAGCACTGGTTTAGTTAAGAAAATTATATGCAGCTTCGGCTATTTTTAACTGTGTTCACATTTCCTCACGGAATTAATACTTTTACAAAAACAAAATTTTCATAAATTGTATTGTTTAAAAAACTCATTGAGTTCTTTCAAATAATAATAACGATGGATGTGATATAAAAAAAAAACAGGTTTAAACAAGAGATAGGTTCCAAATTTTACTTGTCAAATGAAATTCGCCAGGTAGTTGTTGCCAGTTGAATACCATCTTTTTGGTTCAGACTGTTCTTGTTCGCCCATATATACAGCGCTTCTGCTGTCAATCTTTCTTTATGGGTGTTAAAACATTTCTGAAGTATTTTGGTCCCTTCATAATTAATATTGTGTCCTGTTTCTAACGCATGTAACGCTATCGCTGACCTATTTTCAAGTTTTTTTAAATCGACCGAGGATTTTGGAACATTTTTCAAGCATGTTTCTCCAACATAGGTAGCATTACAGTCATAACAGTGAATCTCATACACAATGTTCTGCTGTTGTTCCTTTGCTAATTTGTCCTTAACTTTCACTAATGTCGATCCTAATGTGTTATTCGCTCTAAAATACACTCTTATATCATGTTTGTTTAGAATCTGTTTTAAAGAAGATTAATAAAAATGATAGAAAAACTAAACTAGAAAGTATACGAAAAGAATGGGAGTACACTGTAGTCATACCTTACCGTAGTGAAACATCAGAAGAAATCAAACGGATTCTAAACAAACAATTTAGAGCGAATAACACATTAAGATCTACATACAAACATACATAACTACACACTCACACTCACACACATACGATTTGTTACTCAGTTAAGTGTTTCCATGTAGTTGATTTCTTCACATGATTTGTAGTTAACTAACTCATTCTATCCTATTTTACACAAAAAAAAATCAACATCCAAATATGATTGATTTAACACAGTATAATTCTGATTGTTAAAAAGTTATATATTTCTTTGATGATTACCTTGAAGAAGTCCAGACAAGTTAGCTGGACGAAACGTTTGGAATTAGTTAAATTTCAACCGCTGAGAATATTACAAATATCATTTTCACATATAATAACTTAGTTTTTTTATTGTTTTTTTTCTAACGAATTATTATGTCTACTAATTACATAACCTATTCAGGCGCGTTTATGAAAAGTTTACGACCTTTCATTGTACAACTTACAAACGAGCCTAATCAATGACATCGTAGTTACTGGTGATATGCATCGAAGAAAAAATGTACATTATTCAGATGCTCATTCCTGAACTGCTAATATCTAATCTGTTATTATTATTATTATTATTATTATTATTATTATTATTATTATTATTAATGGTACAATATAGAATTCTCAGCACTAGGTATTTCAACAAGCCTCTTTTACACAAAAAAAATAAATAAATAAAGGTTAAAAGGAATCGGAAAACACTGTACAACTTACCAAATTAGAGACATGTTAAGAATGAAGGTTATTGATTAGGTTAACTCGAATAACCTGTTCGTCACAGAGTGTATTTGCTAGGTTAAGATATTATATAGAACTTTTATACCTTTGTATGTATGGATGGATTTTAATGTAATTACGTCTCGTTATACCAGAAGATATACAAGGACAAAGATATGAATGATGGAGATGGTTAGTACCTGATATGATAACATCTGTCAGGAGTTTGCATGACTTTAGATGTCTTTCCACAACCATATTCATTATGACCTCAAAAGATTCACCATACACCTTGCTAAATGCCTTCAGCATTCTCAAAAGCCCGGGAAAAAATAATGAAGAACAGTAAAGTATAATAGATAATATGCAAGAATCGACAAATTGAAAGAGTAAATGACGAATAATCCCAAAAGCAGGCAGTCTCTTTATGTGGTAAGTCAGACGGAAAACTTTCTTCGATAACAGTAAAACATGAGAAGACCAAGAAAGATCAAAGGAAAAGGTAACACCAAGATAATTGACCTTCGAAACCGTATTTATCAAAGAGCCTCCAATGGCACAAGCTTTATAGAATCCCAAAGTGGTATTTAGATGCCGTTTATGTCTCATGCTACAGTTAACAGCTTGACATTTAGACGGATTAAGTATGAGACCGTTAACAACAGACCAACAATCAGTACGAGATAAAAACTCATTTATTCTCTATGGGATGTAAAGAGGTAGAGATTACAAACGTAGCTACATCACCGTCACACCTCTTTTTATTGTTTGGTCAATCCTGACGATAAATATTCAAATCACGTAGTGATACTAAGCAAACGTCTTGTAAATCATTTAACCAATATTCTTGAATTGTGATGATACCACAATTACGATTTGACTTAGTAAAAAATTAAGGATAATTCACCTTGTTAATTAGTGATCGACAGTTAGAATTTGGTAGCTCAGGAATCGACATACAATTAATGTTCATTCTTTTCAACGCGTATTGCCAACCACCGCGACATCTTTTATTATAATCTAACTTCTTTATTTTAACACATAGATATTGGTACAAGAAGGCACCAAATACATATGCGCCACACAAATCTCATTCGATATGTATGAGGGCTGTGATATTGCCCGGGTGCCCAAACCAAACCAGGTGTTTTTTTTAGCGACCACACCCGAAGCCATCGACCTACAGGCCTGATCCACAAGACAGTGGAGCATCGTGAGTAGATACAGTCTCATGGTAGCAGGTGACCAACGATTGGTTCATACGCCACGAGAAGTCAGTGAGTAGGACTTCCCTGTCAGAGGCTATATACGCGTGGCCATGTGAGAGCATTTGGAGAGGGAGAGCGGACTCTCCTCACTCTCAGCCGTACCAGGGCATGTCTTTTATCATAATCTTACTACCGATCACTTAATATGTTATCGTCAACTATCGATCATAAAATAACAAATAGACAATTTGTTGAAATACTATTGTTATGTCCCGATAAGCATAATGAATGGTAACTGTTGGGATCCATTTATGGATCAATACTATACGTACATTTTTATCGTATAATTGTTAAATGACTAAACTAATCATATTCGTGTTCCTCTGGTCATAAGCTTTATTTTGACCTATGAACTATTACTATACGATTTATCATTCTTGAATTATACCCTGTCTATCAATTACTACCTTCCTCATTCAAAGCCACATTTGGCTAAATCTTGGACAAATGGTATTTTCCATTTAATGATATGATGTAGCCTGATTAGTTTGTGTATAAACCCAGTATGTTTGAAATAAATGATTCATATCACAGAAGCTGAGATTGGTGTTCTGAACTTAACTGGTTGGGCTAGGTAGGAAGCAGGATCAATAAGTACCTTAGACTGCTCGCAGAGGTTTTATGCGTCATTGGTCCGATCGATAATGCACTGTTCTCTAATTGGCAGTATCATCACATTATACATTAACAGGGTATACAGCCCACAAGATATAACAACCACGTACTGAGAATTCTATCTTATACCAACAAAAATATTAAAAAACGATCACATTAAATCAACCCATTAATAAATCAATAAAAGTACTACTTTTTTTCTTTTAAATGTGTATTTCTTTATATCTTTTCTTTTCTTTATTGTTGTCGTTGTTGCATTGGTTGTTGCTGTGGTGGTGGTTGTTGTTGCTGTGGTGGTTGTTGTTGTTGTTTTAATTCATCAATAATATTCATCATTAATTTAAAATCATCTTTATGATAATCTAATATTGATTTTATATTATTTTTTAAATTTATTATTTCATTATAATATTGTATTAATATAGTTTGATATTGTTTTATACATTTAATAATAATTTTCATTGAATATGATGATAATGAACATTTTTGAATTAAATTCTTAATATAATTATCATTGATAAGATAATGAAATAATCGTTCATTATTATCACTATCATTATCATTATTATTACTGTTATTATTATTATTATTATTATTATTATTATTATTATTATTATGGGAATCATCGGATTTTATTGATTTTTCATTGATTAAAAAATATTGATTTTTTACATTTGATTTTACAAAAGTTTTTCTTGTTAATTCAGCATTTTTCTTTAAAAACAAAAACAAAAAAGAAAAAAACAATAGAGGAATATATTTTATGATCATCGATTTTTAATAGTATTGTGTGTGCTACTTATATTGATATAAGTAGTAATATGACGCGAGTCAGAAATGTAATGTCTGGCAGCAGTAGAAGATGGGGGAAGATCAAGAAAGAAAAAAACGGGAATAGAAAGTAATTAGTATAGAAATGTAAGAACAATGAAGTTGGAGACAATTATTGAACATTTTGCAAATTAGGTATTATATTATAGTATGGGTTTTTTTTATTTTACCAAGTAACTCTGTAATGTTGTTCTAAATATAATTCGGTTGTCCTCACCTGTGTTCTTCTTCACTATAATACTATTATAATTATAAAGCACGTTGTGTAGTTTTCAATGAATAGTGTATGTTTTCATTATAAGCGATTGTAGAGATTATTCATTTTCAATTTTTGGATTGTAATACGAATTGGTTTTAGTCAGATAATTGTTGAAAATTATAAAGCATTGGATAATTGTTTTATTTAAGTAAAAGATTCCTCAACAGTTCACATTTATGACCCCATCTAGGATAGATTTCAGGCCTTGTGGCAAGTATTTAACCTTCATACCACTAAGTTGCTCCCCGCCAAAAAATGCCTTAGTACGGCCGAGAGTGGGGAGAGTTAGCTCTCCTCGAAATGCTCTCACATAGCCATGTGTAGACAGCTATACTACCAGGGAAGTCCTACTCACTGCCCTCTCGCAATGGGGATGTTGTTTACGAAATTGAGAGAACGAAAAGCGAATGTTCGGAGCTTTAACCGGGTTAGTGGATATGGAGAGTTTACCTAGGGGAGTTGGAAAACAATGATTCCAAACCAATGGTGTACATGGGCTCCAGTATCCTGAAGGAACAAATAGCGTATGAACCAATCGTTGGTCACCGGCTACCATGGGATTGCATCTCCTGACGTTGAGCCACTGCCTTGTGGATTAGACATTTAGGTCAAAGGCGACGAGTGTGGCTCCCTAAGGAAACTACCTAATTCGGTCTAGGCACCCGGGCAGTATCACAGCCGTCACACAAATCAAGTGAATTGTGTGGTGCATATGTACTCGGTGTCCCTTTGTACCATTATTTATGTGTTTGAATAAATAAATACCATTGATTTGACGTACAGTGGTTTGTAATCGCAACTTTAATTATTTCGCGATATCGAGTGTTCTTTATCCATTAACTCTCGTGATATTTGTCTGATCCCTAGCATTTTCGATCTCAAAGGATCAAATTTTCTCGCTAGAGCTCTAAGAGCTACCTCTTAAAGTTACTCACTAGCGAATACACAATGATTTTTATATTAATAAGTGATTTTGTAGTAGCATATCAGTTATATTATGGTTTGCACCATGAACTTACTTCAGTTCCACCTCAGTATTGTACTCTTATAGAGTCTTGTATAGAATTGCTTCAATCCCTAACAAATTTGTGGATTTTGTTGCCTATATAGTTCCAGAATTAGAGAAACGGGTTGGCCAGCATTTACTGGTCCAATATCTGATTTTTCATTTTAAAAAAATCATTTTCAGCTATATATAAATGATAAACCCGATAGTCGGCTTTACGTAAAGTTAGTGCTTACGAAGAAGAGATAATATTCAAACCATTACTGGAAATGGTGTAGCGACAAATAGATTTTACAATGTAGTTCAGGAGCCTTCTCGAAATATCCATCAATAATAGTACATGCGATTGAAACTAGCCTCAGGACTCCATAGCGAACACGATACTACTAAAGTAAAACGTAATAGCTTCAATCAATCCGTAATGATTTTATCATAAAAACCGGTTGAATTGAATTAAGTTTCTATAAACGTCCCTAATATAACCTATACTCCTACTCAAGTTAACTGGATTTCTATACGTATCCAGTTAGCCTTCCATTGACCTGCCGGTCCCAGTAGTTTAATATTCCAAAACGCCTTTTAGATGTCCATCTCCTAATGTAATCAAACTAATTTTCAGTTATAAAGCAACGCTGTAGGGTTTGATACATTAGACGTCTAGACTATGTACTTCGCACGAAGTAGAACAGCTACCTTGTATCTAAGTTAATGAAAAACTAAATGTATACATATGTTAACTATACTTAGCTACTATCGTATGACCCGATGCATAATATATGTTTATATGGGATTCAATTGGCAAAAAGTTAATTATTCTCTAAATACAGATGTAGTATCAATTCATGAATTGGTTGACTTTCAGACCAATGCATTTCATATCTTTCATTCGGACATGATTTTTTATGTTTAACTTTCCATTACAGATGATAATATATCATCTGTTTCCCACTTTAAATTGTAATGCTGTTAAACAAATTCATTTTACAAAATTACAAGTACAATACTCATCTTTTTAATTATTATCTATGTATTAAAGAGGAAGAAGGTTGTATTTGTGAAAATCACAACCAATGAATTTGAAGTTAAACCAAAGTTTCCTTCAAGAAAAAGCTTGAACCAAATTACTAGGCGAAACATCTCACATCAACTTGACGCCCAAATACTATGAAACTATTCAATTACATTTAGATGAAAGTCAGTCAGTCAGCTATAACACAGGTTCAGGTATATATATGCATCGGTCCAAGTTGCCATTAGCACAACAAGATGAACACTGGATTCATAGACGTAGTTACTTCAATAGGGGTAATATACAGAAGAAAGATTGCATATAAAAGTATACACAGGGAGAAAGACTTAGCTCGTTGGAAGAAATTTATGAAGTAATTTTAATTTTTTAGTTGAAGGGAAGACAGAGAGTGTAAACACCTATGCCATGTCACCAAGAGTCTCCAACCATTGGTTACGATAGTCACGCGGACCCCAACCAAGTAGTCTGCATCTACCAATATGGCTCAGACTAGAAGTTAGTGACTTCAAGCATTGATGCCACGTTTTGGTTTGTCCGCCCCTAACTTTCTTCCAACCTTCGCCAACACCGGTTAGCATCGTGCGCTGTGGTAATCGATGTTCATGCACGCGCAACACCCGGCTCAACCATCTCAGTCGATAAACATTCACAACCTCATCAACTGATTTACCATCATCCTCTAATACTTTACGTCTAACCTAACTATTACTTACCCAATGATCTAAGCAATAGATGAAAATTCTTATTTATTAAACTTACCATTTCAAGTTTCATTTTTTCATTGATAAGTTCTTCAATTCGACATTCCATCGTTTCTATCAATTTTATTAATCCATCACGTTCAATTTTATAATTTTTGATATAATCCAAATCATAATGTGATGAATTCATTACATTAGATGGTATTTCATTACTTGTTTCATGTTCTGATGTATTCAAATGTATTTGATGATTTGTAGAAAGACGTTCATTCATATTGTCAATTAATTGGTTTTTCTCCATAATAATTTCCTATATTTTAAATCCAAATATTAGTGATTAATCATATTGTATTCTTAATAAATAAGTATAGATATAGAAGGTTAATTGACATTTGAATGACTTAACTCATGAATAAAAACCAATTATGTAAGGTGAAGAGAATAGTGAACTCGGATTTTCTTCCACTGAACTAAAAAAAAACATTAATCGTTAAGATCATGAGTCAATTGAAGTTAGACTACTATGACAAACTTGGAAGCATTGGACGGCCGTTTCACTCTAGTATGGGACTCGTCAGTAGTGCGTATCCACGATCACGCCTCGCGAGATTCCAACCCAGGACCTATCAGTCTCGCGCGCGAGCACTTGACTTCTACACCACTGAGCCGGCATTCAACGGTGTTAATACCTAACTTCAACCAATCCACGAAATTGCACCACCGTACATCATTGTCTCCAGTGAGCTGATATCTCACAACACACCTGGTTGAACTCCACTGGTCACGGCTTCCCACTAGAACTCCAGGAAATGCCTAATGAAGTCAGTCACTAGTGATCTGATGACTATTATAAGAAGGGATTTTGTGGATATTTTAGAAATTTCAATAGTTGAAACCATGAGTCAATTGAAGCTAGACCACCATGGAAAACCTGGAAGCAGTGGACGGCCGTTTCATTCTAGTATAGGACTCCTCATTAGTGCGCATCCACGATCCCGCCTCGCGAGATTTCAGCCCAGGACCTATCAGTCTCGTGCGCAAATGCCTAATCTTCAGACAATTGAACCGACATCCAATGGTGTTGACTCATGATCTCAACTATTAAAATTACTATAATATTCACAAAGCCCATTCTTATATTTAAAATAAAAACATTAGTTCAAAATAAACTGTCAGTTTCTCAAGAAATAATATAGATTTATCTCTAAACATTATACAGATATGTGATTTATTCCTAGAATATTCCATAGTAAATTTCTATTAAACAAATAACTACCAAAATTTACTAGACTAAAGTATTCTAGAACTACTCATTATTATTCATACCAGTTTAAAAGTATTAATCCGCTTAAAAACTTTATTATTTTCAGGAATTTCTATGAAAATGATTTTCTTTTCGTAAGTTAATCACATTTTCTTCTCTGGATAATCATCCTTTATTATTTATTTTATTTATTTATTTGGAACACATAAATATTGGTACAAGAAGGCACCAAATATATATGCACCACATCATATCTATGTGTGGGCTGTGATACTGCCTGGGTGCCCAGACCGAAGCAGGAATTGGTCACCACCCACCCAGTGATTAATCAATTGCGATTACATCTCAGTCCTACAGGAGGTTAGTCACGTCCCGGATAGCTCAGTGGTAACGTCTCTAACTGTGAAGCTGGGTGGCACAGGATCGAATCTGTCAGGGAGCACCAGTTCCATCAAAGATTACAGGTATACCTTACTGACGAGTGCCAAGTAGCACGAAATTCGGGTCCAGGGTTTCCTGTCGACTATCTTCAACCACCATCTAATCTCAATATATAGTGCCCGCCGTGTCGAGTCACCTAGACTAGTGGCCACATTGCAACATGGTCAATAGCATTCGATCTGCACTAATAAGGACTAGACACGCATGACATTGGTCATCACCCAGTGATCAATCAATTGTGATTACATCTCAGTCCTACAGGAGGTTAGTCACGTCCCGGATAGCTCAGTGGTAACGTCTCTAACTGTGAAGCTGGGTGGCACAGGATCGAATCTGTCAAGGAGCACCAGTTCCCTCAAAGATTACAGGTACACCTTACTGACGAGTGCCAAGTAGCACGAAACCCAGGTACAGGGTTTCCTGTCGACTACTTCCAACCACCATCTAATCATACTTTACAACATTTCAGAAAGTAAATACTTTATTAACTCGTTTCTCATGTTTAATAATATTGTCTTTAATTGTCAATAACCTTTAAAATATCGGTAAAGATTGATTAGTATTGTTAACATTTCTAAGTTTCAAGTTTGTTTTTTTTAATAGGGAATTCTTCAAGTCGATCAACATAATTTCATAGCTTTGATTATCCTAATGGATAATGTTTGGGACGATCTAGAAAACTTCTAGCAAAAGCCACACAAAAAAATGCTCAGAAAACACTAAAAAGCATTTTATCCAATCAGCATTCAGAAGAAATTAAAAAGTCACATGTAGAGTTTCTGATTGGCTGATTACTACTATACTGTTACTATGTTTAGTAGCATTCTAGAATTTTCGGGGAACCCAAGGACATCTAAAATAGTATAAAAAAACTTGTATATCCTATACTAAAACGAACCTTGGGAGTAAAGTGGTTCTTGCATATTTTGCAACTTTTCTCTTGTGTTTAGGTCGCTGTATATGATTCTAGCTTGGAGGTGACGAGAATAGCTTAAGAATCGAATATAGCATTCAATTAGCAAGATTTATCAAATAACATCAACAAGCAGAAATAAATTTATAATATTTATCAGAATGATAATGTTAACTTTTGTATCAACTATTTTCAGATCAGCAAATAAATGAATATTTACCTAACTTATAAATCTATTACATCATTTCGAAATCTTCATTTGACATTATAAAAAAGTAATAATGAAACATTTTTTGATTGAGATCATGAACCGATTGATGATGTTATACCACCATTGAAAAAATGGAAGCACTAAAAAGCTATTTCGTTCTCTTGTGGGACTCCTCAGCAGTGTGCATCCACGATCCGTGTCGGGTAGAAATAAGTGTCTACCTCAGTACAACAGAAGATGGTGGCGCAATTTCGTGGATTGTTTGAAGTTAGACATGAGCACCATTGGATGCCGACCGGCTCAGTGATCCAATAGGTTAAGCGTTCACGCGCGAGACTGATAGGTCCTAGGTCCGAATCCCACGAGCGGGATCGTGGATGAGAACTGCTGAAGAGTCCTAGTCAGTCAGCTGCAACGTAGGACCAGGCACATATATACATCGGTCCAAGTTGCCATACCGCATTAGCAAAGCAAGATGAACACTGGATTCATAGACGTAGTTACTTCAATGGTGGTAATATATAAAAGTCAGTCAGTCAGTCAGCTACAACGTAGGACCAGGCACATATGTGCATCGGTCCAGGTTGCCATACCGCATCAGCACAACAAGATGAACACCGGATTCACAGCAGTGGTTAGGTCAAAGGTGGTAATATATAAGAGAAAGATTGCATATAGAGATATAGTACAAGAAGAAAGAATTGGTTCGTAGAAGGAAAGATATGAAGTGATTTTAATCTCTTAGTTTAAGGGAAGACAGGGACCGTTGTTGCTACCTTGACGTGGTGGTCGGGCTTGCCTATCGTGATGAAGCAACCGAGCTATACTGGCTGGAACAACCGTTCCTCAAGGTCCTACCATGTCAGACAGGTCGGTTGAAGAGCGGTAAGACTAAAAGCAACAAACCCAAGGTCCGAAGGCGAAGTCGTACTGCTGACTGTACAGAGATGTGACAGCAGTAAGGTGTTTCCCTCGGACAACCAACATAACAGCGATGCTGCCTTCCCACAAGGAGGGGTGGGGTTAGAAAAGGTCGACCCTAAAAATGCACACCTCACCTTACCTCACGGATTTCCGTCTCCGGCGGTAAGGCCCTTTGAAGAACGGAGCTAACACGTCAAAAACCTTCCACAAAAAGGTCGTGTGTGACCGGCCTCAAGCAGTTGCCCCTTGGGCACTGCGGTCACGCTCTCAGGTCACTGAGACCGCCTCTAATCCAATTTCCTTTTCAGGTACCTCCAGAAGAACCCTTCCACGGTGTGGGCAACCGGGAAGTGATAACCGCCCTCATACCTCTAACAGCACCCAAGACCACAATATATAAAAGAAAGATTGTATATAAGGATATAATACATGGAGAAAGAATTAGTTCATATAAAGAAAGATATGAAGTGATTTTAATCTCTTAGTTTAAGGGAAGACAGAGAGTGTATACACCGACGCCATTGTGATCGATTCTGAGCCATGTCACCCAGTCTCTAACCATTGGTTACGATAGTCACGCGGACCCCAACCAACCAAAAGTTAGTGACATTGTGAACTAATGCCACGTTTTGGTTTGGCCGCCCCTAACTTTCTTCCAACCATCCCGAACACCGGTCAGCATTGCACGTCGTGGTAATCGGTGTTCAGACACACACAACACGTGGTTCAACCATCTCAGTCGATGAAGATTCCCAACTTCATCAACTGATTTACCATCATTACCAAATACCCTGTGTCTAACCTCACTATTACTTAACCGGTGATCCTAGCAGACGCCAGTAATATTTCTAAGGCATCTGTGGTCAAATACTAGTAGCTTACGTGTCCCACAATTGGACGAAACGGCCATCCAGTGCTTCCAGGTTTAGAATGGTGGTCTGACATCATCAATCGGTTCATGATCTCAATAAAAAAAACTTAACAATATCCACAACCCCTTAAACTGATCATAAGACATTTGCTTACTTCTAATTTTTTTAATTTATACATCTTTTATTTGTTTTAAATTCGATTGTTCTTCATTTAATTCTTCTATTTCATTAGTTTTTTTCTATATTGACTTGAGTAATTCTGTTTAGTTGCTATCGTCTCGCGGATTCCAACCCGGTAGTCTACACCTACCAACATGGCTCAGTCCACTTGTCAGTGACTTCAAGGATTTGTTCCATGTTTTGGTCTGACCGCCCCTAGCTTTCTTCCAACCTACTCCTAGACCATGAAACATCTCTCATTGGGGCAGTCGGTGGTTGTGCATATGTAACACGTGTCCCAGCCATCTCAACTGATGAAGTTTCACTACTTCATCAATTGATTTGCCATTCTTACCTAGTACCCGTTTCTTAATAACTGCATTACTTACTCGATGATCCCAGGATATACGAGCAATGCTTTGAAGACACTTATGATCAAATAGTAGTAACCCACAAATATCTTCTACCCTCACCAGCCATGTTTCACTGCCATAAAGTAGGACGGAACGAACTGCTGCGCAGTAAACCCGTCCTTTGGTTGGTAGACGGATATCACGCCTGAAGCTCTAGTGACAAGCAATGACCAGTGGAGTTCAACCAGCTCTATTGTGAGATAGTAACTCACAGAAGACAATGGTGGATATGTCGCTCAATTTCCTGGATTAGATGAAGTTAGATATTAACACCATTGGATGTGTGCCAGCTCAATGGTCTAGAGATTAAGTGCTCGTGCGCGAAACTGATAGGTCCTAGATTCGAATCCCACAAGCAGGATTATGGATGCGCACTGCTAAGGGAGTTCCACAATTGGACGAAACTGACCATCCAATGCTTCCAGGTTTTCAATGCTGATCTCTAACATCATCCATCGGTTCATGATCTCAATCAACAACAAAAAAAATGAAACATTGGCTTACTTACTTCTAATTTTTTAATTTCTCCATCTTTTATTTGTTTTAAATTTAATTGTTCTTCATTTAATTTTTCTATTTCATTCGTTTTTTCAATATTCATTTGATTTATTTGATTCAATTCATTTTGTAAATTATTTCTATGTTGTATTAATGATTCAATTAATTCATTATCATGTTTACTTTTATTTATTAAAAATAAAATTTGTTGTTTTAATTCTTTTTGTTCTTGTAATAAATGATTATGATGTAATTTAATTTTTTTTAGATTTTTTTTAGTTAAATCAATCTCTTCTACTAATTGTTTGT
Organism: Schistosoma guineensis; assembly: GCA_944470375.2. Classification (NCBI taxonomy): domain Eukaryota; kingdom Metazoa; phylum Platyhelminthes; class Trematoda; order Strigeidida; family Schistosomatidae; genus Schistosoma; species Schistosoma guineensis. Next base: position 3,780,653 of record OX103890.1, on the reverse strand, counting down.
TATCATGTTGTAATTGAATCATATTAGTTATTCTATAATCATTTTGTTCAATGATAGAATTCAGTTTAGATGCTTTAGAAGTCATCTTATCATCATCATTATCATTATTATTATCTTGAAATGAATGAATATTCAATAATGTTGCACCAGAAAATGTTTCATTTTCTATAGTCTCCATAGAAACTACATCTTCTATGTGTGAAGAACCTTTTAAAGTAAGTTGTGATTGTAATTTTGTAATACGATTTTTTAATGCGATAATTTGTTGTTGTCGACCACGCCAATTTCCATATGTTCCATCGGATTTTAACTTGAAATTTATTAACCAACTATTTAAATTTGGTATCAATTCACCAGTTTCTGATTCGATTACTTTTTTCGCTAATAATAAATCATGATTTAAGATTTGAATTTTTTGACGTAATTCCATAACAACAAATTCTAGTTTTTTTAATTTCTTCTTCTGTTTCTCTTGTTCTACATCGTCTGATATGTTTTCAATGTTTTCATTCGTTGTGATGTTGTTCTGTTTACATAAATTACATAGAACATTTTTGTTTGATGAATTAACCGATTCAGATTCCAACTTTCTAACTATTTGATATAAGTTATTACATTTGTTTCGTTCACTCACAAGTGAAGCATTCAATTCTCTAATTTTTTTAGATAACTCAATGATTTTAAGTGAAGCTACATCTAGGCCTGGATCATTAGGATAATGTTTATTGACTTCATGCATAGTAACACTCTCTGTTTGTTTTAAATTCTCCTCATGACAGTAATCTGGCATTGTTTTGTTTATTTTATTTTCTATTTACTTGAGTAATCATTCTGATATGCTTTTTTTTAAGCATCGTACTACTAAAAAACAAAAAAATTAAAGAAGTATAACAAAAATGTATCGTAACAATTTAAAAGGTTAAAAGTTTATGATCGAAATAGCTAGAAGCAAGGTCTTGATATTTTCATCATCGTTATGTTGACAATCTTGAAATAATGGAACAATTAATTGAAAAGTTACACTTTCGATTTTCTCCCCCCCCCGTCAAACTTAATGCTCATACATTTTAGATGGAATCTGTGTGTTATAATTCTCTCTTATGGTTATAACCCAACTATTCCTATTGCTTAGTATTCTCAAACACCGATTCACTCGACAAGTCGCCCAAATCAGAACATGGTTGAACAGGAAAGAGATTATATTCTAAATAACAAGGTTAGATAGAAGTAAGAAGCAATCAAGTGCAATAGAGAAAACATTAGTATATTTATAGTTTTTCACATGAGAAGATTCCTAGAGTGTTCACTAAGTATTACGTAACGCTGATTGGATAAGAATTAGCCAATCAGCGTGCACCAAAGCAATCGTGCATTGAGCATACTTTAATCCGGTCTATGTCCCACTAACACTGTGTTCAGTTCCTTTCTATAAATCATTTAAGACTCACTTCACATTCTTATTCTTCCATGGCATTCCTTTTTACCTTCCCAAGACAAAACGTGCTAAAATAAATACATGTAATACTTTTACAATGAATATATTATATACTACAGAGGTATCTTGCAGATAAGCAGACGATTTTGTTTTTATTCATTATGTCTAATTGTGGATGTGTGTAAAACTTTAGAAAAAATACTAGGTTGCGTCGATTTGTTCGTTAAATAAAATGCTTCTGTATGGATAAGGAAACTATTACTGAAGAAGGGGAAGAGTGATATATAACAACATCGCTTACATAGATTCCCATAGTATGCTTTTATTTGAATTTCCAAAACCTAAAGCTTTAAAAAACGTTCCTACTAATATATTTCTGTGAATAGGACAAAGTGATGTGCACATATGAATAAATCTAAATAGATTATAGTCTTTCAGGTCAATATTACTTACGAAAAACATAAGATTATGTAACACTCCAGTCCTATGAGAGCCCTATCGTGATCAAAATAGCCCAGTCATAAAATTTTAGACTGTAGCACTGCTTGTCATGCGTTCGATTGTGATAGGAAGCACCGGTCCCATCAAAGTTGCAGATATGCCTCCCTAAACACAAATAAATGGCACAAAACCGAGTACCAGGACTCTCTCATGACTACCATGATTTGAACTATCTTCATCTCAGTGAAATCCTAACAAATATAACATATCAAAGTGTCGATTGAACTCGTGTAACATACAACCGAACAAAATCATTCAATGAAAGTTCAAAAACACATTAACCGAGTTATTATCACTACCTAAAACTTCTCTCCTGAAGTCAGTATTAACTTATCAACAGCTTCACCTTGTGTCGGATAAGATATCATGACTGGACAAATGACATCAGATACACTGATCAAATTGTTCAGTGAAAATATGCGTTTTCACAAAGCCCATAATACTAAGTTTAATTCAACTAAATATATTTGCTATCCTGATAGCTGAAAATTCTAAAGATTTTAGATTCAGATCTGTGTAGTAAGTACAGAAGGCCTACGGCCTGTGTTATTCCTTTTCTAGTATGCTTCTGTGAGTGTCCATTCTTCTCTTGAAAGAGTCAATTGAAGGTGCGGACACCACTGCTTCGGGCAGCAGGTTCCAAGTATTGATGACTCGGCGTGAAAACCTGTATGCTACGGATAGTTTGTTCGTTCTTGGCTTTTATACTCGCCTGCAATGTCCTCTGAGATGTCCCGATCTAGTGTGAAGAAAAAGAGAGAATAAGTAAGGTCCGAAATCATTTCTCAGTATGCTGTACATCAAAATTAGATCTTCCCTTAATCTGCGACAGGACAGAGTAAAGAGGTCCAGCTTTTCGAGCCGCTCTTTGTATGGTAAACTCCGGAGTTCTGTACTTTTTTCTAGGATATCCAAATCGCCTTTTAAACAGGGGCTTGCAGCCTGAACGCAGTTCTCAAGCTTAGTTCTCACTAAGGATGTGTATACTGTAGTGGACATGGTGGTATCTAACTTAGTGAATGTTCGTTTTAAAGCCCAGAGGGTTCGAAACCCCTTAACTACGACCTCCCGGCAATCGGCCGTCGTCTTAAGATCATGACTCACTGTCACCCCTAGATCTTTATGAGACCGGACCATTGATAATGGCACTTCCCCTATGCTGTACCTATCAACCTTTGAATCCCCAAAGTGCATGTAGACACACTTTGTCGCGTTTACAGGCATCAGACACTCTTTAGACCAGTTAATCATATTATTTAAGTCCGCCTGAAGAGCATATGCGTCTGTGTCTCTAGTTATTACTCGGTAGATCTTTACGTCGTCAGCGTATAATAACATTGGAGACTGTACTATACTTGGAAGATCATTAACATACATTATAAAAATTAAAGGACCTAGGACGGAACCTTGAGGTACTCCACTAAGTACTAGTCTCCAGATGGAGCACTTGGAATTTATTCTTATTTTCTGTCTACGACCTACTAGGAAATCCCTAATCCATTTTAAAAGAGGTCCGGCAATACCAAGGTTTTCCAAATTTAATAGCAGTCTATTAGTTGGCACCTTGTCAAAAGCCTTACTGAAGTCTATGTAGACAAAATCCACTGGGTCTCCGTTGCCTAGTGCCTCTATCCAAAATTCCCTTGCTATAAGGAGGTTCGTTATACAATATAGACCCTTTCTAGAACCATGTTGTTCTATGTTTAGCAAGTTATTGATTTCCATAAATGCCATTATGGTTCGTTTGAATATTCTTCCCAATATTTTAACTACAACACTAGTGAGGCTTACAGGTCTGTGGTTCGATGGAAGTTGTCTTAGTCCTATTTTATGCACGGAAGTGCCGATCGCGTCCTTCCAGTCCATAGGTAACACACCTTGGTCAAGTGACATATTGAATATCACAGCCAGTGGGGCCGCGGTATATTGTGCAATATGTATACAAGATTTTGGGGCGTAGTTCATCTGGTTCTGTTGACTTTTTCATGTTTAAGGTGCTAAGAGCCCTAAGCACATCGTCTTGGTCGAAGCCCACAGTGAGCAGGTGGTTTGTTGACTCTTTATTTTGATCCGGTTCTTTGTCTAGAGGAGATTCCTGAGTGTAAACTGCTCCAAAATAGTCAACCACAGAATCTGCTTTTTCCTGATCTTCATCTATCTGTTCAAATTCACCCCATTTTTTAATTAGGTTTGGAATCCAATGATCCATCCTTGTTCTGTAGTTTATGTACGCGAATATTCTCTTGGGCTGCTTGAGTGCAGATTGTGCCAACTGCATTTCATATTTTCTTTGAGCTTCCAGAAATTTTGTTATACACTTGTTTCTTACCGATCTGTAGCGTTCCATCGTACCTGCTGTGCCAAGGTGGATGCCAACATCCCAACATTTCATTTTTGTCCTAGTAAACGTCGAATATCCCGGCCTATCCAGGGATTGCCGTGCTTCTTCTTCTTTGGAACTGTCCAGGGTATGTATGGTTGAGTTACCCGATTGTATAACTGCCTGAAAAGAGTCCATGCCTCTTGTACTGATGCCCTTGAGTCAATTTACCAGTTTTTAGCCGATGCTGCGGAGTTGATTGCCTTAATATCTGCCTTCAATATATTAGGACGGGCTGGTGCAACTGTTTGACAGGCAATCTCAGCCATGAATTTCAATAATATGACTGCATGGTCACTTCTCCCTAGTGCTGGGAGGAGAGTCATCTGACCAACGTCATCACCGTGAGTGAAGACTAAATCTAAAAGAGAAGAAGAATTTCTTAAGTCATATTTTGTGGGGTTTCTAATGTGTTGGAACAAAGCTAATCCAATCGAGGTTTCTAACAGTTTGCAATCGAACGACGCTATCGATGACCCTACTTCTAAGTTAACCCAGTTTATGTACGGTGCATTAAAGACGCCTACTACAGTGCTTTTACCCTTGTTACACCAGAACTCAAGTCTACTTTGGATAAAATCATCTGCTACACGTTCTGGAATGCTATATACTACAACTAATTGAATATCTTCCCGTCTACATTTCAGCATACATCGCACCAGTTCACATGTTCTTGAAACATGTGCCACTGTCTCAGCTCCTCTTATGGTTAGGGTACTTTTCGTGTACAGGATAACCCCGCCTTCCCTACAGTTTAATCTGTCAGCCCTATTGGTTAGAAAACCAGTCAACTGAATTTCATTATCTAATAATTCTGACGTTAACCAAGTTTTTGAGACAGCAATAGCATCCGGTTTTTCTTTATTCACCACTGACTTGGGCTCCGCCATTTTATTTGGTAGGCTGCGAACATTTGTTTAGCATACCTTTAAGTCTGTGGAGAACTTTCCCTTACCACCCAGAGTATTTTGGGGATCGTTTTGCTCCGAACTTTTACAATTTGAAAACCCTTAAGAACGAGGTTGCCTTCACCGTTTTGGCGACGCTCATTTATTTCCACTTCTGCAGTTCGTCTCTTAATACGCTCGGCTAGGCTGAGATCCTCACGGAAGTATATTCCGGATCCAATCAGTTTACGTGAGTTACCTAGAATCAGGTTCCTTTTTCAACCGTGGAAAATGTAACTTTCAAGAGGCGGCTTCTCTGAGGACTCAGAATCCACTTTTTGTCCTATTCTATAAAGCTTACAAGTACTAACTCCTGAAACTGTATCTGGGAGTAGTTTGCTTATTAAGGACTTAATATGACTGAGGTCGTGTTCGAATCTAGCCTTTGGTTCCTTATCTGAAGATTCTCTTAACTTATGAAAAATGACTGACCACTCAGAGAGGTCTGTCTTAACACGCAGTGGAGTTTTTGTTTCTCATACCGTCTCTTCCAATGACTTGATAACCAGATGCTTTTCGCCTACAGCTTTTTTCTTCTCATCTCTTTCTCTCCGTACTGAAGTCCATTTATCATCACTCAGTACAGCCACACCGGGACTATTTGGAACGGTAACAGTTTTATCCGGGTCTTCAATTTCCACTGAAGGTGTATGATTACCAATGTCAATATCAATCGGCACTTCACTCCTCGTTAATGTTAACGGAGATTTCACTTTCCCGTCAATCACAGTCGGATGTTTAACGGGTCCGGTAGCAACACGTACTACACTGACACATTCTTCACCGTCAGTGCTCGTGTTATCAGCGCAACAGCCATCGTTTTTCTTACAGGCTAAAGCCAATAGGCTCATAGCCTTGTGGATTAGTAACTTCCTATTTGTACAGCAAAACATACAAAGCCAATGCGAGTTAGGCTTCGAGCATCTTTTGTATGCCGTAGGACTTAGACGTGTACACATCTTATGGTATCACTTTTTACATTCATCGCACTGCATTCCTTCCTCAACGGTGAACAAGCAGTTTGGTTGTCCACAGTTATAAGTCTTACTAACCATTATGATTTGATAAAAATGGTTTAAAAACACAATATGATTACAATGTGAACACGAGTGTCAGTCAATAAGTAAAAAAAGGTAGCACAGAAATTTTAGCAAAAATTTCGAACCTTAACCGAAGTACTTTTAGTTAAAGTAGACCAAGAATGCTTTTTGGTGCATAAAGTACATAAAGCAAGGAAAATCACAAGTTCAAAAATCACTGCCCTTTTTTAATCGAACACTTATAGGGGACTTCCATAGATGAAGTCAGTAAATTTCGCTTTACACACACAGATAATTTACCGGAAGAAAAGTACTTAATAGTCAAATGAAATGCAAACTAGTAAAAATCATAAATTCGTGTAATGAGCGAGTAGATCAGTTGGTTAAAATCGCCGTTAACGGCGATCACGTGACTAGGGACATGTGAACTGGTGAGATGTAAGTTGAAATGCCGAAGGCAAGATATTGAATTAGTTGTAGTTTATCGCAGTCCAGAATGTGTAGCAGACGATTTTCTCCTCAGTAAACTTAAGTCCTGGTGTAACAACGGTAAAAGCCTTGTAGTAGGCGACTTTAATGCACCATATATAAACTGGGTTAACTTAGAAGTAGAGTCATCTATATCGTCGTTCGACTGCAAACTGTTAGAAACCTCGATTGGACTAGCATTATTCCAACACATTAGAAACCCCACAAGATACGACTTAAGAAACTCTTCCTCTCTTTTAGATTTAGTCTTCACACACGGTGAGGACGTTGGTCAAACGGCTTTTCTTCCACCACTTGGGAGAAGTGACCATGCAGTCATCTTATTCAAATTCATGGCTGAAATTGCTTCTCAAACAATTGCGCCGGCCCGTCCTAACATATGGAAGGCAGATATGCAGGCAATTGATTCCGCAGCATCGACTGAGAACTGGGAAATTGACTCAAAGGCATCAGTACAAGAGGCATGGGCTCTATTCAGACAGTTATACAATCGGGTAACTCAACCATATATACCCTGGACTGTCCCAAAGAAAAAGAAGCACGGACATCCCTGGTTAGGGCGGGATATTCGACGCTTACTAAAACTGGTCTACGACAAGTTCCATCAAATTACAGACCCGTAAGCCTCACCAGTGTTGTAATTAAAATACTGGAAAGGATAATCAAACGGACCATAACAGCATTTATGGAAATCAATAACTTGCTAAACATGGCACAACATGGTTTTAGAAAGGGTCTATCCTGCACAACGAACCTCCTTATAGCTAGGGAGCTCTGGATTAATGCGCTAGACAACGGAAACTCAGTGGATGTTGTCTACATAGACTTCAGTAAGGCTTTTGACAAGGTGCCAACTAATAGACTGCTATTGAAGTTGGCAAACCTTGGTATTGCCGGACCTCTTTTAAAATGGATTAAGGATTTCCTAGTAGGTCGTAGGCAAAAAGTAAGAATAAATTCCAAGTGCTCCATCTAGAGACCAGTATTTAGTGGAGTACCCCAAGGTTCCGTCCTAGGTCCTTTACTTTTTATAATGTACGTTAATGATCTTACAAGTATAGTACAGTCTCCAATGTTATTATACGCTGACGATGTAAAAATTTGGCGAGTAATAACTGGAGACACAGACGCATTTACTCTTCAGGCGGACTTAAATAATATGATAAACTGGTCTAAAGAGTGGCTAATGCCTATCAACTCGGAAAAGTGTGTCTACATGCACTTGGGGGATTCAAAGGTTAATACGTACAACATAGGGAATGTGTCATTACCCGTAGTCCGGTCTCATAAGGGCCTAGGGGTGACAGTGAGCAATGATCTTAAGACGACGGCCCATTGTCGGGAGGTCGTAGTTAAGGGGTTTCGAACCCTCTGGGCTTTAAAACGAACATTCACTAAGCTTGATACTACCATGTTCACCACATTATACACATCCTTATTGAGAACTAAGTTAGAGAACTGTGTTCAGGCTGCAAGCCCCTGTTTAAAAGGTGACTCAGACATATTAGAAAAGGTACAGAGGGCAGCTACGCGTGCGATTCCGGAACTCCGGGGTTTATCATATGAAGAGCGGCTTGAAAAACTGAACCTCTTTACTCTGTCCTATCGCAGATTAAGGGGAGATCTAATATTGATGTACAGCATACTGAGAAATGATTTCGGACCTAACTTATTCTCTCTCTTTCTTCACACTAGATCGGGACATCTCAGAGGACATAACAGGCGAGTATAAAAGCCAAGAACGAACAAACTATCCGTAGCATACAGGTTTTCACACTGAGTCATAAATACTTGGAACCTGCTGCCTGAAGCAGTGGTATCCGCACCTTCAATTGACTCTTTCAAGAGAAGACTGGACACTCACAGAAGCATACTAGAAAAGGAATAACACAGGCCGTAGGCCTTCTGTCCTTAATACACAAATCTGAAATCTGAAAATCTAGATGAGTATACGCTCGAGGCCCAATTAACTTTCAACTGGCCAATTAAGTTATAAATCCAATCAAAAAAAACTAATTTAAAATTAAAAGCTCCCGTCTAAATCTGTTATTAATGTTCAGTTTGATATATCCAAACTACGCCGCAAAACTTATTAGTTATAATAAATTATGTCGAGATGTTTAAACAAAAGCTACCTTGAGACAAAGTTCAATCGCACTTCGTATATACAGATATCTGTATTTAAATATGGTCTTGTTGTGGCAAGTAACTCCCCTAAATAAATGGTTCCGCAAGACCTTAACAGTGGATTCTGACACCGTTTTACTGGACACACCTGGCTGAAGACGCTTGACAACGCAACTATACTATATCACGAGTAAGCACATTGTGCTATGCATTCCCTGTGACTGATACACAGCTCACAACAAACACTTCTCAACATATCGATAGCTTTCCAAATATATCTTCCAACCACTACACTTCTGACACCTGATTTGAATGGGTTGGTATAATTCGATTATAAAGGTGTCACGTGTAAAGACGTTATAAAGCTCCGAATCATGTGGCATCTTTAGTTGTAAGCTCGATGTGATCCGGCACATCGAACAATAAACTGTGAGTCTTCTGTTCGTTATTAGGACATTGAGTATCACATTTTTATTCCTACATTTAGTCGTATTGTTCCTGTATTTTTGAATATTTTATAGCCTATTTGTACGGGTCACCCTCATGTGATGGGACAGACACCTAAGTTATTTAGGATTAGAACTCTCTCGCCTTCCAGCTTTCAACTCATACCATTCTGGCCCAACAATATATAAGACTGGTTCACTATACAGAATCTGACGTACACGAGCACTGTGAAAGACCACGTGCACAAGTATTCGCTGTGGTGAAGACACTCCCAAACTATGTTAACAGGTGCATCACGCCTAGTGTGTTTACTAGTGACTTCTCTGAGCGTTACGACACTCGTAAGAAAACCAGTCCTTAACGTGGAGACCTGACTGACCGACAAGGGTTAGACCATGTAGGGCCAGTGAAATGTCACTGAGCCCTAGCCAAATCACACAGCAGTTGGATCAGTGAATGTCGAACAGATCATCGCTCCATGCCAAGATCATGTACAATCAACGCGCATTAGTTAATCGTATGCCATGACTGGCCCATGCGGCAGTGTTCTTACTTTCGCTTGTATCCACTTTCACTAATATATTTCTGTAATAACGTCCTTTGTGTTGTACAGTCTTCAAAGCATCGATAGTACCTTGTTATGTCAACGGGGGTAGTCCGCGTAAGGTGCTGACCACGAGGTGTGACTTCGACGTTAGTTGGTTCGTCACACCATTCACGTCTAACTCGAGTAGGCCTCTAATCATTTCGACATAGATCATCTGCGTTGGTGATCTACAACCAATTCTTCCAAAACTTCTGTCTACTGAATGCTCAGTAACAGAAATGTCGCTACGTATGTGGGAGGTCATCAGTCAGCGTACCTTCCTTGAAGTCCTGTCTAGACAACTTTTCTTGGATCGGTTTCTCCAACAGGTGCAGCTGGTTCCCATCTCATTTCAAAATAACGCCGTGGAAGAACTGGGTGGATTTGTCTATAGGGCTCCGAAGATCTCCGGAACAGCAAGCGCCGATGCTCCTCCCGTAATATAAAAGTCTAACGTGACAAAAAATGACGTTACCAACCTCTGCCATACTCTCACACAGTATCCTAATATGTATCATAATAATAGAAGCTCTTTAAAACGTCGAGGAAGCTCTTCACGAAAAATATATGTCCCTAAACTACGATAGTCAGATAATCCTGAATAATGCTAGTACCACAAAATGTATGGTAAGTCTTCTTGAAATTGTAGAAAACCTTGCAGTTTCCCAAGCTCCAAGACATCTGTCACGAAAAATCTTTCAGCAAAGTTCCCGCCAGGAGCGTGGTAACGGCAAACAGAGCCGTCTGTTGCACATCATTGATGTGATGATAAAAGAAGAGTAAGTTTTCTAGAACGCTTGAACAGATATTATGTGTGGGATGCTGCCCAACATTTCGTTTTACTTCGCTTGTTTGTACTGATGTGTCAATATATACATATACGTGTATTTTCTGCTCTTTAAAAAATCCAAAGACATTCATTGTGCAAAATTTTTTACAGTTCGTCCTATCTCATCACTAATGTCTCCGGATTTCATCTTGGATAACAATCAAGGAGCACAAAATTATACGTTTATGTTGACATCTTTGACTGACTGGTTATGCACTTGCGGCGTTACTTGCTATTACAAATACTTCTAGACTTTAATCGCACTCATTCATGACCGCCAATCGCTTGTCGCATTTCAACCTCCACAAAACGCGAAACTCCTATATTGGACATCAGCCTTTCTAACAATTATGTTCTGATGTACGAAAATTAATCCCCTGTTTCTGTAATCAGTGTGTCCCATAATATATCAACCCCATCTATGTAAATGATTAAATTAAATCCTGTACCACTTGTAAAAATTTGATCTTGCCTGTAAACAGGCATGTCTCATGTAACATATTGTTATTTGCGAGTATAGTTTATTGTTATCGCATATTATCAATACACATGTAAACCAGTTAAATTTTTTCTTCGTACGTTTTGTGTCATGACGAATGTATTTTTAAATGCACCTTCAATTTCATTCTTTTTCTTTTCCAGGCAGCTAGAAAAGATGAAAAATCGACTAATGGAAGTTTTCACCCTACTTTTTTTCATTGCTATATTTTGCTACAATGCCCCTCTTATTGGGTAAAGACGACCAGATACTGCCGAATATAGCAAGCTGTCAGAAGAGTACTTAACAACGTCAAACTCATCCAGCCCAAACTTCTGACAGGTCACGTCTTGGGGTCATCACTGCCACACTAAGGGGTGGTTCCTGTGGGACTCCTGAGGATTTGATTGGACAAATTCATCTGGTGGACGGTTTCGAGAGTTTCCTAATAAAAGAGATAAAAACATGTGTCTACAATCCAGTTTAGGGTTGTGCCGTGATACTCGGATATTCAGAGTTTGATAATGAGACTGAACTTAAGCAGGTATTGTAGAGAATTTCCATGGGTGTTCAAGATGTGAAACTAGTCGGTCTGTCAAATATCTTAACTCATTAGATAGAGCTTAACCTCAGTGTAGTGCACAACATACCAAGCAAATAACATATACAGAAATATTTAACCCCAAGTTTCCTAATCTCTCTCCACTTGCTGATAATCCTGATCTGGTTACTGAAATAGACTTCAAAGCGGAATCCTGTTCGCCTGAAAATGTAACACAATATGCTCGCTGGAGGTTCTAAAGATAAGCACTAGCTTGGACTACGTTTTCCCTAATCAAGCAATAAAATTTTCAGACTTGGGGATTTCATAATCTCTTATTCGAAATGGTAACATCTTGTCATTTAATGCTTCCATAAATGAACAATCATCCGAATATACATGATACAAAACATTATGAAGAACTGACTGCAGTTTTGGTAAAATTAAGTCTTTGAGGACACTACTGCTTACGTAACACTGACCCATAGACGTGGACGAGCCATTGCATCCTTTTAAGAACATCACCATCCTGTCAGTCGATTGAGATGATTCTCGCCAGACAGTAATGCGCGGCGTATTTTAGATTCTTCTATTGGTTGAAGGTTAGTATCCCCATTGAGGTCAGGAATTAGAATGCGTCCTGGACTAAATGGCATCCCCCTAACTGTGCATATGACTAATCATACCTCATGAACTGTAGACAAAAGTTAAATGGCGCAGATGAATATATCAGTCTCGGTTGAACAGTTCTGCTAAACTTTGTGGTGAGGTTTTGCATAACATCACGCGGAAAAAGGGGTCTCGTTCCAGAATTCACCTTTGATAATCAGGTTACTGGTCAGCTCACATCATAGTCTACCATAAGACATTCTTAACTAAGGGTTTCCACGGCCATCTGGGAGGCAACTTGTGTACTATTGGTTGTCGATAAACAAGAAACTGGATAATGTCTCTCTTTTTGACACTGTGAATCTGTTTCGTTCTGAACGCTACCTCGTCCAATGTAATCACAGTCATTTCAAAAATGTTTCGAAGAACAGCCGAACAATAGTATATTTATATATCCATGGACTACCAGGGTGACTGACTGTATGCAGTAAGACACTATTACATGCATCTTCCTGTCTTCATTCCTGACATCATTTCCTTCTTTCCTACTTATTTGTCATTATTGTTCCACCTGTGGTATCTAATGCCGTTGCAACCAGCAAGTTTAAACTGACATATCTGTTTGTGATGACGTCTTGATGATAAGGGACGGTTTTTTATCTTTGATATCCCGAAATGAGTCTAACTCTCTGCTCAGCTGAAGTAGTCCAAGTAATCTAACGACATAACTTGGTCGATAACTTGATTGATATAACTGGATTATGAGTGGGTTTGTAGGGGGTTGTGGGATTACAGCGAACGGCAGTTATCTCATTAGTCAGGCAGTGTTTGATTGATAGTAAGTCGTGAAGAATTCTAAGAATAATGTAAGTAGAAATGTCCTACCGTTTCATTGTACACCACTAGGCACTACCTGCAAAACAACTGTTTTAGTTCACCGTTACAAACGTCCATTCCAAAACAACAAGTGTTTATTCGATGTAGACTGCCTTAGTTTGGTGAATGTTTGTGCGTTAGATGGGCACTATAGGTAGTTTTCCGTCGTCGACCTGAAATCCATGGTGGGAAGTCAGTTAAGCTATTTGTAGGGTCGACCTCTTCCAACCCCTTCCTTTTAATACGGGGAGGTAGTATCGCTCTGAATTATGGCTGTGTTAGGGAAACATCTACCTGCCACCATACTCCGAAACACTCAGTAATATGATCATGTTGTCGAAACTCTGGAACTTGTACAAAATTCGTTTCGTGAGCAAAACAAAAAGAGCAACGTTACTTTTCCTCTTCAAATAAATCTTCTAGTGCTGATTGTATTCAGAGGTGAAAAGGTTTTTTCGCTTTTATTTAAGCCGGAGTTTTCTGTAACGGTTACACACAAATCTCACCTCTTTGTGTTCAGTATCTATAACCTTTAAAGCCTTAAAACACTTATTATAGAGGTCAGTTTTTCTGTTTGTTTATTTTTCTTGCGCTCTAAGAAATTATTTATTGTTCTCTCCGTGTGATCACTTAACAATATTAAAACAACGTCAAGGTAGACCCGCTTGCTATTTCCTGGCCGATGATGGAATACAAAGTAACAGCTGAAACAGGTGTTATCACAACGTATGCACCAGACTCACACCTGTTGAAAGTCACGATCACACTGGCTGCGCAAAATATGCCGCTCTACAAAGTTTCTGCCAACTTTTGAGGTGATTGAACGGCCAGAAGTAGATGATCGCTTTCAGTTTTTGAAGAAGCAGAGAGTGTTATAATGAGCCCAGCTTTATATTTGAATGAAACCATAAGGGTGGACAACAATAACGTAACGGATAACGAATGCATGGTTACAAGTAAAAGGAAAAATCACGCTAAGAAGAAACATAGTATAGGGGACTCCAAGTTATGTTGGTCAACGTTTTCAGCTATAGATACCTATATCGACGCAAAATAGATTATGGGGGAGCACAGCCTGAGTGGTTTAGATGATGTGATCAAGAGATATAACACGACCAATGATTGGTCCACAGTTGCACTCAGAAAAGTACAGAAACAGAATGAGACATTGTCGTCTGACGCCAAACCGGACTGCAGGCATGAGTAGATTGTAGGAAAAGAAACTTCAAAGACAAACCATGATGAAATGTCAGTCATTTCTCATAAATCAAAAGAGTCTTCCAATACGAAACCAAAGGCTAGATCTAAACACTATCTGGGCCACACTAAGTCCTTAATAAGCAAGTTATATCCAGGTGTTAACATCCACAAGTTTTGTAGAGTAGGAAAAATAACTGATTCTGAAAGTACTCAGAAATTCCACCTTATTGGGGAGACCCAGAAAAAGACTAGACGGTCCTGAAAACACTAGGAAACACTTAATTCAATCAGCATCGACTACAAGCTTCTCGGAAATATCTAGAAAGGGAGGTGTCATGTGTCATTTTTCTGAGTGCTTCGATGTTTAGAAATATTTCAGAGCTTTCCAGAAGCATAAGACAATCTGAAATGCTGCAAATACCCTCGTTTTCCTGTCCACAAGCTGAGCTTTGAGTAAAGCGTTCCTTCGCTCCTTTTCTCAAGTGTTCAAGTTGCCATGTATATATAGCCTAGGGGCTGCTAAAAGAACATAGAAAACTGAAACAAGACTTCAGTCAAAAATTTACTACATATCCTGAAATTTACCTTTTGCTTCTGGTGAAGAAAATTCGGGTATAATCACTTGACTCCGAATATATGTTTGTGAGGATCTCAAGACGATTGCCAGAAGTAGAAATAAATGAGCACCACCAGAACAGTGAATAAACCTTATACTTAAAAGTTTCCAAATTCTAGATATTCAGGGCAAAACGATCCCAAATCACTTTAGGCGGTATGAGAAAGTTCTTCATAGAAGTAAAGTATGCTATACAAATGCTCTCAGATTATTTAATAAAATGGAGGAACCCAAAACAGTGGTAGACACAGAAAACCCTGATGTTATTGCTATCTCAGAAGAATTATCCAAGTCAGAAGTACATGACAGTGCATGCCAATCGCCTGGTTTCTTACTTAGTATGGCTAACAGATTAAACCGTAGGGGTGGTAAGGTTATATTGCACGCGAAAGTTACATTAACCGCACGGTGCCACATTTCTGGCAGTTATACAATTATGTAATTGAACCGTTTACACTCTGGACTGTCCCAAAGAAGAAGAAACACGTCCACCCCTGGATAAGCCGAGATATTCGACGTTTACTAGGAATGTAGCTATCAGTATTGACACAGCAAGTACGACGAAACACTACAAGTCGGTACGAAATAAGTGTACAATTTCAATCAGGAAAGCTCAGCAATAATATGAAAAGCAGTTGGCCCAATCTGTAATAAAAAGCAACCTAAGAGACTATTCTCGTACATAAACCATAGAACAAGGACGCAGCATTCGATTTT
The DNA here is from genome assembly GCA_944470375.2 of Schistosoma guineensis. NCBI lineage: Eukaryota > Metazoa > Platyhelminthes > Trematoda > Strigeidida > Schistosomatidae > Schistosoma > Schistosoma guineensis. The sequence continues at coordinate 3,764,835 of OX103890.1, read as the reverse complement.
TACAACCTAGTCACGAAAGGGAGTGGATCCTGGAAATCATACAGAGGGCAGGCGCGTGCAATTTCAGAGCTCCCAAGTTTATCATGCAAAAAGCAGTTTGTAAGGTTAAACTTCTCTACTCTGTTCTACCACAGATTAATAGGTGACCTGATTTTGATGTACAGAATACTAGGAAATGATTTTCGACTTGTTATATCGTCTCTTTTACTTCCCACTAGATCGGAACATCTCAGAGATAGTATCAGACGAGAAGAAAAGTCAAGAACGAACAAACTACCTGTGGCATACAAGTTTTCACACCAAGTCATCAATTCCTGGAAACTGTTACCCGAAACAGTGGTGTCCGCACCTTTAATTGACTCATTCGAGAGAAGACTAGACACTCAAAGAAGCTTACTAGAAAAGGACTGACATAGGCCGTAGGCCTTCTATCCTTACTACACAAATCCGATACCGAAGCCTGGAAAATGGTGACTTTAGTGTTACCGATCTATAAATAACCGGTCTGATATGGTAAGACCTAAAGGAAAGTTCTGTCCAGTCAACTTATTCAACTTACACCATGAAGGTTTGTAAACCTAACCACTAAGCTAGGGTAGCAGCTTTAGCCAAGTGTCCACAAGTCTCTTCAGAATGATGTCTATACAGACATGGTTCGGTTGAAAGAATCTCCTAGATAAAGCAAGCTACTGAACGCCTGCTTGAGGCAAAGTGGGGAGTTGGAATGTATAAAGATTTCCGTCAATGCGTATTCGGTAATAAGGAGCGAGTGAAATATAAAAGTGTCGGAAGAAAACCTGCCCAATAAAAACCTTGCCTCCAAACCATGGGCGAACGAAAAGTAACTACGTTAGTTATGGCTCAGAGAACACTAAAAGGGGATATTCAGTTGTTTTTGGACTTCAAGATGTGATATTTATGAAACACGAAGTCGTTGAAGATCTGTGGTTCTCCATTACAATGGTTTTTATAAAATAACTCGGTAAGTCGTCTCGTAAGCTATTGAGACGGAGGATCGCAATGTACTATGATAAGGTATGTGAATACTCAGTTTAAAGAATAGGTCGGTAGCTGCCGTCTACCACTTCCCTTATTTTTGTGACTTTCTAAAACCTAAAGTAACTTGAAATACATCAGTGAAACTCGATTTAGAAGTTCTAGTACAACAGTTAGGTTTCATTGAATAATACGATACACTTGCGAAAGACTCAATTCGTATTCTCCAAGGTTATCCTTGTAGCGTCTAGTGTCAGTTCAGAGATAGTATAGTTTGGGATTTATTTTCTGGTCATATTGAAATATCATCATGTAAAGAGAGAGATATTCAATATTGTTTTTGTTAGCCATGCTTTGCTCCCTTAAAGAAGACTTGAAATCCCTAGAAATTATACTAGCTAGCACTTCAACACGTCGAAAAGAAATACTCAGAAACATTGTAATTCATTTATCTGACTAATTAATCATTATATTTAGGGTCTAAAGTTCTCCTCTGTTTGTCCTGATGTTGAAGAGTCACTGCCTTCAGAAAACTTTCAATCAATACCAGCTCATATCGAAGCCATAGCTAAACTTAAAGCGGATGCAGTGGTGAACACTTTGGATATCAGTAAAGTTTGTTCACTTTTTTATGTTCGTATTAATGAAAGCGTAACTATGTAGTCATAGGAGCAGATACTGTGGTATGTTTTGAAGGTTGTATTTTTGGAAAACCATCAAGTCACGTGGATGCTGTGAATACACTTAGTCGGTTTGTGACACACTTAATCTATAACATTTGTAGTTTGAGTGGGAATGTTCACCAAGTGATAACCGGTGTATGTTTAAAGTGGATTGTATCTGGGAAAGAACAGAAAATTGATCAATTTCATGAAGTAACAAATGTAAAGATGATTGAATTAAGTCCTCTCATCATTGAGGGATATGTTCAGTCTGGAGAGCCAATGTATGTCTCCAGGCGGAGTAATTATGATTTTACTAGCATCATTCTCATTTCAGAGCAACATAGATTAGTGGTAACTGTTACCTATTTTCTCTAACGGTTTGAGATAAGTTACTTAACTGCTAAATAGGTATTATTTGTTTCATATCAGTAGACAGTAGGATACATAATTGTCACAAATAGGTAGCATGACTAGGTTCATGTCTTATTGTGCTAGCCTGTGTTATATAACTTAATCCCAATCAACTATTTGGAAACTAACAATTTATTGTAAAATTGATCAGTGGAAGTAAAAGGAGCACACTGCAAGCACTTGACCATGTAGGTATTTTCTAATTGTAGTTTGAATCTAGCGAAATTACTAATCAATAATATGCTAGGTGAGAGGTGGAAATCGACTGATAAGGCTATAAAATGTCACCATTGTATGTATTTGAAACACGTTTTACTCATCTCTAGTCACCTCTTACTCTGGCATACATCACTAACCAGTATAAAAGTAGGTTAAGAGAAAGCCACCGTTAGGTCGCTCACAACCTACCACTATCACATAAAGTCATTAACTTTTGGTCTGTGTCATGTTAGAAGATAGAGATTTCCTGACCAACACTGACAAAACAGTAGGGAGTATACTCACTACATCTATAGCTGAAGCTGGTAGCTGTTCCTGGATGATGTCTCAGTTGGATTCATTCTCAATCCTCCCTTAAGTTTTGCTTCAAATCAGCTGCCGAAAACTTTAATAGATCTACTTATTTGTCTTAATCCTTCAGATAATTACTTAAGTTTTTTCATTGCATTAATTATTACAATCCTCATCATCCTATTTCAGGGATAAAGCTGGAGCTTATGGTATTCAGGGGTTAGGTTCAAGTTTAATTGAGCGAATCGATGGAGATTATTTCAGTGTTGTTGGTTTACCAGTCTGTCGACTTTGCAAGTACTTAAAAGCTGGATGTGAAGAAATAGTGTCTAAATTGTTAGACACAGAATTTTTATCCAGTCGAGTAGATGTTCCCGAGAAATAACTTTAATGTTAGTGAATATTCTGTCACTTTAAACTGATGAAATGCTGTCCTAATTTGCTGAAAAATTAAATATTCATATTTTTGTTCACTTGTGTGATCATTATACAAGTGAAGACTGTACTTCTTCCACTGTCACCTTGGGTTTTTTAGCTAGGTATTTCGCAAATAATGTTCTGCACTTTCAGTGTGTGTGTGTGTACGTTAAAATCCATATCGTCAGTAAAATATGGTGTAAAGTATATGAAGAACCATGAATTTCATCTAAATGCAACTCACTAATCAAGTACACCGTCCATGTACTCATCTTTGAATGCGTAAGACTTCGAGATGCAATTGCTTAAACCGATATTTATGTACCGACTTTTTAAAATTTGATCCCTTTTTTTCATACTCGGTCAGTAGTATTAGATAAAAAAACTTGCACAAGTGTGCTTAGGTTCAAGTTACTACATTTCATATGAGAGCAGAGAGGGGAAAGCAGTTGTAAAAACTAAATATAGAGAAAAGCTTAAAAGAACAAATGAGATGTAGAAATATGAGGTATAAAATAATGTAGAAACTTGTTATGCAGAATAATATAATGAAATGGACCTGAGACACAACAAATGATTTCAGCTCGTACTTTCTAATATTTTCAGCCAGTGATCATAATTTTGGTGCAAAGCCCAATCAGGAAGTTTACGCTCACACTGTTCATAACAAGTCAGTCACCCTATGGGTTGATTCTAAGTTTGATATGGCTACCTCATATGCTGACCACTACTTTATGTGAAGCCATTCCCAGTATATGTTCAGACAATGAAGAGATAGGCTTTTACATTACGGTTCTAGATCCAACCGTTCCAAGTCACTAGTCGACGTCTAGTTTATTAAATACCACTGAATATTAAGCATGTTTGTGACTTCACAAGCAAATACCGAGACTTATTTGTGTTATTGCTGTACAAACATATTTGTTTTACTAACTGCAAATACGTGTTTCTTATTGAATCTGTAAGTAAGCCTGTAAGCTGGGTTTCGTCCTAGTTAATGTTTCATAGTTGGAAGTGTCTCCAGGATCTAGAGAAGTAATGTCTTTATGAATATTAATCTGCATCACTTCAAATCAAAGTCTTGTTTATTACCACCGAACTCTTTAATAACCTGGTAAGATTGTTAGTCAGTGATACGTGGGAGTCGTTGCTTAGTTATTTTTCTTACTAAACCATAGGTTGTCATCATACCCAAGAGGATTATTCTCTAAGTTAAACCATGATTACAGCTTAGATTTTATAAAGCCGGATTCCAATTTTTATCATAATGAATGATTGTCGAATGTCGAAAAATTGAAACACATCGATGATATCCTCCTTTTCGATTCAGTGTTGAGCTAATTGACTGTTTAAAGCTATAGTACCTTTTGGTTTCCTGCTTTTTTGGAAATTTGTAAATACAAACCTAGTGCATGTGCTTTGGAAAATACATGTAAATTTACAAATGTAGTCGAAGGTACTTACGAAAACTACTTATTGAATTTTGGTCTGCTTTGGTAAGTAGTTCGTTTAAGATGATGAGCCTTGCCTCTGTGAAAGCAGTCTATCGTTTTCTCTGAGATTAATGAATCCAATAGTTACATCCACTTTAAGGTTATGGTCTGGGAACTAAGGCTTTTTAACTGCATCGTACTTGTGTTTGTTCTGAATTTTCCCGTACTTATAAAGAATAAAAAATAGGTTGTGCAAGAAAGTGAAAAAATATACTAATGGTTATACAGGTTCAGTTTTACGTTTATAAGTTCAAGAATAAAATAATTGATCTTCTTGCATTTAAACTTAGCAAGCGTTATGTTTTTATATTAAACCATCACCCTCACAATGGTATTAAGCATCTGTAGTGTGGCATTAATTATTAAGTAAAATGATCCGCCAAATTTTAACGAGAAAAGTGTATTGAGTTGTCAGTAAGATTCTATTAAAAGCAGTAAGCATAATTTTGTCAATAAGATGAACCGTGAATTAGTACGAAAATCTTGTGTTCGAGAAACTAATTTGATCTTTGTTCGCTACTTTTTATCTCAAACGTCTAATCTGAATTAATTTCGTATTCTGTTAATTTCAGTTCGACTGTTGTTTTTCTATAATTACAGTCATATTGTGATATTTCACTTGACGAAAAACTTACACATATGTATATATATGTATATTAGCACTAGACATTCTACTAATCTATTGCAGAATATCTTGTGAGTTTAAGTTTCAGATAGGGTTCACTTGTAAGAACAACTAATGATTAAATTGGAACTTATATAAAAAGTCCCCTTAATAAAATATGACTCAAATTACATTACAAAACTGTCTAGTGTCGTGAAACGGTAATGTTTTTTTTGTTTAATACTGTACTACTTCAGTTAGTCAGCTACAATGTAGGACCATGCACATATATGCGTCGGTCCAAGTTGCCATACCACATTAGCACAGCAAGATGAACACTGGATTTATAGACATAGTTACTTCAATCGGTGTAATATATAAAAGAAAGATTGTATATAAGGATATAGTATACGGAGAAAGAATCAGTTCATAGAAAGAAAAATATGAAGCGATTTTAATCTCTTAGTTTAAGGGAAGACAGAGAGTGTATACACCTACGCCATTGTGCTCGATTCTGAGCCATCTCACCAAGTCTCCAACCATTGGTTACGATAGTCACGCGGACCCCAACCAAGTAGTCTGCATCTGCCAACATGGCTCAGACTAGAAGTTAGTGACTTTGTGGACTGATGCCACGTTTTGGTTTGGCTGCCCCTAATTCTCTTCCAACCATCTCTAACACCCGTTAGCATTGCACGACGTGGTAATCGGTGTTCAGGCATACGTAACAAGTAGCCCAACCATCTCAGTCGATGAAGATTCACAACCTCATCGACTGATTTACCATCATTTCCTAATACCCTGTGTCGAACCTCACTATTACTTATCCGGTGATCCCAGCAGACGCCAGCAATATTTCTAAGGCATCTGTGGTCAAATACTAGTAGCTTACGGGTGTCTTCTACTCTTAAAGGTTATGTTTCGCTGCCGTAAAGTAAGACAGAACGAACTGTCGCGCAGTATACTCGTCCTTTTATTGATAGACGGATATCTCGCCTTCGCCATAGGTGACGTAAGTTGGCAAAAGCCAAGCGACCTTTTTGAATCCGTGCTGAGATTTCGTCAGACACCAACCCATTAGGGCTGATCAGACTTCCAAGATAAGTGAAGTTGTCGACGCGTTCGACTACTTCACTCCCTATCCTTAGTTCAGGTGTTGACCCAGACCAGTCCTGAAGCAACAACTTGCATTTAGAGGGAGAGAAGCGCATTCCAAACATTCCGGAATTGTTGCTCAGTGCTACCAAAAGACTATGCATTTTATCAGCGTCTTCACCAAACAGGACTATGTCATCTGCGTATTCTAAGTCGACAAGTGGACCTCCTGGAAGGAGATCAATACGCGAGAATTCAGTAGATGAGAATGTTATTTCCATCAATAGGTCTCTGATGAAGTTAAACAAAAATAGAGAAAGTGGACAGCCTTGACGGACACCACTTGAGGTTGCAAAACAGATGACAGTTCGCCATAAACTCTGACTCGACTAGTAGTGTTCGAGTAAAGAGCCTTCACAAGGTTTATGTACTTCCGAGGTACGCCTTTCAATGACAGACACTGTCACAGAATCTCGCAGTCAAATGCTGCCTTTAAGTCAAGAAAGATCACCATTGTCGGACGCCGATAAGTATGCCTATGTTCTAGAACCTGACGAATGGTGAATATGTGGTCGATGCAGCCACGACCAGGTTTGAAGCCAGCTTGATTCTCTCGTGTTTGCAGTTCACGAGTCTTAGGCGTCTTATAATTATCGAGGCTAGTATTTTAGATACTATATTAGTTATACAAATCCCTCTATGGTTGTCACAGGATGATTTTGACCCTTTCTTATATATTGGGACGATAAGTGATTGTGACCAGTCAGATGGGATAACGTTCAACTCCCAGATTTTATCTAAGATATTAGTCAACCTAATCGCTAAAATTGGACCACCATCCTTAAAGACCTCTGGAGCCAATCTAACTGGATCATCTGCTCTTCCTCGTTTCAGATTAACTATAGCCTTTTGAACTTCTGCTAGAGTTGGGTGACCTACTTCAATGTTCCATTCACATTGTCTGGGAATGGAGGGTAGTTGTAGAGTAACGGAAGGCCAGCTGAACTGTTCTCTAAAACGTTCCGCCCATCGTTCTAAACGTCTGGACTGAGAGCAGATGAGGGTGTCGTCTTTTTCCGAAATAGTTTGACTTACACTTGATTTATTAATTCCAGTTTCTTTTATTAGTCTGTAGAGCTGTCTTGTGTTCCCTATAGCCACTACCTTTTCCATCTCTTTTGCTTTCGTTGCCCACCACTGCTCACGGTCGTTTCTTAGACTTTTGCTTAACCTAGATCTGATTTGTTTGCACTCTTCATCATGTTCAGAACCTGATGGGATGAGTTTACGAGAATCCATTAGTGCAATAGATCTTGAAGAAATTCATTGGTTCTTTGTAAATCTGTGATTTAAATCACTAATAGGTGTCACTGCTGTTTCCACAGCTATTTGTATAGCTTTCCAAGCAACATCTGGGTCTGCCTCGTTTTCAGAACTACCTAAGTATAACCTCAGTTGTTCCTTGAACCTACTTTTGGTTTTCTCGTTGCTCAGTTCAGTTCTGATGGATCTTTTTAATGTGGCTTTTTTGAGTCCAGTCAGGTGCAAGCAGATGCGTGCTCGTATTAGGGCATGATCGGAGTCCAAGCAGGTACTCCATAATGAGTGACAGTCTTTTATCGAACTTCTCTAACGATGACTGATTACAATATGGTGTATTTGAGTCCATCGTTGGTTTGGTGCAGGGGGTCACCATGTTAGACGATGTCTCTCCTTATGCTTAAAACTAGTGCTTGCTATAAATAAACGATTGTCTGAGCACAGTTGCTGGTGACGATCACCATTATCTGTTCTCTGAGCCAGAATACTAAAATATCCACCTAAATATCTTTCTGGTTGGTTTAAGCTACCTATCTGAGCATTAAAATCACCTGCTACGAGTACTATGTCTGAGCGTTTAGCTTTCTGAAGAAGTTCAGAAAGCTTTCTGTAAAATTCATCTTTCACTTCATCTGAGCTGCAGTCAGTGGGAGCGTAGACAGAAACGACAAAAAGGCAACGACGTGTGTCCCTATCCTTCCGAGTTCTTACGTAGCCGTTCAGCCGAACAGCACATAGACGACTGTTGACGGGGATCCACTCTAGCAGTGCTTGTGCGGCCCTCATGCTTAGTGCTATGCCTACACCTGCCAGTCCACGAGAACTGGCCATCGGGTCACCAGATACACGGAGGGTGTATCTCGTTGACTCTCCGTTCTGCCGAGGTGAGGTCAAGTGAATGACCACACTGGGATCCTGTATGCGTGTTTCGGAGACACAGCATACATCAATGGAAAGAGACTCTAGGGTTTTAGCCAAGGAAGCCTGTTGACCGATTTGACATAGGGTGCGTACATTGAAGGCTCCAATGTGTAGTTTGGAGCGAGGTTTCGGTAGACCTGGGACAGTGTTTTGTGCACTAGAATCGTTGGCTATGGTGACACGAGGAGGAAGCTGAAAGAGGAAGTTTAGTGTTGAAAGGTGATGTAGGAGGAATAATAGGAACTGAAGAGGGACGTTGATACAGTGGTCTTGAGTACTGTTATAGGTATGAGGGCGGTTTTCACTTCCCGGTTGCCCACACCGTGGAAGGGTTCTTCTGGAGCTATCTGAGAACGAAATTCGATTAGGGGTGGTCTTAGTGACCTGAGAGCGTGACCGCAGTGTGCATGGGACAATTGCTCGAGCTCGATAACACACGACCATTTTTGGGTAATTTTTGCGTTAGCTCCGTACTTGTTGAGACCTTACTGCCGGAAACGGATATCCGTGGGATAAGGCGAGGTGTGCATTTTTAGGGTCGACCTTTTCTAACCCCACCCCTCCTTGCGGGAAGGCAGCATCGTCGTCAAGCTGGTTGTCTGAAAAAAACACCTTACTGCTGTCACATCTCTGTACAGTCAGCAGTACGACTTCGCCTTCGGACCTTAGGTTTGTTGCTTTTAGTCTTACCGCTCTTCAACCGACCTGTCTGACACGGTAGGACCTTGAGGAACGGTTGCTCTAGACAGTATAGCTCGGTTGCCTCATCGCGATAGGCAAGGCCGACCACCACGTCAAGGTAGCAACAACGGTCGGGACTGTACTACTTAATTATAATCAGTAGTTCAAGGTACAGTCAATCAGATGATCTGTGTACTGTTACCATAGATTACATTTCTTTGGTTTCGCGGAATAATTTCCTCTTTTTCTATATTCTCGTTTTACTAATTTACTCCTGTAACCATAACTCTGATTATTGTTCATTTCAGTTCTTTATTCATTCTGGTGTGATCCCCTTTAACACATTGTCATGAATGACTTGTCTACTTTTCGGCTGTATATTCAAACTCTATTTTCTTTTGATTGTCAATAATCCACTTGAAACATCTATGTCTTCCGACTTCCTGTAATCTTTTTCTTATTTGCTTGTCTGAAGTAGGCTCATTCTGTCCTTACTTCTGACAATTTAATTGGTGTCTGAACGCCTAACTATTCACGGTTGTAAATGATAGTAATTCTGTGTTATTACTGCACTTCTAGATAAATATCGCCTTCTGGTCTCGGGATATAATGGATAACGCAATTGTTGATTAAGGACATTCTTACAGAATTTACAAATCAAGCTGGATGAGTGATCTTCAAATTGAACCATAAGTCACAGACTTTTGGTTGATTGATAAATTACTATCATGTTTTCTTATTCCGAAATTAATGTGATTTAAACATAATCCTTATGCTTCTTTTTCTCTGCACCAGTGCACTTGTTTGATAAATCATTTCTTTCATCCCTTATCCTTTATGGTCTCGCTATTCATTAGTTCTTAGGCTAACAAAGCAGGAGATATAGACGCTAAATGTCAAGAAATATTGGGAAAAATCCTCGAGAAAATTCGATGTCAATATAGAGACTTTCTTCCACAACCCGAGGTAAATAGTGCGAAGTTTCCCCGAATGCCTTGGTACGACCAAGGCTGGGGAGAGCTCTCGGTATACAGCCACTGTCAGAGAAGTCCTACTCACTGCCTTCTCGTGGTGGGAGTGGATGTTCGGCGCTTTAACCTGGATAGAGAAAATGGAGGACCCATCTTGAGGAGTTAGAAAACCTTGATTCCAAAATAATGGTACACATGAACTCCATGACCCTGACAGGACAGTTGGCGTATGAATCTAGTGTTGGTCACCGACTACCATGCAACTGCATCTGCTAACGTCGCTCTACTGCCTTATGGATTAGACCGTTAGGTCAAATGCTCTGGAAGTGTCCCTTTAAGAAAATCACCTGCTTTGGTTTGAGCACCCGGGCGGAATCACAGCCCTCATACAAACCAAATGATGATTATTGCCGGAAAAATTATTCTTGCTTAAATTCGCATTCATAAAAATTCCACACACAATCATTTGATAACATTCGTTTTCATTTCTCTCATGCTAAGTCCCTTATGTATTTCCCTTTATTCTCATTTTGCGTATTGTTTCTCAGTTTATACATCAGCTCACCTATGGTGCGAGGCCTATCCTATCTAGACGATCTCAAGTTAGTGACTGGTCGAAAGGTGAATGCTACCACCGACTATGAATACTGAAACAGTCTTTCCGAAACCACATGTCACTCAAACTGGCTTTCTAATCCAGATTGAACAACAGATAGGGTTGACTAGGTCATAAGAAAGTCTTAATATCGACGTCTGTTGTGTATCCGAGACCTATATTGAAGACTAGTGAAATACAACGAGTTCCCTTTCCATCTGTCGCTTCAAAGAGCTGTTTTTATGTGTGCCTATCCAGGGACCCTGTAGCTCCGTCCAGTTTCGCTGGCGTCGGTGTTACACCATGCTCTGGACGTCAGGCAAGATTTATCGATTGGGTCGCCATCAACATTCTGTTATGTACTATTAGATTAGGAAGCTCCATCAGAACGAGAAACGATGTCTTCTCGTCATTTCCACCTACGCCTCAACAGACTGCGGTACAGATGCGATCAAGGATGAGTTTTACCACCAGTAGACAGTTCTACGAAAAGTACTTTCGGCAGGTGTTGTCATACTAGCCGGGGATTGAATGCTCAGACCGGTTTACTAGGCACGGAACAGAGTCGATAGGGACATGTTGGTCACGGGTCAAATGACGGTGAACGTCTACTGCAACTGTGCGCAGACTACAACCTGTCTCTTTCTAGCACCAACTGCCGTCACATTCATCATCGACGTGTTACCTCGCAGTAAGCCACTGCCGGAGTGCTTATGCACAAAACCGCCGCTTCTTTTAGAGTACCTATCTGGTTTTCGACCATGTTCTTGTTTGCAATAATCTCCCCTTACACCACAGTAGTCAACAAATTCATCGTCCTAGGCAGGTCAATGTCAATAAATTAGTCATAGCCTCTCTTGCAACTAAATATCGAACGGATTTGCATTCAAGGATAGCTACCATCCCACTGAAAAGTATAGGTAACCATTGGCTGCGATTGCGTGACGCTGTAGTGTTGGTTGCCATGTCAAGCCCACGGCTTATTCTCGTTCCCAGACAGGACAATTTACTCATTCTTCTTGAGTTACATTTTGACCGTGTTAATTATTAATTCATCGTCCTTGACTGTTTTTATATGAAGGTATGTGTATGCATTTCTTATCTTACTCGTCACATATCTGTAACTTATCTTTGTGTGACTATAAATATTGACCGACGCTTGCTCAAAACAAGTTGGCTCACACGCTTTCTCCACTGCGTTCAAACTTCATTCTCGTATTCGACTTATTTAGTGCCGTTATTCGCTAATGCGAGTTAAGGTGATAATTGTATGTCGTAATTAACGACGTGCATATTTCGATAACAAGCAGCAAGCGATCTACTTAGAGTCGGATAAATAGCGACTTGTAAGCAATTGGTTTTTTCAAGCTTCATGTAACAGAGTGAAGCGCGCTGGTTTACTCTAGGTGACCGCGAGTGACCACGAAGACTGTTGCTTGTTGAAATCGGGCTAAGCTTGCGTAAGGACCAAGGATCATCATGATGGAAGCGTGCCAGCGAGTTATGGGCAGCAGCTGAACCTGGTGACTGCCGGAAGCCCTTCTAACTTATCCGAGTCACTGGCAGCAGGAAGTTTGGTGTGAGAGGAACAACCCATAGGGATGACGGCATCGCTAACATCTACCAACGTCTTGGTCGGTGAGCAGAACTTTCCGGGGGACAGTTAAACTAGTCTGCTCCCTCGGCGACATCGGTCAGACTGCCTTCGAGTACACAGATGATATTATTTTACTGTGCGATGATACCCAAGCCATACAATCCACAGGTAAACAGTTGGCAATTAGTATCCGTAAGTATAATATGTGTTTTGCACCTTCGAAGTGCAAAATGCTTTTACAAGACTGTCAGGACCCTGATCCCGCACTCACCCTGGGAAGTGAGCAGGTAGAAGTTATCAAGAAGTTTGTGTATCTGAGTAGCTTCATAAGTGCTTCTGATGGCTTGAGTGATGAGATCGATTCACTCATAGTGAAAGCCAGAGTGGTTTTTGCCAATCTGGGCCATCTTCTGCGTTTTCGTGATGTTGGTCTGGCTGCAGAAGGTCGGATCTATAACGCATCGGCGAGAACAGTTTTACTAAATAACATGCACATAATGTATAAGAGACAGTCTGCTGTACACAATACGTTTCAACGAGTGAGGTGGACATATTTTGCACTAAGTGGTTGAATATGCATATATGCATTTTGTGGGATGCACGGACTAAATCCTGTATGTTACTGGTATGCATGCAACGTAGATTTGTTCACAGAGTAGGTAAATCAGTATGTATACAAAGAGGTACGCGGATGAATGTCCGCATGCTACTTAGTATGCACATAGACCATACCTATTCAGGGTAGGTAAAAACCTTAAAACATCCTTTGCTTATTCTTCTTGGTGTGAAAACACCAACATACTGATTCTAGGAGACTTCAATCTTTCTAAAGCCAACTTTCACCGAACATGCGCACACTCGAGGTGAAAACTTTACTGAAGCTCGGTTCTTCAACCCAATTGAAGATCGGTATTATTCAGAAATGTCAAATCGGGAACTCATTTGATAAACTGCCAGATGCTGTCACGCTAGTCTCGTGTTTACAGACGAAGAACTCTTAATTGGCAACCTGTCGATCCAATCTCCCTGTGGACAAGTGACCGCGCCGTCAAAGCCTTCAGTTTTACCAACAAAACAGAGGTGAGACATTTTACGTACAACTGACGGAGGATTTTTAAACGGTTAAATGTGTCAGCTTTACTCGACAATCTACAGCAGGTGCACTGAGTTCACCATCAACGTGGTGTGGATACTCATTGGGGTTTCTTCACTCACACGCGCTTATGTGCTGCAAAGCAGTCTATTTCTCACGAGGTCCCTAACATCTACAAGCAACATACAGTCATTAGAAATCGTATTCTTCGGTTGTTAAACCACAAAGGTTACTACAGGGCGGAACATAAACGAACTGGTGACAACTGCGTATACGGGCAAGTCAAAAAAGCGAAGAAACAGTGAACGAAGGTAATAAGAGGACTCAGATTTTAGTATCAGATAAAGCTTGTCGATAAACTTATCTCCAGTCTGAAAATCCCATTCCGTTATACGGTCTTTCCTCGACAGGCCAAAACCGGAATTTGTCAACTCCCCTTTCCTTGATTTATATAAATGATCTTCCACAGAAGGTATCGTCTGATTTATTGTTTTTCGCTGATGCCTTGAACTCTGGAGAGTATTCAACGAAAAGAATAAACTAACACTTCGGGAGGATCTCACTCCAATTCAAAGTTGGGCAGATGACAACAAAATTGCTTTTAACGCGTAAAGTAGTTCATTTGAGACATTTAACAGACTACATATACAACTTGGGTAACTCACTTCTAGAAATATCCCAAGTTCAAAACTGTCTAGGAGTGTTGGTACCCTATGATCTGAAGTCTTACGCTTACCGCGACAAAAATGCCTTTCGAGAAAACCCCTCACTGATAACATTGAAGCGCATTTGCTACCAGTTCGACGGGAGAACTTTCCACATAATCTTCAACAGTCTTATTCATCCCTATTTAGAGTATGGAAACATAGTATTTCCTCCCTCACTCCGAAAGGATAAAGACGCTCTAAAATCATCCAATGATGATCCACGAACTCATTTTGGGGACGCAAATTTAAGCCTCATGAATAGTGCCTTCAATCACTGAACCGTTACCATTAGAGTACAGTCATTTTAGAAGTGACCTGGTAGAAGTCGGTTATGATAGGTTCGTGAATATCAACACTATGGACTAAATCAGAAATCAATGGCATCATCAGCAAAGTTGAAAAATAATTAGTGCATATTTTTCGTCCACCTTTGAAGTAGAAAAATATGAAACAGATTGGTGAAAGTGAACAAAAGTTTGAGCTAAATTGTAGTCTTTGACATATATCCCTCCTGATTATGGTTAAAGTGATCCATATCTCAAATAATAATACAAATGAATGCACAACGAGCCTTAGAATTGCAAGCGATTTTCTAGCTGTCACGAAAGTCCATTGCGATAGTTTGTTTAACAGTATCAAAATAAAATGCAAGTTGACTAAGCGGCAGGTGCGTATCAGTCCCGTTTAATTAGTAATTGGTAGGTCCTTCTCATGTTGTATATATTTACTACATACTATAAAGTCACTATGGATGTGTTTTTTATATGTGACATCAAATTTGTACATCTCTTGGACCATTAATCTTTATATATTTTTATGTATAGTTTTCTTTGTAAAATTTGAGTAATTTCCCCAAAATTTTCTATAGCGGCTTCCCCACAATGGAAAGATTAGGATAGAAAATAAGGTGGAAGCAACTAAAATTAGAAATGTTACTTGTCAGTTCGTATTTCTTTCTGTTTCTTTTCCATTTTATGTACATTACTTTCTCCTTTTCCGACGACTTGGATCTCCTGTTTAACTCCTCGGGTTTGCTCTCTTCCTGAATAAAAATCTCATCATAAGTGCTCTTTGCAATCCAGTTAATGAAAGAATATCATATAACAGTTTTTACGAATGTTCAGGGTTAAATACATGCCATTAGCTTAATTAGGTACGATGTTTTCCTCCGACATTTTAAGATACTCAGTATACAAATAATGACGACACCTCTATTAGATAGACCAACCTAATTCATTCTCTTTTGACTGCTCTTAGCAACAATATAAACATGTCTGGGCTGTGTATTTTTCAATGTGCGGTATCTGATATTTGATTTTGATATTCGCTTTTTTTCAGGCACGAACTTGACTGTAAGAGAGGAAAGACGGAGAACTGTAGAAAAAGCTTAATTGGTTAAGCGGAATATGCTATGTTTTGGTTTGGCCACCTCTAGCTTTCTTCCAACCTACTCCTATACCACTGAACATCGCACGTCGAGGTAGTCGGTCGTCTTGCATACGTAACACGTGTCCAAGCCATCTCAACTGATGAAGTTTCACTACTTCGTCAATTAATTTGCCATCCTTACCTAGTACCCGTTTCCTAAAAACTGCATTACTTACTCGGTGGTCCCAGGATATACGAGCAATGTTTTGAAGACACCTATGATCAAATACTAGTAACCCACATATATCCTCTACTCTTACCGGCCATGTTTCACTGCCATAAAGTAGGACGGAACAAACTGCTGCGCAGTAAAACCGTCCTTCGGTTGATAGACGGATATCGGTTACGCCATAAATGACGCAAGTTGGCAAAAGCTAGTCGAGCCTTCTGTATCGTGCTGAGATTTCGTCACACAGACCACAAGGGCTGATGAGACTTCCAAGAGAAGTGAAGCGATCGACACACTCAATTACTTCACTCCCTATCATTAGTTCGGGTGTCAATGCAACCCAATCCTGAAGCAACATTTTGCATTTCGAGGGGGAGAATCGCATCCCGAACATGCTTGCATTGTTGCTTAGAGTGGTCAGAAGACTGCATTTTGTCAGCGTCTTCACCAAATAAAACTATGTCATCTGCATATTCTAAGTCAACAAGTGAACCTCCCGGTAGAAGTTCAACCCCTGTAAATTTAGATGAGGAGAGTGTTATCTCTAAAAGTACGTCGACCACAAAGTTGAACAAGAAAGGGGAGAGTGGACAGTCCCGACCAACACCACTTGAGGTAATCAATTCTGATGACAGTTCGCCATAAGCTCTCACTCTACCAGTTGTGTTCGAGTAGAGAGCCTTTATAAGGTTAATGTACTTCTTTGGCACTCCTTTAAGTGACAAACAGTGCCATAGAACCTTACGATCAACAGAGTCGAATGCCGCCTCAAGGTCGAGAAATACTACCATTGTGGGGCGTCTGAATGTGTGTCTGTGTTCTAGAACCTGATGTAGTGTGAATATCTGATCTATACAACCACGTCCAGGTCGAAAACCAGCCTGGTTTTCTCTAGTCTGCTCTTCACGAGCTTTAGTTAGGCGTCGAAGTATTATTGAGGCTAATATTTTAGACACTATATTAGTCAAACTGATTCCTCTGTGATTGTCACAAGAGGACTTTTGTCCTTTCTTAAAAACTGGCACAATCAGTGATTGAGACCAGTCAGATGGGATTACGTCCAGTTCCCAAATTCTACCTAAGACCTCAGTTAATCTCACTGCTAATACTGGACCATCATCCTTAAAAATCTCAGGAGTAAACCTGTCAGGGCCTGCTGCTCTCCCTCGCTTCAGATTTCCTATGGCTTTTTCAACTTCGTTAAGGGACGGAGGACTTACATTAACTTGCCATTCAGGTTGACTGGAGATCGTGGGAAACCGAAGTGTGGCTGAAGGCCAGTTGAACTGATCCCTAAAGTGTTCTGCCCATCGATCCAATCTCCTGGATTGAGAATGTCCAATATGTCCATCTTTCTCTGAGATTGTTTCGCTAACAGTCGGTTTCCTAATACCGGTTTCCTTAACAAGTCTGAACAATTGTCTGCTATTACCTATTGCCGCTGCCTTTTCCATCTCTCTTGCTTTCGCTACCCACCACTGTTCACGATCATTGCGTAGACTTCTTGTCAGCTTGCGCTTAAGCTGACTCCGCTCTTCATTACGTTCAGAGCCAGGTGGAATGAGTTTTCGAGCATCTATCAGTGAGATAGATGCTGCTGAGATCCAGTGTTGCTCCCTAACCTTACGGTTTACCTTACTAGCAGATATCACTGCTGTTTCCACAGCTTTTCGGATATCATTCCATGCTGCCTCGGGGTGGACATCACATACATGACTGCCTAACTGTTTTCCTAGTTGTTCCTGAAATATACTCTTAGTTTGACTATCATTAAGTAGGGCCCTAAGAGGTTTACTTGCAGCGTCTTTCCTACGTCCAGTATGACGCAGACAGATACGCGCTCGTACTAGAGCATGATCTGAATCTAAGCATGTGCTCCAGAATGAGCGACAGTCTTCTATCGAGCCTCTCTATCGGTGGCTGATAGCGATGTGATCTATTTGGGTCCAACGTTGGGACGAATTAGGGGTCTCCATGTTAAAAGATGTTTTTCCTTACGCCTAAAGTTAGTATTTGCAAGGAACAGGCGGTTATCTGAGCATAGCTGCAACAGACGTTCGCCATTATCTGTTCTTTGAGCCACGACACTATAAGATCCACCCAGGTGTCTTTCCCTGTCCCTTAGTTTACCTACTTGAGCATTAAAGTCACCGGCCGTTATTACTACATCCGAGCGCCTAGCTTTTAGGAGGTCGGAAAGCTTTCTGTAAAACTCATCTTTTACATCATCTGCGCTGCAGTCAGTGGGAGAATAGGCAGAGACGACGAAGAGGCAACGACGAGTGTCCCTATCTTTTCGGATCCTTACTGTTCCGTTCAGTCGGACAGCGCACAAACGACTGTCTACTGGGATCCACTCTAAGAGAGCTAGTTCTGCCCTAGGACTCAATGCTATACCTACGCCGGCGAGGCCACGGGAAGCAGAATAAGGTTCTCCAGATACACGAAGTGTGAATCGAGTCGGTTCTTTATTTTGGCATGGTGAGGTCAGATGAATGACACTACTCGGATCCTGTATGCGCGTTTCGGAGACGCAGCACACATCGATGGCGCGGGATTCTAAAGTCCTAGCTAAGGAAGCCTGTTGTCCTATTTGGCACAGTGTTCGTACGTTAAAAGCTCCTACGTGTAGTTTAGAGCGTGGTTTCATGAGACCAGGAATAACGTTCCGCGTACTCGAATCGTTTTCCCTAGCGGTGCGAGATGATAAAGGGACGTGAGAAGGGTTAGTCATGGAGATAAAAGAGGTATTAGGAGGTGTAGGAAGGATTTGAATGTGACCAACTTGGTCTCATGTGCTGTTACGGGTATGAGGGCTGATATCACTTCCCGGCTGCCCACACCGTGGAAGGGTATTTCTTGAGGGACTTGAAAAGGAAATTGGATTAGAGTTGGTCTTGACGACCTGGGAGCGTGACCGCAGAGCCCAAGGGACAACTGCTTGAGGCCGGTCACGCACGGCCTTTTCGTGGAAGGTTTTTAACGTGTTAGCTCCGTTCTTCAGAGGGCCTCACCGCCGGAGACGGAAATCCGTGAGGTAAGGTAAGGTGTGGCATTTTTAGGGTCGACCTTTTCTAACCCCACCCCTCCTTGTGGGAAGGCAGCATCGCTGCAGATGCTGGTTGTCCGAGGGGAACACCTTACTGCTGTCACATCTCTCTACAGCCAGCAGTACGACTTCGCCCTCAGACCTTGAGTTGCTGCTTTTAGTCTTACCGTTCTCCAATCGACCTGCCTGGCATAGTAGAACCTACAGGAACATATGTTCCAGCCAATATAGCTCGGTTGGGTCATCACGATAGGCAAGCCCGACCACCGCGTCAAGGTAGCAGCTACGGTCGGATAATGCGGAGTGTGAACCAATTTATATATAAACCAGATTATACCCGACGTATAACTGGATGAGTAAATCAAGATATAGAAATGTACATAAGAATGGATATGGCCTGCCACTAAAACATCAATCTGGACAATAATAGATTTTCCTGGAGCTTAGTATTCTCGCAAATCTATTGAAATTTATGCAATTAATCGGTTAAATCTTGCGGGATTCATTTATCACTTTCAGTCCACAATATGGCTATAAATCTTGTCTATATTTTCAGCTAGGTTAATCAGTAATAGTAAAGTAACCTAGTACGTCGACCACGTCGCTTATTTTAAGGTCTCGTCTACCACGTTTGGCTGTTAGTTGACAAATTACTAGCACGGGTTCAGGAAGTTCTCATGCCTATCACCGGCCTGAATCACCTGTGAAATAAAAGAAACATCTACCGGGCAAATAGGGGTTGAAGGTACTGCTCAACAGTTCGCTTAGCTGTAAAACATTATCTTCAGATATAAAAAAAAACATGCTTTTACTTTTGCTCTATATATGTATGCTGTTCAGAAAATTTCGTAATCTTTCAACTTTCTTCATATTCTTCAGCTTCTGTAGCTTATGATGTAAAATAACATGATCACATAGTAAATTGCTGCAGAATATTTTCAAAGCTATTCTCAAACTTCGTATATCAGTCGACCTGATAATAATTATTGCAAAGATCCCGAAGTGTATAACTTTCAGAAGGTAATACGAAGTTGTAGTATTAGTTTTTTCAGCATAGAATAAATCAAACAATCAACAGACGATGAGAAGTATAAGTTGACAAATTAATTAATTAACCCCATAAACAAATATATAAAAGCATGCGAATAAATCATCAAGCGTTTCAAAAAATCAATATTTAGACGAGTTAGAGGAGTATATGCATGGGTTGCTTCATGTAATCAGTCATACGTTTTTATATAAGCATGGAACATTGCATCCCAGACCTTAGTCCCACTATATTTTTTAAGGTTCAGGATTCCACTTAGTATCATTATTTTTAAGAATATCGTTAGTTTATCTCTTGGTGAATAAACCTCTTCTTGATTGCTAACCTTCACTACCTTAGTTACCCACATAAATAGGCTGTTTTGCCAGTAGTACATAACAGTAATCTACGTATTTGTTTTCATGGTAGATATATTACGAGCAGTTTCACTCTATTATAATGTCAGAGGATAGTGATTTTAAGATTCTGGATTACTTGCATATGCAACTGAAGCCTGGATGGACTAAAAAGGGAATAACTGAATTTCTGAAAGAAGCAGAAAAGCGCGAAGTTTTATACACAAGAGCCCGTAGAGATGATATGGAGAAGGCAATCGCTCAATTTAGAAGTTCTGCTTTGAATTTCATCGCCAGACTACCGACTGAGATACGAAGTAAACCTTACTTTGATTGTATCAACCAGTATAATGGGGATACAGGAGCAAATGTAAGTTGTACTCAAGGTAGTACTATGTGCAAGTTTTGATTTCAATAATGGTACAGTACCCAGTAGTATGTTTTTTATAGTCTGCTTTACCGTTAGCTAGGGTTTTAAGATCGGTTTATGATTGACTTATTAAAAATCAGCTATCTCTGTTGCACTAATGTATTTCCTGCTGTAGAATTTGTCCCAAACTTAAAAAAAATCTGCTTAATAAACCTACTACTTCACTAATCTCTAAAATAAGTTTTTTCTGCACTAATAAATGATACTGTTGATCATCGTGGATATGTAGAGGTTGAACCTATTTGCAACTAATCACTATTTCACTTTACCAAGTAACCTCTAGGCATTAAGCTTTTAATGATTCCGTAATATATCCAAGTCCCGCTGAACATACTTTCTTATTTTTTGTGGTGTTACTAGTTGTTGCACTGAGAAGGGTATTTTCAAACAAAGCACTCAAACGTGTATTTTGTTACAAAGTGGAATTAATAAGCGAAGTTTCTTTTTCAGGAAAGACCGTTAACGATCGAATGCATATACTTCTCTGGATACCTTTACCCATTTTTCAACTTTCTGTTTCTGCAACTGACAGTGACATTCGAATAATTTTAGCTTTGAAGGCACCCATGTTCAAATACTTAACATCTTTAGTGTTCATTTTAAACCATTATGTCTCGGCCATTAAACTACGAAAACAACTGATTTTTTTAAACAAGGTGTCTCATTAGTGTCATAAATAATCCGTGTTTTTTAAACACTAAACGAGTTATCTATATTGCAGCTTTTTGTGTAACAACACATTCGAAGGTTAACTTGACTTATGGGATTTTTAAGACCCAGAAAGTAATAGCTATATGACTACTCCCTGTTTTTCTTAGTCAACAATTTTAGATAAAAGACTTGCGAATAAACCATCTGTGTAATGTCTACAAGATCTACATCATTGTCTAAGTTGTGTTTAAGTAGTATCTAACTTCATAGACTGGAATTTCTGGAAGTAATTATCCCTATAATATTCGAATACATAAACTAGGGTTACAGTATTTTGGTTTGTTGTAATCTTTTATCTGAGATTAACACAAACAGCTTTTGTAAATATTATGCAAAACAAATTTATTAGAATTGACATCTTTTAAATATCCATATCGACATAATATACTTTCACTTACATTTATGTTATTGCATTAGTTACTTGACCAGTTGGTGTCTGAGGTAAAAAAACGTAGTCGACTCGAATGGGAAGATTCTGTAAAGACTCGTACCGGAAAAAGACCATGTAGAGGACATACTACAAGTAATTGTCGAAGTGCAAAGACATCTCAAGCATCCACTAATCCACAGTTGTCACAATGGCCGTCTATGCCATTTATTTCGGAAGATGAAGAGTTAACAAATATTAATGATGTCGGTCAAGTTCCAACTCTAAATACTTCTCAGGTACTTCTCGTTACTGCAGTTATTTGTTGTCGATTGTTTGATTATTTTTATGTTATCTAGTTCATATTGTGTAAACACAGTTCTAAAAATACAACTATCTAGCTTCTTTCCTATACCTACGCATTTCCGCAATGATGTCCTTGGTAACATCTTAACGATAATTAGACTTGAGACTATTTGTGGAATTCAAGATAGATGTTTAGTCCAGCTTGTGATTGTTGTATAATCATCTTAACCAGTAATTTACCAAACGAGTAAATGACAGTTTGAAGCTCGTACCTAATGCACGCCAAATCAAAGTATTTTTTGTGAATTATCATTCCTAAGTCTGATAGTAAATTATAATTATCATGCAGTCCTTAAAAGAATGACACTATTTCGTATGGTGTTGACGATCTTCTCAGGTGCACCATAGTGTCGAGGAAGATTCCATAAGGCCCTCCTATCCACACTGTCAAATGTCTTCTCATAGTCCATTCAGTTGATTGTTTAACAATGATCCATAGTGTTGCGGTTCGGTCTAAGCACGACCGATCTTTATGGAATCCAGCCTGTTGATGTCGGAGTTGGGCGTCTACTGAATCTTTCATTCGGTCCAAAAACACTCCATTGAACACTTTCCATGGCACTGATAGTAGTGTGATTCCTCTGCCATTCTCACACCTACCCGGATCTCCTTCCTTTGGCATCTAGATGAGATATCTTTCTTTCCAGTCTGTCGGCACTTGTTCTTCCTCCCAAATATTTCTGAATAGAATGTAGAACATCCTTGAAGTTACCTGTATGTCTGAATTTGGTGTTTTAGCTGGTATGTTGTCTGCTCCTGCTGCTTTTCCACTCTTGATTTGTTTGATATCCATGCTGATTTCTTCAGTCGTTGATGGGGTGACAGTTATATTAAGGTCTGTAGGTGCTGTTCCGATGTCCAGTAGGTTCACTATGGCTGGCCTATTCAAGAGTTCCTCGAAGTATCCTACCCATCTGTTGCTCTGTTCTGAATCTCAGTGATTGGCTTGCCTTCTTTGTCTTTAACCAGTTTCTCTGGTTTACCATATTTCCCTATCAGTTTCTTTGTCGTGTCATATAGTTATTTCATATTTCTTTCTGTTGCATCTTTTTCCACTGTCATGGCCAGGTCTTCCACATATTTCTGCTTGTCGGTCCTGATTCTCCTCTTCACTCTCTTGTTTGTTTCTATATCTTCGATGTGTTCCTTAACTTTCTCTGTTCTTGTTCGACTGTTGTTAATTGATGTCTTCTTGCTCTTCCTTTCTTGAATCTTGTCCAAACATCATCCTGATGATGATGTTTGTTGCAGCCCAGAACATCCTGACACGTTGAAGTGCCACCTATAACCATTTTATTGAATGCACATAAATTTGCAAATCTCTCACCATTTTCATACCTTTTTCCCAGTCCATGTCGTTCTATGATATCGTCATACCCGATGTTGTCCGCTCCCATCATGATGGTTATGTCCTTTTCTGGGCACGTCTCTACGGTGAACTTCAGTCTCAGAAAACTGATCTTTATCGTCTTCATTGCTATCATTGGTGGGTGTATAGCACTGCATAACATAAGATTTCTATCGTATAAGTGCTTTTCGTGGTTTTTTGTACAGCATCAGAGTAACTCCTTTCATGTATGAGACATTTTATTCTTCATGAGCAATGTAAAACAGCATTTGTCCCCAATCTAATCATTTTTGTCTAGTTTAGGCCTAACAGGTTTCACTTATCCCAAGCATCGCCAAAATTTATCTCTTTATTTCCACAGCTATTTGGTCGGTCCTTCTGGTTTCCCACACTGTCCGGACCATTCCATGTTCCTATATTAATTGTTGTTCTGATTGTCAGAAGGGAGATTGGTCTCGTGATTTTCGAAGTCTCGACTTTCGTCGTGAGGCGTAATAATTCTTCTGAATAAAGATCCTTCAGCTTCAAGGGCGAAATTTAAATGATTTTTTTCTAATTAGCGTTCCTCTAGCGATGTTGTTTTCTACGGGATGGGTTGGTGACCTAATGCCCAACTCTCTTTCTTTGTCCGGACAATAACTCTGAAAGAGGTACATACGAAGTTTATGAGTTTATATGTGTGTATCCCTTACCCTATTCATCGCATGTCGTTAGCTTAACTGCCTGGATATAAATAGTTAGTTACACTTTTTCAAATGAAGTTGGGACGCTTGCTTTCTTTGCCTCGCTTCTCATTTTAGTATGTCTGAGTAAACGAGTGGCTGAAGTCAATTCATCCTGCTTAATACGTATGTGGCTTCTTATTACTGCCGTCGCTCAAACAGGTTTAGCCTATGTGTAGTATATGGAGTCAAACGGAAGGTTCATATCTATCCGTTCGTCCAAAACGTAGACTGCGGGACGCTAAAGTGATGGACCACTAGAAAGTAAGCGTCAGGGGTTGTGAAGGAACCTGAATACGTCACGGGAACTCAGTGTTTATTAACGCTACCTTCCGAAACTTCTCATACGAGGACCGTAAATCCAATCAGACCAGGAGACGAGAATGAATGGATGCAAAGATATATTTGAATAATGGTTTATGCTCCGAGGTGTGTGTATTCCAATATGACTAGTTCCAAGAAATGCGCAGCACAGCATACCCGAACGTTATCTGAAGTGTATGCTTGACCGAGCGCTTTCAGCCAACAGTGTGCCCAGTAAAACTAATCGGGTCAGCATAGACATCGAAGACTTATCAAACTAATTATTTTGTAGAACTTTTTACCGCTACTACCCCCTCTCTAGTGAGGGCCCTGATACGTTACCAGTCAGAAGTTTATATTTAATGAGCTTGTTGTTAGTAAACACTCGATAGCTTGCTATGTCCAGAAGCGTTTGGTCGTTTTTCCCCACTATAGGAAGTCATGGGGTCAATGATGAAAATGTACAGAAATAAGTGACTTGGTTCTCTGAATTCGTCTTCGTTTTTTCATCTTTTTCAGTCGTCCTGGGTGATAAAGTAATGGTAATGTAAGTGCCCAATACGCATACCTTCGGAAACAACAACCTGCAAATTCACCCACTTATGGTATGTCTTACGTCAGCTAATAGAATCTAATATTACACTAAATGCCTACATGGGATATCGTAGTCAGTGCAAATTCACACCATGTTATTACTACTAACCTAACGATGCTATAGTTTCACGTTCTAGAGGTGAAGTTGAGTTGAGAAATTTTGCATCTTTTCATTATAAATAATATTTTATTTGTTATCAGTCCAGTATTATTTATTTTTGTATTTACTTCTGACTAGATGAAATCTGGTAGTGGAAAACGGTTACCAATTGCTTCGACACCAAAAGTTACTGAACTTGAAGGATTCATCCCTCCATCTACTACTTATCGAGTAACTCGATCACGTGCGATCAATAATCAAACTTCAAGTACATGTAAAATGAATACAACTCGTGTAACTAACACTAATATAAATCATTATACAACAACTAATGATACTTTAACCAATATGGATAAAACTTTACGACCTAATTCTACACAAAAATTATCTAAAGAAATGAGAGTAAGATTTATTATTTTTTCTTAACAGTTTATAGTCAATATTTATAATTTTAAATATCCACTCAGAAACAATAAACATATTTATTTTCCTAACTGTAGACCTATTGGATATGGGCAGATAAATGATAATAGGATAGTCCTCAAATGCCCTGGTACGGCCGAGACTAGGGAGAATCCGCTCTACCTTTTGAAATGCTCTCACATGGCCACGCGTATATAGCCTCTGCCAGGGAAATCCTACTCACTGACTTCTCGTGGCATTACTGTTGTTTACGAAATTCAGAGGACAAAAACCGAATGTCTGGCGCTTTAACCGGGTTGGTGGACATGGAGAGTCCACCTAAGGGAGTTGGAAAACCGTGATTTCAAACCAATGGTGCACATGGGCTACAGTATCCTAAAGGAACAAATGGCGTATGAATTAATCGTTGGTCACCGGCTACCATGGGACTGCATCTTACGATGCTCCACTGTCTTACAGATCAGACCTTCAGGTCGAAGACTCTGGATGTGGCCTCCTAAGAAAACCACCTGCTTCGGTTTGGGCACCCGAGCAGTATCACATCACACATATCAAATAAGATCTGTGTGGCGCATATGTATTTGGTGCCTCCTTGTACCAATATCTATGTGTTAAAATAAAAGTCAGACAATCCCATTCATTTAAAGATTAAAAACTGAATGTATGAATTCTAGTAATTTCAGTTGTGAGAGTGAAACGTCAAGGATTTAAATGTATCAAACTTATTATTCAAAGAAACAAAACTAATATTAGTGAACTACTTTTTTTCTTAGATATAAACTAAAACTATAAAATTACGTTTCTCTTTCAGTTATAGACTTCGACTTTATATAACTATATATCAAGACAAGATAATGTGAATACCTTATTTACTGTAATAACACAGATGGCTTCCTTACGTATAATAGAAATAGAAACATAGTTAATAAACGTTTTCGATAGACAGATGCGAAGATATTTAGTCATGCTCTTGATATGTAAAATTATTAATAGTAGTAGGTATTAGTACGGGGTTCGTAACAGTTTATCATAATAAAGTGATATGTCCGATAAAATACTTGATGCTCCTATTAATATCTGCAGATTTTGACCGAATCAGTCGTGACAATCGATATCCCCTTAAAATCATCCAAACAACGATCTAATTAACGTTAGATTAGTTTCTTCTCATGTTATCAAGTGTGTAAACTTACGTTTAGTTTCTAAACTTCAGTCTTTATATGATTCCAGTGAAATAAGAGGGAGCTTAATTAAATTCACACATTTTGAATAAGCATAATATAACCAATATAGCTCGATTGATTCATCACAATAGCCAAGCCCACGGCTCAGAATCGATCACAACGGCATAGGTGTATACACTCCTTGTCTTCCCTTAAACTATGAGATTAAAATCGCTTCATATATTTCTTTCTACGAACTAATTCTTTCTTCCTGTACTGTATCCTTATATGGAATCTTTCTCTTATATATTACCACCATTGAATTAACTATTTCTATGAATTTGGTGTTCATCTTGCTGTGTTAATACGGTATGGTAACTTGGGCCGATGGATATACGTGCCTGGTCCTGGAGTACTGTTTGTGAATAACGCCAAATAGTTATTTGCTGTTAAAATCATAGTATGTATATGTAATGCTAGACACAACAATTTTTTTATAGTAGAGGTGAATAACTCTTCTGTCAATATTTGTAAATTGCTTTTTTATCCCGGTTAATAGGATAAATTATTATCAAAGATTGATCGTAACAATATACAGCTATCATCACCGGAAGCACAGCATCTACGTAATCTTATTGTAACACTTCAAGATGCATTGAATCGTCATATTCAATCAAGAAGGAAATGAAAAAGCAAGTCAATGCTTGACGCAAACTTGTCTCTGTTTTATAACTTTGTGCAATCAATAACTTGTCCAGATTTCATAAGTGTAAAGAAAATATGATAATTTAGTTGTGTTAATGTTATTATTCTTTGTTTACTGATATATATATATATATGATAAAGTCTAACTACAATACTCAACCAATATTTTGTTCAGATATTCAC
Source organism: Schistosoma guineensis (assembly GCA_944470375.2). Taxonomy (NCBI): domain Eukaryota; kingdom Metazoa; phylum Platyhelminthes; class Trematoda; order Strigeidida; family Schistosomatidae; genus Schistosoma; species Schistosoma guineensis. The sequence continues at coordinate 3,737,315 of OX103890.1, read as the reverse complement.
TAAATTGAAGGTTTATTACAAAATTGTCTGGGATATGAACCACTAATTGGCGCGATATCATGTTGTATTTGGTTGATCGACAGATTATTCTAATCCGATGCTACAATCTTAATGATACTGTAAATTCACGAACCGCCTGCTTACAAACATCTGCTTTTTACAACGGCTTACAAGGTTTCCATTGAGGTGTAATAAGCCCATGATAAACACTAAATACAATAGTAACTACATCTAATATTATCTTTATTAGCAACATGTTAATAAACTCTATAATGACATTATCTTCACCCTAAAGTTGTTTTTAGCCTAGAAATTACTTTTTCTATCGTACAAGCCATACTTGCTTTGGGATATTATGAAGCATGATTAAAAAATACACAGTTGGGATTTACCAACTTTAAATTTCTATGCAGAAACATGATGACATTGTACCATTTCCTTTTATGTACCTTTTGACTTGGATGTGATTATCGAAGATATAGTACGATATTACAGCTGTTTTGTTATAATCATAAAGTTTTCAGTAGGGCATACAAATCAGCTGACGAGGTAAATGGCTTTATTTTGTACAGACACTTCAAACATGGGTTGGATGTTGTTAAACACATACCTAGACAACGATATATAGGTAAATATACAACTGGAATGGCTGAGACATATATTATGCATGTCTAAGTCAACGTACCACTTTGTTTGGTATGAGAGTGAGTTGAGAAAAAACTAAGGACGATCAAACTCAAATGTGGCATCAGTCCATGAAGTTACTGGCTATTGAATCGGACAGTGTATGTGGGTGCAGACTACATAGCTAAGGTCCGCCTGATCAATTGCCGAAAACGAGTGACACGATCTATAACCAGTTATATTGGTGCTGATGCATTCACTCTTTATCTCCTTTCAAGTATCTAGTTTTAGTATTCCTTCATTAATACCTTTTTATTTTGTCATCCATGACAAATAATCGTAGTTCAAATCAATCGCAACGTGCATCCGATTTCAGTTTTTTAATTACTGTGCTCCGCAGCTGTCGCTTATTTTCCCATATATTTTTCCAGTTGTATCAAGATGTGGAGAATTCAATTATACCGAGTTCTAAATTGTTTAATTTGTTGTTCGACTTTTTTCATTTCAGTCTTGCTTTAGACAGTATTGTATTTAAGATGGTGAAAAGCTAAGCTATGCGCTGTTGATATTCCAATTTTGGCTGGCAAATCAACTCTTAGTCTTCCTCCTAATGATATCATCTAATTACTGGTCCCCTAAAAAGCTACCATGAACTCAAGCGTCATCAAACACCATCGTTAACAATGAGTCAACAGTTTTCGTATTTATATTCAAATTTCAACTCTAGGTTATTCCATTTAAAGCCGAACAGATTACCAGTTATTTTAATGTTTGGATTTAGTACCCATCAAACTTTCTTTTTCCCCATTCAACATTAAATGGTTAAAATTTGATCTTATTGCAGTGCTGTAATTGTGTTTTTCTCACTGCTAACGGGTAAGAATTTGTTACACAGAATCAGGTTTACAACTACAATGGCTAAACAGTTGTCCTGTAGTAGATACTGAGAGATTCAAATGACTAGCAACTATCTGATAACGGGTGTTAGAGTCGTAATAGTACATGGCGTTTTAACTAATCTATGTAATCTGCAGAAACACCCAGCTGTGTATCCAAGCGAAGTAGTAGGACGAAGTTACTCATCCGTCAATTTAATAACCAATGATGAGTATAAAGGAATTCTGTCCTATAGTCATACATAAGTTGTTTTTAATAACTCCATGTACTAAAATGAAATTTAGGTTACACGCATGTTTTAGATTTGAAATATGTGACAAGATGCTGATCGATTGTTGAAGTAAAACGTACATAAAAACAATAATTTACCCGTATAGGTATTTCTGTAGTTAGAAATAACTAAAATCACTTAAGCATGTAACAACCTCTGGTGGGATGGCAGAGGACACTTGCAGCTGAGTAGAATGATTTTGGTGACTTGTAAGAACCTGAATAAAACTTGTGGTTACGCTTCGAGAACTAAATTAAAAGTATTCAATAACAAATTTATTTTAAAAAGCACGAATCAAATACACTAAAAGTAGATATTTACAATAACTGCATGTACAAAAGCCATACTATCTCGTGTAATACATCGGTATTAAGGGGTGACTAATTTTTAGTGTCACAAGTCGATAATGTAATTATAAAAAAGTTTATGTACAGTGATAATTTTCGATGAACTTAGCGGAATGGTCTTGGTGGACTAGGGGGCTCCGCCTTAATAGAGACTTTGCGCGGTGGAGAAGGACTTGGATTGCGTAGGCGTCTCGGAGAGTTCCTTTGACTAGTGTCTTCCCTTTTTGTTTCTGAATGAGGTTCTCTGTTTTCCCTAAGCCTTGGCTCTCGATTCTCTCTATGTCTTGACTCTCCATTTTCTCTAGATCTTGACTCTGGATTATGACGTTTCTCCCGACCATTCCGCTTCTGAATAGCTTCAAGGCGTCGCTTCTCTGCCTCGTCTTGTTCCTGTTGAATTTTTTTCAGTTGTTTCATCACTTCTGGACCACATCCATGCTCTTTAACAAATTCCGAAACAGAGTCAGTAGGTCGTTTGTGCTCTGGCTTTTTATCCATATGTCCAACATCAAGAACTCCGTCCTTTGGTACTCGATATTTTTCGACATGGTCTACTCGGATTATACGACCTCCTAATTTTATTCCATTTAAATTATCAGTAGCTAGAACAGTACTTCTTTGATCTTCATAACACACAAATGCAAATCCCTTTGACACACCTGTTTTTTTATCCCGAACTAAATTGATATTAACAATCTCACCATACTGAGAAAAAACACAAATAACATCACCTTCAGTGAGATCGTAATGTAAACCACCCACATAGATCCAAGCCGAATCTTTGTACTGTCTATGCCAACTGCTAACTGTCCCTGTGTGACCGAGCGATAACTCCTTCTCATTCATTAAATTCTGATTTTTGGCATTCGTAATTGGATTCATTGTGGAACCGTTCTATCTAGAATAATATTGTAAAAAATAAATAGGTAGACAAAGAGAGGGTTATTTTACAATCAGTGTCAGTCATCAAAAACGTAGAACTTCGTACGTGTGTATATCAGTTCGAGTTGTCATACCATATTAGTAAAGAGATTTTATTTTCTTATTTAACACAGATATTGGTACAAAGAGGCACTAAATACATATGCGCCACACAAATCTCATTTGATATGTGTGAGGGCTGTGATACTGCCCGGGTGCCCAAACCGAAGCAAGTAATACAGAGATACAATTGTCCATTCAAATCCCGTAGTAGTAAAGGCAGTAAAATTATAAGCAATAATCGGAAAGATTAGGGTTTGAAGATGTTATTCAAGGAGTATAATCCAGTGAAATAAGTTTGGAAAGAAAATAAGGGACATGAAGAATTCAGAAGATTAGAAATTGGGAGAACACAAAGAGTGGATGCACTTGCGCCATTGCAAACGATTTTAAGCTGTCATTCAGGGTCTCTAACCATCGGTTGCTATTGTCTCGCGGATCCCAGCTAGGTAGTTTACACCTACCAACATGGCTCAGTCCACTTGTCAGTGACTTCATGCATTTGTGCCATGTTTTGGTCTGGGCGCCCCTAGCTTTCTTCCAACCTACTCCTATACCATAAAATATCGCATGTCGGTGGGTGGGCATACGTAACACGTGTCCCAGCCATCTACAATTGATTTGCCATTCTTACCTAGTACCCGTTTCCTGAAAACTGCATTACTTACTCGGTGGTCCCAGGATATACGAGCAATGTTTCGAAGACACCTATGATCAAATGCTAGTAACCTACGAATATCCTCTACTCTTACCGGCCATGTTTCACTGCCATAAAGTAGGACGGAACGAACTGTTTCACAGTAAACACGTCCTTTTGTTGATAGACGGATATCTCGCCTACGCCTACCATTCTAGTGAATTAAATAATAAAAATAGTTGCTGTCATGCCACATGTTGTGTTGGTAAGGTTGGTTTGGCAGAGATAACTAGATTTACAGTAATGTAAATTTAAAACTGACTTAGTACTGTAAATTTTGACACTGAACTTAGAATACTACACAAAGTTTGACCTTACTGTGTACCCTAAAACTAAATATGAACGGAACTAATGCAGTGATCAGATTGGAACAACTATCGCTTCCAAACAAATGCACGGACAACACATGAAGTTAGACATTCCGAAATATCTCCTTATGGATTATTCAATCTTGTGTTTATAAGTAATAGGATATATTATTCAAGTGCGAATTGATAACCTAGAACTTTTATGCTACCTGATTACCTAAACCAAAGAACATAAAAATGTTTGAACATGTGAACCAGTGGAGTCAGGTACTTTAGGAACTAAGTATTAACTTTACTTCAAGTTCTAGAAAGCTTATTTGCCCTCAAATTCTGGTCTTAGTGATACAAAGCGTGCGACAGTAACCCCGTATTTTCTGAGATTAGACATAATAAGTGCTTACCAACCAAATGCAAAACATTCACAAGTCATATGTAACTGTTTCTTTAAATTTTTCCGTTTCACTGCAGGGATTATGTTATGTTTCACAACTTCTTTACAGAATGACGTGTACTTTGAAGCTGACTACTGACAATTCTGCTTGACCGAATAAATGCAGCCCACGCAGTTTGTACGATAATAGAGATCCAGAAGCACAATAACCAAAAGAAGGCTTACCACAATGAGAAGCTGATGTCAGTCAGCTACAACGTAGGACCAGGCACATATATGCATCGTTCCAAGTTACCATACCTCATTAACACAACAAGACGGACACCGGATTCATAAAAATAGTTAATTCAGAGGTGGTAATATATAAAAGAAAGATTGCAATAAGGATATAATACAGGAAGGAAGAATTAGTTCGTAGAAAGAAAAATATGAAGTGAGTTTAATCTCATAGTTTAAGGGAAGACAAATAGTGTATACACCGACGCCATTGTGGTCGATTCTGAGCCATGTCACCAAGAGTCTCCAACCATTGGTTACGATTGTCACGCGGACTCCAAACAATTAACCTGCATCTACCAACATGGCTCAGACTGGAAGTTAGTGACTGTATGGACTGATGCCACATTTTGGTTTGGCCGCCCCTAACTTTCTTCCAACCATCTGCAGCACCGGTTAGCATTGCACGTCGTGGTAATCGGTGTATATGTTTGCAACTCTCATCCTTCGTCAGAATCTTACACACTATAAATATTTGGGACAAAAGCAGTGCCAAGAGAATTGGTTTATTCAAGGAGCACTGGTCATTCAATATAATGCACGTAAACTGAGAAAAGGACCGAAGGCTATGATTTGAAATAATTCTGGGAGCTAAAAAGCTGTAGTGAAACTATACTACAACAAGAACCGCCCCCAAATGCCCTGGTACGGCCGAGACTAGGGAGAATCCGCTCTCCCTCTCGAAATACTCTCACATGGCCACGCGTATATAGCCTCTGCCAGGGAAATCCTACTCGCTGAATTCTCGTGGCATTACTGTTGTTTACGAAATTCAGAGGACAAAAACCGAATGTCTGGCGCTTTAACCGGGTCGGCGGACATGGAGAGTCCACCTAGAGGAGTTGGAAAACCCTGATTCCAAACCAATGGTGCACATGGGCTACAGTATCCTGAAGAAACAAATGGCATATGAACCAATCGTTGGTCGCCGGCTACCATGGGACTACATCTCCTTACGATGCTCCACTGCCTTGTGGATCAGGCCTGTAGGTCGAAGGTTCTGGATGTGGCCTCCTAAGAAAACTACCTGCTTCGGTTTGGGCACCAGGGCAGTATCACAGCCCTCACACATATCAAGTAAGATCTGTGTGGCTCATATGTATTTGGTGCCTTTTTGTACCCATATCTATGTGATAAAATAAATAAATAAACAACAAAAACGCCAGGGTACTTTAAGAATGGTTACGCGTAATCAGTTAACGAATAAATCAAAATCATATGACTATGATACCAATGAAACCCAAACATAGTCTGTTAGTTTGGTTCCAGGGTCCATGACCGACTTTCCGTATCTTAATGCATTCAGATTGATACAAGGACTCATGAATTTCGCAGGAATTAGTGTTTATGTTATGAAAACTTCCTAGCAGATGTAAAAGGAAACATGGCTTTTCTATATAAATGGAGTACGATAAAGATACGAGGTATAGTATAGTAGTAAGAATCTCCGTGGCAAGACAACCAACGAATCCAAAACTGACATTTACAAAGTAACTCCCCGATCTCCCTATTGCAGACAAAGTTTGATCAGTTTTTCGAACACTATAGGAGACTCGAGGCGCAAAAATTCGGGATTTTTGCTGGTCTACAATTTTCGACAAAAGGATTCACAAACGGAGACTGGACTATCGTCGTACTGCTGCACGATTGTGAGATGTTAACGTTAGTACTGAAATGAAGCAAACTTTGGACAATCTGATACTTCCAAGTAACAGTTAATACTTGTGGTCTATTATATACACATATACGGAAGCCCGTAAAGCGAAGTTTCTATTATGTTCACAACTACTTGAACAACAGTTGAAGTGATTAGGGGAAGTTGAAAAAATCCGGAACTTATTTTGGGAAAAAGTAGACGAATCGGTGTTAGTTCTTAGAAAAAGTAGACATTTTGGGGAAGGAAAAAGTGGTAATTTCGGCACACACTAATTGCCTCACGATAGAGAAAAAAGTGCATCGCTGCCTATATTCATACGGACTTTTTCTGAGGATTTTCTTAGAATTTCGCATTTAGTTCCCCACTTTTGTTAGGACATTCAAATACAAAGTGAAAAAACACGCTGCCATACATTAATTCACAAATTACTGATACATAAACAACTGACTGACACTTGTAAATATTACCGAAAACTATTCGACAGTACCCAATCTTCCTATTTTGGGGAAGCTGCAATAGGAAACTTTGGGGTTTTTCCCCGAAGTTTGGGGGAAACCCCAAAATAGGAAGATTAGGTAAGATAAATATTAATTTAACAAGTGCAAGAATCAGGGAAATTAGACAGAAACAAGAACATTAACAGACGAAAAAGTAAGTGAAAACGGTGAGCTCATGGTTGAAAACAATTAGAAGTTTATAGTAGCTATGGGAAAATTCTGACCAACCTGATTATCGAGACCACGAATTAAAGTAACTTACTAGTTCTTTTGGCCCGCTGCGTTGATGCAAGCGTAATGTACCCTAAATAAATTATATTACTCAATATATAACAAACCTTGTCAAATGCAGTCTTTCGTATTATTTAGCACTCCATAATAAATTTTACTATCTAAGGGAACTGGTCTATAGTGAGTCAAAATGGTTAAGATGTTTGTGGACGAAATAGAAGCTTTCGCTTAACTGGCTTCCGTGTCGAGTAGCATTCGATCACCAATACCTCCAGGCAGGAATCAAGGTATGTTAACGATAGTAGGGGGAAAAGAGAAATTGGTAAATCATGGTAAGATATTATCCTTAGTTTTTAAGAATAGGTCAAGTTTCCTCTTAAAGGACTCCTGGGAAGTTGCTTGGACTAGCTCAGCCGGCAACGAATTCCATCACTTGACAACTCTTATGAAGTAGAGGTTGTGTCTACAGTCCGTTCTTCTATGTTGTGTCTCCAGTTTCCGGGCGTTACCTCTTGGTTTTGTGTTGGAGCTAAACTTAAGTAGCTTATTAAGGGGATGCCTAGAAGTGTTAAGGATACTGTAAGCCATTAGGTCACCTCTAAGACACCTATACTGTAATGGGTAAAGGTTTGGTGATTGGAGGCGCTCTTCATGAGTTTTGAATTTGAGTTCCCGAACTGATTTCGTGGCTCCCCGTTGAATACGCTCCAGAGTATCTTTATCCTTTCGGAGTGAGGGAAGAAATACTATATTCTCGTACTCTTATTAAGGACAAATAAAACTGCTGAGGATTATGTGGAAAGTTCTTCTGTCCAGCTGGCCAAAAATTTTATTAGTGTAAGGTTTTCTCGGGAGACGTTTTTGTCACAGTTAGCGTAAGACTTCAAATCGTAGGGACCAGCACTTCTTAATCTTATTCAACTTGGGATACTTTTAGAGAGAAGTTGTAATTGTAGTCTGCAACATGTCTTAGATGGACTACTTTACACTCTGAAGTGTTAAGGGTAAGTCCGTTGTCGTCTGCCCAACTTTGAAGTGGAGTCAGAGCCTCCTGAAAAGCCAGCATATCCTCTTGGTTGAGTATCTCTCTTCAGAGTTTCGCATCATCAGCAAAAATTAATAAGTCAGACAATACCTGTTGTGAAAGATAGTTCATATAAATCAAGAAAAAAAGAGGCCCTAGTACTGAACCTTGGAGGACCACACTAGAGTATTCCATGGCACGAGAGAAGGTAAAGTTAACCTTGACTTAAAGTGTCGATTTTTTAGATATGGAGGGAGTCTATCAATTAAATGTCATTTGATATCCCACTGTTTGAGCTCAGTGGTAAGACATATATGGTTGGTCCTACCAAATCTTATGGGAAGTCATGATGTCAACTTTCCCCTTGCGATCAATGATGGTTGTCCATCTGTCCACCGCGGTCAGCATGTTGATCATACAAGAGTGACATTTTCTGAAGCTGTGTTGTTGGGGTGAAAAGAAGCTTACGGATAGTAAGTAATCGTGTAGACCGTCTCATATCAGGAATTCCATAATTTTTGAGGATATTGGGAGAACTGCTGATGGTTCACTACGCCGACCTCCATTGAAAATTTGTGTGATGTGAGCCAGCTTCCAAATATTTGGTAATGTGCCTCGTCTTAACGAGTGTGAAAACATCACGCTAAGCAGTGTTGCTACGATATAAGCTGCTTCCCTCAATATAGCAGAATGAACCATATCTGGGCCAAGAGGAGTGTCTTTTCTTGGGTGCTGCAGTTTCCGGAACACCAAGTCAGCTCTCAGGTTCACTACGGAAATTTCTGTGCAGTTTCAGAAGAAGCTGTCATCAGTATAGTTGATGTGGGTCGGCTGAAATGTCCGGGAGTATTGTCCAGCCAAAAGGTTAGCGGCATCGCCGTCCTTATTGTTCGGGCCATTAGGACCGAGCATTTAGGAATCTCTAGTTTTGTCTTGACGAAGAGAGGCTGCATAACGGAACAAACTTTTTGGATCGGAGACAAATCTATCGATAAGCTTTATCTGTTACTGAAGCCTCTCTTCTCTTATGGCCTTTGTGCATATGTTCCTTATATGTTTGTATTGCCTGTGCGCACCGTTGTTATCAGTTCGTTTGTATTCTGCCCAAAAGTGCCTTTTGCGGCTTATCAAAGGAAGAGTGCGATTCTTGATTACTTCAGGTTCCTTGTAGCTTTTTTGGACCTTTTCAGGAACAGGCTACTTTGTAACACATAAGAGCGTGTGCAGTAAGAAATTCGAATGAGCATCCACATCAAGTTGAGGGTGAACATCCCAAGCCACCTGTTGTAGACAGTCCTGTAAGGCTGACATTCACCAGTTTGAAATTCGAGTGCCTGCTTTTGTTGGGATATCTTAGCTCAGTTTTGTTGAAAAAAATGAAGGCTATGACGGCGTGATCGCTTTTCCTCAGGAGAGCTAGGCTTGGGGGGTTGTCAACTAGGAATCCTTCGTTTGTGAATACCCAGTCTAAGCGCAACGGTGTCTGACTGCTTCTCCAACAGGTTACCGACCACATATTTTCAAATAATGCCAGATCATAGTTGAGGTTGAAGAACCGAGCTTCAGTTGAGTTTTCACCACAAATATATATATGTTCCGCGGAATTGACTTTAGGAAGACTGAAGTCCCCCGCAATCAGGATATGAGTAAATTCGAGACGCTTAGAGCGGGGTAATTTTTCCAGCTTAAGATTTTCGTACTCCATGTCAGCAATGGGCTTTCCGTAGATGACTCCAACTAGGCACCTCGAGGTGGTAGACAATCTTACTGAGCACCATACGGATACATTAGGATTGATAAACTCGTGTTTGTGAACTTGGTTTATCTTCATGCATGATCGTATGTATAGGGCTACTCCACCCCCAATCCTTTTTTTCTGTCGTTGTGAAACAAAGACATCACAGGTATTGCTAGGTCCTGGCCTGTAAACTGACATATCCAAGTTTCAGGTATTCCTATCAGATGAGCATTATTAGCATTAATAAGTTCACGTAGCTCATCCATTTTATTTGGTAAACTCGCGACGTTCATGTACGAGCAGTTTATGCTTACAATTTGAAACTCGTGAGCTTCTCCTTCCTGTTTGTCTATATGAGTCTTACGTGAATGTACAGGTAGCCTATCTATACAAGGTTTTCGAGTTGATAGCCCCTGTCCTTTACACGTTTTTCATATGATCAATGGAATGCGCAATTGGAATGATCAGCTTCAACTTGCTTTTTTGCTTGATCCTCGCGTCATGTGACCTATCCGGATGCATATGGATTCCAGTTGGCAACCGACGTCTGTGGGCAAGAAGTGCTTCCAGAGTTGCAGCCGCCATATAAGACGATGGGAAAGTTATCCTCATCAGCTGTAGTCTAGAATCTCCATCCTTCTTGACCAGTCTCGTCACTGGTTGAGTCAGTATGTTTTGAGCTTCAATGATTGCTTGATGAATTTCCGTTCCCTAATGTCAGGGTTTGTTTGACCAGGGTTCGTGTTTTCCGGTACACCATGCACAATGATATTTCTCCCGCGAAAAAACTCGCGAGACTCCTTTGTGATGTTCTGGATGAGATTGTGCTCAGAATGCTGTGTGTCAGGCAGTTTTCTTACATACACATCTGATTTCAGCAAGTGTCTAGCTAGTAAGATATCCTCTACGTCAGTAGCATTCTTGAGTGTTACATGAAGTAACTTCGGGTGTTTTTGATGCTTAGAGTCCTTTCTCCAAGTGAGACATGTGACCGTCAAAGACTCTGTTCTCGGAAGTCTAAGCCTCTTGTTTAGCTCTTATCACAGCATCCCGTCATTTTGTCCTGCAATCAAAGGGGAAGTTTAGGATTGTCTTTAAGGTTCATGGCTATGAGAGAATCATCATGAACCGTTATTGTTTTCCCAGGTTTTCTGGTGCGTTCAAGTTGAGCACCTTGTTTCCGATTCCTAGGCTCTGTGATGACCAGACGGACATTCTTGGGGGTAGACTGTGCGGCCAAGTCACCAGCTGATTTCCTTACAACACTTGGGATGTTCAGCTTAGACGGTGACGCCTGGTCCTTTTTAACCCTGTTTACGTGGGTCTAATCACCTACAGAGTTTATGGGAACCATCGTTGCGTTCAGGGATCTTGTGCTAGGAGGCCCAAGTTTCCTGAGGGAGTCTATAACCATCGAGGTTATGATGGTGCTGAGTTTTAGCATATCACCACTAGCACTACTGCATGCTGTCGATCTTATAAATTAGGTAGTCATATCATGACAAATCCATAATTTCAGGATTAGGTCTATTATTTCATCAGTACCAATGACAAACTAGATGATAATTCTACAAGTTCACCAGCTTTCACTGCACAAATTACAAAAGAGTCCATTGAGAGACATTGTAGTTGCTGACAATATAATCCAAAATGAATTCACGCTATTCTGCTCTCGATTCCTAAATTTCTAATCTCTACCTGGCGATCATCCAATATTTATCGGCAGGATCGATCAAGAAATAGGAAACGGAAACTTGTTGAAATACTTTTAGTCGAGAATTCTATATTGCACCGAAAATATAATGTTGGGCAAAACTAATAACAACAAAAGCAATAAAATGAAAAACCATACCCCGATGTTAACATAAAGTGTATCAGCAAAACTTATCGTCATAAACTTTGATATTAGGAGTATACATACCGCCATCAATGCTCTTAAGTCGATGACATCCCATGAATCCTTTATAAAATATCAGGACAAGACGTACAGACGCATTATCTTTAGGGACAGGTACATATCCCGAAACCTGGAAGGTAACGTATGTTCTTCCCAAACACAAATCAGGACTGGAATACGTGGTCGAAAAATACAGACCTATAAATATCACGCATAATGAAAAAAGTGACGTCAAATTAAATATCTGATTACCTACTTAGGGAAAATGTAATAGACCCGTAACAACACAGCTTCATTAAAACAATGTCCTGCAGTACATGTCTAATAGACTGCTTTAACGAGGTTACTCGCTTACGTAACCAAAAAACTAGTGTTTATACTATATTTTGATATTAAGAAAGCCTTTAATAAAGCACCTTGTAACACCCTTCAGTCAGTTGGAATTATAAACCTCCTATTGCTACGGATCAAGTCTTTTCTCACAAACAGATGCCAAATAACCAATATTAACTTTACAACATCTACACGTCTACCAATAACGTAGGTGTCTGACGCATCACAATGAAGGTAAACAGTACGAGTGGGTGAAAAAATATACAAAAATACAGAAACAACACCACTAAGTGTAAGAATTAAATGTGATATACAATGTCCCAATAAGTAACAGACTCACAGTTTATTGTTCGGTGTACCGGATCACATCGTGCTCACAACTAAAGATGCAACATGTATTCGGAGTTTGAAAACGCCTTTACACGTGTCACTTTTACAATCGAGGTATGCCAAATCATTCAAATCAGTTGTCAGAAGTGAATGTGTTCGAATATACATATGGAAAGCTATCGATGTGTTGAGAAGTGTTTGGTGTGAGCTGTGTATCAGTCACAAGGGATGCATAGCACAATGTGTTTACTTGTGATAGGGTACAGTAGCGTTATCAAGCGTCTTCAGCCAGGTGTGCCCAGTAAAACTAACGGGATTAGAATCAAATGCCGAAGACCTACAGAACCATTTATTGTGGGGATTTATTTACCGCTAGATAGTGGCTTGAAATAGCTTTTTCTGATGACCGATTGCTAAAAATGGATATGTTATGTCTGCTGACTTCAAAACATTTGCTTTCCTGAAAGAGAAGTACACTCACTCACACTATAAGATACACAAATTTACAAATAACTTCTTGAATCATTCTCACTAGTGAAGTTGAGTGAATTAATTACAAGGGAATGGACACTACTAAATTACTGGAACCGTAAAAAATTACAAGAGAAACGAAGTCGAAGAAGACAGTCTTTTTAACCATGCTCGTGCGAAAATATTTTTTTTTGGATATTGGCAGTCTGAACCGCATCTGAATTTGATAGTCAGCGTTACACTTACGTAGGTGTTCACTGTCGTATGTTTATGTTACATAACACAAGTTTCGGATTTACTCCCATTTTGCTTAAATTATAGACTTTAAAAAATGCATTCGGCTTATTATATGTTCATGGTAATTGAAACTGAGAATGAAAACTTCTAATACCTGAAAAAGTTTAATTTCCATAAAATACTAGTTATAACTTTTGGAATGTGGGAGGAAAAGAGGAGTGTAATCATTTTGCATTAATTCGTTCACGGTCCTTCCTAATTTTGCGGGACAACTGTGGGTTACACTCCGAAACATCACTTTTAAACAAGTCGTACTAATCCATGTTCACGATTAGATGTAAACGAACGGACCGAAAGTCAGCTCCGTAAGTAGTCCATTTCACAAATTCAATCTCACAGTCACGATGGAAACATCAGAATTAAAGTTTGGGGCTTGAATTTGATTTATGTTTAGGTTTTTCTTTGCCAATTGATATCGGCTCTAATTCAAATATTTCATAGTATGTATCTTGATATTAATCCATTCGTTAATTTCTACCATTCATAGTTACTCACTTTGAGACATCAGGGCGGGTCACTGCGGATTTTTTCGTTGTTATTTGTCGGAACTTAACTTTGTTCCTTCGAGAAACTTGATTGTCACTTGATCATTTTGTCAAGTGGAGTTGCAACACCTCTGTTTTAATGGATTTGTTAAAGACTAGATGTTTCTTTGCCAACTTCTACGTTCATTATGAACTCATCTATTCCCTCTTGTTTTCCCTAACAATAATAGTATTAACATATGTCTAAGAGGTATTGTGCACTCAGATAATTGAAGATATGGGTCTGTTGATGAAGAGCAGAACTAAGTATGTGCAGCCTTCCTGCATGTTTTGTGAGTATGCCAACAACTCGAGAATTTTTGACGTAACTGCTGTTTAGCCAAAACACTGGATTATTTTATGAGGCTGAAGTAATTTCCCCAACTACTCTTTAGATTTTAGATAGTTAAGACTGGTTTGAGGAATCATACTGTCGTATCATATATGACATGTTCATTATTACTACTGACTTCCATAACTATGGTCAGAGTATCTCCTAATCCGTTGTCACAAGAGTATCACATGAATTCATACCTTACTGATAACTTTCAGCATCTTTTAAAATGGTTCTGAGGTGGTAAATCTAAATTTTACCTGTTCAAAATGCAGATAATATAAAAAATTTATTTATTACACAAAGATCCAAGATATTATGTGTTATGGTTAAGATTAAATATTAAGAGTAAAAATTGGGAATAAGGTAGAATGCTTTGTAAACACGGATTGATGCTTGTGTAGATCATTCTACGACTTTAAGTATCAAAAACTTGAGTGTTACCTTTGAAATTTCTTGAGTCATTGTCACAATGTTTTATCGTTTCCATAGTTATCAATTTTAATCGTTTTAGTAGCTGTATTTTGTTAAATTTTGTTTAATTTTTAATATTTACACTCTATCGTCCCATTTTAAGTCCATTTAAATTTTATCGGGTCACTATTTCCGTAGGGTTGGGTCATATAAAAACGACATACCAGTGATTTCACTGTTCAGTGTTGTTTCATTTTGACTGACATTAATGTGCGTTAGATTGAGGTTATCAAAAAATCAACGTTACTAACCTAAACATATGTATATCGTTTTGATTGCCTTATACAAACTAATTATTTCATTACGGGCTGGTTGAAGGAAGTGTTTTACTGCTTGTGTGTCACCAGTTTTCTTATCTGAAAAGGATAAAATGGAAACAAGACCGTCGTATTATTGAATCACTCACTTATGAGTAATTTTTCGACACAGTTTCGGAAATGTCAGAACAACGAATTAAGAATCTGTAGTTTTAAAAAGTTGATTAGAGGTTAATAAATTCTTCGTAGATTTTTCACTAAGGTCTCGTCGGGCTTTCGTTCCATAAATGCCATTTGGGATAAAAAAATATTTGAAAATAGATACTAGAAGATCACTCAGGAGTGTCTTGAAACTATCGGATATAGCCTAAAATAAAAAATGTCGATGACCTCACTGTATTTTTTGTTTGCGTAATGTTTAGTCAGTTTTACAAGTGAAAATGCAATGTAAACCCTTGCAGTGCATCTAACAATTTGTCTATTGCAGTATACTAGTTTTCTGTACTGCTGTTTACTTATTGTTAGATATTCGCTGAGGTTCCATATTGAACACTTTTATCCACCGTGCTTCTCTAGCTCTCGAAGTGTCTCGAATCGAATTTTACTCTTTTAACTTGATGTCGAACCTATGTAGTTTATACAACTTATTATTATATTATTTTATTATTTTAACACATAGATATTGGTACAAAGAGGCACCAAATACATATGCGCCACACAGATCTTATTTGATATATGTGAGGGCTGTGATACTGCCCGGGTGCCCAAACCGAGGCAAGCAGTTTTCTTAGGGGGCCACATCCAGAGCCTTCGACCTACAGGGCCTGATCCACAAGGCAGTGGAGCATCGCAAGGAGATGCAATCCAATGGGAGCCGGTGACCAACGATTGGCTCATATGCCATTTGTTCCTTCAGGATACTGTAGCCCATGTGCACCATTGGTTTGAAATCAGGGTTTTCCAACTCCTCTAGGTGGACTCTCCATGCCCACCAACCCGGTTAAAGCGCCAGACATTCGGTTTTTGTCCTCTGAATTTCGTAAACAACAGTAATGCCACGAGAATTCAGCGAGTAGGATTTCCCTGGCAGAGGCTATATACGCGTGACCATGTGAGAGTATTTCGAGAGGGAGAGCGGATTCTCCCTACTCTCGGCAATTTATACAACTAATAAATTTAAATTGGTTTCTTGATTTTCTTAGTGTTCACTAAAAAATGAACAATGTTATCTTAAATGATATCACGGATTTACAAAATACTTTGGAAATACTACATAGATACTTTTCTCCTTTGTTAAATATCCCCGCTTCAGTTATAAATAATGAGGGTAGTATTATTTTTATTTGTGTTTCTATTTTTTGCACATTGACTAGGCGGTACTTTATATTAATCGATTCTAAACACCAGAATCTGCATGTTTCGTATATACCACTTTTAGTAACCCAGAAATAGTAAACGTATTATTTGTTTTCGGTTTTCAGCTTCACTATGTGCAGCCTGTTTCTGAAAAAAATTCGAAGAAATTACAGGAGTAAAGCTGGTGATTCAGACGATGAGCAAAGTCAGGAGTCTGAAAGCTTATATGATGAAGCCGTTAAAGAAATAACGTCTCAAATTAAACCTGATGTATCGTCAATCAAGAAGAACAAGAGCGTTTTAAGTTTCGAGGATGATCTTGACCCAGGTAAAGAAAACGATTTCTTGATTTTATGGTCATCATATTGTAGATGATGGTGACACATTCAAAGTTAAGAAATCTTCAATGAGTCGTAAGATTACTAAACAAACGAAAGAAAGTAAAAAGAAGAAAAACCATGGAAATGATGGCTTAAAGATAGTCGGTGACTTTCATAAGAATTTAGTTTCATATGAGGAAAGCTCTCCTGATCCCGAAGAAAATCTTGAGGTAGGATTTTGTATAAAGGCCTGGGTCAAATCCAATTAATTTATCTCAG
This sequence comes from Schistosoma guineensis, assembly GCA_944470375.2. NCBI lineage: Eukaryota > Metazoa > Platyhelminthes > Trematoda > Strigeidida > Schistosomatidae > Schistosoma > Schistosoma guineensis. The sequence continues at coordinate 3,720,504 of OX103890.1, read as the reverse complement.
AATTTAAGAAAAGAATTATTGAATTTAGCCGAAGATGAAACAACTTCTGAAGTAGTTCCATCTGTGAAATCCGAACCCAGCAATGTGACTTCAATGATAAAGCGTACGTCTCATGCGTTATTTAATTTCCACACAGAGGGTGTAATCCCTGATGCGGCAACAATACATTTGGCTCGTAAACAACGTGAGAAAGCTAAAAGTCTCATTGAATCATCTGATCATTCACCTACCTATTATTCATCTAGTAAAAATGATGGTAAACGTTTAGTGAGGTAAATTATTTGTGTTTTGATTACTAGAAAATTGAGAGTAATTTGTACAAACTACACGCCACAGTTTTTATTTGAAGGTTTATTTATTTATTTATTTGAACACATTAATACTGGCACAAGAGGGCGCCAGTTAAATATGCGCCACACAAACCTCATTTGATATGTATGAGGGCTGTGATACTGCCCGGGTGCCCAAACCGAGGCAAGCAGTCTTCTTAGGGGGCCACACCCGGAGCTTTCGACCTACAAGTCTGATCCACAAGGCAGTGGAGCATCGTAAGGAGATGCAGTCCCATAGTAACCGGTGACCAACGATTAGTTCATACGCCATTTGTTCCTTCAGGATACTGTAGCCCATGTGCACCATTGGTTTGGAATCAGGGTTTTCCAACTCCTCTAGGTGGACTCTCCATGTCCGCCAACCCGGTTAAAGCGCCAGACATTCGGTTTTCGTCCTCTGAATTTCGTAAACAACAGTAATGCCACGAGAAGTCAGTGAGTAGGGCTTCCCTGGCAGAGGCTATATACGCGTGGCCATGTGAGAGTATTTCGAGAGGGAGAGTGGACTCTCCCCACTCTCGGCCTTACCAGGGCATTGTAGGGCAAAAAATAAAGGTTATCATTGTCAGCTGACTATCAAAAAGGGACTTGGTCAAGGGGTTGTAAACAATTGGCTCAATAATAAAAAGTTAAATACCTAAACTACTAAGTTATATTTTATGAAATATCCCCGTTTTTAAGGAAATTCTTTTGGCTGAAAAACATTCAGACACTTTAGCAATTAAATTATTGGATAACTGAAGGGTTATCTTTTAATTCCTTTAATTATGACATCGAATGGATAGATGTGATTTTAAAAGATCTTACAAACTGTCCATATATTCTATTTGAAATTCTCGTTATTACTGGAGTTGAATAATTAAGAAATAATAATTTGTAACTTTTATTGCATGTCTTGTGTAGTCAGTTTATTTTAGTTTATCTTAAAAATATTTGTACTGTATGTATGCTCGTTTATGAACAAACCAAACATCTCTTTTACACTTGGTTTACTACAATTCATCTCATAATATCTGATTTTGGATAATATTGTGGTGTGGTTTACTTATATCCACATAAGTAGTGTATGACAGTGGTCAGGCATATAATGTATTTCGGCAGAAAATCGATAAGAAAAGAACGAAAACGGAACGCAATTAGTATGAAAATGGATGAACAATGAAATCTAAGGCAATGGACTGATATTTGTAAAGGAACAGTCAATTTTGAGGCGATGGATTGATATTTTGCAAATTAACGATTTACTATATGGATCTCAGATTTTATTGAAATGCTCTGTAATTTCGTGTCAAATGCATTCGATTGTCCTCACTGGTGTTCTGTTCACTACAATATTAGGAGGACATAATTTCTAGTTGATGATAAAATTGGTCAGTATTTCAAGTCCTTTTGTTCTTTTACAAATGTCTTTTAACTATTGGAGGATTATTTAAGAAAATAATTTCAGTCACAGTTTTATTTTTTCTCACCGCATTTATTACTTTTTTTTCGTATTTAGAGAAGATGATGACGATGATGAGTTGAATGATGATGAAGATGCCAATGATATGACAACTGTCTCATTTTCAAACTCTGCTAGTGAAATGAGACCAGTTTTTGTTGTCAGTAAAGACCGTGAAACTTGTAGTAAACGCGCAGTTATAGGTGCTCGTTTAAATCGTCGTGAAGAAGAATTGAAATGCATTCGAGAAGATTTCATGGCAGCTGAACATGGTAGTGATCGAGACAGTGATCAAGAGATTGAATGGGAAAGACAACAACTTCAAAAGGCTATTATTAATCAAGTTCGTTTCCGTCTATTTTTCATCATGGTTATTTTGCATATCTGAAACAAATAAATAAATGAAAAGCTTTCCCTTATTCCCCTTTGTTCTATCGTTGCTTTTACACAAATTTTTAACTCCCTGTCCGAAATTGTGTACTCAAAGTATCACGTTTTGTTACTTTTTTAAAACTCTTTTTTGTTACTCATGAGTAGGCAAATTTGATAGACGAAAACAAATTCTGATTGATGACTATTTATTATGAAAATAGCTGGATAAAATGAAGAACAAAACAGTAATCTTTTTACAATTTCGGAATTTCAATGTAATTCTACTGTAGATATAATGCTTTCCCACTGTACAGTCTTGGTGACAATTCAATTCAAAGTACCTGAATCAACCTGACTTGGGTTTTTGTGTTCGTGTTAATATAATTTTTGTAGACAGTTAAGTACTATTCAATATAATTTTTTTATACTAAAGAAAGTTTGCATTCCAAATACCCTGGTTATGTGAGCTTTAGATATATTTGAGTAATGGTGTATGGCGACTATGTTCCGCTATTTTCTTAGTTAGCCAGCATTTAATTTATAATGAGAGTGGCTCGGTTCTTTGATACTGCTATTGTTGGTATCATCATCTATATTCTTCTGTTCTCTCTCCTGTTAATTTCTTTTGTGTTTTCTACGCCGATAACGAGCAAGTCTTCATCATTTCAATTGTATCTTCATGTGTTCTATACTTCATAGAATTTCTTACTTGTAAACCATTAATTATCTAAAACTGCTAATGGTAATGATGGTAATCATAAGTTATTTGTGATTTCCATTCGTTCAATTCTATACATATTGTTCACCTTAAGTGTCTATGTTTGGCCAATAAACGTAATTACAAATAATCAAATTTACTCATACAATACCAAGAGTAGGGAATTAGGGTTTCGATTATGAATCAAGGTTAGGATAAAGAAAACAATGGTAGCCACGTGGATGAGTACTTAGTCAATTCTCTCATTACAAATCTCAAGAATGTTTAATTTACTTCGAAGAGGTTCATAAAGTGGGGTGTAGCCCCCTTAAGAAAAACGCCTGCTTCGTTCTGGGCACCCGGGCAGTATCACAGCCCAAATACAAATCAAGTGACTTGTGTGGCGCATATGTATTAGGTGCCCCTTTGTACCAATATTTATATGTTCAAATAAATAAATATATGTATATTAGTTGTTTGAATCTTCCCATTGATGTTTCGGACTGTTCAATCTCCTTTAGCATATGTGCATCCCATGTGAATCCAGGTACACTCAGCTGATTTGTCCAAAACAAGAGGCAACGTATCTCCTACTATTACTCACCATCCATCCCGTGCATTCTACTATTGTTTTATGAAAAGATAATCACTTTTTTATGGTCATTTTTCTGATCGTTCAAGTTTGTTCTTATTGATTAGCCTCACTACATATACCAATTTAAAACGTTTTCGTAACTAACTATTATCATGTTTTATTTCACTCTTAACTATGTACAAATTATCTCTGACCGCTTAGTAAATAGACACTATCTTAAATATTATTGATTCTTTAGTATAATATGTCTCTGCCTATTACTTCTTGATAAAATTAATAAGATGAGTTCTTGGTTGTGTCATTCTCTTTTCTCTTTTTCTTCTTTAGAATCCTGCTGTTTTAGAAGCTATTCAACCAATTCTTGGTACTGAAGATTCTAATAATACTACAACATCTGCAGATAGTACTATACTTGATGGATTAAATGTTACAGATATAACATTGCCAAAATTAAAAGATAATTTACAAGAGAAGTAAGCTTAATAAATGACAATAAACAGTATGATGATGTAGTTCTTTCAATGGAAATTCCTACAAAATTCTGTCTTAGATCAAAGATATATATATGTTTTAAAGTAACCACTTTTCTTTCAAGTTGGTTTATCATTGAAAGAAAGTATTAACATCTCCAATGTTCTTTCTTTCCACCAACTAATTCTTTCTTCTTGTACTATATCCTTATATGCAAACTTTCTTTTATATATTACCACTATTGAATTAAATACTTCTATGAATTCGATGTTCATCTTGTTGTGGTAATGAAGTATGGCAACTTGGATCGATGCATATATGTGGTTGGTTCTACATTGTAGCTGACTGACTGACTTTTATAGGGTCAATGGTAGAAAATATATAAATACAGGCGAATCACATCATAATTTTGCCTTTCATTGGTATAGTTAAGACAAAAGTTCACTTTACGTTTTCTTAAACACCTCACTCAGTTAGTCAGCTACAATGTAGGACAAGGCAAATATGTACATCGGTCCAAATTACCATACCTCATTAGCACAACAATATGAACTACGGATTCAAAGAAGTAGTTAATTCAATGGTGGTAATATATAAAAGAAAGGTTCCATATAAGGATATAGTACAGGAAGAAAGAATTAGTTCGTAGAAAGAAATATATGAAGCGATTTTAATCTCTTGGTTTAAGGGAAGACAAGGAGTGTATACACCTACACCATTGTATTAGATTCTGAGCCATATCACCAAGAGTCTCCAACCATTGGTTACGATAGTCATGTGGACCCTTACCACGTAGTCTGCATCTACCAACATGGTTCAGACCAGAAGTTAGTGACTTCAAGGACTGATGCCACATTTTGGTTTGGCCACCCCTAACTTTCTTCCAACCATTTCCAACACCGGTTAGCACTGCGCGTCATCGTAATCGGTGTTCATGTACACGCAACACGTGGCCCAACCATCTCAGTCGATGAAGATTCACAACCTTATCAACTGATTTACCATCATTCCCCAATACCCTGTGTCTATCCTCACTATTACTTATCCGGTGATCCCAGCAGATACCAGCGATATTTCTAAGGCATCTGTGATCCAATACTAGTAGCTTACGAATATCTTCAACTCTTAAAGACCACGTTTTGCTGCCGTAAAGTAAAACAGAACGGACTGCCGTGCAGTATTCTTTTCCTTTTATTGGTAAACGGACATCTCACCTTCGCCATAGAAAACTTTAATATTTAGGATTTTTATATCTATATTTCCTTTCAAATTCTTCAGTTCAGGAAGTTAAGTAGTTTTACAATCCTTTAAAACATAACATCAGTAATGACCTGTAGTTGGATAAATAAACTTGTTCTTGGTAAATAAATTACTGAAATCCCATGAAATGATAGCATAGGGATTAACTCATACAACTGTTAATCATCGAACTACACATTAAAATCTTCTTAAATCTGCCTTCATTTTAATCATCTCTCAGCCTGATTTTCTCTAGTCTGTTCTTCACAAGCCTTGGTAAGGCGTTAAAGTATTATTGAAGCTAATATTTTAGACACTATATTAGTCAAACTGATTCCTCTGTGATTTTCACAAGAGGACTTTTGTCCTTTCTTATAGACTGGCACAATCAGTGATTGAGACCAGTAAGATGGGATTACGTCCAGTTCCCAAATTCTACCTAAGACCTCAGTTAATCTCATTGCTAATACTGGACCACCATCCTTAAAAATCTCAGGAGTAAACCTGTCAGAGCCTGCTGCTCTCCCTCGCTTCAGATTTCCTATGGCTTTTTCAACTTCGTAAGGAGTCGGAGGACGTACATTAACTTGCTATTCAGGTTGACTGGGGATCGTGGGAAACCGTAGTGTGGCTGAAGGCCAGTTGAACTGATCCCTAAAGTGTTCTACCCATCGATTCAATCTCCTGGATTGAGAATGAATAATATGTCCATCTTTCTCTGAGATTGTTTCGCTGACAGAGACCCTGAATGACGTGGCTCAAAATCTTTTGCAATGGCGCAGATGCATCCACTCTTTGTGTTCTCCCAAATTCTAATCTCCTGAATCCTCCTTGTCCCTTTTTTTTCTCTTTCAAAATTTATTTCACTGGATTATACTCTTTAAATAACATCTTCAAACCCTAATCTTTCCGATTACTGCTTATACTCTTACCACCTCTACCACTATGGGATTTGAATCGACAACTGTATCTCTGTGCTAATATGGTATGGCAACTCGAACTGTTGTACGTACGTACGAAGTCCTACGTTGTTACTGACTGACTGACTGAATCATCTCTCATACAAAGTGGATTGCTCAAGGTCAAGTTCATAAAACTTTACCTAATGATAAATAAGTTACATTAATTTATATTTCCATTGATTAGGTGTACAGTTATATTGAAAGTCCTTAATACCGAAGTAAACATTCTTGTTTTAAAAAATTGTGTTAATACATTTTAATAAAATCATTTATTTGTTGTAAATCGTGTAAATTAAACATTATTTATTAATTTGTACACGTAAACATTAGTATATATTAGTACCAAATACATATAGGCCACAGAACAACAATGAGGCCAGTAGCTGTTATGATCGATTTGTGTAAGGGCTGCGATACTGCCTCAGTGTTCAAACCGAAGCAGGTGGTTTCCCTAAAGAGCCACTCCCCGAGCCTTTGACCTAAAGGTCTGGTCCATAAGGCAGTGGAGCAACGTTAGTAAATACAGTCCCATGGTAGGTGGTGACTAATAGTAGGTTCATACGTCTTTTGTTTCCTTAAGATCCTGGAGCTCATGTGCACCATTGGTTTGGAATCAGGGTTTTCTAATTCTCCTAGGTGGATCATTCATATCCACCAACCCGGTGAAAGCACCGGACATTCGCTTTCCTACCTCTCGATTTCGTAAACAACAGTAATACCACGAGAAGTCAGTGAGTAGGACTTCCCTGTCAGAGGCTGTATACGCGTGGTCGTGTGATAGCATTTCGAGAGGGAGGGCGTGCCCACCCCACCCTCGGCCATACCAGGGCATTTGGGGGCCTAGAAAAATTAATACGAATTGATTAACTAAGGAAGTTTATTGTCATTCATCGTCTTATTTAATTACTTATTGTTATCATAGGATCATTAAAGAGGTTGGTATTTTTTAGTAATAATGTATCCTACTATTTAATTGTTTATTATTATTATTATTAGATACAATAAGTTGAATGAATCACTAACGAAGCATAAAACATCATTAGAAGAGGCGAAACGTGATTTAGAACGTGGCAAGATAATAATTGCAGATGCTCGTGAAAAACTTCCTAACTTAGCAAAACAATTTATGTTCTATCAAGAAATGAAAGATTATATTGATGATTTAATATCTTGTTTTAATGAAAAGGTAGGTTAGTATTGTTATTTTCTCATCCATACTGAATTATGTCAAATAGTATTGGAATGATGTATAGATCAAGTTTTTTTTTGTATTGTAAAGCATTATTAATGTTTATTAGCGATAGTGATTAGGTGTTGAGTTTGAGTGTACATGTCTCTTTCCTTTCAAATATTGGCGTTCCATTTGATGACAACCCTCAGAATTATATGATATACTTACTGTCTATTTTCTAATCCAGTTGGAAATGAATTGGATTATCCCGTTGTTTATATTTTGATTGAAATTTGACCAATCTTCTTTGGCATCCGAACTCAGTAGCTAAGTGGATAACTCTGGTTTTTGCATTGAACGGTACTGGGTTCGAGTCCCGGAGTAAGCATCAACTGCGTAATCCAGGTGCATCCAAATGAACATCTTAGTATTCAGTTATTAAATACGCTTTCTGAAATGCAGATTAAAATCTTACTGAAGCAAATAAGCTGACTACTTCAATTGAATAACGTTTTTTAAAAACTATATTACAGTCATGTAAAATCTGAACGTTATCAGATCTTTACATTGATCCATTTAATTAAGCTAACTTGTACAATCAAACAATCGAGTAGGTAGTTCTGAGTTTTTAAACTTGGAACATTTTAGCAATCCTAAATCACTTGATAAGAGTATGAACCTTCATCTAATGTGAGCTAATCATTTTATGTTTCATGCTCATCCTGACTAGCTAAACGTTAGGTTGGAAAAAATTAAGGGCGTTTAAATTATAGCATTAAATTTACCATTCCATAAAGGCATTAACTATTGAACTGAACTTTGCACCTTTCTGGTTTGTTGCGTATGATAACTGGTATGTAGTTGGTTGACGTAGTCTGGAATTGTTTGAAGTGACTCAGTTATATTCATTCTTAATCTTTCATACTCTCCACTTCTGACTTTTATTCTCACATGTTAAGATTTCCAGTTCAATGGATTTTCGTTTCTTCATGTTTTTCATTATGCGAATGTATAGTGTAAAAAAATTCACTCGTCTTACGTTTGTATCAAGTTCTATGTTGTTTTAAACTCACGAGACTATCACAGTATAATCATTTAGTTAGCAGTTGTACGTCAAAAAGCTTATTTATAACGATTCTGTAGAATATTTTTTTATAATTTGCATCATGAATTGACCTTATTTAGAGAACCGTTGAATATCGGGAAGCATTGAACAATTTTTTTCGTCGTAGCGTGGTAGTAGTAGTAGTAGTGTAACGGAGAGAGAACGATGAAAATCCCTCCGCAGCTTTTTCAAATCTCTAATCCCTTAAAAGACAGGCAGAGGAAGCAGCTGTTGTGCCTTCAGAGAGGGAGAGGGTTAGGGTCGTTAAAGCTAAAAGAGGACATGTGTAGTAAAGTATCTTCTGCCTCCAAGTGTGATGACAGAGGACAACATTATGTCCGTAGTTTCGTAAGCCGTTCCCATGACCTTAGAATCAAGTCCCCAGAAAAGCCAAATCTGTCAGACTATCCACAAACGAAGAAGAGGGCAGTGACCTTGACATCTCTAAGTGTGGGTCTTGGGCTCCCAAAAGTAAAACTGAGTTATATGTGGTATCCAAGGTCGAAGATGATGGTCAACGGCTCTTGTTCTTGCTACATTATTGTAAAGGAAAGGCTTGAGAGGCCATAGAAAAATGCATAATGCTCCTACCATCATCGAGTTATCGTAGAGCATGCGATATACTGAAACGGTTGTTTGGTAGAACACACGAAGTCGGGCTTTGCTGAAAGATTTGACTGAAGGTCCCGATATTGTGCAGAATGATGGAGAAAGTCTGTCTACGTTAGCAATAAAAATGGAAAACTGTTCTATAGCTTTAGAGCAAATGGATTACTCATCGGATCTCACTTCCCTAGGAACTATGGAAAGCATAGTAAGAAAGTTGCCCACGGCATTGCAGATGAAATGGGCTGAAACAGACGGAAAGGTAACAGCAAATGGGAGAGAGCCTATATTTGCCGAGTTAACTGGATTTGTATCATCTAGAGCAGAACTATTACTCAGTAGGTTTGGGCAGATCGCAACAACTAGTAAACGAGTTGTAAGCAGGGTAGCCTGTCCCATACAAGGGTTGTCGTCCGGTAAAATTGTTAGCAGGTCACTTTGTGTTATATGCGGAGAAAATCACATGATTGATAAACGTTCCCAATTCTCCACATTATCAGTCAATGATAGGTGGATGAAAGCTAGAGAAAAGGGCCTGTGTTTTTGCTGTCTTAGAAGGGGTCACAGATCAGTGGATTGTAAAGATCGTGTTGTGTGTACTATCGAAGGTTACCGGGATCGGCATCACCCGTTGTTGCATAAACCCATTAAAGTTCAGAACACTTCGAGTGAGCATTTAGAAGAAAGTCATTGTGGATATACAGAGTCACTAATGGAGGATGTATTTTTTGGTCTAATACCTGTACGCTTCGTACGCTATACAGAAGAACGTAATCTGGCCTATTCGAATAAATTTTGGTTCGTCAGTTCTGCGTTCAAACTGAATACTGGCAGTTTGGTCGTTACACGTAGTTACGCATCCACTACTTTATCGAGGCTTCAGTCCAAGTTCAGATCTGTAGAGTAGCGCCTAGTCTTTAGACCAGTGAGTTGGGAAATCAATTCGCGATATTGCACAACTATCTTCCAATGGTATTTGTGAGTAACTACTTCTTATGATTTGGTTGAACCTCACAGGTCATAGCTTCTTATTAGAACTACGAGAGCTACCATTCCAAGTGATTCATTAATGTGTATATATTTACACTTAAAAATATCCTCATCTATATAAATTTTTTTGTAAACATCTTATAACATTATTTCAACAGATGTCAAAAATAGAATATCTAGAGAAACGTTCTATTATAATATTTCGTGAACGTTATGACAAATTAGTTGAACGTCGACGTATGGATATGAAAGATATGGCGGATACAGTATCTCAGCGTAAGTTACATTGACCTTTGTAATATGACTACATTATTGCATAATTATGTACCTTATAATCTATATATCTTACTTGAAAATTTAAAGATAACTATATAGTTTATTATCAGAAACGGTTTGTGGAGATTTTAGAAATTTCACTGATTGAAATCATGAGTCAATTGAATCTAGACCATTATAGAAAACTTGGAAGCACTGAAAGGTCGTTCCACCCTGGTATGGGACTCCTCAGCAGTGCGCATCCACGATCCTGCACCCCGTAAGATTCGGACCCAGGACCTACCAGTCTCGCACCAGGCGCTTAACCAACTAGACCACTGAGCCTGCCGGCATCCAACAGTGTTAATGTCTAACTTCAACCAATCCACGAAGTTGCGCCACCATACACCATTGTCTTCAGTGAGTTGATATCTCACAACACACCTGGTTGAACTCCACTGGTAACGGCTTCTCACTAGAACTCCAGGAGTATCTCTTGAAGTCAGTTACTAGTGAGCAGATGATTATTATCAGAAGGGGTTTGTGGAGATTTTAGAAATTTCACAGATTGAAATCATGAGTCCCATACTAGGACGAAACGGCCGTCCAGTGCTTCCAGGTTTTCCATGGTGGTCTAGATTCAATTGACTCATGATTTCAATCTATATAGTTTATTGTTTATTTTCTTGACTTATTCACTGATGACACATAAATCTTAGCGCAATAAAACATTGAAAATTATGTCACACTAACAGAGTTATTATATTGTGAACAAATGCAATCGAAAAAGACCATACAATGAATAAATAAGCAAACATGAATGATATTTAAAATGAGTTATAGTTCAGTTGAAAGTACAGTTGGAAAAGATTAAGCAAGTTCATTTCAATTTATAAAGAGTGTGACAGAAAATTATGGCAGGATCGCCACTGGCTTCTCTGAACTAGTCCTAAACAAGTATTTTTCATACTAAGGTGCCATGTCATACCCGACCGTTGTTGCTATCTTGACGTGGTGGTCGGGCTTGCCTATCGTAATGAAGCAACTGAGCTATACTGACTGGAACAACCGTTCCTCAAGGTCCTACTATGTCAGACAGGTCGGTTGAAGAGCGGTAAGACAAAGCAACAAATCTAAGTTCCGAAGGTGAAGTCGTACTGCTGACTGTATAGAGGTGTGACATCATTAAAGTGTTTCCTTCAGACAACCATCATGACAGCGATGCTGCCTTCCCACAAGGAGGGGTGGGGTTAGAAAAGGTCGACTCTAAAAATACACACCTCGCCTTATCCCATGTCATAAACCGACCGCTTCTCTGCTTTTTTCAACCAGTCTCAACACTAGCTAATAATGTGTGATTTGAAAGCCCCCAAGATTACATTCGTAATAATATAAACAAGCCATCCAAGTCAGTGTTTCGATACGTTTTCATTAGTATCAATTAACTGGTTGGATTTCCAAGACTTGCTTTCACAACTTAGATTAAACTGTTAGCCTGTCAATATAAGTAACTCATCTTTTTCTGGTCTATATCAAAGAGAAAATTAATTTAAAGAGTTCATTAAAAACAGGAGCATTGTGTAGCTAATCTTTACAACCTTTTTGGATTCTTTAAAGACGTCTGTTAATCAGAATATATCTTTATTAATCTAAACTATTATAACAAGTTATTCTGTGAATCCATGATCGGATTGAAATCATAGATACAACATTATTTAAAATGAGAAGCTTACTGAATATTAATTATATCATTTAGTTTATAGGAAACAACTTGAAGGTATCTTAAATCATGAATTTTAATCGAGGGTACCGTTATGAATAACTGTTTTGTCCTGGTTTATGATTTCTCATCAATGTGCGCAACTACGATCCCAATGGAGATCAAACCTATGGTTGTCAGGTCTCGTGACGTATGTATCTCGTAGTTCACTTTTCTAAATCCATTCAATCTCCAACATTCCACAATTATCATTATTCAATATCTTTCATAATGCCTATGTTACTTCCGATATAGTTGATCTCCATTTTCACAATAACTTTGCGGAATATAATTATGTTCCCAATAGTAGTAACTAACTTCGGCAAAAAATTGTTCGTGTCAATGAGAAGCTATCACTTGTGGATTCAATCCACCCAGATGACGACTGAAAATCAAATAGTCAATAGTACATTTATATGTGCAACACTAAAAATAGATTATTAGAATAACAATTATTATACTTAAATACATTTACATGACCCATAAATCGACTAAGTAAAATATCTTTAGTGTCTGTAAAAATGCAAGTCATCTTTGTATGTGGGATTTTGGCGCGTAGAATCGTAAGTTTAAAGTTGTCAAAAAATTTGTTAACAATGAATAATAGTTTAAATGATTTAATCAATCCTAACAAACCAGCATATCAAATGTATTCGTTTCTGATTGAGATCATGAACCGATTGATGTTAGACCAATTTTGGAAACCTGGAAGCACTGGACGGCCGTTTCGTCCTATTGTGGAACTCCTCAGCATCCCACGAGCAGGATATGCTCCACAACCCCTATACATGTAATCGTTTCGTCTAATTCATTTCTACATTTTTTTATAGATTTTCTAAATCAATGAAATATTTCTATCTTAAATCATCTTCAACTCATAAATACTTGTCTTTATTTCTTAAATATTTGTTTTCCTGTTCAATGAATTCAAGAATAAATAATTATCTTTTATTCTATTCTTAATATGTGCTTCGTGTCATTTCTCATTTAGCAACTATATCATCTACATGTACATCTAGAACACCTGAAGAAGTAAAAATTATTGAAGCCAGACGTAAAAGATGTGCTGAACGAGAATCCCGACGGTAAGAATATTTAATAAGCGTTAAAAGTATGCGTGTTAAGTTGTATTTTTTTAAATCCAGTATTTTATCCCTATTATAAATAAATATTATGTCATCTATGGTTATTAGAGTAGAGTTGTTCGTTTTATAGTTACATAAATGATGTGAACCCATTGTAATCCAAATGCCTTGATACGGCCACATGTATATAGCAACTGCCAGGGAAGTTCTACTCACTGCCTTCTCGTGGCGGATTTGCTGTTTGCAAAATCGAAAGGACAATAATAGATTATTTGATGCTTAAAGCTGGTTGGTACGTACGTCAAATCCACCTAGAGGAGTTAGGAAACCCTGACTCAAAATCAGTGGTGTACATGGGTTCCAGGGTCATAAGGGAACAAATGGGATGTGAACCTATTGTTGGTCAGCGGCTGTCATAAGACCTCGTCTCCTGACATTGCTCCGCTGCCTTGTGGATTAGACCTTTAAATCAAAGGCTCGAGGACTGGCTTCCTGAGTATACCACCTGTTTCGGTCTGAGCACTCAGGGAATGTCCCTTCTCGCATACAGTTTGAATGATAACTACTTTGTGTGTCGCATATATATTTTGGTGCCCCTGTAAACCAACGTTAAACAATAATAATGACAATGTATGACAACATTTTCACCATTCTTCATGCACTAATATAGTCAACACCAGAAAAATCTTTCCCTTTATCAAAGATTTTATTTTAGGGACAAAAGGTAATGATATTGTATAGCTGATCTGTAAATGTAACTGGTAATTAATTTGGAGAAATAGAAGAACAGTTAAAGTAACCAATAGGGGAGAGAGAAGATTGGGAAGTAAGAATTGAACTTAAATAATTATTCTTTATGTTTGCATTCAATTTACATTTACGTACATTTTTTCTATCTATTCAAATAGAATACGGCGTCAACGTGCTAGAGAATTACAAAATCCTAATGTCATACAAGTTCACATTGATGGAACTAGTACGGATGATGAAGAACCACAGGCTACAATTGTTAAACGTTCAGCTGATATAGGTTTGTATTTTATTTGATGTGCTTTTTTTTCTGTTTGTTAAACATTATTATTTACAATCAGATAAATGGTTTGAATTCAATCCTTCGGTCAAAAGTTTCAAAGATTTAAATCTACTCTTCTTAATAGCTTACATCATTATATGAACACAAAATGCTTCCAGGTTTTCCATGGTGGTCTAGCTTCAATTGACTCATGATTTCAATCTGTGAAATTTCTAAAATCTCCACAAACCCCTTCTGATAATAATCATCTGCTCACTAGTAACTGACTTCAAGAGATACTCCTGGAGTTCTAGTGAGAAGCCGTTACCAGTGGAGTTCAACCAGGTGTGTTGTGAGATATCAGCTCACTGAAGACAATGGTGTATGGTGGTGCAACTTTGTGGATTGGTTGAAGTTAGACATTAACACTGTTGGATGCCGGCCGGCTCAGTGGTCTAGTTGGTTAAGCGCCTGGTGCGAGACTGATAGGTCCTGGGTCCGAATCTTACGGGGTGCGGGATCGTGGATGCGCACTGCTGAGGAGTCCCATACTAGTACGGAACGGTCATCCAGTGCTTGCAAGTTTTCCATGGTGGTCTAGCTTCAAATGGCTCATGATTTCAATCAGTGAAATTTCTAAAATCTCCACAAACCCCTTCTGACAAAATGAATAGCTAAAAATCTTTTAATAAATTATAGAATACAGCTGAAACTACTGAAGAGCAGCTGCGTCTTACTAATAACACCCCGTGACTAAGATGTAGAAGTAGTTGTGATGGACCAGAAAATCTACATTGACAAAATAACAATCCTACTGTCAGATAATAATATGTTCTATAAATATATCGATGAAAAAAACACAGAACGATCCTGGATTCGAATCTTGCGAGGCAGTATCGTGGGTACACACTATTGAGGAATCACACAATAGGACGAAACGTCCGTCCAGTGCTTCCAAGTTTTCCATGGTGGTCTAATTTCAATTGACTCATGATCTCAATTTTTAACAGAACTGAAATAATCAAAAAGCAACAAATCTCAGTACATAAGAAAATAAAAATAAGCGTCCTCTAAGTCACAAAGATCTTTACAAGTGTATTGAACTACCAAGATCAATTGTAGAGTTTTGAAAATGATTTCTCCGTAAATAGAATTCATCATTGAACCTATAAATAAATAAAATTCACTTGGTATTGCTTTACTTGTATCTTCCCATTGTTATTTAGGACTGCAATTGGTCATTCTGTTGTTGGCTTATGTGCATCCTGTGCGAATTGCTTCGATATAGCCTTAAGTCCCAAGCATTATAAAGCAAAGATGGTCAGTGACTAGTAGTGGAATCCAGTTTGATACGCGTTTCGTCCTATAGGACGAAAGCGAACGGCACTGGGTTGGAGTCCCAGAGTAAACATCAACTGTGAGATGCAGATATATCCAGCTGACGAGTCCCAAATAGGACGATACGCGCGTCAAACTGGATTCCACTGCTAACCACTATATCCATCTTTGCTATAAATAAATTGTTTAAAACATTTTCCCATTCTTTCATGTGTATGGTACTTCATCATTCTACATTGACATATCAAACGTAATTTTGATCAAAATATTTCTAATATAAAGTATGTAGCGCAACTTTGTTCCTTCTCAATAATTCATACTAATGCATAATCGAATTTGGCTTTTTGAACTCAGTAGTTTGTTAGATGAAACACTTGTCATGGATTCCAGTACTAGTTACTATTCAACTCTATTTATAAAAGGTTGTGTACTGTCCGTTGAAAATTAATTGAAAGTACTTCACTATATCTATATATTGTACTTGTTAATTATCCTAACAAGATTATTATTTAAATAATCCTAATCTTTTTTTTTTGTGTGTGTTCAAAATAATTCCACCCTGTCATTGTCAGACGCTTTACTAGTAGATGCAAATGCTTTATTCGAAGATGTTGTTGAAGAATTTTGTGAATTACCATTAATCCTTGAAAGATTTATAGAATGGCGTAATAAATATCCTGAATCATATCAACAAGCTTATGTATCATTGTGTTTACCACAATTATTTAGTCCTATAATACGAATTCAATTAATCGGTTGGAATCCTTTAAGTGTAAGTTACTTTTCTTTCTTTTATTTGTCTTTTATCCCTAAAAATGTTTTGAGTGTTTAAACCTCTTCCCAAATCACTTACATATATAAGTTATTTGTTGGAGGCCGTTTAGAGTTACTGGGGGTGGGAGCCTTTAAAAACGGGAAGAAGATCTAAAATGCTTTATTGGATTGGCGTTCAATAGAAACATTTCATAAATTTTTAGAACATTTATAGCTCAGTAAGCAAAGATGGATAGTGGCTAGTAGTGGAATCCAGGACGCGCGTTTCGTCCTGTTTGGGACTCGTCAGCCGGATGTACCTGCAGCTGAGTTGATATTCACTCTGGGACTCGAACTCAGTACCATTCACTTCAAACGCTATCGCGTTATCCACTCAGCTACTGAGTCCTGATAGCAACCTGCTTGTGCAATGGGGTGAATTTAAATTCACTTGATATCGTTTGGTTTGTATCTTCCCATTGAGGTTTAAGACTGCAATTTATAGCTCAGGTAGATGATTTTGATGGAGTTTTGTTCTTCAGGTAGAAGTTTGTGCTGATAATGTCGTTCGGAATAATGATGAAATCTCCACGACCAAACCATCCAGCTCAATGTACAAAACTCCATCAGAATCCTAGAAGAACCACGGATTTTGTGTTCTACCCTGATTTGATATTTATCAATTTCGTTACTAATTTTAGAGTGCTTCCAAATGATTATGTAAATATCTATTGTCTTAAAATAGATTCTATCTTATATGTGTAAATGAAGTTCAGCGTATATCAGTTTCTCTTTTGAAGCTAATAATAAATATATGTAGTGTGATTTGAACAATTCCCTGATCGTACATTGCATTAATAATATGCCTAATAGCTGAGTAAAATCATACACTTACTGTTGTTCTGTATCGTTCATAATGTAAGTCGTCACTTACAATATTTTTATAAAAGTGAATGATACTTCTATTATGATGTATGCTAATTATACTGACAGATATAAGTATTACGTAGCAGTACTCAGAAATGAAATGTCTACTAGCAGAAAATTGAAATGAAGAGAACAGGAAGGAAATTGGGGAGCAATAAAAATAACAACAGAATTGGATGAATAATGGAGCATGTAAAAGACAACACAAAGCTGTGCAAATGATGTATTTAATGTATGATTTTCATATTTTACTAAGCCACTGTGTAATTTTGCATTAAACAATAAATTGGTTTTCCTTACTTGAGTTTTCGTTCAATACACTACTACTTTGTTGCTCCACATTAAAGTAAACAACTCCAATTTTAAACATACTATCTATTGGCCAAAGGTAATTGGCTTACATCATTAATATAAGCCTAATAGTGTTACATCAAAAAGTACAAGCATTTGTAAACAATTGTCTACTCAAGATACTCAATATCCGTTGGCCGGATAACATCAACAACGGCCTATTGAAGGAGAGAACAAACAAGCTTCCAACTGAAGAAGAAATTAGGAAAAGACGTTGGAAGTGGATAGGATATATATTACGGAATTCATCAAACTGCATCACGATGCAAGCTCTGACTTGGAATCCTGAAGAGGAACGAAAAAGAGGAAGGCCAAAAAAACACAATACGTCAGGAATTGGAAGCAGACATGTAAAGGATAAATAGCAACTGAAAACAACTCAAAAGGATTGCTCAGGACAGGGTTGGATGGAAAACGCTGGTAGGTGGCCTATGAGCATAGGCCTTCACGAGGGGCAACAGGCGTAAGTAAGTAAGAAGAGTTTTAATTATCCCATTGATAATATTCTTGAATAATATATACATCTTACCAGTTGAACAAGTTAGTAGTTACTGGGACTTAGCATTTTGGCGTAATAACTCATTGGGTATTCTGAACAAAAAGTACACTAAATCCGAGTCCCAGTGTTTACATCAACACTGAGATGTAGGTATATCCAGCTGACAAGTCTCATATAGGACGAAACACGCCTCTTGAATTCCAATGCTAGCTACAATCCATCTATTTGTTGAAATTTTCAAAGTCATTATTGCCTTAATGCATGTAAACTGTTCTTTTTCTTTCTTCATAATCTCAGAATCATGCTGATCCGATTGAAGAAATGAAATGGTTTCAAGATTTGTTAGACTTTTGTAACCTTCCATCAGTTGACAATAATAAAAATACAAAGTCAACTATTTCAAATAGTAATAAAACCGATAAAAGCAATAATAATAATGAAAATAAAAATCCCAGCAATAATAATAACTTGGATAAAACTGCTGGTAATCTTGATGATGATCTTCGTATAATACCAAAGTCAATTGAAAAGATTGTTTTACAACGAATAAATGGTAAATTGTTATTTTACTTATTATATGTTTTTTTATAATTCTAATTGAATGTAAAGCAACGGGCTGAGTGGCTAAAGCGTTCGGATTACCAGCCAATTCGATTACAGATCCGAATACTGTTTCATTTCGGTTTAATCAAATGTAGACAGTTATAGACAGTTCATCATTTGTGTATGGGCTGTGATACTGCCCGGGTGTCCAGACCGACGCAGGTGGTTATCTTAGGGGGCCACTCCCCGAGCCTTTGACCTGAAGGTCTAACCCACAAGGCAGTGGAGCATCGTAAGGAGATGCAGTCCCATGGTAGCCGATGACCAACGACTGGTTCATATGTCATTTGTTCCCGCATTTCATGTAGATTTTGTTGTCTTTTTACACAGCATTATCAATACTAGCTTAGGAAATGGCAAGCTACTAATGCCTTTCGAGAAATGACTAACGGTTACTTCCGTCGATTTCAAATATGACTAATTGATTATTGGCGTTTACCTGTCGTTATTGTTTACGCATTTATTTTGGTTTACTTCGTCTCTGATCGGATTCTTGATCTTATGATGGTTTTTCATTTTCTTCATTTACTGAACAATTGAATCTATTTGTCAAGATCTTTATCGCTTGCTAAGTACCCTGATTGTTAAATTTTTATGATCTTTCTAGTCTTCATATTGCTTGTTTTGAACACCCTTCAAAGTTACAAGTTTCCTCTTCTTGAATTTTTGCTCATCAGTTATCACCAATCTAGAATCCTGTACAGATATACATCGATCCAAGTTCCCATACCTATCACATTAGCATAACGTGAAAGGAGACTGGTAAGATGCATAGCAGATTTTTATCACTGATAGTAAACAAATGACTAGACATTAATAATATGCTTCGAAAAGAAGAAATTAATTAGAGAGGTAAAAACTATAGAGTTATATTAGATCTAGGAGATTTTGCTGAAGAATGAATCTACGTCACTACTATATATTCTGGATCATGTCAACTAAAGTCTCCAAGTATTGATCACGATTATGATGTAATAGTCAGTGAGTAATCGATTCAAATCATTTTGATCCACACAAAACTGTGTGATCAAGCTTATTTTTTTCAAAATTTTATTCCACATGATGGTTTGATTAAAAGCTTCGCCTACATGTTATCCATATGAGTAATTAACAAGTGTTCACAACGATCCATAATATACTGTCTTAGAAATTTTTACTGCTACTTCAGTCATTCGATAGTGTGTATTACAGCCATCAAATTATATTTAGCCTATCAAAACAGCTTTACCCAATAATAATACTACAATGTTGTTGAAGACAATTAGTTGCTTTCGTTAGCATTAAAATTCAGTGCTAATTTCTAGATCTAAGAATATTTCCACTGCCTATTAGTTTCACTGGAATAACTCCTCCAAAGTCAAACTATCTTTGCTTGGGAATATATATATATATCTCGAGCATTAACAATGCATAATTAAATGTATTGATTCTGGTACAGCGCTTTTTGTCAATCGTTTTTCTTTCCATAGAACTAGTCTGCGCTTCATGGGATCCTTTATCAGAGAAACAATCTTTACAACTTGTCAATTTAATGCATAATTTATGTTCAACTTATCCAACGATTTGTATTGGTAGTCGTCCAACAGAAAAATTATTCACTTCCATTGTTAAACGTATTGAAAATACAATACAAGAAGATATTTTTATACCACTCTATTCAAAAACGTAAGCATTATTATTATTATTACTGTTGTTCTTCTTATTATTAATGACGTTGTAGTGAACACGAACACCAGTGGGGACAATCGAATGTATTCGACACAAAATTACAGAACTTCTTAATAAAATCTAACAACCATGTAGTAAATGCCCAATTTGCAAAATGACCACCAATTGTCCCAAAATGGCCCAGACTTCTTTGTTCATGTTCGTTAAACATCCGACATCCACCCGGCACCTGGGACGTTTAACACCCGTGCTCCACTGGCCTGCTGAGCCATCTACATCCGATGTTCGCCCAGCAGCCGTATGTCCCACCGCTCACTCTCCGTCGACAGCACCTGTTGCAGCCAACGCCACCCCGTCAGAACACTCCGCTCGACGCCACCTCTCCGCACCAGACTGCCCCAACTAGCACCTCAGCTCCAGGACCGCAACGGCATCCGCAGAGCAGCACCCTTCCTCTCCTGGTTGGCAGCGACACGAAATGTAGCAAACGAGAAGACGAATGGAGACAGTCGAATGTGATTAATATAAAATTACAGAACTTGTTAATAAAATCTAACAACCATATAGTAAATGTTTAATTTACAAAATGATCACCAACTGTCCCAAAATGGCTCGGACTTGATTGTTCTTGTATTGTTACACAAATTGCATTCTGTTTCCATTCTTTACTGTTCGATCCTCTTGTCTCTCTGTTGCCAGACCTTCTGTTCACGACTAACATCATATATAACAACATATAACATCAATATAAGTAGCACACACCACAACCTTTTTTTAGGGAGTTAACTTGATATCGTGATGATATTTGGAGCGAACGGTACTGAGTTCAAATCTTAGAGTGTGAATATCAACACTGGAATGCAGGCACATCTAGATGACGAATCCCAAACAGCATGAAACACCTGTTCTGGATTCTACGGCTAGCCACCATCTATCCCTGCTTATAGTGCTTGTCACATAATGACAATATAGGAAAAAATCCTCACAGGATCTCCATATGCCTAAAAGACTGAAGAACTGCGATTTTAAAGATTAATGGGAAGACTATTCACAAACCAATACATACAAGCGGAAGTATTTATCGGGTTTTTGCGTTGATATCATCCGGTAATGGTAGTAGTAGTGTAGTGAATAAGAACTCAGGTGGAGACAACAAAATTACAGAGTTCCTTCATGAATTTTGCAAACCATACATTAAATATTTCATTTACAAATCCTCCATCAATTGTCTTAATCTTCATCGTTCCTTCATTGCTATTACAATTACTCTCTGTTCCTATTCTCTTCGATTCGATCTTCCCAATCTTTTACTTCCAGGTGTTCCACTTCTGATTGGTGTTACATACTACTTATGCTTGTCGACATAAGTAGCATACACCACAGTAGTATTGTTAGTAGTAGTAATTATTGTAATGTAATGTGCATCATAGGAATGTGAGTAGTATAACAATTATGCCTATTATCGTCGAAATTTTTTATCATTCAATTATTAAATGTTAATTAAACCAACATTCTGGAAATCTCCTACTCTCTCTCCCCCTTCATTTCTCTTAGAATAGTTATTGTCTTTTTGTTGTTGTTGTTTTGTTAAATAATTTGAAGACGTGATATTATTACAAACGAATTTCTTTTTCTTCTATTATGCAAATTGCTACATATCAGTAAACAAATAAGTAAATAAACGAAACACAATGATAACAAGTGTATTGTAGGAGAATGTATCAGAAAAAGATTGTCATTTAATTATGTCCAGAAGGGGTTTATGGAGATTTTTAGAAATTTCACAGATTGAAATCACGAATCAATTGAAGCTAGACTACCATGGAAAACTTGGAAGCACTGGACGGCCGTTTCGTTTTAGTATGGGACTCCTCGTCAGTGCGCATCCATGATCCCGCACCCCGCGAGACTCAAACCCAACACCTACCGGTTTCGTGGGTGAACACTTAACTTATAGACCACTGAGCTGGCATCGAATGGTGTTAATGTCTAACTTCAATCAATCCACGAAGTTGCGCCACCGTACACCATTTTCTTCAGTGAGCTGATATCTCACAACAGACCTGGTTGGATGCCAGCTCAGTGGTCTGGTTGGTTAAACGCTTGGCGCGAGACCGATAGGTCCTAGGTTTGAATCCCGTGGGATGCGGGATCTCCACAGTCTCCACAAACCCCTTCTGAACATAATTAAATGACAATATTTTTCTGATGATATTTTCGATTAAAGTATCTGGTTTCATTTACAACAAATGATTACTGTTAGTATGAAAATGAATTGTATCAGTAATGAAATAATTATTTCCAATAATAGAACTTTCAAAATCTTTACAGTTGTATAGTTTGATTGTTTAAAGTACTCATCTTTCATTCAATAGATACATATTCAAACACCATTCCATCTACTTCGAGGTATGTTATTTGACAAATAACTTGTATACATGGGTCATTATGAGCAGATGAATTATATGCACATTATATCAGTCGATGAAAATAACTTCTCATCTACACAGATTTGTGTTTGGTATCTTTAATTAACTCATTCATCAGGTACTTGAGTATGAGCTACACTTGAAGTGTAACGGCTGTTGATACTATTCAGATGACCGAAATTGCGTAGGTAGAACGGAATTTAATTCCCAATCATTAGACTACCTCTCCATAATTCAATGTAGGGTAACTGCACTCAGCTGTTTAGAATGCCTTCCATAGTTCGTTGTCACATCTCATGTTGCTCAAAGTTACTTGTGTTTTTTTTCTTTGCGTTGCCTTTTATTACAGTCTAATGCAACATCGTCAAGGTCCAGCTTTCATATTCTTCGAACGTCAATTTAACATGGGATTAAAGGTGATACTCTCTTTTTTATTGTCTAATTTCATAATCAATAGCTTTGTATTAAAATATTTTCTGTTGGAAAATTATACAGGAACTTTTAAAACAGTTAATCATCACTATGATATGATATCAACGTTCCGATTCATTTAAATGTTTACATCAAGACCTAACTTTAGTTATGTAGCCATTGGAAAGCAAAGAACTGAGCTTCCATTTCTTACTACTATGGAGCACTCCAACAATCCAGATCTTAGGTTTCGGTACCTAATCTCTGGGCAAAAATTTAATGTGGAAAACCTTGACTACAACCAGGTTAGTCATTTACCATCGAAGCTTAAATTCGTGCTCAACTAATAGAGGTTAGTACTGACAGTGATGTAGGTTCCATCGTTCACAAAGGGGTACACCAGTTCTCTTATATAGTTAAAAACACATTTTACTGACGAGGGACAGCTAGAGCAAAATATTCGGTGTTGTGTGGCCATATTGATCAATACTGAACGACTAAACGTTATGACATTGGATGTTTGTATCGGTGTAGCATACATTATATTGAAATTAATTATCCTTACCATATTACCATCCTATTGACTGGATGAAGTTTAAACTTGTTTCTAAATGTGGTTTCTTTATCCTCTACGTAGAATATTAATTAACACTGACAACGGTCTGACGTTCTGATAAACAGCCAGCTTGACACAGATGTGCGCTGGCTCATTCTGACACAACCTATTAGCACGACAAGGTAAAAAATAGTGAAAGAACATTAAAGTAATATATTAGCAGTGATAAAAAAAAGAGAGAGACTGAACGGTAGAAATCTGATTTAAAATGTCAATGGAAAGGTATATCTGACAGAGTATCGAAATTCAAGATCAAGGGGGGGGAGAAATAAACAATGAATGCATATACATCACTGAGAATGATTCTGATCTATGTCATTTAAATATCTTTGACTTCTGTTGGCAGTTATCACGCAAATCCCAACCAGATGGTTCACATTTACATCTATATGACTTAGTTCAATATTCAGTGATTACATGAATGAATACCACGTTTTAGTTTGACTTCCCCTAACAGTAAATTCATCAAACAAATTATATTTAGAGAGTCATACATTTAGATTGATGATCATTTTGTACGTGAGATTTGGTTTACTTATTTACTTACTTTTTTGTACATACACGTATTACCCCCTCGTAGAGGAGCCATAGGCGGCCGCCCACAAGAATTTTCCATTGAACTTTCATTCATATTCTCCTTTTTATAATTCATTTTAAAGTAACATTTTCACATTGGAATTAAAGTGTTACATTTCATTCTATTCATTTTTTCCCCACCCAGCTCTTAAAAAATATTCTACTATGGTCAAATCTATTGAGTATAGATACATTAAAACATATTACTCTTACTTGTTTAATAAATCGTTATCTTTTAGTTGGATTAGCTTGTTTATTATCAGTTGTTACACTTAAATCAAATGATGATAAATCTAATCTCATAATGAATTCATCATTTCCAACTAGTTTATCATCAATTGATCAATCAGGTTCATTAGCTTTTCGTGATGCTGTACAAAAATTAAAAATGATAGTTGATTTATTACCTCATGAATGGTTGAAATCATCAAGTCCTTCAGTAAAACAAGATGATAATAATAATAATAATAAGGATGATGATCGTGATGATGATGATGATGAATCTTCAAGAAAAGTATCATTCACTGGAATTTCAGATCCACTTAATCAAATTAAAAGATTTTTAACACAACTACTAGAAAATATACCACCGACTCGAATGTATACAGATATTACTGTTGGTCAAGCAGATATTCAAATCATTGAACGGTATGTGAAGGAATGACTGAGTTTTTTTTTAAAATTCTTAATATGAAATTAGTAACTGTTACTTTACTTACTTATTTACTTACTCAATGGAGCATAGGCCTCCTTTTTTTGTTGAAGAGTTAGTTTTCTACGAGATGAGGTCGCTTACCCCGATGCCCAACCCCCCTTCTTTATCCGGGTTTGAGACCGGCAATGGCCTAAGAGGAGGGCTCCAGGCGGAGTTATTAAATTAGTAATGATAATGCTAAATGAAAATTTTAAATAATGTTTTGTTCGTATCATATATATGCTATTAATCTCATGCTTACACCATTTACTTTTTTATACACACTTATCTACTTAATTATTATGAGTAGTGAGTTGTAAGTTTACCGTGATAAACGGTTGATATGTACAACTAAATTACAAAATTTAATGAGTATTATACAGATGTTATTGATGTTGTTAGGATATACAACTCGAATATACAAACATGTCCTAGTGTAGTTCTACAAGGTTTCGAAGAAAGCAGTTACAAGTTCCATTCTTAAACATATAATCGACTCCTAATCATTTCATTGACCTACAAGTTGATTTTAAGGCTGTTTATACGATTTGTCTAAATCTATTTAGATTTCTTCGTACCCAAGTCCTTAAAACAACTGCCGAAACTTTTAACATTCATGAGTTAAGGCTTAAAACTGTGTGTACAACACAAGTACATCTTATCCCTATCTATGGTTACCATGACCGTAAACATTATTATAGTTTGTATTTGTAAATATCCTTCTCTCCCCTTAATTATATTTCATATCTTTATGATTTTATTCATAACTGTTTCTGATATGACTTCATTTCACTGAACCTCTCTATTACCTTTAATTCTCATAACAAAAATGTATTGATCATCTTACTTCTTTCACATTATAATCCATTATTAATTTAAACAAACTTTCTATTTGCATACACATAATCTTTTATTGTTATTATTCACATTACGTAATCTAGTATTATAATTTTGAGATTATGGAAATTTCAGTGGAGTTCTGTTCTCTGAGGTGGCTGGTTTGATCATGGCAGTCTTCATCATTCTTCTGAACAACATCAACACAAGCTTCAGGTAGAAATGAAGTGTTCAAATTTCTCTACATATGACTCACAGCTTGTCTGGTAGACCTTGATTTTGATTGGTTATTGTTGACCTTTAACTTGTCATTGTTTACTTCTTTATCTTGATTGTATCCACGACTGATTTGATTCTTGGTTCTATGTTTGTCTATGGTTTTTCTGATTGATTGTGTTATATCTTGTGACCTGCGTGCCCTATTAATTGATATTGTAATAATACCACCAATTAGAGAGCAGTGAATTATTGATCGGACCAAGGACGCGTAAACACGTACGAGCAGCCTAGAGTCTTGATTGGTCCTGCTTTCCGGTTAACCCAGCTAATTAAGTCCAGAACACCAATCTCAGCTTCTGTGATATGAATCACTTATTTCAAACATACTCGGTTTATATACCAACCAGACAGACCACACCACACCATAAAATATGAAACAACATTTGTACAAGAATTAGCCAAATGTGGCTGTGAATATGGCAGGTAGTAATTGATAGACAAGGCATAATTCAAGAATGGTAAATCGTAAAATAATAGTTCATAGGTCAAAGTAAAGCTCATAATAAGAAGGACATGAATACGAACAGTTTAGTTATTTAACAATTATACGATAGAAATCTACGTATAGTATTTGTCCATAAATGGATTCCAAAAGTTACCATTCATTATGCTTATCGGGACATAATAGGTTGATAGATTGAATCAATTTCAATGTGCTTATTGACTGCTGATTGACCTAAGTGCCAAACTTCTAAAAAATTCTCTGGTGTTTCTAGAATTGCCTCTATCAAAGATCTCAACATTTTCCCAGTCGAATGTGTGTTCACAGTTATCCACGTGCACTGATATAACCGTGGATACGTTACGGCGTTTGACCACTAATTAATGTTCGTGCAAGCGAAGGTGAAGTGAGAGTGTCCACTTTATCTGATGTAGTATTTTCCGCAGTTGGAACAATTTATTTTGTAGATGATATTCGGTTTTTCTTCTTTTCTTATTTCGTCATTTGGTTTACATAGGAATGATTGGAGTGATTTTGTAAGTTTGTTTTCTACACCTATTCCAAAAGGCTTTAATAATCTCACAATTTATGATGTATCTTTTATATATAGTAGAATGATCCTTTTATTGGTTTCTGTACCTGGTTTTGTTTCTGCTGATGCGTTGGGTTGATATTTTCTAATGAAGTTGGTTAATTATCCGTTCTTTTGAAAGCTATTTTTCCGCACTTCAAGTGTGTTGCATCGTGCTTTTGCCTTCTTGAATAGGGTTTGCACTCAGTTGATTTTAGGAGTTCTTGGGTTGTTGCTACTGTAATTGAGGATTTGATCTGTATAGATTGGCTTTCCATATAACCGAGTCTCTAGTTTTCCTTTGTCGTTTCTGGCGATTAGTACATCCATGATGAAGGCTCGACTAGCTTTCGCCAACTTGCGTCATTTATGGCGTAGGCGAGATATCCGTCTATCAACCAAAGGACGGGTTTACTGCGCAGCGGTTCGTTCCGTCCTACTTTATGGCAGTGAAACGTGGCCGGTAAGAGTAGAGGATATTTGTCCGTTACTGGTATTCGACCATAGATGTCTTCGAAATATTGCTCGTATATCCTGGGACCATCGAGTAAGTAACGTAGTTGTTAGGAAACGGGATCTAGGTAAGGATGGCAAATCAATTGATAAAGTAGTGAAACATGGCACAAGTCCATGAAGTTGTTGACAAGTGGACTGAGCCATGTTGGTAGGTGTAAACTACCTAGCTGGGATCCGCGAGACAATAGCAACCGATGGTTAGAGACCCTGAATGACAGCTTAAAATCGTTTGCAATGGCGCAAGTTCATCCACTCTTTGTGTTCTCCCAATTCCTAATCTTCTGAATTCTTCATGTCCCTTATTTTCTTTCTAAATTTATTTCACTGTATTATACTCCATGAATAACATCTTCAAGTCATAATGTTTCCGATAACTGCTTATACTCTTACTACCTCTACCACTACGGGATTTGAATGACCAAGTGCATCTCTGTGCTCATTTGATGTGGAATCTCGAACTGATGTACGTACGTACGAAGTTCTACGTTGTTACTGACTAACATCCATGATAAAAGGAATGTAGATACATAATTATCTAGTTAATTAGTAATTACACAACAATACAATAATTTTCACAGTTGAAATCACAAGTGGAACTTAGTTAGACAACTATTAAAAATCTGGAAGCACTGAACAGTCATTTCGTTCTAGTATGGGACTAGGTAGTACCTGTCCACGATAATTAATAGTAATGCGAAAAATCAATTCTAACATCTGTAATATTTACTTCATTATAACAACGATAATATTAATAATAATCTTTGTTATTGTTATTGCAGGGAATGCATGGGAACTTTGTTACAACTAAGAGATTTATTGAAGAATTAATCCTATATCCATGATAAGAAACTTACATTACATTCAAGTGTATGTATTTGTGTGTCACTGCATATATGTACATAATTTATTTTAAATAATTTCATAAATGAGTTTTGAAAACAAGAATTTAAAGGTGATTCCATCCACAAATACATGTGAACTTGTAAAATAAAGAAAAAGT
This sequence comes from Schistosoma guineensis, assembly GCA_944470375.2. NCBI lineage: Eukaryota > Metazoa > Platyhelminthes > Trematoda > Strigeidida > Schistosomatidae > Schistosoma > Schistosoma guineensis. The sequence goes on along the minus strand of OX103890.1, from coordinate 3,691,902 downwards.
ACTAAAGATTCCTTTTTACTGCGTCGTTTTTTTTCTTTTTCTGAATATTATATGTATATATATATATTTCAGTGGTTGAAATCATGAGTCAATTGAAGCTAGACCACCATGGAAAACCTAGAAGTAGTGGACAGCCGTTTTGTCCTAGTATGGGACTTCTCAGCAGTGCGGGGGGTGGAATCATGGATGCGCACTGCTGAAAAGTCTCATACTAGGGTGAAACGGCCGTCCAGTGCTTTCAGGTTTTCCATGATGGTCTAGCTTCAATTGACTCATGATTTCAACCAGTGAAATTCATAAAAAATCTCCACAAAACCCATTCTGATAATATATATATATATATATATATATATATATATATATATATATATATATATATATATATACGTTGGGTTGTGTATAGTGTTCTCCTGTCTCTGGTTGTATTATCAATCAGTATCTGACGTGTTTGAATTATCTGTCCAGACTTATTATTATTTTTATTCGATTTTATGATATGCTCTATTTTATTATGATTAAACAATGACATTGGTGAATTAACAATAATGAAGTTTTATATGTTGATTTTATTACGAATGAAAAAAGAAAAGCACTACGTAATAGGGCTGTTACTTGCTTACAGTTCGTGTTATTTTACGATAGTTTTATGTAATGATGATATATAGTTTACTATAATGATCATTAATGTATATATATATATATATACCCGACCGTTGTTGCTACCTTGACGTGGTGGTCGGGCTTGGCTATCGTGATGAAGCAACCGAGCTATACTGGCTGGAACAACCGTTCCTCAAGGTCCTATCATGTCAGACAGGTCGGTTGAAGAGCGGTAAGACTAAAAGCAACAAACCCAAGGTCCGAAGGCGAAGTCGTACTGCTGACTGTACAGAGGTGTGACAGCAGTAAGGTGTTTTTTCAGACAACCAGCATGACAGCGATGCTGCCTTCCCACAAGGAGGGGTGGGGTTAGAAAAGGTCGACCCTAAAAACACGCACCTTACCTTACCTCACGGATTTCCGTCTCCGGCGGTAAGGCCCTTTGAAGAACGGAGCTAACACGTCAAAAACCTTCCACGAAAAGGCTGTGTCGCCGAAACACGCATACAGGATTCCAGTGTGGTCATTCACTTGACCTCACCTCGGCAAAACGGAGAGCCAGCGAGATACACCCTATGTGTATCTGGTGACCCGATGGCCAGTTCTCGTGGACTGGCAGGTGTAGGCATAGCACTAAGCATGAGGGCGGAACAAGCACTGTTAGAGTGGATCCCCGTCAACAGTCGTCTATGTGCTGTTCGGCTGAACGGCTACGTAAGAACTCGGAAGGATAGGGACACACGTCGTTGCCTTTTTGTCGTTTCTGTCTACGCTCCCACTGACTGCAGCTCAGATGAAGTGAAAGATGAATTTTACAGAAAGCTTTCTGAACTTCTTCAGAAAGCTAAACGCTCAGACATAGTACTCGTAGCAGGTGATTTTAATGCTCAGATAGGTAGCTTAAACCAAACAGAAAGGCATTTAGGTGGATATTTTAGCATTCCGGCACAGCGAACAGATAATGGTGACCGTCTGCTGCAACTGTGCTCAGACAATCGTTTATTTTTAGCAAACACAAATTTTAAGCATAAGGAGAGACATCGTCTAACGTGGTGACCGCCTGCACCAAACCAACGATGGACTCAAATAGACCATATTGCCATCAGTCATCGTTGGAGAGGGTCGGTACAAGATTGTCGCTCATTCTGGAGTACCTGCTTGGACTCCGACCACGCCCTAATACGGGCACGCATCTGCTTGCGCCTCACTGGACGCAAAAAAGCCACAGTAAAAAGACCCATTAGAACCGAACTGAGTAGCGAGGAAACCAAAAGTAGGTTCCAGGAACAATTGAGGTCACGATTAGGTAGTTCTGAAGACGAGGCTGACCCAGATGTTGCTTGGAATGAAATACAAGTAGCTGTGGAAGCAGCAGTGACATCTATTAGCGACTTAAACCACAGAGTTTCAAAGAACCAGTGGATTTCTTCAAAGTCTATCACACTGATGGATTCTCGCAAACTCGTCCCATCAGGTTCCGAACATAATGAAGAGCGACAACAAATCAGATCTAAGTTAAGAAAAAGTCTAAGAAACGACCGTGAGCAGTGGTGGGCAACGAAAGCAAAAGAGATGGAAAAGGCGGCGACTATAGGGAACACAAGACAGCTTTACAGACTAATAAGAGAAACTGGAATTAATAAGTCAAGTGTAAGTGAGATTATATCGGAAAAAGACGATACACTCATCTGCTCCCAGTCCAGGCGTTTAGAACGATGGGCGGAACATTTCAGAGAACAGTTCAGCTGGCCTTCAGCTACTCTACAACATTGAAGTAGGTCCCCCAACTCTTGCTGAAGTTCAAAAGGCTGTAGTTAATCTGAAACGAGGAAGGGCAGCTGGTCCAGATGAATTGGCTCCGGAGGTCTTTAAGGATGGTGGCCCAATTTTAGCGATTAGGTTGACTAATATTTTAGCTAAAATCTGGGAGTTAGACGTTATTCCATCTAACTGGTCACAATCACTTATCGTCCCAATATATAAGAAAGGGTCAAAATCATCCTGTGACAACCATAGAGGGATTTGTATAACTAATATAGTATCTAAAATACTAGCCTCGATAATTATAAGACGCCTAAGACTCGTGAACTGCAAACACGAGAGAATCAAGCTGGCTTTAGACCTGGTCGTGGCTGCATCGACCACATATTCACCATTCGTCAGATTCTAGAACACAGGCATACTTATCGGCGTCCGACAATGGTGATCTTTCTTGACTTAAAAGCAGCATTTGACTCGGTAGACCGCGAGATTCTGTGGCAGTGTCTGTCATTGAAAGGCGTACCTCAGAAGTACATAAACCTTGTAAAGGCTCTTTACTCGAACACTACTAGTCGAGTCAGAGCTTATGGCGAACTGTCATCTGTTTTGCAACCTCAAGTGGTGTCCGTCAAGGCTGTCCACTTTCTATTTTTGTTTAACTTCATCAGAGACCTATTGATGGAAATAACATTCTCATCTACTGAATTCTCGCGTATTGATCTCCTTCCAGGAGGTCCACTTGTCGACTTAGAATACGCAGATGACATAGTCCTGTTTGGTGAAGACGCTGATAAAATGCATAGTCTTTTGGTAGCACTGAGCAACAATTCCGGAATGTTTGGAATGCGCTTCTCTCCCTCTAAATGCAAGTTGTTGCTTCAGGACTGGTCTGCGTCAACACCTGAACTAAGGATAGGGAGTTAAGTAGTCGAACGCGTCGACAACTTCACTTATGTTGGAAGTCTGATCAGCCCTAATGGGTTGGTATCGGACGAAATCTCAGCACGGATTCGAAAAGCTCGATTGGCTTTTGCCAACTTACGTCACCTATGGCGAAGGCGAGATATCCGTCTATCAATAAAAGGGCGAGTATACTGCGCGACAGTCCGTTCTGTCTTACTTTACGGCAGCGAAACATAACCTTTAAGAGTAGAAGACACCCGTAAGCTACTAGTATTTGACCACAGATGCCTTAGAAATATTGCTGGCGTCTGCTGGGATCACCGGATAAGTAATAGTGAGGATAGACACAGGATATTGGGGAATGATGGTAAATCAGTTAATGAGGTGAATCTTCATCGACTCAGATGGTTGTGCCATGTGTTGCGTGTACATGAACACCGATTACGATGACGCGCAATGCTAACCGGTGTTGGAAATGGTTGGAAGAAAGTTAGGGGTGGCCAAACCAAAACGTGGCATCAGTGCTTGAAGTCACTAACTTCTGGTCTGAACCATGTTGGTAGATGCAGACTACTTGGTTGGGGTCCGCGTGACTGTTGTGGATGCAGAGGAATAGACCAATAATTATCATGTTAAGTTCAATGGTGTCCCTGGACTTTAAATAGATATTTTCTATTGGTCGATATCTGTTCACTTCTTGAATATTGTACAAAATGTTGTTTTCTATTTTATGGTACGATGTGGTATGCTTGATTGGTATATAAACAAAGTATGTTTGAAATGTAATGATTCATATCTCAGAGGTTGTGGCTTGTGTTCTGGACTCAACTAACTGGGCTAGACAGGGAAGTGGGACCAATCGAGACTCTAGGCCGTCCGTGCGTGTTTACGTGTCACTGTAGTCGATCGATAACGCAGAGTAAAAATCGACCTCAACATAAAGCCCTAACAGTGACTATCGTAACCAATGGTTGGAGACTCTTGGTGACATGGCTCAGAATCTATTACAATGGCGTCGGTGTATACACTCCCTGTCTTCCCTTAAATTAAGAGATTAAAATCGCTTCATATCTTTCTTTCTACGAACCAATTCTTTTTTCTTGTACTATATCTCTATATGCAATTTTTCTCCTACATGTTACTACCTTTGACCTAACCACTGCTATGAATCCGGTGTTCATCTTGTTGTGCTGATGCGGTATGGGAACTTGGACCGACGCACATATGTGCCTGGTCCTACGTTGTAGCTGACTGACTGACTGACTGATATATATATATATATATATATATATATATATATATATATTATATATATATATATATATATATATATATATATAGCCCCCAAATGCCCTGGTACGGACGAGAGTGAGGAGAATCCGCTCTCCCTCTCGAAATGCTCTTACATTGCCACGCGTATATAGCCTCTGCCAGGGAAGTCCTACTCACTGCGTTTTCGTGGCGGGGGTGTTGTTTACGAAAATGAGATGACGAAAAGCGAATGTCCGGCGCTTTAACCGGGTTGGTGAATATGGAGAGTTCACCTAGAGGAGTTGGAAAACCCCCATTCCAAATCAGTGGTGCACATGGGCTCCAGTATCCTGAAAGAACAAATGGTGTCTGAACCAATCGTTGGTCACCGGCTACTGTAGGATTGCATCTCCTTACGATGCTCAACTGTCTTGGGTATCAGACCTGTGGGTCGAAAGCTCCTGATGTGGCTCCCTAAGAAAACCACGTGCTTCGGTTTGGGCACCCGGGCAGTATCACAGCCTTCATATCAAATGAGATTTGTGTGGCGCATATTTATTCGGTACCTCCTTGTACCAATATCTATGTGTTAAAATAAGTAAATATACTGAATGATATAGATCAATTTACAGATAGTTTTGAATAAGGTAGTGGTGTGTATATTGACATCTGTCGCTTACTATTAGTTTCCCTCACTGTGGAAGGATACTTTTTGTTGATGTGCCTTAAGAAGAAACTGTATTAAGGGTGACCTTAGTGATCTAGTTGCGTGACTACAGAACTTAGACGACAATCATCTTAGATCAGTCACTCACGGCGAGTAGTTATTGATGTGTTAACTTCATAGTCTAAATGACTTACGACCAGCAACGGAATTTGAATTATATTATTTTTAGAGTCAGTCTTTTCTGATCTGTCTTTCATTGTGCATAGCATTACTTCAGATATTGGTTATCTGAAGTAAACATCTTATTGCTATCACACCTCTACATAGTCAGAAGGGTGATTTTATCCTTTGACCTTAAGTTACTACTTTTACTCAATTGTGTGCAAATTTTCTTATTTGAATAAACTTACATCAATACTGAAACAAACTGATGATTTAACAAGAAAGGGATATTGTTCTATGAGGTAGGAATTTTTATTATGCAGATTATATCCACTTTGTCAAATGCCTTTTCATAATCAAGAAAGTTAATGTATGATGACGAGTTCCATCCAATTGATTGTTCAACAATGATCTTTAGGGTCACGATGATATATGAATGTAAATTCGTGAGAATTTGAAAGATAAATACTTCCAAGTAATTACGTTATATTTGAAAAGGCTTTAACTACTCATTATTGTTTGCTAAAGTATGCTGTGTTTTAAATTGTATCATCATACACTGAGTGGAACTTAACACATGCATCGTTTCAAGTTGCTATACCGCATTAACACAACGAGATAAAATTATTTGAACATAAATCTTAGAGTAGTGGAAGTGGTAACTGTATCAGTAGTAATAGGAAAGATTATATATAGAACAAGGAATACGATTTATGAAGATTTCAGAACTTAGGTCTTAGAGGGAAATAAGGAGTGAATATGTTTCCAGTATTCCATACGCTTCTGATCTATGTCATTGAAAGTCTAACCATACGTTACAATAATCACGCGACCTCCAAAAATGTAGTCTACACCTTCTTAAATATCTTAGCGCAATTGTAATGACTTCGAAGATTGGTCTCACGTTTTGATTTCGACACCCCTAGCTTTTTTCTAAAACATTTCTACACCAGACAACATCGACATAAGCAGTAGTTAGGCATACGTAACACATATCCCAACAATCAGTGTGTCGAAAAATATTTTTAAAAAACAATGTCCGAATATGCTTCGATACACTAGTATAAGGTCAATGATTTTTGCTTTAAACTAATTGCAGAACGAGATATGTCGATATACTAGTACTCAGTATTGTCTATTAACATCTTAATACCTCCATAATAGTTCAACACCAAAGAAATATCATTGTTTTGGTGGTTTCGTTCTCCGAAGTCTATTCTATTCTTGTATATGTCGAATGATATTCGATTGGCTAACGAACTATTAGTCACGTTAAATAACATATTTTTCATTTGACCAATTCATTCTATTGAATATTCAATAATTTTATGATATAAGGTCTAATTATAACTACTTAGCTATCCAAACAGTAGTAAGTCTATCATGTTTTAAGCTTGTCATAGAGTGTACAGTAATAACAATAATTAATATACAATCAAATTATAATAAATTCAAATTTCGAGATGGTGGAGATTTGTAGCTCAGGTGGATGATTTCCATGGAGTTTTGTTCTCTGAGCTGAATGGTTTGGTCATGGAGCTCTCATCGTTCTTCTGAACGGCATCATCAGCACAAACTTCAAATAGAAGTGAAGTATTGGAATTTCTCCACATATGGCTCATAGCTTTCCCTGTAGACGTCAAAGTAAATAATAACAGGTTTAAGGTCAACAAGAAACAATGAACATTGAGGTCTACGAGATAGGCTGTGAGCCATATGTAGAGAAATTCCAATACTTCACTTCTATGTTAAGTTTGTGCTGACGATGTCGTTCATAAGAACGATGAATGCTCCACTCCCAAACCATCCAGCTCTGAGAACAAAACTCCACCAAAATTATCTTTTCATACCACCTACTTGTTACGATCTTGAGCACCTGTCTAGCCACTTTTGGTGCTGAGGATAACTTATATAATCTTGATTAAAACCTTGAAGTGATATGTTGACCAGCCTAACCTTGAAGCTTGTATACGTGAGTTCGAAGTGAGACAAACTGTTTGAGGTAGAGAGACGAAAACTATTCTGTCACCTGATTGGCTGACAAGCACGCGGATGAGAGAAAGTCAACTGGAACACAACGTTTATTTCCAATAATGGCTGTTTCCCGATTTCGGACTAGTATAAAAAGACACATGAATAAATAGATAACTGAGCGGATCACAACGCACAAACAATTAGGAAAATATAATTATTTTCAATAGTTGAAATCACGAGTCAGTTGAAAGTAGACCATCATGAAAAACCTGGAACACTGGGTGACTGTCTCGCCCTATTGTGGGACTCCTTAGCAGTGCGGACCCACGTCCCCGCGTCGCGAGATTCGAACCCAGGACCCATCAGTCTCGCGCATGAGCGCTTAACCACTGGTGACCAACCAGGTCTGTTGGGAGATAATAACTCACTGATAACAGTGATGGATGTGTCGCTCAATTTCGTGAATGGATTGAAGTTAGACATTAACACTGATGCGTCCTTTGTTCAAATCCCGCCGAGTGGGATCGTGGATGCACACTGCTGAGGAGTCCCATACTAGGACGAAATGGCCATCCTATTCTCCCAGGTTTCCCATGATAGTCTAGCTTCAATTGACTCATGTTCTAGACTATTAAAATTACTATTATAATATCCACAAAAATTCCTTCTGATATTAAATACAATTATGTCCAAAATTGGAGATTAGCGTAGAAAAGTAGAGTACAAAAGATTATATTCAAATTACAATAACTTTAGAACAGAAAAGGCTATGGCGATGAATCATACATCAAACGAAAGCTTATAATCTTACTATTTTACAAGTTTTGAATTAAATAAAGTAATATTCTCAATAATAGCTTCAAGAATTTGTCAAGGTGTTATGTTCTTCGGTCTGTCTATCCACTTTTGATGCTGAGATACTTATCTGATCCAGATTTAGACCTTGATGCGATAGGCTGACCGACCTAACATTGAGGCTAGTACGCGTGAGTTCGAAATGGGGTAGAAAGAAGAAAATTATTCTATCACCTGAGTGGCTGACAAGCACCCGTATGAGAGAAGTCAAGACAACTGAAACACTACCTGATCTACTCTCGACATCCTGATTTCAATTCGGATTAGTGTAAAAAGGTACATGAATAAATATAGGTGACTAACCCGAGCACAACGTACAATAATAAGGAAAAATACAATTATATCCAAAGTCGGGAATTAGCGTAGAAAATAAGGTGCAAAATATTATGTTTAAATTACAATAGCTTCGGAACAGATAATGGTTATGGCAATAAACCATACATCGAACGAAAACTCATGTTCTGTAGAATAAATTAGGGACAAAAATAAATGTTAGTGTTTTACAAGCTGTGTATAAAATGAAATAACGTCCCGAAAAATAGCTTTCGTAGTTTGTCAAAGCTTCTTGTTTCCCTGTTCACACCACAAGGCTTCTTGTTTCTTCTGTCCGCATATATATATATACCCTCAGTACCAAAAGTGGGTAGACAGATGATCAAGATCGTAACAAGTAGGTTGTATGAAAATATAATTTCGATAGAGTTTTATTCTCGGAACTGGATGGTTTGATCGTGGAACTGAACGACATCATCATCAGAACAAACTTAAGATAGAAGTGAAGTATTCGAATTTCCTTATTTTAATAGTAATTAAACTTGTAATTGAATAATAAGTATTCGAATATGAATTTAACTAATCTTATATTAAATTACAAAATTACTTGATTTACATTTTTTAACAAAAAAAAGACAAAACAGAAAAAACCCCTTCTAACACCGCATTCTCTACGTTTATAAAATCTAATAAACCCAATAAGATCTATAGTAAGGTTCAAATATATATATATATATATATATATATATATATATATATATATATATATATATATATATATATATATTTGAACCTTACTATAGATCTTATTGGGTTTATTAGATTTTATAAACGTAGAGAATGCGGTGTTAGAAGGGGTTTTTTCTGTTCTCCAAGCTGAAACTTGGAGAACTACAACAACCACAATCAAGAAAGTACAAGTATTTATAAATAGCTGTCTACGCAAGATACTCAACATCCATTGGCCAGATACCATCAGCAATAGCCTTCTGTGGGAGAGAACAAACCAACTTCCAGCTGAAGAGGAAATTAGGAGAAGACGATGGAAATGGATAGGACATACATTACGCAAATCGTCAAACTGTATCACGAGACAAGCCCTAACTTGGAATCCTGAAGGGAAGCGGAAAAGAGGAAGGCCAAAAAACACATTACGTCGGATAATAGAAGCAGATATGAAAAGGATGAATTACAACTGGAAGGAGCTGGAAAGGATTGCCCAGGACAGGGTTGGATGGAGAATGCTGGTGAGCGGCCTATGCTCCTTCACGAGGAGTAACAGGCGTAAGTAAGTAAGTAATATATATATATATATTTCATAATTACTATTCTATTGCATAACTAATAATAATAATGTTAATGGTGATAGCAATAATAATAGCAATACTACTACTACTAATCATAATGATAGTAGTAATAATAATAGTAATAGTAATAATGATAATAACATTAGCAATAATAATAGTAATAATGATAATAATAGAAACAATAATAGTAATAATGATAATAATAGTAACAATGATAGTAACATTAATGATAATGATAATACCAATAATAGCAATAGTAATAATGATGGTAATACTAATGATAATAATAATAGTAATAATAGTAATGATAATAATACTAACAATAATGATAATAATAATAGAAATAATATTAATACTAATAATAATAGGAATAATGGTAATAATACTAATAATAGTAATAATAATCATAATGGAAGATGAGAATCAATCATCCAAATTTTAATTATAATTCTAATTTATATAGACATTAATGCCAAATAATTTACATCTTATATGCCTTATCATTCATTCAATTAAAATAGACCTAATTACCTTAAAATATTAAATAGTTCAATATTGTTTAAATTTATTAAAATAAACAGATTGTTTGTTTGTTTATTTTTCTTTTCTTTTCTCTTTTTAATCATATTTATAAAGTTCAATAGGAATGATACATAAAACGATTCAATGTTTATATATATATATATATATAATATTTATTTAAAGAATTTAATCATTTTAAATAAACGAAAGGAAATTTTTCTTTTTTTTTGTTGAAAATTATTATTTTCCCAATATTTGAATAACTGATTGATGTTAGACCACCATTGAACAACTGGAAGCATTGGATAGCCGTTCCATGCTATTGTGGGACTCTTCAGCAATGCCTATCCACGATCTCACCCCGCTCTTCCCCCCCCCGCATCATAATAATCATGTGTTCACTAGTGATTGACTTCAAGAGACATTTTCTGAAGTTTTAATGGGAAGCCGTTATCAGTATAGTTCAAGTGGGTTTGTTATGAGATATCAACTCACTGAAGACAATGGTATACAGTGGTACAATTTCGTGGGTTAGTCGAAGTTAGACATTTACAATGTTAGATGCTGATTGACCTAGTGGTCTGGAGGTTAATCGTTCACGCGCGAGACTGATAGGTTTTGGGTTCGAATGTCACAAGATGGATCATACAAGCTCACTGTTGAGGAGTCTTACAATAGGCGAAACGGCCTTCCAGTGCTTTCAAATTTTCCATGATGGTCTAAGTTCAACTAACTCATGATCTCAACCATTGAAATTACTATAATATGCACAAAACCTATCTGATTTATTCATGTTTGACTACTTATATACATGTATACATATATAAGTAGTATATAACAAAATAGTAGGCTAATATAAAGTAAACAAATTGAAGTGATACTTCAATCATTCTATAGTTGAAAACATTTAAATGAAGACAATCCATAGGGATATCTGTATTTATTGTCGTCCTTTATTATTATTATTATTATTTCAATTCATGGTAATACTTATTTATCTATTGTGAACTAACTAAACAAAATCCATTGTAGAATTATTCAAGTAGTTTTTGTATCTCTGTGTGTGTGTGTGTGTCTGTGTTCTTTTTTATGATTCTACATTGAAAAATAAAATGGTTTCTCTCTTTGTTTCTTCTTTTTTCTTCTTATTTTTTAATAAACGAACTATTATGTAAGTATAAAATAGTTTTAATTTATATCCATTGAATTGTGAACAAGTATTCTTTGGGGGGGTGGGGGTAGGGAAGGAGGACGATGTATACGTGTGTGTGTGTGTGTGGGTGTGAGTGTTGTTTACTTTCATTGAATTCGAATGAATATTACATTGTTATCAATGAAATGAATATTAAGAACTCTTCATTAAGTTATCCCATAGAAACTTCAATGTTTTCCTCTTCATTCCTATTGTTAGTTTGATTGCTTCTTTTTTTTCATCTCCTTCTCTTTATTTACCTCTTCTTTTTGTTGTCCGTGAAAATTCTACTTTTTTTTCCATTTCCTGAAACATACTACTTATATCTGTTCGTACAAGTAGCATACAAAAAACATTGTGAGGAGTAGTATGTTAGATAATCTAGGAAAGAAAGGTGTTATATCCTGGTGAAGATTGAATGACAAGTAACTTCTGTGAACTATTAATGGACTATTATTAGATATATATATTCTTATTGTATAACTGTTCAGTAACTAGTTTATGTATATCTACATTCCTCTGATTATAGGCTTCATTTTCATCTATACATTATTATGATACCATTTACTATCCTTAAATTATACTCAGTTTATAAGTTACAGTCTACAACGTTCACAGCCACTTTTTGCCTTGATCTTGTATATATGTTATTTTCTATTTTATGATATGATGTAGTCTTTTTGGTTGATATATAAACCAAGTATATTTGAAATAAATGATCTACATAGTGGAAGCTATTATTAACGCTCTGGACTCACTTGTAAGGGCTAGGCGAACAAACTAGATCCCAGAGGAGGAAGAAATCAGGAAAAAGCGTTGAAAATGGATAAGACAGACATTGAAAAAGCACCTAACTGCGTTACAAGGCAAATCATCACTTAGAATCCTCAAGGCCAAAGGAGAAGAGGAAGAATGAACAGCAATTGTATAGAAGTAGAAAGGAAGGCCCAGGACAGAATGCGCTGGAGAATTCTGGTCGGCGGTCTATGCTCCATTGGGGGTAACAGGCGTAAGTAAGGCGAACAAAGGACCAATAAGGACCCTAAGCTACTCATTCCAGTCAAACGTCATTGTTTTGGCACAGTAATTGAATAAGTTATATTTCGACTGATGAATAAATCACGTGATAAATAGTTGGCCTTAAAGTCACAACAGGAAGATTCAAGCAAACAATTTAAAAGCACCCAACTGTGTTACAAGGCAAACCCTCACTTAGAATCCTAAAGGCCACAGGAGGAGAAGAAGACCGAAGAACATATTACGTCGTGAGATGGTGACAGACATGAAATGAATGAACAAGAATTAGAGAATGTTGAACGCTTCATCTACGGTATTCATTAAGATTTTCACAGCATTAGTATTACTTACCTCCAATTAAATTCTCATACTACTAGTAAACCATATTTTATAATATATAATACAAATCTATACTAGTTTTGCTCTAAACAAAAAACTAGGAACAAGTTTTTCTTTAAAATGTCATGATACATTGTAAAGAAATGATGATTACTTAATGTTCTCGTACGACGTTTTGTAGTATCTGTATTGACTGAGGATTCCTTTGTACTTGATTGTAGACTTATTAAGAATTCCAAATATAATATATTCAGAAATGTTTATCTAGTTCTACCTACCCTAAATTGTACTATTTCGGGAATTCTTGATTAACAAATCAATTCATATACATCTAATGATCATATATTTACATAATTAGCTAGAATGGTGGTTGGAGGTAGTCAACAGGAAACTCTGGATTCAAGTTTCCTGCTATTTGGCACTCGTCAGCAATGTGTACCTGTAATATTGAGAAGACTAGTGGTCCCTGACGGACTCGATCCCGCGTCAACTAGTTTCACAGTCAGAGACGTTACCACTGGACTATGTCCAGTCACCTAGACTAGTGGTCACACTGCAACTTGGTCGATAGCATTCGATCTGCACTAAGAAGGACTTGACACACATGACATTGATCACCACCCAGTGATCAATCAATTGTGATATATATATATATTCTTATTATATAACTGTTCAGCAACTAGATTATGTGTATCTATATTCCTTTTATTATAAGCTTCATTTTGAGTTATAGAATATTATTATATGATTTACTATTCCTAAATTGTACTCAGTTTATTGATTACAGTATCCCAAATTCACAGTCACTTTCTGGCTTGATCTTGTGTAGATACTATTTTCTATTTTATGCTGTGACGCGGTCGGTTTTTGGCTGGTATATACACCAAGTATGTTTGAAATACATGATTTACATAGTGGAAGCTGTTATTAGCGTTCTGGACTCAACTGGACAGGTTAGACAAACAAAGAACCGATAAGGACGCTAAGCTGGTCATACTGGTCAAATGTTATTGGTTTAGTACAGTACTAAGATTGAATAAGTTGTATTTCGATTGGCGAATAAATCAAGTGATAACTAGCCGACCTTAAAGTTACAACAAAAAGAATAGTAGAAAAAAGTGAGTCGATGACTTAGTAAGCACAGAACGAAACAAACATCCAGAACTTTCAGGTTTTCAATAGTAGTTCAGCTTAGATTAACCCGTGAATTCAACTAGGAAAATACTACAATCTCTACAAATCTTCATATAAATAATAAATCATTGAAAATATATTCAATATGTCTGTTTACTTTCAAAAGATAATGATGAATTTGAATGTAATTCTTAGTAACAATTTTTTGAAATTAAAAGGGTTGCTAAGACCACGGTAAAACAAGGAATCAAACATATTTTTTTTGTATACAAAGAATAAATTTATATTAATGAATTACGATCGATTTAGCCGCGTACAATTTTCTATTGCAGATCTTTTACAAGTCATCTTTTTACGACTTTATAGATTATGATGAACGATGATAGCCATTATACTAAATGGTTAGGTTTGGTCATGTGTTTAATGATGGAGCTGTTAACTGACTCCGATTCCCTATAAGATGACCTTAAAATGTAATACTAATATATACGTTTGGTAAATGCACATTTTGTACTACGAATTCAGTACTCAAAAGTTTTTAATAATTTATGGTTACTTTACTTAATGTTGTAACATTTCTATTTTAGCATAAACTACAACTGTACGATTGTATAGTCTAAGTAAATGATATTTACTTACCTACTTACGCTTGTTACTCCCCGTGAAGGAGCACAGGCCTCTCACCAGCACTCGCCATCCAACCATGTTCTGGGCAATCCTTTCCAGCTCCTTCCAGTTGTTATTCATCCTTTATATATCTGCTTCTATTTCCTGACGTAATGTGTTTTTTTGGCCTTCCTCTTTTCCACTTCCCTTCAAGATTCCAAGTCAGGGCTTGCGTAATGTATGTCCTATCCATTTCCATCGTCTTTTCCTAATTTTTAATTCAGCAGAAAGCTGGTTTTTTCTCTTTCATACTAGGCTGTTGCTGATGGTATCTGACCAATGTATGTTGAGTATCTTGAGTAGACAACTATTTATAAATACTTGTACCTTCTTGATGATGGTTGTAGTAGTTCTCCAAGTTTCAGCTCCATACAGTAGAACTGCCTTGACGTTCGTATTGAAGATTCTCACTTTGGTATTGGTTGAAAATTGTTTCGGGTTCGATACGTTGTCCAATTGTAGGAATGCGACCCTTGCTTTACCAATCCTCGCGTTTATGTCTGCATCTGAACCTCCTTGTTCATCGATGATACTTCCCAGGTATGTGAAGGATTCTACATCTTCCAGTAAATGTTACTATAAGAAAAAATATTTTCATCAACCAATCATTTTGTTTTATATTTATTGATGAAGTAAATCATATTCTTTGTGTTCAAAACACCCTTGATTGACATGGTATATATATACATATATAGTTTCGCACATTATATTCAGAATATAATCATTAATGTACCAAATGCTTGGATTTATAAAATTAAATGAACAAATCACAGTCGTCAATGAGTACATAGTTTTTCTAAACTTCACTGTGTTAGTCGAAATCATGAATCGAATACTATTTACTTTTGATAATAAAATATTCCATCTTTACTCTCTTGAATTCAATACTTCCAAGATCACGGTGAGCACAAAAAATGTCAATGTTCTTAAAAGATGCTATCCTTAACATTGTCATTTCATTTAAATCATGAACTGATAAAAGTCAAACGACTATTGAAAACCTAAAGCGAATGGACGGTCATTTTGTCCTAGTACAGGTTTCCAGAAATTTCGTTCTCATGCACAAATACTTAACAACCAAATTACTGAACCAGGGTTTAATGGTATATTTTAGAGGTTAAATGTTATTACAATGACATTTAACACTCTATACAACCCTATATTGACAATCGCTGTTGCAGTTAGAACATCAATGTTTTTACGGCAATCATTCTACGTTTACACGCTTATCATATTTTATAAGATTTAGTAACTTATCCTATTTGTTTAAAACAGTAGTCCAACGTAAAGATGCATAATTTCCTTAAGAATACTATTCATCTACCTAAATTTATGTATTCCTGTAACAATAGACACTCCACCTGTAGCTCTTCCAGAGTTACTGCCGGTCCCAAGCCTGGGTAGAGGAGAAGGGTTGGGCATGGAGTTAGCGACTCCATCCCGTAGAAAACTAAGCCGCAAAAAACGCTAACCAGAAAAAATAATTCAAACCATTTTAACTCTGACCTGGGAGTAAGAAGGTCTTCATTTAGAAGAATTATGACACTTCATGGTGAAAGCCGAGTTCCTTCGGAAGCCACGAGGCCGATGCCCCTTCTAACAACCAGCGCAAAAAATTTTATAGGTACATGGAACGTTCGAACAATGTGGGAAACCGTGAAGACCAGTCAAATAGCAACGGAAATGAGGAGATACAACTTAGCAGTACTGAGAATCAGCGAAACCCACTGGACCCAAGCTGGACAGAAAAGGCTAGCTACGGAAGAGATGCTGCTATACTCCGGTCACGAAGAGGACAATGCTCCACACACTCAGGGAGTCGCTCTTATGCTGTCCAAGGAAGCACGAAATGCACTTGTAGGATAGGAATCTCACGAATCTAGAATCATCAAAGCATCATTCAAGACAAAGAAGGAGGGAATCACAATGAATATTATCCAATGTTATGCACCGACCAATGATAGCAACGACGACATTAAAGATCAATTCTATAGGAGGCTACAATCAATCATAGAGAAGTGCCCAAGAAAGGACTCCACGATTCTGATGTTAGATCTAAACGCCGTGGTCGGAATGGGCAACACCGGATATGAAGATATCATGGGACGACATGGACTGGGAGAGAGAAACGAAGATGAGAACAGATTTGCAAATCTATGTGAGTTAAACAAATTGGTCATAGATGGCACAATATTCCCACACAAACGTATACACAAAGCTACATGGATATCACCGGACCACACTAGAGAGAACCAGATAGACCATATTTGCATAAGTAAAAAATTCACAAGGTCAATGGAAGGTGCGAGAACCAGGAGGGTAGATGACATAGTTTCAGATCACCACCTAGTTGTAGCCAATATAAAATTGAAGCTAAAGAAGAACTGGACAACTGGACAAACAGCACTACAAAGGTTTAATACAGTCTTCCTTCGAGATACAAAATCAACGAATTAAAGTTAGCTCTCAACAACAGGTTCCAAGCCTTACAAGATCTACTGAAGGAAGAAGAAACTACTATGGAGGACAACTGGAAAGGTATCAAAAAAGCATTAGCTTCAACGTTTCAGGTTCTGGACCTCAAGAAGTATCATCATAAGGAATGAATCTCTATAGAAATATTGAACAAGATCAAAGAAAGGAAGAACAAGAAGACAGCAATTAACAACAGCCGAACACGAATAGAGAAAGTCCAAGCACAAGCTGAATACATAGAAGCAAACAAGCAAGTGAAGAAAAGTATTAGAGCCGACAAGAAGAAATACGTGGAAGGACTAGCAACGACGGCGGAAAAAGCTGCAAGGAAAGGAAATATGAAACAACTTTACGATACAACGAAGAAACTAGCAGGGAAATACAGTAAACCAGAGAGACCGATCAAGGACAAAGAAGGCAGGTCAGTCACTGAAATTCAACAACAGAGGAATAGATGGGTAGAATACTTCGAGGAACTCCTGAATAGGCCAGCTCCAATGAATCCACCGGACATCGAAGCAGCACACACAGATCTCCCCATAGATGCCAACCCACCAACGACGGAAGAAATTAGAGTGGCCATCAGACAAATCAAGAGCGACAACGCAGCAGGACCCGACAAAATACCAGCTGAAGCAGTGAAGTCAGACATCGAAGTAACTACAAATATGCTTCACCTTCTGTTCAAAAAGATTTTGGAGGAGGAACAAGTGCCAATAGACTGGAAAGAAGAACACTTCATCAAGATTCCAAAGAAAGGAGACCTGAGGAAATGTGAAAACTACAGAGGAATCATACTACTGTCAGTACCAGGAAAAGTCTTTAACAGAGTTTTTGCTGAACCGGATGAAAGATGCAGTAGACGCCCAACTTCGAGATCAACAAGCTGGATTCCGGAAGGATCGGTCGTGCACAGACCAATTTGCGACACTACGGATCATTGTCGAACAATCAGTTGAGTGGAACTCGTCACTACACATCAACTTTATGGATTATGAAAAAGCATTTGACAGTGTAGATAGGAGGACATTATGGAAACTTCTTCGACACTACGGAGTTCCTGAGAAGATTGTCAATATTATCCGGAACTCATACGACGGACTACAGTGCAAAATCGTGCATGGAGGACAGCTGACGGATGCATTCCAAGTAAGGACCGGAGTCAGACAAGGCTGTTTACTCTCTCTCTCTTCCTCTTTCTTCTGGTGGTCGACTGGACTATGAGGACCTCGACATCTGAAGGAAAACATGGAATACAATGGACAGTTCAGAATCAATCAGAAGATTTGGATTTCGCAGATGAGTTGGCCATTCTATCTCATACACACGAACAAATGCAGATGAAGACAGCCAGTGTAGCAGCAGTCTCTGCATCAGTAGGCCTCAGTATACACAAAGGGAAAACCAAGGTCCTCAAATTCAAAGCGGAGAACAGCAATCCAATCACTCTTGATGGCGAAACTCTGGAAGATGTAGAATCCCTCACATACCTGGGAAGTATCATCGATGAACAAGGAGGTTCAAATGCAGACATAAACGCGAGGATTGGTAAGGCAATGGTCGCATTCCTACAATTGGACAACGTATCGAACCCGAAACAATTTTCAACCAATACCAAAGTGAGAATCTTCAATACCAATATCAAGGCAGTTCTACTGTATGGAGCTGAAACTTGGAGAACTACAACAACCACCATCAAAAAGGTACAAGTATTTATAAATAGTTGTCTACTCAAGATACTCAACATCCATTGGTCAGATACCATCAGCAACAGCCTAGTATAGAAAAGATCGAGCATGCTTCTAATTGGAGAGGAAATTAGGAAACGTCGGTGGACGTAGATAAAACACACAAACTGAATCACGAACCAAGCTCTTACTTGGAATCATGAAGGGAAGTGAAATAGAGGAAGGCCAAAAAAAACACATTACGTCAGGAAATAGAAGCAGATATAAAAAATATGAATAAAAACTGGAAAGGATTATCCAGGACATGGTTGGATGGCGAGTGCTGATGGATGGTCTATGCTCCTTTATGAGGAGTAACAGGTGTAAGTCAGTAACAATTTGACAAAAAGTGTCTACTCACTTGCATATTTAAGTAGTATATCATTGACATAACATAATTAGAAATTTAATTAACTACTGAATATGTAGGATATGAATGAATTATTGTTTATTTTATTTTTTTAAAGAAACATTTATCACATTTTCAAGTATCTGTTCCTTAATGATACTTTAATGAAATGAATACTTGAAATAAAACATACATTCTTTCCATTTACTAAGAGAGAGACCTCTTTCGTAACAAAAAAGGTCAAATGTATCCATCAAGTAAATGAATGAGTGTTTTCTTGAAATGACACAATGAAACATTAAACATCAAGTACTCTTTGATCTTCACTAGTAATTAGATTATATAGTTTAACTAAGCTAAGTGAAAATATTATTATATTGTTTTCATATATTCTAATTGTCATATAGTTATTATATGTGCCCCCCTCCCTTCTAATCAAAGAAGTTGGTGAAGTTGGGTTTTGCCTTCTGTCATTATATGTGCCTCCCTTCCTTCCAACAAAACAAGTTGGTGAAGTTGAGTTTTGCCTTCTGTTATTATATGTGCCTCCCTCCCTTCTAGTCAAACAAGTTGGTGAAGTTGAGTTTTACCTTTTGTTATTATATGTGCCTCCCTCCCTTCCAGTCAAACAAGTTGGTGAAGTTGAGTTTTGCCTTCTGTTATTATATGTGCTTGTTAAATATTTTAGTGAATCTACCTTGAAAACAGAAGGAACTATGCAACAAAAATGCTAACCAGAAAAAAAGAAAACATCATTTAGATTCTGCCTTGTAGCATGAACCGTTTGCATTAAAGAAAATTTGTGATATTTCATGATGAAAGTCGAGATTCTTTAAAAATCTCCAGGCTGATGCTCCTTACTACAAGTAGAACAATAATTAGTATAAGTATGTGGAATATTTACTATATGGGGAGGAAACTTGGACAACTACGAAAACCATCAACAAGAAAATACAAGTGTTTATTAACAGCTGTCTACGTAAAAAAACTTCAAATCCGTTGATCAGACACTATCAGCAACAACCTACTGTGGGAGAGAACAAAGCAAATCCCAGCGGAGGAAGAAATCAGGAAGAATCGCCGGAAGTGGATAGGACACCCATTGAGGAAAGCACCCAACCGCATCACAAGGCAAGCCCTCATCACTTGGAATCCTCAAGACCAAAGGAGGAGAGGGAGACAAAAGAACAAATTACACCGAGAAATAGAGACAGACATGTGAAGAATGAACAACAATTGGATAGAACTAGAAAGGAAAGCTCAGGATTGAGTGGATTGGAGAATGCTATTCTGCGATCTTTACTCCATTAGGAGTAACAGGCGTAAGTAAGTAAATAAGTAATATTGAGTATTAGAACAATGTAGGAAAATGGAAGGATCTCACAGTTAGTCACAGACATGAAATGTAGCCTGGCTCAGCTTGGAACAAATGAAACTCAATGGACATAGTCTAGACAAAAAAAAGTTAATTCAAGGAGAGTTGTTGCTGAATTTTGATTATTAAAGAGGAAGTACCACTCATACACAAGGAGTTTCAAGGATTTCAACCAAATAAGCAGAAAAATCGTTCATAAGCTCAGAAACCCATCACTCCAGGATCATCAAAAGATCTTTCAAAGCAAAGAAAGTAAAGATGAATGTTATCCAGTGCTATTCACCCAGCAATGATGGTAGTATTAACTATAAAAGGTAGCTTATGAGAAGACACAGTCTATCATAAAGAAATTCCGAGGAAAAGATCTGACCATTTTGATGAAGAACTCGAACACCAAAGTCACGATAGACAATATTTTTCATGAACACATCATGAGATGGAATGAACTGGGATAAGAAAATGAGAACGTTGAGAGACTTTAGAATTTATGTGCATTCAGTAACACAGTTATTGACGGTGGCAACTTCTCCACAAATTAATACACAAAGATATTTGGTTTTAACCAGACCACACCGTGGAAAACTCGACTTATCACGCCTACATAAATAAAAATTCGAAAAGTTCATTGAAGAAGTAAGAACAAGGAGAGCGGCTGATTTGGCTTCAGATCACCATCTGGTGGTGGCCGATCTAAAACTGAAGCTAAGTAAAAACTGGATAGATGGGCGATCATCACTACAGCAGTTTGATACAGTCTTACTTTAAGATGCTAAAAAGTTCAAAGATTTCATGATAGATCGCATCTATAAGTTCCAAGCCCCACAAGATATGGAAGAAGATGAGGAAACCACGGTGGTTAGCAACTGGCGAAAAGTTAACGAAGAAATTACGTCAGGATATCAGGAGATCTAGAGCATCAAGAAGCACCAGCACAAAGTATGATTCTCCGTAGATAGTTTTGAAGAGATTAAAAAAACGGGAAACTAGAAAGTGGCAATTCCTATAGATGGTCCCTATTAACAAACGGAGAAGTGATATACAGAAGGAACTGCAAAGCTGCTTTATGTTCTGATTAGGGGGATAAGGACACGTTAATACAGAATTTGAAAAGGTATACCTCAGCCGGACACTAAAGAAATAGGACCCGAGTTAAGGAAATTTAGACGGATGATGCTGGTTTCAGCACCTGGTAAAGATTTTAATAGTACTATTGAACTGAATGAAAGATTCACAGGAACGAAAAATTCGAAATCGACAGATAAGGTTTTGTAATGATCGATCACTTACTGATCAGTAACAACAAATCCAAGAGGAGATAGACAATGTAACAGCAGCCTACACAGAAATAAGTTTCACTAGTCACAGGAAAAGAAAGAAAGATCCTGTAGAACAACAGCGTGTACCAACTAAATCACGTCGCATGTGATGTTCTGAAAGAGATGGAAGTCTTAACATACTTGCACGCCATCCTTGATAAAAATGAATTATTTGATACTGATATCAAAGAACGAATTCGCAAAGTGTGGACAACAATCCTACAACTTAATTTTGTCTTAAACTCAAAAGAACTGTTACCCAAGACCAATATAAGAATAATCAATACAAACATCAAAACAGTTTTAGTATACTCAGCTGAAGCTTTGAAGACCTCTACAACCATTCCTAAAAAGATATGGGTGTTTATAACCAACTGTTTATATTAGATACTTCTGATACATTGGTCAGACACCATCAGCAATAACCTAAAGTGGGAGAGAATAAACCAGCTGATGAAATTAGGAAAAGACACTGCAAGAATATAGGAAATTATTTGCAGAGACCATAAAACTTTATTTAAAGGCAAGTGATGACATGGGGTCCTCAAAGTAAATAGAAAAGAGAGAGATCAAAGAACGCTTACAGATGGGAATCGGAGGTAGAAGGTGAAAGAATAAATGGTACTTAGGAATCAATAGAAGGTAGAGCCCAAGACAAAGTTGATTAAAGATCCCCCATAAATCACCCAAATATTGATAAAATTATTAAGTAAGTAAGTAAATAACAATTGATTTCGAAAGCATTCAGCATGATCCCCTGGTTCCAGGTTTCTTGTCAGTATGAACTCGTCAATAATAATACTTGAGATTTTAAAGAAACAGATACACCATCCGTTTTCAGTCTGAGACGTCACCGCAGGGGTATTTGCTTAGCGACTGTCCTTCTGTAGGAGCAAGATATTTGTAATTGGTTCCTCATTGAATAAATACTAACGTTATGTTGTTCTGGTTCTTTAAAAGCGATCAAATTCCATCGATTAAGTTTCTGACTTACATGTATTTGAATTCCAGCGAAAACGTGAGAATCATCAAGAATAGCTTAAAAAAATGCCTATTGGTACCAACCAGTACAAAATCTAAGATATGAGTCTTCCGTTGACTACCTCCAACCATCTAATGTTTTAATATTTTGCATGTTCTGTCATATCACATAGAATAGCAGTCACGTTGCAACTTTTATTAAAGGATTAGACAAAGATAATATTGGCCGCTTTTCAGTGATAAATCAATTGTATTACTGCTTTCTAGTCTTTGAACATACAACCATAGCCACTCATTGGAATTTTTAAAAATCATATTGGAAGCGACTTATCGATATAAACGACTTTATTATTCATTTTGTATTGTGTGTTTATATCTTCCAATTGATGTTTAGGACCGCAATTGACCAGTCTCTTATTGGTACATATGCATCCTGTGCGAATAGCTTTGATAATGCTTCAAATCATAAGCATTTTAAGCAAAGATGGATGATGGTTAGCAGTGGAATCGAGGACTCTCATTTCATCCTAGTTGAAGCGAACGGTACTGGATTCGAGTCTCGGAATGAATATCAACTCTGGGATGTAGGTATATCCAGCTGGCGAATTTCGAATAGGACAAAACGCACATTCTTGATTCCACTGCTAACTACCAACCATTTTTGCTTATAATCCTTGTGACTATTATTCACTTAAACATTTTTTTAAAAAATATTCCCTCAACACAAACTCATTATACACCACGAATCCTGTAGATTACAGGTTTGACCTTTTGAATTGTCATACACGTTCCATGCTGTTACGTTCCTAAATAGGTTAACAAATCTACCTTATACAATTTAGTTTAAGATAGCATACAGATTCCTATTCAGTGACTAAATCAATTATTGATAACTAGTATAGGGGTTGTGGAGATTGTTAAGTTTTTGATTGAGATCATGAACCGATTGATGTTAGACCACCACAATTGAAAACCTGGAAGCACTGGATGGCCGTTTCGTCCTATTGTGGGACTCCTCAATTGTGGTGGTCTAACATCAATCGGTTCATGATCTCTATCAAAAACGTAACAATCTCCACAATCCCTATACTAGTAATCAACATGTGCTCACTAGTGACTAGCTTCGTGAGGGAATTCTCGGAGTTCTAGTGAGAAGTCGTGACCAGTGGAGCTAATCCGTGTCGGGTAGAGACAGGTATCTACCTCAGTACAACGGAAGTTGGTCGCGCAATTTCGTGAATTGGTGGATGTTAGAAACTATCACCATTGGATGCCGGCTCAGTGGTCCAGTTGGTCAAGCGTTCGCGCGCCAGACCGAAGGCCCTGGGTTCGAATACCTTTGGTGTGGGATCATGGATGCGCACTGCTGAGGAGTCCCATAACAGGACGAAACGGCCGTCCAGTGTTTCCAGGTTTCTAACGGTGGTCTAAAATCATCAATCAGTTCATGAACTCAATCAAAAACTTATTAATCTCCACAACCCCTATACTAATAAAAAAGTAGACATTGTTTTGTTTCTACCTATAGTTGTATTCAATCGACTTCAATGATTTGATCAATGTATTCTTATGAATTATCATTTTTTTTAATCACTATGATTATCTTCGGCCTTTTTACCACAAATCATTTATAAATGTTTCAACTATGTCTGATATGAAAGATTGATGAGAAAAATTAGTCTGTTTTCTGTTAGTCATTTGTTTCGAAAAATTGATTCATAAGAATGTTTACTAGCCAAAAGCGTTTTGTGGAAATGTTAGTAATTTTATAGTTGAATTCATGAATGGATAAGGGCTAGACTATCATGGAAATTTTTGAGGCGATGCACGGCTGTTTCTCCCTAATATGGGATTCCTCAGCCGTGTTGGACAGTGGCTCAATTTCATGGATTAGTTAAAGTTGAACATTAACACCTTCGTATGCCGGTTCAGTGGTTTACAGGCTAGGCGCTCGCGTGCGAGACTGACAGGTTCTGGGGTCTAATCTCATGAGTCGTGATCGTGGATGCGCATTGCTGAAGAGTTATATACTAGGGTGAAACGGGCATCCTGTGCTTCCAGGTTTTCCATTGTGGTTTAGCCTCAATTGACTCATGAGTTCAACAATAAAATATTGTTATTCGTTGATTGAATTTAAGCGTGATGAGAAAAATAAACAGCCAATTAAATGAAATATACTTCATTGACAAATATGGCTTAAAAGATAAGCTTCGAGAGATAATAACAGATTCACAATTTGATTCTCATATACATAACACAAAGATAACAATATGAGAAGTATAAGAAGTTAGTCAATACTGAACGATGTAAATATACATCACATAGATGAAACAAATTCAAGGAAGAAAAACTACAACATGATGAGCATGATCATGATCTCAAACAACATAATCAGTCAGTGATCTACTCATATGTATGTACTACTGAAATACACTTCGGTACAATTCAACTATGATCAACTCACCACCTCATACTCGCAATTATGGGACAAACAATAGAATTCAATATTGTCAACAGGACAACTGACAACCATTCTCATTAGTCCTATCCTCCAACGATCTGACTGATAGAAACTCTAAAAATATATCAAACATGATTATATTGTGAATGTTGAATAATATCTCTGGAGTTTCACACAAAACAAATCACTCGTTGTCACTGCTGTTCATATTTGCTACTTGTTTTCGCGATTAAATTTTTACCAGACGAATCCCGCGATCTGGATGGTGTATGCATACTACTGAAGAGTCTCACAATAGGACAAAACGGTCGTTCATTGCTTTCACGTTTTCAATTGTGGTCTAATATCAATTGATTCATTTACTCAATCAAAAACCTAATAATCTCCACAACCCTCATACTGATAATTACCATGTGTTCATTAGTGGCTAGGTTCGTGAATGAATTCTAGTGAGAAGTAGTGACCAGTGAAGCTAATACGCATCGGTTAGAAACAGATATCTAACTCAGTACAATGGAAATTTGTGGCACTATTAGTTGATGTTAGACATTAACACCCTCACATTCCAGCTCAGTGGTTTAAAGGTTAAGCGTTCGAATCTCGAGAGGTGGGATCGTGGATGAGCAGCGCTGAGGTGTGCCATACTAAAATGAAACAGCTGTCCAGTGTTTTCAGGTTTTTAATGGTGGTCCAACTTATATTGGTTCATGATCACAATCAAAAACATAGTAATCTCCACAACCCCATACTGATATTTACGAACAAATTAAAATGCTTTCTTTGAAAATTTTCCCTTTAAATTATTTTACTTGAATAAACATCAAATCTAAAGTACTGACGCTTTGCAGTGATTTATCTATTTATTTTATTTAAACACTTAAATATTGATATAACAAGACATCAAATACATATGCATCACATAAATCATTCGATTTATGTGACAGCTGGCATACTACCTAAAAGCTCAAACCGAAACAGGTAGTTTTCTTAAGGACCCATACTCGGAGCTTACGACCTAAAGGTCTGATACAAATGTCAGTGGAGTAACGTGAGGAGATGCAGTTCCATGGTAGTCAGTGATCAACCATTGGTTCATATGACATTTGTTCCTTCAGGATCGTGTAGCCCATATGCATCATTGGTTTGGAATTAGGGTTTTTCAACTGCCCTATGTGGATTCTCCGTATACACCAACGGGGTTAAATCACCGGACATTCACATTTCATTCTCTCAATTTTGTAGAACTTCTCTGACAGTGGTTGTATGCTAGTGACGATGTGAGGGTATTTCGAGAGGGAGAGCAAACTCTCCACACTTTCGACTGTACCAGGGCATTTGATAGCGTTTTTTTTTGAGAAACTTTACAACAAACTGCCTTATCATAAGAACTATCAAGTCATTACGTAATATCATCCAAATGAAAACATATACAATAATATCACTGATAAGTAAACTATTTATGTAAAAGTCATTCTTCAATGTCATGCTTTTAGGAAGAGAAAAATATTTGCTGAGACTCTAATTTATGGACGACCTTTGAACGAATCTTAAGCGACCTTGAGAAACCAGCAAACAGTCAGCATAGAGTAAAAATATGTTATACAAAACCAAGAAAACAAAGTGGATACACTTCTTATACGTGGTTCAAATACTTTTCAAAGTTAGAAAGAGGTTCAGAGGTTCTAAAATCGTAATGCATACAGTAGAGGAAATCATCCATACGGCTATAGAATAGTCGGCCTCTGGAACCATGATAAAGTCTCAGAAACTATTTCAGCCTCGACCACATAGCTTCAATATTGTTTATGTGCACTACGATTGTTGAGTACACAAAATACCACTTGTGGATAATGACACGATGCACATAACCAAGCCTACGTAGGAGTCTGTATGCTCTCCAATCATCCGTATATATTGTAGTATCTGGCTGCATCCAGTTTTACTGGTGCTTTTATTATCCACTTCGCAATAATTGTCGTTATTTGCCTTAGTTGGGAATTTTGTATGCGGTTTTCATCACGAGCTGACATCAGCTATAATGCCAGAAATTTATTCAGCCAAATGGATGAAAGTGTTTCGCGTTAAAATCCGAGATCTGCTATCTTATACCTGATTGATTCATCCACAAATTATAGTCTCGCCGTTTTATTTGTTATAGCCGCTCAATGATCATGTTTTGTACAAAATTCTCTGTGAACCGATTGTACGTTAGCATTCAGCACTGAAATTGGCACCGTCAGCTTGAAATCTCTAAAAAACTCATCTGATTGGCTCATCCATAAATTAGAGTTTCGCCAAAAAAAATTTTTTTTTCAGTGGGAAATACAAACTAACCAATCAACATCAAGAGAAAACTACTCATTATAAAAAAATAAGTAAATAACAAATCATAATTTAGTTTATTCCATGTATAAATAAACAATAGTAGTTTAGTAGTAACTCTTGATTGAAGAAATATTCCAAACATTCGAAATAATACAAAAAAAAAACAAACAATTATGGGTTATCATATGTATAAACAATGTTCATTGAATTGGAATGTGAAATCAATGAATTCATTTAGTATACTACTTATATTACTAATTAAATTGATTTTATTTCAATCTAATTCAATATTAATTAATGGAGATGAATTAAATCTTAATAATAATAATCCTTCAACTATACAAAATGATCAACAACGTGCTCAAGCATTAGCTAAACTTATGTCATTATTTTATACTAGTGATGCATTGAATAAATATATGGAAAATCTTGATGCATATTATATGCTTAGAGGTAGACCAAGGTAATGAATACATTTGTTGTTGTTCTTGTTGTAATTATTAGTACTATTTATATTACACTTGGTATTATTTGGCTTGTTTCTTCCCATTGACGTTTAAAACTGCAATTGATCAGTGTGTTATTGGCATATGTGCATACTGTGCGTATGCCTCGATATTGCCTTAATTCACAAGCTTTTTGTAAGTAATGATGAATAGTGGTTAGCAGTGGAATTCAGGACGCGCGTTTCGTCCTATTTGGGACTCGTCAGCTTAATGGGTACTGAGTTCGAGTCACAGAGTGAACATCAACTTTGAGATGCAGGTACATCCAGCTGACGAGTTCCAAATAGGACGAAGCGCGCCCTGGATTCCACTGCTAGCCACTATCCATCATTGCTTACTATTTATATTTGTTATTATTTATTGAGGCCCTTTCATTTGACATCAATTAGAATGAACGATGTTTGTTGACAAGAGTTGTCCACTCTAGTGGCCCTGGATCTGACTGATCCAATTAGATCATATGAATTATCGTTGTCAAAAAATATATATTTCGCCTATCCTCGTATATTAATCATCGACTTCAATCGCGTTAGTCAATAGTGGAATTGAATAAGTCAAATAACGAGAATGGATTATTGAATACATATATTTTGTATATGAAGCGAATGAAATAGAGCAAAGTGGAACGACGTGCAGTGGAGATAGCGGGCAAGCCGATTCCCCGTTAGTCAAGTGTTAATCAATATTTATAGTCACACCAAAATAGGCTGCGGACACGTGATGGATAGGAGAAGAAGTGTACACAGATATATGCGCCCATATAAAAACAATCACGGTTGATAAGCGAAATGTGACTCAAGTAGAATGAATAGATTGACCTGTCCAAAAGGTAGAATAAGATATATGAGCTTAACATGTCAACCGACACTACAATTATCATTATTATTAACATATTTATTATTGAATATGTTTGGATATGTTTAACATGATTACTCATATAAATTTCCTAATTAATTAGTCATAAACTGATATCATGGAGTATAGGATCATTTATGATAATTGAACCGATGGCCTTGGTGCATAAAGCCATTGCCAGGAAAGTCCTACTCACTGCCTTCTCGTGACAGAGGTGTTGTTTATGTCATTGAGAGGACGAAATGTGAATGTCCGGTGATTTAACCCCGTTGGTGTATACGGAGAATCCACATAGGGCAGTTGAAAAACCCTAATTCCAAACCAATGATGCATATGGGCTACACGATCCTGAAGGAACAAATGTCATATGAACCAATGGTTGATCACTGACTACCATGGAACTGCATCTCCTCACGTTACTCCACTGCCATTTGTATCAGACCTTTAGGTCGTAAGCTCCGAGTATGGCTCCTTAAGAAAACTACCTGTTTCGGTTTGAGCTTTTAGGTAGTATGCCAGCTGTCACATAAATCGAATGATTTATGTGATGCATATGTATTTGATGTCTTGTTATATCAATATTTAAGTGTTTAAATAAAATTAAGTAACTGAATCAATTCACAGCTCATATGAATATTTTTTGTATATTGAGCTAAATTCTTTATATGGTAACCTTTTGGTTTTCTGGAGAACATTATCACTGCTTGCTTCGTGTTCAATTGAATTTATCGGTTATTACTTTATTCTAATCACATTGTCTGTGATTTGTTGTCTCCATAGGGTTTTTTTGTATTCCTGTTATCTGTCTTATTTGGTCTATCTCTCTTATAGTGTTGTTATTTAAAAGACTATTCAGATAAACAAATTTTTTAAAAAAAACATTATGTACTATATTCTGAGTTATATGTAATGTCCAATGATACTACTTAAATTAATTAATCGCAAATAGAATAATAAGAGTTACATATATATCACTTACGACTATTACTCCTTGTAGAGGAGCATAGGCGGTCCAACAGTATTATGTATTAGTAATAAAATAACTTAGGTTAAATTGTAAATAATTCAGATTACAAATGTAAACTTGCAAAACAAATAACTGAAAAGGGTTTTGTGGAGATTGTATTAAATTCGATGGTTGAGATCATTAGTCAAGCTAGATCAACATGGAAAACCTGGAAGCACTGGATGGCTGTCTCGTCCTATTGTGGGACTCCTCAACAGTGTGCACCCACGATCTCGTTTCGCTTCAATTTACTCATGATCTCAACCATTGAAATTACTATAGTATTCACAAAAACACCATTCTGATATGAATTAACATATGCTCCCTAATGACGGGTTTCAAGAGGGATTTCTTGGAGTTCTAGTGAGAAGCAGTAAACAGTAGAGTTCAACTAGGTCTGTTGTGAGACAGTAACTCACTGATGACAATGATGAATGTGTCGTTCAATTTCGTGGATTATTTGAAGTTAGACATTAACACCATTGTGTGCCGGCGGGCTCAGTAATCTAGAGGTTAATCGTTCGCACGCGAGACTGAGAGGTCCTAGGTTGGAATCCCTCGAGGCTGGATCATGTA
The DNA here is from genome assembly GCA_944470375.2 of Schistosoma guineensis. Classification (NCBI taxonomy): domain Eukaryota; kingdom Metazoa; phylum Platyhelminthes; class Trematoda; order Strigeidida; family Schistosomatidae; genus Schistosoma; species Schistosoma guineensis. The sequence goes on along the minus strand of OX103890.1, from coordinate 3,661,327 downwards.
TGCACATTGTTGAGGAGTTCCATATTAGGACGAAACGGCTATCCAGTACTTCCTGATTTTCCATGTTGGTCTCACTTCAGTTTTTAATTCTATGAATCTTATGTAAACCCTTTATTACCTCTAAAATTTATCACAAAATTTATCTTACATATATATATATAGTTAACATTGATAATATTTATCATTCCAATCCTTTACATTCACTTATGTCAATTGTTCCGTACCTATATCTTATCTCTATGTAAAATTCTTACTTACTTACTTTACTTACGCCTGTTACTCCTAATGGAGAATAGGCCGCCGATCAGCATTCACCAACCCACTCTGTCCTGGGCCTTCTTTTCTAGTTCCATCCAATTCTTGTTCAGTTTTCTCATGTCTATCTCCATTTCCCGGCATTATGTGTTCTTCCTCTTTTCCTTTGACCTTGAGGATTCCATGTGAAAGCTTGTCTTGTGATGCAGTTGGGTGCTTTTCGCAATATGTTTTCTATCCACTTCCAGCGTTTCTTCCTGATTTCTTCCTCCGTCTGGAGTCCCTCCTGGGGCTTCTACCGGTCTCAAGCCCAGATAAAGGAGGAGGATTGGGCATGGGGTTAGCGACCCCATTCCGTAGAACAATAACTTGCTAAAAAGATGCTATTTAGAAATTATATAAAACTCTAATACATATTTAATTGTAAACAGCTGATAATGAGAAACCACAACAACAGAAAATGAATTCATATTATTCTATATCTATATTTATTCTAGTTTTATTTTAATCCATAAAAAGAGCTAATTGCATAAAACTTAAATAGTTGTTTGTTCCAAAAAAAACCACTGAACAAACGTGAATGTGAAACAGGTCACTTGTTTTGTATTGTTTCATCGAATGGATAAATTTCAATATTCAATTAGTTATGTTAAGGATAATTCAATTTAGTTGAATTCTATATATTTAACTAAATTCTATTCATTGTTTTTATTGATTAACTTTATCAGATCCTATTACCTTATTATGTACAAGTAGAGAAATATAATCTATTCACACACACAAAGAAAATGTAATATGTTGTACTGCCATTTGAATTCTTCTTATTGTGATGTGTGCTACTGATATTGACAGATATAAGTAGTATATATTATCAATCGAAAGTGAAATGTTTGACGTAAAAGGTTCAGAAGAACGAAGAGAATAGAACGAGAATAGAGAATGATTGATGTGGAAATAAAAGAACAGTCAAGAGTGAGACAATTGATTGATACGTTGCAACTGAAGTAGTTACTGTATTATTCACAGAATTTATTAAGACGTTCTATAATTTTGTATTCATATACATTCGAATGTCCCCCAATTGTGTTCTCGTTCACTACAATATGTATAAATACATGATATATAGGTTGTGTAGAGAATGTTTCAATATATTGTCATCTCCGTTTCACATTATCTTATTTGCAACTACGTTAACTAGATGGATAAAGGAAGACAAACACTAAATCCTATATCGGTTGCAATCATGAGTGTCCACTGTTGTTGTTGAACAGTATCGAACTACCAATATATTAGTTATTGTGTTTCCACAATATCATTGATTATCGTCTAATTGAAACAAGTCACACGTTCACATAAATCATCTTTTAAATTCAAATAATCCACACTGACATCTCATTCCATTCTGTTCAATTTCTTTTCACTCTATCCCGTTGCATATATTCGTTACGATTTTTGGCATATATATGATAATGAAAAATAGAAATCTACATGAACTCATTGTGGTCGGTGAGAATTATTTGCTTTTGTGTAGACTGTACATATGTCAGAGTGTGTTTTGTTGAGAGATCTGTATATTGAGTGTATGAGTGTGGATCAATGAAAATGTGATTGTTCTCGAACAATCAGTCCTTCGATGTTGAGTGATTGTGAGAGAACTTTGTTGAATGTATGATGAGTTGTGATTATTTATACATTATGTCTGTTGAGAGATGTTGATGTTGTATTGAATGAATGAATGAATGAATGTGTGTTGATGATTAAATCTGTTGAATCGATGTTTAAATTTCTGATATGATATGTGTCGGTGGGATAGTGGAATAGTGACTGCGTATTCTGTCCAGTTTGAGATGCATCTGTGTGATGGATCGATCTCCCACTCAATATTGATGATGGAATACTGGAATACTACAATCCAGTATTCACTATCTGTTCATACATATCAGTGTTATCCACCAGATATCTGAACAGCAGTGACAACCAGCGATTTGTTTTGTGTGAAAATCCAGAGATATTATTCACCATTCACAATATAATCATGTTTGATATAATTTTAGAGTTTCTATCAGTCAGATCGTTGGAGGATAGGACTAATGAGAATGGTTGTCAGTTGTCCTGTTGACAATATTGAATTCTGTTGTTTGTCCCATAATTGCGAGTATGAGGTGGTGAGTTGATCATAGTTGAATTGTATCGAATTGTATTTCAGTGGTACATACATATGAGTAGATCACTGACTGATTATGTTGTTTGAGATCATGATCATGCTCATCATGTTGTAGTTTTTCTTCCTTGAATTTGTTTCATCTATGTGATGTATATTTACATCGTTCAGTATTGACTAACTTCTTATACTTCTCATATTGTTATTGTTGTAATCTGGATATGAGGATCAAATTGTGAATGTGTCGCTTGACAAATGTTATTTCTGATAGATTGTTCTTGATTCTGTGATGTTCGAATTGTTCATCTATAGAGTATTAATTGGTTTTGAGTGTTAGATTGTAACACGTTTTCTTGTGTTGAACATGTACAATGAAAGATATGAAATGTACTATTAATTTGAATTGTAATATATTCACTCTTCCATATGTTTATATTACATCTCATTTTGTCATTCATTTGCCGTTTCCTTAAACATATCTACTACCTACTATGAATAATATCTGAACCAATTTCACTATATGTATATATAATTTTGTTACCACCCTCTTAGTATCTGTTCGTAACTATGAATGGAATAAGAAAGATTTACTCCTTTTTTTTAATGTTACTCATTACTTTTTGGACGGATGTCGTCAGGGTACGTATATATATATATATGTATATATATATATATATATATATTACATAATAGAAGTAACTCATTTGGCTTTTAATTCTAACATTTAATGAATTCCGGTTATAAAATATAAAATTTAATTACTAATTTATGAATAATCATAATTATGAAATCACTAATTATAAAGGAGGGGGGTGTAGCCATGGCTTCATAAAATATATTAAGGCAGGAAATAAATTTTTTTTTGTTTTTTTTTGTAACCACATTATCCTTCAAAACTAATTTCAGACACTGTGGGGTATTTTGTGATGTGTAGGTGTTTTTTTTTTAAAAAAAAAATAGGCGGGAAAATTGTTGCCAAGGGAAATAATTTAAAAAGGATATATCATTTAGGATATATCTATTTTTATAGTGTAATTATTTAATTATTTTTTTTAAAATTTTAGATAGACTAGTGAATATTATAGTTTAAAGAAGATATTTAGTTATAGAGAAGTGTTCGGATTTTTGTTGTTAATGTTAGAACATGTTTTATGTATAATTAATTGTTCTCTTTCTACCTTTTTTCTTTCTAAATAGGATTGTTATTTTTAGTTTGTATGTTACATTTAACACAAAAGTTATGATGAGATCTTTAATATTGAAATTTTTTAAAGTATTGAATAGTTTAATAGTTGTGATTATGAGTCATTTAAAGCTAGATCCATATAGGACTCTTCAATAGGACGCATCCATGATCTTACCTGAGGGGATTCGAACATAAGACGTATCGGTCTTGCGCACGAGTGCTTGACCATTGAGAAGTCCAACATGCGACGTCCAACATGTGTCTAACTTTAATCAGTCTATGAAATTGAGTGACACATTCATCATTATCATCAGATCAGGTTGAACTCCACTGGTTCGAATCTCGTAGAGCGGGATCGTGATTGCGCACTGTTGAGAAGTCCCACAATAAGATGAAACGGCTAGCCAGTACTTTTAGGTTTTCCATGTTGGTCTAACTTTAATTGACTTATGAATTCTACTATTAAATTACTATAATATCCACATAACCTTTCTATGATAATCTTTTATATTCATTTAGTAGTCAGGTAAATCCTTATAACTGTTTAATATTCTTAAAATGTTATTTGTCGGGTTTGTTTAGTTTGACAACATTTCGTATCATGAAATGGGTTTAACGGAACAATCATTATTAAAACCATAGAAGAATTAGACTCTGTTTTATTTTAGTATAGGATTCATTATGAATTCATACCACATCTAAATTATGCCATCTTCTGAAAGGATTGAATTGAATAGTAACGAACTGGTTAATAGGGGATGATATTAAAAGTAATTCCTCCTTTGTTTTCAAATGAGAACTTATTATCAGTGGTTTAAATGTATCACAGTATCCATAGGTATGAATTAAATCAATGAGTCTCCATCAAATCTAATTTTTCTTACAGCCAATTAACTAAAAAGGCATACATGTTACGAAGGTGTTCATTTCTTTTGTTGTAACCGAAGTAATACGCCAGATTCAAATGATATCATTCATTATTATAATCAAATGGATTATCAATACTCTGTAACATGAATAATATCGATATTCATAGAGTAAAAGCATATTTTTATGATGATCAAACCCTAGGAAGTATATGAATTTGAAACTTCTTTTATAAAAAAAATTGAATGATGGCTAGAATTGGAATCCAAGAACGTACGTTTCGTCCTACTTGAGATTTGTTACCTGGATGTACTTGCATCTTAGAGTTAAACTTCACCCCATTGCACAAGCAGGTATTATTTATAGTTTTTAAAATATCAAACAAATATTCAGTAGGAGTTTTTGTGGAGATTTTAGTAATTTTATAGTTGAATTCATGAGTCAATTGAAGACAGACCAGGTTTTCCATGGTGGTCTAGCTTCAATTGACTCATGATTTCAACCATTGTAATTACTATAATACATACAAAAACACCTTTCTGATTTGAATCACCATATGCTCACTAATGACTGGTTTCACGAGGTATATCCTGGAGTTCTAGTGAGAAGTAGTGAACAATGGAGTTCAACCGAGTCTGTTGTGAGATATTAACTCACTGATGACAATGGTGGATGTGTCGCTCAATTTCGTGGATTAGTTGAAGTCAGACATTAACACTGTTATATGCCGACTGGCCCAGTGGTCTAGATGTTAAGCGTTAGCTCACGAGATCGATATGTCCTTTGTTCGAATCTCGCGAGACGGGATCATGGATGCGTCCTGATAAGGAATCCCATACTAGGGTGAAACGGCCTTCCAGTGCTTCCAGGTTTTCCATGTTGATCTAACTTCAATCGACTCTTGAATTCAAATATAAAATTACTAGAATCTCCACAAAACACCCTAGTGAAATTTGTTTAATATTTTAAATTATTATAAATGAAAATTGATTTATTCGATAGCGATTGCCTTAATCTTCGACATTGAAGTTCCATTTGTTTTCTGAAACTCTTATTACTTAACACCCATTTATGATTCAGAAAACCGATCAAAGTTAGATGACCATTGGAAGCCTGGTAACACTGAACGGTCGTTTTGTCATGGTATGGAACCCCTATCCAATGTGCATCTACAATCTTCTGCGCAGAAATTCAACTCAAGACCTTCGTTCAAGTAAGTGAACGCTTTACCTTTAGATCACTGAGCCGGAATTCAACAATGTTGATGTTTAACTCCAATCAATTCACGTTATTGCACAACCAACTTCCATTGTCTTAAGTGAGTAATTATCTCACTGCTGACATGAAAATCTCAATAATTTAAATAAACCTTGTAATAAACCTAGTTAAATGAGTACTTTAGGAGGTTAACCATACATAATTATCAATCTAATGAAAAGCTTTTTGAAGTAATTTTTGTTCCCTTTCAAGTGACTATAATACTAGGCCAAGTAAACAATTAATTTTATTGAATTCAAAAAGCTATCCAAGTTAGACCATCATGAAAAATCTGCAAGAGTTCATAAACGAGAACAAAGATCCTAGGTTGAAATTTTACGTTCAGGATCGTGGTTAGACTCCACTGGAGTATTCCAAAATAGGACAAAACAACCTATCGAGTGCTTTTAGGTTTTCAATGATGGTCTGACATTGTTCGATTCATGATTATAATGAAATTCCACAATCTTTACAAATTCATAATGAAAATGACTTTTAATTCAGAGAAGATGAGTTAAGAACTTATCTAATATATATACCACACAAAATCCTTTGGTCATTTCCTATCTATTGAGCTATTGATTGAAATAATATCAGCACAAATACAAAAGAATGATTAAAATTTGCCATTTTATCTTTTTTAAATTTCACCAAATACAATAATTGATCCGTAAAAGTATGTTGTATTGAAACTACAAACCGATCTAAGTTAGATAGCTATTGAAAACCTGTAAGCACTAAAAGGCCGTTTCGCCTTGGTATGAGACTTCTCTGTAGTGTACATCCACAATCTCATCAGTGGGGATCGAACCCAGGACCTTTGGTCCTGATTGTAGAAGACTAACCTCTAGATAACTAATCCGAGGTCCAATGATGAGCAAATCAAACTTCAATCAGTCAATGATATCGTGTAATCATCTTCCGTCGTCTTGACTGAGCACCATCATCATACCGAATACGGTTGAACTCCACTAGATACAACTTCTCACTAGAACACTTATCAGTTGTTCAGAACCATAGCAATTTATGTATTCGATAATACATAAATTACTCAAAAATATGACATAAATATCCAATCATTTGACTGAATTCTTGTGCCAATTCTTAATGAATAATCGAATCGGCAATTTGGTATAAATGCACAATAGTACGATAGATACTTACTATGACTTCAATGGTTAAGATCATGAGTCAGTTGAAGCTAGACCACCATGGAAAACCTGGAAGCACTGGACGGCTATTTCGTCCTATTGTGGGACTCTTCAGCAGTGCGCATCCATGATCTCGCCCCCTACGAGATTCGAACCCAGGATCTATCAGTCTCGCGCGCGAACGCTTTACCTCTAAACTGCTGAGCCAGTCGACATCCAACAGTGTTAATGTCTAACTTCAACCAATTCACGACATTGAGCCACCGTACATCATCTGCCTACTAGTGACTGACTCCAAGAGGCATTTCCTGAAGTTCTAATAAGAAGCTATTACTAGTGTAGTTCAACTGTGTCTGTTGTGAGATATCAGCTCACTAAAGACAATGGTGTACGGTGGTGCAATTTCGTGAGTTAATCGAAATTACACATTTACACTATTGGATGCCGACTGACTCAGTGGTCTATAGGTTAAGTGTTCACCCACGAAACCGATAGGTCCTGAATTCAAATATCACGTAGGGCGGAGGCGAGATCGTAGATGCGCACTGTTAAGGAGTCCCATACAAAGGTGAAACGAATTCCAGTGCTTCCATGTTGATCTAGCTTAAATCGATTCATGATTTCAACTATTACAAATATAACAATATATTTATAACAACCTCCTTAATATTCAGTTTATTCGAAAGTATATAAGATATATATTTTTTTTCAGTGATATCAAGCTTTTTTTTAAGAACTAAGTATTGCCATTTTCTATATTTTAAATTTCGCATAAATTACATAAAACGTTTATCTTAATTGTGATTGGTTCATTCTGAACTCTTAAGTATATTACCTAGAATTACTCCATTAAACAAATTATTATCAGATTTTATAGAAAATTGAAAATTGAACAAAATTGTTTGTTTGTTTGTTTTTACTGTTTTATTCATTAAATATTAAATGAATTTCGATTAAAAATATAAAAAAACACAAATAAGTTTTTTCTTTTTTTAAAATTTTAATATTCTAAGTAAAATGGTCTCCTATTCATAACTTTTTTCAGGTTAAGATACATTCTACATTGACACATGATCTCAACTATTGTAATTGCTTTAATATCTATAAAAACATCATTCTGATATGAATCAGCATGTGCTGACTAATGACTGGTTTCAAGAGGTATTTCCTGGAGTTCTAGTGAGAAGTAGTGAACAGTGGAGTTCAACCGAGTCTGTTGTGAGACAGTAACTCACCGATGACAATGATGGATGTATCGCTGAATCTCATGGATTAGTTGAAGTTAGACATTAACACTATTGAATGCCGACTGGCTCAGTGGTCTAGTTGGTTGAGCGCCTGGCGCAAGACTGATAGGTCCTGTGTTCGAATCTCGCGGTGGGGTGTGGGATCGTGGATGCGCACTGCTGAGGAGTCCCATACTAGGACGAAACGGCCATCCAGTGCTTCCAGGTTTTCCATGTTGATCTAGCTTCAATGGACTCATGATCTCAACTATTTAAACATTCAACTTTAGTTTCATATTATGATTTACTTTTTTTTACTTATGTGTATTGCCCTCAATGGAGAATAAGCTGCCGACCAGCATTCTCTAACCCATTCTGTCATGGGACTTCTTATCTATTTTTATCTAATTGTTTTTCATTCTACTTAAGTCTGTCTCCATTTCTCGGTGTAATGTGTTCTCTGGTCTTCCACTTCTCCTTTGGCCTTGAAGAATCCGAGTGAGGGCTTACCTCGTGATGCAGTTGGGTGCTTTCCTCAGTGTGTGTCTTATCCACTTCCAGCGCTTCTTCTTAATTTCTTCCTCAGCTGCAATCTGTTTTTTTCTCTCCCATAGTAGGTTTTCGCCGATAATATCTCCGCCTAGAGACTCTCTGGAGCTATTGCTGTTCCCAATCCCGGATAAAAGAGGAGGATTGGGTATGGGGTTAACGATCTCATCCCTTAGAAAACTAACTTAGTTAAAAGAACGTTAACCAGTTCAAGCATAGAAATGAAAATTTATTGAAATTTTTTCTTAATTTAAAATGGATAGAAATGAATCGATCATATGACATAAAGTAATTCGCTTTCCTTATAAAAGTAAATTCGATTCAATATAGAATTCTCAGCACAATGTATTTCAACAAGTTTCCGTTTCTTACTTCTTAGTCGATTCTGATGATAAATATTGAATGATTACCAATTAGATGTAAGCAGTCTAAGAGTCGATATCTCAATAACACACATCCTTTTCGCTGCATATTGCCAGCAACCACGATATCTCTGACTGGGCTTTTTTGTAAGTTGTACAGTGAAATGTCGTAAACTTGTAGAGTACGGAATGTGTTCTAATTTATGTCTACGTTTTTCCATTTCTGAGCTCTAATTTCATAGTTTCAATTATGATCTTAATAGTTTATTGTTAATCACTGGCATTAATACATGTAGGTTAGTTAGTATGAAATACTGTTGATCCTAGTCACAATATTAATATCTATGATATATTATAGGTGATAAGACGATAAGAACCATACTTCTGAACTATCATTAACAGAAGAGTTCAAAGAGTGTGCTTTGTCTCAGTCTTTATATTTTCATTGTGATCCAGAAATACTATCAATCAATTCAACTATCAACTCTTTCTCCACTAACCTGATGAATTCACATAGACATTGACTTTGTTAAGGAATGTAAAAGTATTTGTTTTGATTTATATTTTGTTTTTGATCAAGATCATAAACTGATTGATGTTAGACTACCACTGAAAACCCGGATGCACTGCATGGCCGTTTCGTCCTATCGTGAGACCCCTCAGCAGTGTGCGTCCGCGATCACGTCTGCGGGAATCGAACCCAGGGCCTTCAGTCTTGAGCGCGAACGCTTAACCTACTGGAACACTGAGTCGGCATCCAATGGTGTTGTTGTTAATATTCGGATTTAAATTTTGACATTTCCCTTCATGAATGTGTACACCGTAATAAGATACCTGGATATAATTCATTGATTAACATTTTTGAATTGTGTCTAGCAATGGAATTCTAGATTTGGGTTGAGTTATAGTCTAGTACTTGTCATTCTATGATAGTGATAGGTTTTCGGTAGAACAAACAGAATAATTGGAAGAATATTGAGAAAATTGAATACATGAAATAGTGTCAATCATAATAGACTGGCATTTAATCACCCAGGAAATTATAAAAGGTAGATACACTCTTAACTCAATATAAAAATGGAACTATAAAATAGTCAGATTTTAATACAATCGTCATTGTATTTCCATTGTTACTAGTTCATGAATGATCTCACTTTTTAATAGTTTTAAACTTAAACCGATAGTTACAACTTCACTTAAAAGTGATTAACATTTGATAACTGGTTAGTTCTCGCATAAGACTTTTAAGAATTACCTGTCGACGTACTAATTGACATAAATTTCTAGCTATGGGTGGAAAGTGCTGGTAGGCAGTCTATGCTCCTTCAGAGGAGGTGACAGGTGTATATAAATTTAAGCAGTGTTGGATTTATGATTAATACCGATTTGGTGTCACCAATTGAAAGTGAAATGCCTGGCAGCAGAAGATTAATAAGATTGAGTAAAAGAGAACGAGAACAGAGAATGATTGTTATGTAAACAAAGGAATAATAAAGTCTGAGACAATTGATTGACATTTTGCAAATGAAGTTTTTCGAATTTCTTCTGTACACATAAATTGGGGTTATATGTACGAATTCCAATGGCTTCAGCCATATATAGGAGGCGGGAACGAACTCCGTTGGGAAATGATGGAGGTATACGATAGATAACTCGAAATGATTTCGATTTATCTACAGCATGAACGCTATCAATGAGATGTGCCAAGATAGAACTGCGAATAGATTTTATCTGGCCCTTTATGTACCAAGTTGGTAGATGTTCACTCATTCGTTGGTTAAGTTGCCTGGTAGTACGCCTTATATTAGCTATCTCCACAGGAGCAGCTGAATTTGTAGATGCATATTGAAGAGGCCAACTCAGGTAGACATGGCTGGTCGACAAGAGAGGGTCATTCTGTAGATAAATCGAAATCATTTCGAGTTATCTATCGTATACCTCCATCATTTCCCAACGGGGTTCGTTCCTGCCTCCTACATATAAATGAAGTATTTACTGTATAGTTCTCAGATCTTACTAGGAAATGCTTTGATTTTGTATTCTAATATATTTGATTGTCCTCATTGGTGTTCTCGTTCACTACACTATGATTCAGTATGTATATTTCATCCCATATAGGACTCATTAGCAGAACACATCTGGATCCCAATGTTAATGTTCACATGGAGACTTGAACCTAGTGCGCCTAACGCATCAATTACTGACCTATTCAGTTCAAATACTCACTCAGTGAATATAATATTTATATAATTGCCAGAACGGAGTTAATTTAATTAAATCATGATCATTCGTTGTTGGTATACATATATCCCACCCGTGTGGGTTACCTCAACTTAACCATTTTCATATGTTTCAATAGAATAAATGAATTACTTTTTACAAATTTTTCAATAACATAATTTGCTATAGCAACGGTCATATGGTTGCTATGCTATTTATAATTTTCAAAAAAAAAATTAAATCATATTACCGATAAATACAAAACTACAATTTATTAAGGTCAAATTACAAAAAAAAGGCTGATGTACATAATCGTTTTATTTGTATACATGTAACTATGTAAATATATATGAGGGGAGTTGTATAAAGTTTTCTACGGTTATAAAATGCTGAATAGAAACTATTTACTTTGATTGTTTATTCAAACAGATTCGATTAAGTTTATGGTAAATTTACAATGTTTTAAGATACTATCAAGATGTTTCCATTAACAACTATTGTAATTCTGAAATAAATTAGGAAATTTCTCATTGAGTTAAATAATAATTAATACAAAAAAAGAAATCAAAGCGAATATTGTTGATGAAGATTGTTAAATTTATTGTGTTACATCACGAATTAACTTTATTTAAACAATCATTAAGTAATTGGAATCCAGTTTGACGCGCGTTTCAACCTATTTGGGACTGGTCATCAGCTGGATGTACCTGCATCTCAGAGTGGATGTTCACTCTGGGACTCGAACCCAGTAACATTCGCTTCAAACGTCATCGCGTTATCCACTTAGCTACTGAGTCCTGATAGCCACTTGCTTGTGCAATGGGGTGAAGTTAAAATTCATTTGGTATTGTTTGGCTTATATCTTCCCATTGAGGTATAAGTCTGTAGTTGATCAGTCTTTTATTGGTATATGTGCATACTGTGCGTATGCCTTGATATTGCCTTAATTCACTAGCTTTTTGTAAGCAACGATGGATAGTTGCTAGTAATGGAATCCAGTTTGACGCGCGTTTCATCAGACAGTGAACATTAACTGTGAGATGCAGGCGCGTGCAGCTGGCTAATGTCTAATAGGAGGAAACGCGCCTCCTGCATTCCAATGCTAACCACTATCCATCGTTGCTCACAAAAAGCTTGTGAATTAAGACAATATCGAGGCAATACGCACAGTATGCACATATGATAATAAAACACTGATCAATTTCAGTCCTAAACCTCAATGGGAAGATACAAACCAAACAATACCAAGTGAATCATTATGTAATTGATTGAGATCATGAACCGAATAATGTTAGACTAATACTGAAAACCTGAAAGTAATGAACGATCGTTTCGTTCTATTGTGAGACTCTTTAACAGTACGCATCCACGATCCCATTCGAGAAGTTTGAACACAGCGCCCTCAATCTCGAGTGCGAACGCTTAACCTACTGGATCACTGAGCCAGCCGGCATCCAACGGTGTTAATGTCTAAACTTAACCAATCTACAAAACTGAGCGAACATCTTCCATTGTACTGAAGTAGATACCTGTTTTTAATCGATATGGATTAGCTCCATTGTAAGGAAAGTGTAAAGACACTGTTGTTAATACTTGGTGAAAAATCTCCTCCCTCTCTCTCTCTAACATATTTTATCAATTTATGAGCACGATATATAAAATTTCATCAACTAATCAAACAAAATTCTATGAATCAATACAGAGAATACAGGAAATAATGTAACATATTATCATTGATCAGTTACTCAATAGTAAATGGCATCAAGTTTGTTATGTCGACAGATCACCAGTTCGGGTACATTTTTTTCAAAACACGGTGTGTAGTTGACTTTCTTCAACGAAGTATATCCATGATCTTCGGAGAATGTAGAACTCTCAAATGATTAATAGCTTTGTCATTAAAAAAAAGGATTAAGAAGAGCATTTTTATTACTAAACCGTTGCACAATAGGTAAACATATTCTTAAAAGTATGCCCATCATCATTCATACAGAGTGTCTTACTCCTTAATATCTTAGCTATGAATTTATATATTGTATTTTCTATTGATTTTATATGATCATTTATATAATCTGAACAGGCAATTAACTCTATATAGTAATATATATCGTTATTTCATCATAGTTTAATATTTCACAGTAGTGTGTACTTATTATATCACCAATGATCGGACCTATGATCTCCATGGTCGATAATTAATGCGCTACACTTTAATCACTCAATAGAAGACTCATTGTCAACACTTTGAAATGCAGTCATCTTCAAAGACTTCATTTACCGGAAGTAGTATTTTGAATATCTTCTGTGTATGGAAATCAACAATAATCTCATCAAATTGTGTTCGATATCAATAAAACATACTTTACTTTCATATGTAAGCAAAACTAATCGTAGCTTTAAAATGAAGTGGTCAACTTTTAATCGGAAGATCTGAAAAACATGGTTAGAAACTTTCAATTAATCAGGCATCCATGTCCTTTGAAATATCTTAACAACAGTTGACATGAATCGATACACCAAAATAAGTTGATATATTTAGTTCACTATCCTGAATGAATGATTTTTAATATAGAATTACAAAAAATAAGGTGTTTACCAAGTGAGTTCTGGGGATCTAACATCCCCAACACCTCCCCTTTTTAATAACGTACGTTACTGAGATCCACTTGCATCTTGGCCGTCTGTCTCTTTTGTCGGAGTGACCACCTTCTGGATCGTAGATCGACTTGTCGATGCGCTTCTTTCTGTGTTGGGACTACTGGTAGATTAAAGGTATCCAGCAAGATGTCCAGCAGGAGATCCCCTTCTGTCTATGGGCCAACTGGGGCTAGCCACTTACGTAGCTGGTTTCGGTGTTGAGTCTCCCTGTCTCTTCCCACCTCTACCTCGTACATAAAATGGAGTAGTTTTCCGACCACATGTGCTATTGTTCAGAGACCATGATTTAGTCTGTAGTCCCGAGCGAACACCGAACATCCAACCTGGTACATTGGCAGCTTCTGGGACTTGGTCTATGATGGCGATGGTGTGGTTCCCGAAAGCATCATTTTGTGAATTGTCCTAAATTTTCTTCCAATGAGGATCTCTGCCGGGGAATGTATCCACAAATCTTTCTGCTTGGTCGTTTGATTGTGGGTGGTAAGGTGGAGAGTGGAAATGCCAGATGAATAGCCGTTGGCAAAAGTCCTGGAGCTGAGTGAAGGTGAGCTGCGAACCATTGTCTGATACAGTTACATCATGTAATCCGTTGCGGAAAAACATCTCCGTCAAAAGTTGCATCGTTTGAGTAGTCGTTAGTGGTACGATGGGAAAAACTTCTGGTCATTTTGAAAAGGTGTCAACCACGACTATATAGATGGTTCCACCGATTGGACCGGCGGCACTTTCGCGTTACACTTTGCCGCTTGCTGACAGTGTGTACATTTGCCTACTAAATCCAAGATGTATTGGTTCATGAGGCGCCAATAAGCATAGCTTCTGGCTATGGATTTCATTCGTTTTATACCAGGATGACCAATATGGAACATGCAATGTATTGCAATCATTCTCTGTTTTCATCAACATAATAGGTTTATGATCGTCATGATGTTGCATCATCATGACAACTTTAATAACTATAACCAAAACTCTTAACACACTCAGAAGCGGCTGCTTCTAAATACGTTAAATCACTAAGCACCCCTTATTATTTCATTAGGTTCTTAAATATTTTGCAATGTCTCACTACAAACCTTTTAGAGAACGAGAACACAAGTGGGGACAATCGGAGATATTTGAACACAAAATTGCAGAACATCTTAGTAAAATCTGAGAAACAAATTGTTAATCAACTGTCTCAAGCTTGACTGTTCCCTTTGCAAATATCAGTCCGTCGTCTCAAACTTGAATGTTCCTGCATTTCCATATCAATTACTTTCTGTTCCCATCCTTTCCTCCTCGACGTTTTTGAACTACTGCTGCCAAACATTCTATTCCTGACTAGTGTCATATACTACTTATGTCGATATAAATAACACGCACCACATGTTTATGTATTTTTTGTGATTCACGAAACTTAAGACTGTACCTGTTCAAATTAATTATTATTTAGAATTGATATATTATAATCTCCTATTGTTAATTACTGTTATTGCTGTTGAATGTCAAGGGAATCCAGAGAATGCGTTTCGTTCTATTCAAGACTCATCAACCGAATGATTCTACATCCTAAAGTTAATGTTTATTCAAGCCATTTCAAATTTAATACAACTTTCTATTTGTATCTAAGTGTAAATTATTTATAGTTATATTTCTTTGATAAATATAAACTACACTCAGAAGGGTTTTTGTGGAGATTTTAGAAATTTCACAGATTGAAATCATGAGTCAATTGAAGCTAGACCACCATGGAAAATCTGGAAGCACTGGATGGCCGTTTCGCAATATTGCGGGACTCCTCAGCTGGACGCATCCACGACCTCGCCCCCTGCGAGATTCGAACCCAGGACCTACTGGTTTCGCGTGCGAGCACTTAAACACTAGACCACTGAGCCAGTCGTCATCCAACGGTGTTAATGTCTAACTTCAACTAATCCACGAAATTGAGCGACACATCCACTATTGTCTTCAATGAGTTACTATCTCACTACAGACCTGGTTGAACTCCACTGTTCACTACTTCTCACTAGAACTCCAGGATATACCTCGTGAAGCCAGTCACTAGTGAGCAGATGGTTATTTTCAGAACGGGTTTTGTGGAGATTTTAGAAATTTCACTGGTTGAAATCATCAGTGTACGATGGCGCAACTTCGTGGATTGGTTGAAGTTAGACATCAACACCGTTGGATGCCGACTGGCTCAGCGGTGTAGTTGGTCAAGCACTTGGCGCGTGACTGATAGGTCCTGGTTTCGAATCTCGCGGGATGAGGTGTCGTGGACTCGCACTACTGAGGAGTCCAACGATAGGACGAAACGGCCATCCGGTGCCTCCAGGTTTTCCACGGTGGTCTAGCTTCAATTGACTCATGATTTTAACCAGTGGAATAAACTACACTGTCATCCTTGAAGGACACAAAATAAGAATTTTGGTTTAGTAAGCTCTATATTAATGAAACCTCTGTTATGTGAATGACCATTTTTATACGATATGAATTTTTAAGTTATGTAGTTATTATTTTTTCATTTTAAAACGGAGGGATTCTTGTGTACGAAATTTTTGCCAGCATAAACTAGATTAGTTTCTTTCTGAATCCTTAATGAAATCATAACGAATTGTACAAATCATTTCTCTTATTTTTTTATATAAGCTTTTTACGCATTCATAGGTACAAGAAGGTACCAAATAAATATGCGCCACATAAATCATTCGATTTGTATCAAGGGTGAGATATTGCCCGGGTGCCCAAACCGAAGTAGTTGGTTTTCTTAGGGGGTCACACCTGGAGCCCTCGATCTAAAGGTCTAATGCACAAGGCAGTGGAACAACGTAACGCGTTGCAGTCCCATAGTAACCGATGAATAACAATATGTTTATACACCGTTTGTTCGCTCAGGATCCTGGAGCTCATGTACACCATTGGTTTGAAATCAACGTTTGCTAACTCCCCTAGGTGAATCCTTCATATTCACCAACCCGATTAAATCACCGGACATTTGCTTTTCGTCCTCTTAAACAACAGTAATACCATGAGAAGGCAGTGAGTAGAACTTCGCTGTCAGTGACTGTATACTTGTGACCATGTGAGAACATTTCGAGAAGGAGAGTTAACCACACAAGTGTAGGTTATTCAACTAATTGTTAAGAATACTATTTTATTAATAGTAAATATTCACTGATTTGTAGTTACCATTCAATTCATAACTATTTTCATATAAATGAACTTTTTTAATAGTCTTATGATGAACTAATATCAATAATTAGTTATGTGATGTATGCTACAGATGTCGACAGATATAAGTAGTATATATTATCAATCGATAGTGAAATGCCTAGTGACCAAAGATTAAGAAGATTGAGGAAAAGAGAACTAGAACAAAGAATGATTGCTGTGTAAATGAGAGAACAATCAAGTTGGAAACAATTGATTGATATTTTACAAATGAAGTATTCACTGTATGATTCTCAGATTTTAAAAAGTGATTATGTAAATTTATATTCAAATGTTTTTTGATTATCTCCATTTGTGTTCTCATTCATTACAGTTAGTACTTTTTAATTGAAAAGTTTTACGTTATACATACTATAGTGACTATGCATTTAATTGTAGTATTCAATGTTTTATCCAAGGTAGGCTATAAATTATCTCAATGGTTAAGATCATGAGTCAGTTGAAGCTAGACCACCATGGAAAATCTGGAAGCACTAAATAGCCGTTTCGCTCTATTGCGGGACTCCTCAGCAGGACGAATCCACGACCTCACCCCCTGCGAGATTTGAACCTAGAACCTATTAGTTTCGCATGCGAGCACTTAAACACTAGACCATTGAGCCAGTCGGCATCCAACGGTGTTAATGTCTAACTTCAACTGATCCACAAAATTGAGAGATACAACCACACATCCCACAATAGGACAAAACGGCCATCCAGTGATTTCAGGTTTTCCATGATGGTCTAGCTACAGTTGACTCATGATCTTAACCATTGAAATTACTATAATATCCACAAAATACATCCGATATAAATTATCTATTGTCTTCTAACATTTAGGCAAGTCATTGATAATTTAAATTTCATAATGATTACATTGATCATAACTGTTGTCTGGTCAATTAATTTCTCGTTCAATTTGCTACTTTTCTATGTGTTCCCAAAGTCATTGTTATTATTACATTAATAGATTAGTCATATTGTATTTTAAACTTCATTTGAGGATTGTAAATGTTATCTTGACAAGAACCTTCACCTCTTCTCTCTGATTATGACGTCGTGTTAACATGTGGAAGAAAAGGTTTTTAGACATGAACAAAAGTGAACTTCATGTAGTAAGGAGTTCAGTCAGTCAGCTACAACGTAGGACCAGGCACATATATGCATCGGTCCAAGTTACCATACCTCATTAACACAACAAGATGGACACCGGATTCATAAAAATAGTTAATTCAGAGGTGGTAATATATAAAAGAAAGATTGCAATAAGGATATAGTACAGGAAGAAAGAATTAGTTCGTAGAAAGAAAGATATGGAGCGATTTTAATCTCTCAGTTTAAGGGAAGACAGAGAGTGTATACACCGACGCCACTGTGATCGATTCTGAGCCATGTCACACACAGTCTCCAACCATTGGTTACGATAGTCACGCGGACCCCAACCAAGTAGTCTGCATCTGCCAACATGGCTCAGACTACAAGTTAGTGACTTTGTGGACTGATGCCACGTTTTGGTTTGGCTGCCCCTAATTCTCTTCCAGCCATCTCTAACACCCGTTAGCATTGCACGACGTGGTAATCGGTGTTCAGGCATACGTAACACGTGGCACAACCATCTCGGTCGATGAAGATTCACAACCTCATCAACTGATTTACCATCATTCCTAAATACCCTATGTCTAACCTCACTATTACTTACCCGGTGATCCCAGCAGACGCCAGAAATATTTCTAAGATTATAGTCAATGATTAATGTCATCTAATACAAAGTGTTAGAAAGTATAAAGTATTGGACAGTTGTTTTATTCTAATATAGAACAATTTTCTAAAGCATAACAACAATCCTGATAAGGATAGAAACTAGAATCTGTATATCTCATCAGCAGAGAATAGAATATCAATGTATTTTCTACGATTCTTATAATCAGTTTAAGTAATTAATTATATTGTAGTGAACAAGAACACAAGTGGGGTTAATCAAATGTATTTTAATACAAAATTACAGAACATCTAAGTGAAATCTGAGAACCATACAGTAAATACTTCATTCGTAAAGTATCAATATCCACAAAACCCATCTGATATTAATCAACATATGCTCACTAGTGACTGGTTTCAAGAAGTATATCCCGGAGTTCTAGTGAGAAGTAATGAACAGTGGAGTTCAACCAGGTCTGTAGTGAGATAGTAAATCATTGAAGACAATGGTGAATGTGCCACCCAATTTCGTGGATTAACTGAAGTGAAACATTAACACCGTTGGATGCCGACTGGCTCAGTGATCTAGTGTTTAAGTGCTCGCACGCGAAACTAATAGGTTCTGGGTTCAAATCTCGCAGGGGGTGAGGTCGTGGATGCGTCCTACTGAGGAGTCCTACACTAGGATGAAACGGCTATCTAGTGCTTCCAGGTTTTCCATGGTGGTCTAGCTTCAACTGACTCATGATCTTAACCACTGAAATTAATTTTTTCTTAAATTTGACTGTTCCTTTTGTAAATATCATTCAATCGTTTCATTATTCTTTTGTTTCTACATCAATCATTCTTTGTTCTTGTTCTTTATTCTTTGATCATCTTAATCTTCTGCCTCTTGGCATTTCATTTCCGATTGATAATGTTACAATACTACCTATATCTGTCACGATCACTAGAGCATATCACACTATATTCTATTGTGTTCACCAGTTGTTTAGTTTTAAATATATTTATCTGATTATATTCAATATTCTCTGAAATCTATGACCTACAATGTTAATAGTCCTTATTATCCAGAACATAATGAAACAATCATTAATGAGTTTGTTTGTTTGTTTTTACCCATTTTAAACACTGAATGATAAAAAAGTATTCAATGTTTTGTTGATGTAAAATTGAGTTAGTCATAGTAACAAGTTACATGTATACTTGCCATCCATTATGTATCTAGCATAGATTTGTCATTCTACTTTGCCCTATTCATATTGTTGACCTGAAGTATTATTTCCGTTTTGCAAGTTTAATTGTTATAATAATTAAAGAAATCTCGTCAAAAAAAATTTGTGGCTGGAGGATATTTAAAAAAAAAATCATTGATAGAACTCTTCACTTATATATACAATGATAATTGGAGTTTATGATGTCAAATGTAATAAGGCGTAACAAATAACCCTCTCTTATTATTATTATTATTATTATTATTATTATATATAGATTAGCTATTTTGGAACATTTAGTTACCATGAATCGAAACTCTCTTAACAACCAGTGAAATGTATTTAGATTGTATGTTATAATATCTCATTTAAGCATTCTATTAACATGAAATAGAAGTCTACCTATGAAACAATATATAGAATTTAATTAATTTTATATGTGGAAAAGATTGTTGTTTATAAGTAGATTGAAATAAGAATAATTAATTTAGGTCAATACTTCTGCTCTATATGGTATCATCAGTTATTACGTCCTGAAAACATTCATCAACTACTATTAATTATTTCAGTAGTATTATTACATCTCAAAAAAAAACATGATGAGGATTGTAAGTAGACACACTTAAAATGTCCTGAATAAGAATGAATTAATTTGATTAAGTACTATTTGATTCACAGAGGTTTTCTGTGTTGAATGCATCGATAACTATATGTAGATTGTATTTGAATTGAATAAACACTGAAATCATTCATTTAGATAATAGACAGATTGATTGGCAATTAAATACAATGGATTAATCATTAAGTAGTTAACACTCTCATGTTTTTTCTAGTCCTTTAAATGTTGATCAAACACTATTTGATGAGCTACACTGTGAGAATCAGTCAAAGCGATTCAAAATTATCTATGCAATGTCAATATGTCATGTGGTTGGATGTAAAATCACAACCTTATCAATAGAATTCCATCGATACTAAGGATTAAAAAGGTATGATGTTAGCTACTACCTAATACTCTAAGCGGTCGATTACGAATACACTAATACTTCTTCTATAATATTAAACTGTTTGAAGCTATAATTTCTAAGTATATAGACAGATTATGTGAATAATGTAACTAGACCAAGTTAGGTGTATCTCAGATATTCAGCTATAACAATGAATGATGATCATAATATATCTTAAATTAATCGAGATTGAACATACTCATCAATGAACTCGAACTCAATAATCAAAAGTATAACAACTTGAATATCTACTGTTAGATCGATCCCCTGAACTATTATTGTGAATAGCTGAAAAATACTGTCAAAAAACCATCTTAGTATTCAGACGTCAATTAATTATTCTCATGAACCTAAAATGATATTGTCACTATTATTTGTATCTGTGGAAGGTATTCATAACCAAGTGATTATATCTGAAGTACCACTGAAAATCAAGAAGTATTATATACCTATTAGATCTCAGTCTATTTCAGTATTCCATGGCTTCTTATGAATGCCCGACTGAGATCAATCAGTAACTAATACCTCGTACAGATTAAGATGATCTTTATTAAACTATTTCATCTAAATGATAATATTCAGTTCACTAATGACTTATTTCAAGATCAGTTCCGCAAGTTTTAATGAGAGTTCATGATGGATCGAGTTCACACAGGTCTACAATATTGGCGGACAGCCATTTCTAATGAGTATTTACCGACAGAAATTTAACATCAAAACTAAAACCTAAAACATCACCGATAATTAAGAACAAAACTCTTTTTATGAATATCAAATTTAAAGAAGAAATGGCTGTGCAAGTCTTTAATAAATCAATATCAAAGTCGCTTAGAAAGATTTTCAACTCTACTAAGTTTTGTATTGTCCTCCCATGCTGCCATACAATTCATGAGTGGCATTAAGAATAAATTTTCCCCCTTAAGCTACAAAAATGTGAATCTATGAGTTTAATTGCTTTTGTTATACAAGCTACATTGATTACACAAAGAGAACACTTTCTAAACCCATGTCAAAATACTATCCATCACTCATTCAATACAATAGCACCTCATCAACTTAAGTCAATTTATCCTAAAGGAATCATCCTTTCAAATAATCGATCAAGTAAAAATGGAATTCGAATCAAAACTTTATACAATTTTCAGGTATTGACAATTCATCGATTCAAGTCTAAGCTCTACATCCATAAACAATAGGTATACCTTCTTATCTATTCGTGGCCATAAAATCCTTCCCCAGTGTGTTTTGATCCTGTTTTTTTCTCTCTTTTTAATATTATTTTGTACTAATCTCTAACAATTGTTTATCATTACTAATCAGATCTAAAGTTTAAATCATTATCATCTTTCTATTCTGCTTGATCGTTATGGCAAACTTCTTTTGATAAAATCTTTTTAATCTCGGAATACTTTATGGAATAATAATCTCTTTCTGTTCTTCGACAGACTCATCTTTTTTAATTAAACAAATATAAATACAAGAGGGCGAGACTATCATATATGAACGAATCAATCATGTATACGATAACACGTCTTAGATTTTGGCTCGAAATTCACTCATCCATTTGGTTAGATAGAGTGTTGGTATTGTAACCGTAGTTCGTGCGAGATGAAAATTCTAAATCTAATTCTTAATCTTAACTATCAACTGTAAATCATAATTTCAATTCCCCATTACTTACTTAGTTACGCCTGTTTAACCCAATAGATAATAGGCTGACGACCAGCATTCCCCAACTCGCTCTCTTTTGGATCTTCCTTTCTAGTTCTATTTAATTTTTGTTCATTCCACTCATGCCTGTCTCCATTTCTCGGAGTAATGTGTTCTTCGGACTACTTTTTCTTTGGTTTTCGGGATTCCATGTGAGGGCTTACCTTTTGACGCAGTTGGGAGCTTTCTCCAATGTGTGTCCTATCCACTTTCAGCGATTCTTTCTGATTTCTTCCTCCGCTGTATTCTGATTTGTTCTCTCTCACAGTAGGGTGTTACTGATAGTGTTTGACCAACAGTTCCGAAGTAGTTTGTATAGACAACTGTTGATGAACACTTATATCTTATGGATGATGGCTTTCGTAGTTCTCCAGGTTTCCACCCCATACAGTAGAACTGTTTCGACATTTGTATTGAAGATTCTGTCTTTGATGTTGGTTGACAATTGTTCTCCATACTGGTTTTTTAAACATCATTTAGTCCCAGTTATTAGGTAAACACGCTCAAGGTCACTCAAACGTCGTTTACAGGTCGTCCATAAATTATAGTCTCACCTAATGAAGTTTCAATCAACTTTAAACCAGTGAATAATAAAATATGAATTACAATATCATGTATCAGTCATATACAACAAATACTTGTTATAAGTTAATAGAATTCATTACTCTTAATCTTTGAATTTATCATCAATAGCTTTACAAACTGAATATTCATTCATAGATTTCAAAGGAATATCAATTCAGTCAAATACATCTCAACAGTATGTTTTACACTATAGGCTGACTTCTTCAACATATACATTTTTATCAATCATTTTCACACTAACTAATCTCCAGGACAACTCGATATTTATAATAATTATATCTACGAGATTATTGAAGTTCTAGATTAATTCTCGAAGGTTATATGATATGGGGTACCTAGCCTGTCGTATGCCCTGATGGTGTTCTCGTAACTTTCGGGTTGCCTGATCTGCCAAGGGCGATGGGACAGTGCATGACGCTATTGTTGTGTGCTAGGTTCAAAGAGAATTGTATGCTATATGCATGCAAATCTGCCCCGTTATTGTATTGTTCCAAATGATAGTGTAATCAATAGAGTTTAAACAAGCAAGATATTATTGATATCAACAGATGATAGCAACTAAATTTTGTCAAACTGACTGAGATTAGAAATGTGAGCTATAAGAATTAAATTCAGTAGTTTGAAGGGAAATGTATGTTATGAGACCTGTTTATCTCTGGTTTGATTCACTGAGTAGATATGGATTGTAGAAAAGTGTCAAATTACAATGAAATAGTTACCAACTGATTCTTATATTCAAATAGTTCATTCTTAATTTCTAATCAATATTTATTCTTCTAACTTAGAAAACAAAATTATCAATGAGAAACCATGACCAGTAGAGTTTAACCGGATCGGTTGTGAAATAGTAACTCACTGATAACAATAATGAACAATGGCGCACTTTCTTAGATTAGTTAAAGTTGGATATTAACATCGTTTGATGCTGATTGGCTCAGTAGTCTAAAAGTTACACGCTCGCAAGTGAGACTGATAGGTCTTAAGCTCGAATCTCGTGACGCGTGCATCATGGATATGCACTGTTTAGGAGTCCCATACTAGGACAAAACGGCCGTCCAGTGCTTCCAGGTTTTCCATGGTGGTCTAACTTCAATTGACTTATGATTTCAACTATTGAAATTTGTAAAAATCTCCACAAAACACCTTCTGATAATAATCATCTGCTCACTGGTGACTGACTTCAAGAGGCATTTGCTGGAGTTCTAGTGAGAAGCCGTTACCAGTGGAGTACAACCAGGTGTGTTGTGAGATATCAACTCACTGAAGACAATGGTGTACAGCGGCGAAACTTCGTGGATTGGTTGAAGTTAGACATTAACACTATTGGATGCCGACTGGCTCAGTGGTCTAATGGTTAAGCGGTCGCGCGCGAGACTGATAGGTCCTGGGTTCGAATGTCTCAGGAGGCGGGATCGTGGATGCGCACTGCTGAGGAGTCCCATACTAGGATGAAACGGTTGTCCAGTGCTTCCATGTTTTTCATGTTGATCTAGTTTCAATTGACTCATGATCTCAACGATTATAAATTACTAATAATATCCACAAATAAGCCCTTTCTGAATATTGATTAGTTCATTATGGTATCAATGTAAATAAATAAATAAGTTGTCATCATTAAATAACAATGAATAAGTCATGTATATTCATATATGATTTATACTTTTTCTTGTTTTAATTCACTTCTAAACAACTGAATAATAAGTATGTTCATTGTTCTTTATATACAACATTATTATTATTATAATAAACAACATTTATTGTTATTTATATGATAAATTATGATAAAAGTAAACAAATATTTATCGTAATAACGATAATAATATCAGAAGGGGTTTGTGGAGATTTTAGAAATTTCACAGATTGAAATTATGAGTCAATTGAAGCTAGACTACCATGGAAAACCCGGAAGCACTGGACGGCCGTTTCATCCCAGGATGGGACTCCTCAGTAGCGCACATCCAAGATCCCGCACCCCATGAGATTCGAACCCAGGACCTATCGGTCTCGCGCCAGGTGCTTAACCAACTAGACCACTGAGTCGGGATCCAGCGGTGTTAATGTCTAACTCCAACCAATCCACAAAGTTGCGCCACCGTATACTATTGTTTTCAGTGAGCTGATAATTCACAACAGACCTGGTTGAACTCCAGTGGTAAACGGTCGTCCAGTGCTTCCTCTGCAATATCAATCATTCATTTCAAACATATTGGGTTTATATACAAACCAAACAGATCACATCATATCATAAAATAGAAAATAACATTTGTACAAAATCTAGCCCAAAAGTAGATGTGAATGTGGGAGGTAGTAATTAATAGACATGGGGCATAATTCACGAATGATAAATCGTATAATAATAATTCATAGGTCAAAATAAAGCTTATCATGTGAAGAGCACAAATATGAATAGTTTAGTTACTAAACACCAATACAATAAAAATATACGCATAGTATTGATTCATAAATGGAACTCAAAAGTTACCATTCATTATTCATATCAGGATATAATACACTTTCCCCCCCCCCACGGAAAAAAAATTTTTTTCACATGGCACCAATACAATTTCATTCCTTTTAATCTAATCAATTAATCTATAATATCTCCATACAAAAGTTTTTTCTCTCTCTTCTTTTCTTTTTTTCTTTTTCTCTCTTCTTTTTTTTCTTTTTAATACAATTTAGATTTGGTAAACGTCACTATAATCCCATTAAAGAGGATGATGATTTGATGAAATATGATTTAATCAATAATTATCTTCGTCAACGATTAATATAATAATATTTAATAGAATATTCTATAAATGATCCTGATCAGAATTATATCAGAAATCAATAATAATAATAATAATAATAATAATAATAATAATAATAATAATAATAATAATAACAATAATGAATGATTATTCAATATGGAAATACATACATACATACATACCAGATATATATATAATGTTGGTCATGGTGATTAGTAATATTGGGGTTATATAAGTGTGTGTGTGTGTATGTGTATTATGATTGTATTTATTGCTAAAATGCAAAATATTTATTGAGTAAATAAAATAAATTTTTAAAGTAAAATCTTAATGTTCTAATATATGGAATGTTTCATTTATATTTTTTTAAGTATTATTGAATGAAATATATATATTTATATATTTATTTACTGACCCCTGTTACTACTCGTGGAGGAGCATAGGCTGCCCAATAGTACTTTTCATTTAATTCTTTCCAAATCTTTCCAGTTGGTATTCATCCTTTTTATATCTGATTGTATTTCCTGACGTAATGTTTTTTTTTCATGGAGTTCCTCTATTTTACTTCCCTTCATGATTCCAAGTAGGAGCTTGGTTCATGATTCAGTTTGATGATTACCTCAATATGTGTTTTATCCATTTCCACTGACTTTTTCTAATTTCCTCTTCAGTTGGAAGCATGCTCGTTCTCTTCTACACTAGGCTGTTGCTGATGGTATCCGGTCAATGGATCTGGAGTATCTTGAGTAGACAATTGTTCATAAATAATTGTATCGTTTTGATGATGATTGTAGTAGTTCTTCAAGTTTCAGCTCCATAGAGTAGAACTGTCTTGAGTTTGTATTGAAAATTCTGACTTTGATGTTGGTTAACAGACAGTTGTTTTGAGTTTCAGATGTTCTTCAGTTTGTAGATATGCTACTTTTGAGAGTAAACAACCTTGCCTAACACCGATGTTTACTTCGAACGAGTTCATGAACTATCCTCCATACACGATTTTGCAGTTTAATCCATCATAAGAATTCCATATGATATTGACTATTTTAACAATAAGTACTTTTTGAATACAACAAACTAATGTAATATTATTAACAAAATCAAACAAACTGATTTGTAATATTAAACAGGAAGTGAAATGTGATGATAACAATTTACAAACATAAAATTAAAATGTTGCAATGGTAATTACAGATTACGAAATTAAAAGTAAAAAGAAAAACTTGGTAAAATATATAAATCCCATAGAGACAAAAAAAAAACCAACGTAAAGAAAAAAAGTAACTGATCATCTTGAATAGTTTATTAGATGGAATAGAGATTTCCTGTTATATATATATATATATATTTTTTCCAGAAAATAACAAAAAAATAGACAAGACTGGGAATTCAATGGTTCAGTTTTTAAAATTACAGCATGAACTTTTAATTGAGTTTATAAATCGATCAAAGTTAGACAATCATTGAAAATCTACAAGTATTGGATGGTCATTTCATCTTAGTATGGGACTTTCTAGAAGTGTGCATCTATGATCGCACATGCAAGATTCTGATATAACTTTTACTCTATGTTCTATCAATGTATAACGTGATGATACCGCCAATTGGAGGACAGCAAATTATCGAATGGACCAATAACTCAGAAAATGTGTAGGAACATCCTAGAGTCCTTATCGGTCCTGCTTCCTGCCCTAGTTTAACTAGTTAAGTCCACAACACCAATCTCAACCTCTACAATATCAATCATTCATTTCAAACATATTGGGTTAATATACAAACCAAACAGATCACATCATATTATAAAATAGAAAATAACATTTGTACAAGAATTAGCCAAACGTGACTGTGAATGTGGGAGGTAGTAATTGATAGACAGGGCATAACTCAAGAATGGTAAATCGTATAATAATAGTTCATAGATCAAAATAAAGCTCATAATAAGAGGAACATGAATATGAATAGTTTAGTTACTTAACAAGTATGCAATAACAATATACGTATAGTATTAATTTATAAATGGATCCCAAAAGATTACCATTCATTATTCTCATCGGGATATAACAGATTCGAACACAGGACCTTCGGTCTCATAATCAATAAATTGTTTAACCAACAAAGAAATAATACCAACTGATTTATTTGTTTAATTAAAACAGTTTAATGATAACCTACAATAAATTTTGTTTAAATAGAGTTAATAATAAGTTTACCTTGCTTTCTAACTAAACAACTAGGTTGATTCTTTCAAATAGTTCTTTATGGAAACTTCTTAAATAACCAAATTTAACGGGATATTTCAACTCATTCACAGTCATAAACAATTAAGAACTTGAAGTAGATTCAACTATTCATATTACTTTTGAATACAACGAATTGAAATTATCAAGACAAATGCCAGAGTAGTAGATGTAGTAATAATATCAAAGGTAGTAGAAAA
Organism: Schistosoma guineensis; assembly: GCA_944470375.2. Taxonomy (NCBI): domain Eukaryota; kingdom Metazoa; phylum Platyhelminthes; class Trematoda; order Strigeidida; family Schistosomatidae; genus Schistosoma; species Schistosoma guineensis. The sequence goes on along the minus strand of OX103890.1, from coordinate 3,632,845 downwards.
CATTAGGCACAGTGTTATATTTCTCTCTTACGGATATAACCTAACTATTCCTATTGCTTAGTATTCTCAAACACCGATTCACTCGACAAGTCACCCAAATCAGAACACGGTTGAACAGGAAAAGAGATTATATTCCAAATAACAAGGTTAGATAGAAGTAAGAAGCAAGCAAGTACAATAGGGAAAACGTTAGTATATTTATAGTTTTTCAGCTTGAGAAGATTTCTAAAGTGTTCACTAAGTACTGACTAACACTGATTGGGTAAGAATTAGCCAATCAGTGTGTGCCAACGCAAGCGTGCATTGAGCATGATTTAATACAATCTATGTCCCGCTAACATACAGATAATCTCGTTTCAGTAGAACAATAAACACATAGAATAAAGAGTTTAAGGTAATTCTAAAACTCAAGATTTAAAGGATGATAAAGATTGAATGAATTTGCACGACTGATTTTCAATAATATCACCTAGTCTTTAATAATGATTACGATATTCAAGCAAACCTTGACCTAGGTAGTCTGCATCTTCAAACGTGGTTCAGTCTAACATTTATGTAAGATCTCTAACCATGGATTACGACCATTTCAATAGGATTTCTGCATCTTCCAACACAAGACAGTTGAATGGTCACCATTATCCTTTTTCACTCATCATTGTAAGTTGAAGCATGAGTTTACAATCTACTCTTATCAATATTCCTGTCAATATGCTTTAAAAAATAATAATAATCTCGGTGTTTTAGTATTCCGTGTGTATAGTTTATATAGAACCGATTACGCAGTAGAATCGGTTTGATGCATTTCTTTTCCTGAATTCAGTGAAATTTAGAAATGTATGCTAATCCAAAGAGCTATTAATAAAAACTAATCAATAATTTTGCTTAAAGAGCCTTTGACTTAAGGCTATATAGAGGCGATCCGCACAGAATACACATATGCCAATAAAAGACTGATCAATTACAGTGCTAAACATCAATGGGAAGATTCAAGTGAACAATACCAAGTGAATTTAAACTTCACCCCACTGTACAAGCAGGTGGCTATCAGGACTCAGTAGCTAAGTGGAGAATGCGATGACGTTTGGAGCGAACGGTATTGGGTTCGATTCCCGTAGTGACTATGAATTGTGAGATGCAGTTACATCCAGCTGACGAGTCCCGAGTAGGACGAAACGCGCGTCCTGGATTCCACTGCTAGCCACTATTCATCCTTGCTTAAATTTACTAAGATATATTTCTATTTCATTACAACAAAGAACACACATGGAGTTGCTCTGATGTTGTTCAAAGAACCATGAAAAGCAGTTACTAAGATGAAAATTTCATGGATTCAGGATCACCAAATCATCTTTAAAACACGGAAAGAAAAAATCACAACGAATGCTATCCAGTGTTATGCACCTACCAATAACAACAGTTAGGACGATAAACATTAGTATTATAAGAGGGTCCAGTCGATAATAAAGGAGTTCCCAAAGAGGGACACGGCCAACCTGATGAGAAACCTGAACGATATGGTGGGAATGTACAGCATCGGGTATGAACATATCAAGGGAACAACATGGACTGGGAGAAAGGAACGAAAATGGTGACAGATTTGCAAATTTATGTGCATTCAACAAAATGGTTATAGGTAGCACTATATTTTTTCACAGACGAATACACAGAGCTACATGGATCTTACCAGACTAAGCGACAGAGAACCAAATCAATCATATTTGCACCACTAGAAAATTCAGAAAATCCATGGAAGGCGTGGAAATTAAGAGAGAGCGGCTGACAAAGCTTCAGATCATCACCTAGTGGCTGTCAAGATAAAATTGGAGTAAAGAAGCACTGAACAACAGGAGAAACAACATTACAAAAGTTTAACAGAGCCTTGATTTGAGATTATTTATTTATTAACTTGAACACATAAACATTGGTACAAGAATGCGCCAAATATATATGCGCCACACAAAACAATGAGAATTTAAAGAGAAGGGAAAAAAGAGAACAATAATAAAGAGATTGATGTAAAGTGGTGTAATAATAACAATGGGGGGGAAACGGAAAAGTACAATCAGAAGAAATCTTTCAGTTAAGGAAGATACACTTTTTACGAAGAAAGTAAAAGGAGGTTACAGCAGGATCGCCACTGGCTTCTATTCTGAGCCATATCTGATAACGTCTCTAGCCACTGTGTAACACCATCTCTCGGACCCCAGCCAGGGAGTCGTGAAGGACCAACACAAGCCAGTCCTTTGCAGCTTTCTTTCATGCCACGACACCATGTCACGCACTGACCACCTCTCCGCTTCTTCCAACCAGTCCCAGAGTCGGCAAATAATGCACGACGTGGAATTCTCTGGGACGACATTCGGAGAACATGTCCAAGCCACCGAAGTCGGTGTTTCAAGATGGTGACACCAATTGAATTATCATCTCTGTGCCCGAACACACGATGCCGAACCTCTGCATTACTAACATGGTGTTGCCACTGGATGTCAGCAATCCTTCGGAGACAACGATGATCAAACACAGAGAGTCATCTAACATCGTAAACTCCGAGAGGCCAGGTTTCACTAGCATAGAGCAAAACTGCTCTCACCGACGCGTTGCAGATCCGACCTTTTACAGCCAGACTAACATCACGAAGGCGCCAAAGATGGCCCAGATTGGCATAAGTCGCTCTGGCTTTCACTATACGTGCATTGATCTCAGCCCTCACGCCACCACCAGCACTTATGCAGCTACCCAGATATACAAACTTCTCGACTACTTCTATCTGCTCACCATCCAGAGTGAGTACAGGATTAGAATCCTGCCAGTCTTGTAGAAGTACTTTGCACTTCGAAGATGCGAAGCACATACTATACCTACGGACACTGATTGCCAACTGATTAAGCGCGAATTGCATGTCTTGGGGATTACCGCACAGTAAGACAATATCGTACTCAAGGTCGAGAAGTCTTTCTCCAGGCAACAGATCCACAACTCCATTACATACATCCATCAGAGCTGTTTCCAGAATGTCGTGGATGGCAAAGTTGAAGAGAAATGGTGAGATTGGGCAACCCTGCCTAACCCCACTGCTCGAATGGAACAATGGAGAGAGGTGGTTGTATGCCCTCACTCTGCCTGAGGTGTTTTTATATAGGGCTTTTAGGATGTTAATAAACTTCTCAGGCACACCCTTCTTCAATAGACAATCCTAGAGGACAGTCCTATCCAACGAATCGAAGGCAGTCCTGATGTCAATAAACACTACGATTGTTGGCCTTTGATAAGTATGACGGTGTTCTAACATTTGGCGGAGGGTGAAGATATGATCAATACATCCTCGACCGGAACGAAAACCAGCCTGCTCCTCGCGAGTCAATCTTTCTCGGGTTTTGAACAACTTACGAAGTATGACGGAAGCCGACAGCTTGGACACAATCGGAAGTGAACTTATCCCCCGATAGTTATTACAGGAACGACGTAATCCCTTTTTAAAGATAGGGACAACTATCGACTCATTCCATGACGTTGGTACACTCTCTAGCTCCTAAACCTTTGTAAACAACGTCGTCAGTTCCTTAGTCAGAAAGTCACCACCATCCGGTTAAAGCGCCGGACATTCGCTTTTCGTCCTCTCATTTTCGTAAACAACAATAATGCCACGAGAAGGCAGTGAGTAGGACTTCCCTGGCAGAGGCCGTATACGCGTGACCGTGTGAGAGTATTTCGAGAGGGAGGGCGTACCCATCCCGCTCTCGGCCATACCAGGGCATTTGAGATACAAACTCAATTTCAAATAGCTCACAGCAACATATTACAAGCTTTACAAGATCTACTCACAGAAAAAGAAACTACTATGGAGAACAACCGGAATGGGATTAATGAAGCATCAACTTCAACGTGTCAGGAGGTTCTGGGTCATAAGAAACACCTTCATAAAAAATGCATCTCCATCAAAATCCTGGACAGGATTCAAAAAAAGAAGAACAAGAAGACACCAATTAACAACAGTCAAACAAGAACAGGGAAAGTCAAGGCACAGGCTGAATACACATAAGCAAACAATCAAGTAAAGAAGAGCATTAGAGCCGACGAGCATAAATACGTGGAAGACCTGGCAATGACAGTGGAAAAAGCTTCAACAGAAGGAAATATCAGACAACTATATCGTATAACTGTTGGGGAGATCAAGAAAACTCCTAGAAAAAAGCCAACAAAGACTGTGAAAACGCTGAGAGACATTTTATCCAATCAGCACTCACTAGAAGTTTTACCAGAAACACCTAGAAATTGAAAAGTCACATGTCGAGTTTCTGATTGGATAATTTCCTATACTGCTACTATGTCTAGTAGTATTCCAGAATTTTCGGGAAACCCAAGAACATCTAAAATACTATAAAAACCCTAGATTTTTCTGTATGTAAATGAACCTTTGGAGTAAAGTGTTTCTTACATATTTCACGCCTTTTCTCTCGTGTTCGAATCGCTGTGTAGATTTAGCCTGTGGGTTATTAGAAGAGCTTAGGAACCGAATCTAGCGTTCAGTTAGCAAGACTTATCGATAAAGAAAAAACTAGCAGGGAAATATGGTGGACCAAAGCGACCAGTCAATCAAACAGTAAGCAAGCCTATCGCTAAGATTCAAGAACAGCGGAACGGGTGTGTAGAACATTCTGAAGAACTTGAAAATGGACCAGCCCCACTAAACCCACTGGACATCGAAGCAGCATATACAATCTTCCTATGGCTGTCGACTGAAGGAATCAGCATGAACACCAAACAGATCAAGAGTGGGAAAGCAGCGGGATCAGACAATGTACCAGCTTAAGCGCCGAAATCAAACATTCAGGTAACTGCAAGGATGCTCCACATCCTATTCAGAAGGATCTGGGTAGAAGAACAAATGCCGACAGACTGAAAAGAAGGATACATCATCAAGAGACCAAAACAGCATATCTGAGTAAATGTGAAAATTACATAGGCATTATAATGCTATCAGTTCCATGAAACGTTTTCAGGTGTTTTTGGACCGAATGAAAGATTCAGTAGGCACCCAACTTCGAGATCAACGGGTTGGATTCCATAAGGATCAGTCGTGTTAAGACCAAATCACAACACTATATATCATTGTTGAACAATCAGCTGAACGGAACTCGTCACTATATATCAACTTCCTTGACTAAAAGAAAGCATTTAACAGAGCCGATATGGGGGTTGTATGGAACCTTCTTAAACACTATAATGTACCTGAGAAAATAATCAACATCATACGGAATTCATTTGACGGATTAAAATGCAAAGTGGTACATGCAGAACAGCTGACAAATGCATTCTAAGTGAGGACCGGAGTCAGATAAGGCTACTTACTCCCCCCTTTTTTTTCTCTTTCATCTGGTGGTTGACTGAACTATGATGACCTCAACATCTAACGGGAAGCACGAAATATGATGGACAGCTTGCATGCGGCTAGACGATTTGTACTTCTTAGATGATCCATACCTTCTACCCAGTACAAACCAACAAATGCAGGTCATGATAACCAGTGTAATAGAAGCTTCTGCATCAGTAGGCTTCATCATACACAAAGAAAAAACCGAGATCCCCAAATACAATACCGAGAGCATTAGCCCAATCACACAATAGAGAAGTTCTGGAAGAGGTGGAAACTTTCACGTGTCTGGGCAGAACAACTGATAGACAAGGGGAACCTGGTAAAGATATGAAGGCACGGGTTGGAAAAGCAAGGATAGCATTTCTACAGTTAAAGAATATATACAACTCAAAACAACAACCAATCAATATCAAAGTCAGAATTTTGAATACGAACGTCAAGATAGTTCTATTGAATGGAGCTGAAACTTGGGGAACTGTCGCAACCATCATAAAAATAGTAGAAATATCTATAACCGATTGTCTACTCAAAATATTCCAGACCCGTCGGCCGGATACTAACGGTAACAACCTATCATAGCAGAGAACAAACTGGCTTACACCTGAAGAGGAAACTGGGAAAAAACGTTGGAGGTGGATAAGACATACACTGTGGAAATTATAAAACTGTATCAAGAGGCAAGACCTAATTTGGGATTTTGAAAGGAAAAGGAATACAGAAAGACAAAGAAACATATTGCAACGGAAATAGGAAGGAGACATTAAAAGAATGGATACCAACTAGATGGGATTACCCAGGACAGAGTTGGATGGAGAATGCTGGTGGGCGGCCTATGCTCCTCGATGGATAACATCCGCAAGTATGTCAAGTGTCTATCAATGTCAGTAGTTCCGATGAAATATTTTGAATTATTTCGTTAAAGCGTTAAAAAATTGAAATATACAGATTTGCAAGTCTACTTTTTTTTCTTACTTTCATATTCTGGTGCAATTTGTAAAGCTAGTCGAAAAACCTAAATGATCTTTTGCATAGAATCGCTGTTTGATATATGTAATAGTTGTTACGTATTTTAACAATTATTGTCACGTAACTATGTATAGTTAATTTTCCTTTCTCAAATTTTGACTGGGTTCACTTTCTCTGTTTGTATTCAAAAATGTCAGCTAAACTGAATGTATTACTTATAAGTAACATAAATTCTTAAACTAAAATAACTTCCTTATGGAGGATAATAGCATAAACCCTTACTTATTTTTTCGAACGACTCAACACATATTATATGCAAATAATCTTAGAAAAAGAATTTATTATCAATCTAACACCTCCGAATTCAGGTCTATTAACTAAGCTTCCCATGAAATTGAATGGTCTATTCACTCAGTCACATAGTGAAATTAAATTATCTAAGATCAGCAACTACTAGTCGGACAGACATTTGTTCAAAATATATCTCAAACAAAATCACATTGAAAAGCTTCGATGAATGAGCTGAGAATACTGGAATATTCTTGTAAAAACTCATGTATACATTGATATTTCTGCTATTTTGCTTAGAATGTATTTACGTTCTATTCAAGTGTTGTTTTGATTTTGAAACTAATTGAGTGAGTGAATTATCCGAAAATACTAGACAGTAGAGGAATATTAGGCCGAATAAGGGGACTTAACAGTAACGAAAGAGTTGAAATAATTTACAGTGATTGAACCCTCATTGTTGGTCATTGTTTATTCAATCCTCTAGTGCTCATCAGATCCTTTCAATCAAGTTGTAATATAGCCATCAGTCTAGGTGGATTAATATCGTCTAAAGAATAGTAACAAAACCCATGGAAGTAAAAAAGACTGGATATGGGAAATACTCAGGAAAGAAGAAATGATATGAGGGGATAATTGTTATGAAATAATATTGAAAATTAAGATTTTGAGGAAGGTTTAGAATTAATGTACTGAGACCGAATTTGAGCTATTTTCTAAGGTCTTCCATCATTGATCGTAATTATCAAGCGAAATAGTAACTATTATGCAAAGTAATTTAACTCATCGTTGCAATTATGGAAACTAGTCGCTTTTGGAATATTTTATTAGTAGCCTAACACTTCTTTCTTACTTTTGAGTGTCAAAATTTCATCATCAACTGACTATCAATATTATTGGCAGATGTTTGTCCTTGCTTCGTTGGGTTGACGATAACTCTATAACATTTGTCCTATTCTACAAACAGTTAATCATTCTATATTTTCTTTCTGGGTGTATAAATAAAGAACAATTAAGTCCTTGTTTGTGCTGGACGATCTAGACTTCGCAAATGATCTGGCTATTCTATCGCACACGTAACAACAAATGCAGAAGAGCACCAGTGTAGCAGCAGACTCAGCAGCAGTAGGTCTCAACATGCACAAAAGGAATAGCAAGATTCTCCTATACAACACAACATGCACCAATGACACCACACTTGACGGAGAAGATTTGGAAGGTGTAAAAACCTTTGCATATCTGGGCAGCACGGTGAACCTGATACAGATGTGAAGGCGCGGACTGGCAAAGCAAGAGCAGGATATTTACAGTTGAAGAACATCTGGAGCTGAAAACAACTCTCTGTTAATCAACACCAACATCAGAATTTTCAATACAAATGTCAAAACATTTCTACTGTATGGGGTGGAAACCTGGAGAACTACGAAAGCCATCATCCATAAGATACAAGTGTTCATCAACAGTTGTCTATACAAACTTCGAAATGGTTGACCAGACACTATCAGTAACAACCTACTGTGAGAGAGAACAAATCAGAATCCAGCGGAGGAAGAAATCAGGAAGAATCGCTGGAAGTGGATAGGACACACATTGAGGAAAGCACCCAACTGTATCACAAAGCAAGCCCTCAAATAGAATCCTCAAGGCCAAAAGAGAAAAGACGAAAGAATACATTACACCGAGAAATGGAAATAGACATGAGTGGAATGAACAAAAATAAAATAGAACTGGAAATGAAGATCCAAGACAGAATGGGTTGGAGAATGTAGGTCGGCGGCTTATGCTCCATTGGGAGTTATTTGTTATTTATTTATTTTAACACATAGATATCGGTACAAGGAGGCACCAAATACATATGCGCCATACAAATCTCATTTGATATGCGTGAGGGCTGTAATACTGCCCCGGTGCCCAAACCGAAGGAGGTGATCTTCTTAGGAGGCCACTCCACGAGCCTTCGACCTGAAGGTCTGATCCACAAGGCAGTGGAGCGTCGTAAGGAAATGCAGTCCCATGGAAGCCGGTGAACAACAATTTTTTCATACGCTATTTGTTTCCGCAGGATACTGGAGCCCATGTGCACCATTGGTTTGGAATCCGGTTAAAGTACCGGACATTCGCTTTTCGTCCTCTTATTTTCATAAACAGCAATAATGCCACGAGAAGGCAGTGAGTAGGACTTCCCTGGCAGAGGCTACATACACGTGGCCATGTGAGAGCATTTCGAGAGGGAGAGAGGACTCTCCCTACTCTCGGCCGTACCAGGGCATTTGGGAGCACTATTCGGAGTAAGAGGCCTAAGTAAATAAGTAAAGTAAGTCCTTGTCTGTATCATTCATTATCTTAAACTAAACAAACATCTAATATCGACTTCATTAATATAGAACAGTACACTGAAAGAATTCTTTAATAAATACCATGTATTTTTTTATTTTTTTGTAAAAAAAAATACTATTTACAATACACAGATGATAAAAATCTCTTCTTACTTTTTATCTTTAATCTAATAAACCATTTTCTAACATTAATTTTCTAACTTTCTCTTCTATTTCAGCATAGGATAATTGTTTACATTGCTTATTATTATTATTTTTTGATGGTTTACATTTTCTCTTTATTTTTTTCATTTTCATTTGAATTGGTTTATTTGTTGTCGTTGTTGTTGTTGGTGGTGGTGGTGGTAGTGATGTTGTTGCTATGGGCAATAAATCTTGTTTGATTACATTATCAGCTTGTAATGATTTTGAATGATTTATAAAATTGAATTTTGTTAATGATTTATTCAATACATTTTTGAATAGATTACTATTAGACATGTGTAAATATTGATCAAATAAATTAAATGCATCATTTAAATATTGATTAGTATGATGATTATAATTTAATAATTCTTTGATAATTACATTACGTACATAATGATAACGTTCATTATTGGATGGAATGAAACTAATACAATGACATATATTATGAAAAAGATAACCACTTGGAAACATAAAATAAATCGATAAAAAATTTAAACAAGTTTTTAATTGATTTTTTTGATTAATTGTTACTATGGTATCTAATAAATGAATTAATGTATATAATGTTATATAAATCATTTGTAATTGACCATATCTATGTACATAATGAATATGTAATTTATTTAATTGTTTTTTATTAATAATTTTTTTATTATTTATCAAAGATTTTATATGTTTTAGAAAATAATTTGCACATTTATAATAATGTTTATTTAATAATTTATAGGATGATAAATGATGATTAGAGTGAATGGTTAATAAATATGTACATATACATAGAGCACCAAATGTCAATGAGATAGGACATTGAGTGATATCATCAATATTACTAGTAGTATTAGTAGTAGTATTAGTATTAGTAGTATTAGTAGTAGTATAAAGTGGTATAGATTGACTTTTATAATTCAATACATTAATTAATACAATAGATATTAACCAATCATTATGTAATTTCATAAAATGATAATCCAGATTTAAATATTGTTGAAGAAATATTAAACGCGGATCTCTTTTTATATTTAGTTCATTATTATTATCATTATTATTACTAGGAGTAGTAGGAGGAGCAGTAGGAGGAGCAGGAGTAGGAGTAGGAGTAGGAGGAGTAGGGCTATTACATAATGATAATAAGTGTATTGGTTCAACGAATATTTTACGTTTTTTGATATGAAATGCATTTTTACGATCATATTCTATAATATAATACAAAGGATTATTATTATTATTATTATTATTATTATTATTATTATTATTATTATTTAATTGATTTAAACCAATTAATTGATTTGGATAACGTAATGTATAATTGGATTCAATGCCTAATAATAAATTATAAATTAATGTACGAAGATATATTGTATTAGAATAAATGGATGAATAATGATATAATGATTCAATACAACATAGACATATTGTACCATAGGATAAGATACTATCTAAAAATATTGGTAAAATTAGATATTTTCTAAATGAATTTAATAATTCAGCAGGCCAATATGTTGTTATTTTATATGAATTATTATGATTATTATTATTATTATTATTAATAGATTGATTAGTATTATAATCATTCAGTTCATTACCACCACCACCACCACCACCATCATCATCATCATCACCATCTTCTTCCACAGCATCATCATCATTATTGTTACTATGGTCATTAGGATGATCATCATCTTGTTCTTCTTTAATAGTTAATATTTGATTTTCATCAATTTCACTATCATATTCAGAAGAATATGATGAATTCAATGGTGATAATTGTTGTCGATTTGTGACAGATTTCATCATTGTATTACGACTATCATCTTCAGCATCATCATCATCATCATCATCTTCTTGTTCTTCTTCAACAGTTAATATTTCATTTTCATCAATTTCACTATCATATTCAGAAGGACATGATGAATTCGATAGTGATGATTGTTGTTGAACTGTGACAGATTTCATGATTGTATTACGACTATCATCTTCAGCAGCATCATCATCATCGTCTTCTTCTTTTTCTTTAATAGTTAATATTTGATTTTCATCAATTTCTTTATCATATTCAAAAGAACATGATGAATTCAATGGTGATAATTGTTGTTGCATTGTAACAGATTTCATCATTGTGTTACTACAACGACTACTACTACTATTACTACTACTGTTGCCAATACTACAATCAATATCAGATTTTATATTCTTTTTATTCATAAATGTAGAAATCTTTTTAAATAATTTCAAATCCTTATTAAAATGTAAATAGAATAAATTTGAATGAATATGATAAGTATGAATACTATACATTAATTGATGATATAATTGATTCCGTTCTAATTTAGGATATTTATTTAATAAACATTGAATTGGTTTATCAAGATTATTATTATTAAATTGTAATAACCAATTAATTAATTGTAATATAATTAATTTACGACGTTTTAATTTCATTTGTTTCGTCATAGTATGATAATGAAATAAGATTGTTTTGCTATTAAATGATATAGGTAATTTATGAATAAATTGATTGGATGAAATATAATCATTCCCTAATAAACTAGCTAATAATGAACGTTGATAAATCGATAAATTTTTTAAACCTGGTCCATTAATTAAAAATTTTTGACATTTTATATACATACATAATTGATTATATTTTTGACAAGAATAACATCGGATTATATTGATTATTGGTTTAAAGGATATTAATGATAATGGTAGAAATGAGACACTATCATCATTATCATCATTATTCATTGGATCATCATTATGATTAGGGATAGTGATATAAAAATCGGAATCATTACTTATAATTGGACATTTCAAATATATGCCTAAATTCATAACATTTTGATCAGCTTCACTATCACATGTAATATAATGAATATTTAATTGATTTAATATTTGAATAAATGTTATAATGGTTAATGGTGGAAGTAATTGAACATTATATAATGAATGAGTTGATGATAATTGATTATGTTTTATAGAATTTAATAATTGACGACATGTTTGCATACGTTGATAATTTCTTTTCATTTGTGTATTCAATTTGAAATGCTACATATATATTATGGAATCAAAAAAAAAAAAAATTAATATTATTAAAATAAGTAATGATGGATAATGACTAGCAGTGACTAGCGTTTCGTCCTATTCGAGACTCGTCAGCTGGATGTACTTGCATCTCAGAGTTGATAGTCACTCTGCGACTTGAACCCAGTAACATTCGCTTCAAACGTTATCGCGTTATCCACTCAGCTACTGAGTCCTGATAGCCACTTGCTTGTGCGATAGGGTGAAGTTGAAATTCACTTGGTACTGTTTAGCTTGTATCTTCCCATTGAGGTTTAAGACTGTAATTGATAAGTCTGTTATTGGTATATGCGAATACTGTGCGTATGCCTCGATATTACCTTAATACACAAGCTTTTTGTAACCAATAATGGATAGTGGCTAGCAGTGGAATCCAGTTTGACGCGCGTTTCGACCTATTTGCGACTGAGCATCAGCTGGATTTACCTGCATCTCAGAGTCGATGTTCACTCTGGGACTCGAACCCAGTAACATTCACTTCAAACATTATCACGTTATCTACTCAGCTAGTGAGTCCTGATAGCCACTTGCTTGTGCAATGAGGTAATGTTTAAATTCACTTGGTATTGTTATAACAGACTGATCATTTGCAGTCTTAAACCTCAATGCAAAGATACAAGCCAAACAATACCAAGTGAATTATTAAAATAATTTTATAAATATTCAAAATAATAATAATAATAATAATAAAAGAAACTACTGATTAAAAATTTGATTATAAGAACCAATCATACTATTAATCATCCATAGTTATGTAATATGAAGATGATTGTAAATAATTACAAAATCATCAGGTGGAATTTGATTGTGAAGCTTTTAAAAAAATTTTATCATTTAGTCCGACTTCATTAATATTAGTTGATAATAGTGAATACGAAGAATCCACTCAGGGGAATTGGGAAAACCCTCCTGATTTCAAACGAATGGCAGAAACATCTTATTTAGCTCCCAAATATTCTGGTACAGATGAGAATAGGGAGAGTCAACTCTAACTGTCGAAATGCTCTTACATGGCCACATGCATACAACCTTTGTCAGGGAAGTCCTACTCACTGCCTTCTAGTGGCGGGGATGTTGTTTACGAAATTGAGAGAACGAAAACCGGATATCTGGCGCTTTAACCGGGTTGGTAGACTCAGAGAGTTCACCTAGGGGAGTTGGAAAACCTTGATTCTAAACCAATAGTGTACATGGGCTCCAGGATCCTGAAGGACTAAATGGCGTATGAACCTATTGTTGGTTACCGACTACCGTGGGATCGCATCGCGCTACGTTGCTCCACTGCCTTGTGGATTACACTGTTAGGTCAAAGGCTCGCGGTGTGGTCTCCTAAGAAAACCACCTGCTTCGGTTTCGGCACCCGGGCAGTATATCAGCCTCCACAAAAATCAAATGATTTATGTGGCGCATATCTGTTTGGTGACTCCTTGTACCAATGTTTATGTATTTAAATAAATAAATAAAAATAAACAATTAGATAGTTAGACATATTGTATAACTGTAATACTAGGAAATCAGTCAATACAATACAGTAATACAGTAGGTGAGAATTAAACTCAGTAGAGTAAGGTATTAATCTTGTTGTCTGATGAATGATCTATAGAATTTGTGTCTGACAAATAATTACCTTCTACATAATTTTAAAAATGTTTATTTTACTGTTAAATATTTCGTAAACTAATATGTACAGCCCACAGAAATTCGCTAGAAATTATTATTGAAAGCTGGACATCGGTATTGGCTAGTTAAGGGCATTGGGTCAACAACTCGATCTTCTCGATAATGATAATATGACCTACTTACTAAGTAGAGGTTTATGTATCTGGGTTTGAGCCAAACTATCTTTTAATCGACGACTCATGATACAGAACAGCTATTTAAACCGAAGTAGGTGGAAAGACGTCTCAGCCTGTGACCTAATGATTAAAAGTTAAATTCTTTGACTGCCAAGCTGTCAATTTTTAGAATAATCATCACTCACTTAAGCATAAAATCAATTTGAGAAATCTGGCAAACACTTCAACAGAGATACAATAATACCTTACGTACAACAAAAGGCGATAACATTTAGTACTCTAAACAAAGTTATTTCAAATCGACGATTTCAAACCAAACTATCAAATCGGAAAAAATCAGTTCATAAAAAGTTAGATAAGATTTGATAGTAAATTATGAAATAGCCTATTAAGTGAATCAAAACCTGAACCACACTTACAAACCTCTGATACGGTTAATATCACGACTGTTACATACTCTGATAAAATAAGGAACGGGCACTTGTTGAAGGAAATAATTAGTCACTTTTTTAGCGAAATATCCTACTTCGGTTTCGACATTCAGGCAGTATCACAGCTCACACACAAACCAAATGACGATTACTACCGGAAAAAATATTCCTTTTTCAATTAGCATTCAGACAAATCACATTCACAATCATTTGATAACATTCATTTTTATTCCATTTATACTACGTTACTTATCTACTCTCTTTTAGGGTCAACTTCGATTCGTTGGACAGGAATGTTCTCTGCAACTGTCTATTGAGGAAGGGTGTGCCTGAGTTTATTGATATCTTGAAAGCCCTATATACTAACACCTCAGGCAAAGTGAGGGCATACAACCACCTCTCTCCATTGTTCCATTCAAGCAGTGGGTTTAGGACAGGGTTGTCAAATCTCACCCCTCCTCCAAAACTTTGCTATCGATAACCTTTTGGAAACAGTTCAGATGAACCTAGATGATGGTGGTGTGAACCTATTGCCTGGAGAAAGGCTTCTCAACCTTAAGTATACAGATCATATTGTCGTACTGGGAGGTGCTAACCAAGCCATACAATCCGCACTTAATCAATTGGAAAATTAGTGTCCGTAGGTATGGTGTGTTTTGCACCTTCGAAGTGCAAAGCACTTTAGCAAGACTAGCAGGACCCTGAACATGCACACACCCTGGATAGTGAGAAGATAGAAGTACCTGAGTTCACGTATCTGAGTAGCTGCATAAGTGCTGGTGAGGGTGTGAGTGATGAGATCAATTCATGTATAGTGAAAGCCAGAGTGGCTTATGCCAGTCTGGGACATCTTTGGCGCCTTCGTGATGTTAGTCTGGTTATAGAAGATCGGATCTGCCACGAATCGGTAAGAGTAGTTTTGTTCTGTGCTAGTGAAACCTGGCCCCTCCAAGTTGAGGATGTTAGACAACTCACTGTGTTTGATCATCGTTGTCTCCGGAGGATTGCTGACATTCAGTGGCAACACCATGTTAGCAATGAAGAGGTTCGGTATCGTCTGTTTGGGCACAACGAAGATAATTCAATCTGTATCACTATCTTGAAACAAGGGCATCGGTGGTTCGGATATGCCCTACGAATGTCGTCCCAAAGAATTCCACATCGTACATTATTTGCCGACACTAGAACCGGTTGGAGAAAGCGGAGAGGTGGTCAGTTTATAACATTGTATCGTGGTATGAGAGAAAGCTGTGCAGGAATGGCTCCTGTTGGCCCTTCAATACTCCCTGGTTGGGGTCCTAGAGATGGTGCAACACATGTTATCAGACATGGCTCAGAACAGAAGCCAGTGGCGATTCTGCTGTAACTTTCTTCATAAAAAATGAACGTAACTTCCTTAACTAGATGAATCCTTTCTGGTTGTATTTTTGATAACTCAACTGCCTCTCCCATTACTATTATTTCATCCTCATACACTTATTTCTGTTTGTTGTTATTCGCCTTTTCATTGTACACACTGTACATTCTCTATCTCTTCACAACCTCATTGTTATTGCGTGGTGCATATGTATTCGATGCCCCTTTGTACTAATATTTGTGTTCAAATAAATAAAACAAACAAATAAAAAACACATAGAAGGCGCGTTTGTCATTTTTAATGTTCTCAGTGGCTTATCAAAGTAATATTTATAAGTAATCCTCAAATCTATTTCACAACCTATGACTATAATGTCAGAGCAAAAAAAGATGGGACATTCCAGAATTTGTCTCTAACTCCAAGAAAGTATGGCCAACTGAATTTACAAAAAACCCTTCTTCCAAAGCCAACAAAAACAAAGTAATGTCCTATATTGTGATACTTCAAAGAAATCAACGTATTCAAAAGAACTATTTAAAGAATGAGTAGTTGGGATAATTCTGTCACTTTAAGTACATATAGCTAATAGTACCTCAAGTTTTACAACGTCAGTGTATCTACTGTCTACAAATCTAAGGACCCAAAAAAATTACACAAACACAATATTAAATGGAAAGGTCATTGTAAAACTACTTGATCGTTAATTCTAATATATTCATTTGCATAAGTGCTTGGACATTCTCATTTAGTACTATCAACCATGGCTATACCAAAAAGAATTTTAAACTCTACCAAAGTCTTTAAAAATTCTGCAAATATTGTCAAATATGATTAAGACTCAAGATCTATGGAAAGATAAAGGAAATCGATACTGACTTACAACAATTAATGCCTCCAAAAAGTAACCACGATTATCCTACAGACCTAAACCAGGTAGACTACACTGATTAACATGGCTCAGATCAATAGTCAATATCTTCATCAACATAAAACACGTCTTGATTTATATGTCCGTAGCTTTCTTCCAACCTACACTTACGTTTTCCAGCATCACATGTTGAGATAGGCAGTGGCCACGGTCACAATTATCCCAAACTATAACAATACTTATGATTAAAGTTCAGTGAAACCTTACAGACTGGCTCTGTATATTTGTGACGTTTTGAAAACCATAAAAATAGAGCTTAAAGTATAAAATTGTATTTAATTATTGATTTGCATAGAAAAAAAAAACCATTCATACTGATAAAAAAAACTTGAACTCACATCATGACACCCATCTAGAACAAAAATAGGGTTTATATTACACCGTTTTAATGTATTGATAAAACGATGAATTACTCCACTGAATGCTAAATATTCTCCATTAAATTGTGTATATAATCCAGAATCAAAATAGAGAAAATTTAAAAAATTCAATCCATCAATAATCACAGTTGTATTATGTAATTGATATTCAATAAAATTTCGTGGATCACTTTGTAAGTAGGTTGTTAATCCTCGTACACCCATAATGATGATAATAATAATAATAACAATAGGAATTGTTAAATAAAATAGTTCAATCCCCAGTAATATGATTTTGGCTTCAATCTAATACACTGTTAATTACTTTATTCATTGTCTGTAATATCAAAAAAGAGAGGATAGTAACAAATAGCATTTTAAATGTTCCAGAAATATAAGAAGATAAGATATTTGCAAATATTTATAATCAGTGTTTGTATTTGACAAAAATCTAAATAATTACAAACTTCGTTTTAATGGTAAAACAGGCCAAATTGGTGAATCACGACAAGGTGATACAAATTCATAATAATGTAATAGAGAAGCTTCAAGCATTTCAATTTGAGAATCAATTGTTTGAATATCTGTAGATTGATTCAATTTACGAGGTGGCGCTTTTAACATTGATTGAATATCATATACATTTGATTCAATATTATCACGATTTTGACGATGTTGTATAGTTTTCATCATAAAATTAATATAATCAGGGTCAAGTGGAATATCCTCTTCTTCATCATCATCTTCTTTATTAAGTGCATCTTTATGATATCCTGAAGTTGTAATATAATCAAGAGCATATGATGGTAAACTATTAGCTAAAGTATCCATTCGTTTAAGTGTATTATTATAAGCTTTTCTAAAGTATTCCTGCCTATAATATAAACGTAGAACTTCATCTTCTGCATTTTTCAATAGATTAGGAACAATAGTATCTTGATGAGACGATTTACTAGATAAGGGTCCTCTTGGAAGTTTTTCAAGATATTTTAATTCATCTTCAGTAATTAGAGGTGAAAGAAGTTGAGAGATGTTTTGAACTAAGTCGACGTTGAAATTCATGTCTTTTTTACATTCATGTTTTCTAAAAGATAATATCATTATTCAGTGAAAAATGATACATATAAAAATATTGGAAGAAGAAAAAACATGTGACAACAAAAGACTTATATTTATTCAACAAAACGACTCTGGGTTTGTAATATATTGTCTTTTAAATCGGAAACATTTGGAGTTACTTCGTAATTTGTAATAACAGCTTCTCGTCTCGGTGCTGGTGTATAATCTCCCCGCAAGCCAATGTAGTGAATCCGTGATGTATCACCCCCGTAATTAGCACTGAAATGTAAACTCAGTGTTTGCACATTAGAAAATCGTGAAATTTTCAATGGATATATCACTTCACCATTTGGATCAACAGTTAATTCGAGTGATTGTTCACATTCAGCCTATTTTCTTGGCATCAAATTACATTTAGTTTAAAATAAACTTACACTTAAATCTTCAAATGTCATGAAAGGTTTATTTTTGTACAACGACACTTGACTTGGATGTTGTTCGGTATCAGCACCAGAAATAATAATACTCATTAGTTTTATATTTCCAGTAAACGGTATATTAAATAACAATTCCTGATCAACGTCACTTTCAACATAAACAGTTGAATCTTTACGATCCTAAACACAGTAATTATGAAACAGTAAGCATACCTCATAAGGCTTGAAAACAAGTTTACCACTTCCAGAAACAGATTCATTCAAACATTCTACATTATTTGTATCAATAAACCAGTACAAGCTAAACGATGGGGAATTATCGGCTTTATGCGAATGACAACAATGACCACCAATGCTGTGATCACACATGTAGTAACTGTAAATAAAATGAACTATTAGGAAGACATAGATCCTTTTTTCATAGATCTGGTATCAGATTTGTAAATTTAAGAAAAGTGAAGCACAAGGTATGGCCAATCAGTCAAATACGACGTAAGAACCTGGTACAAGTGTACATTAGTTTGTGACACCCCTTTTGCACAGAGACATGAAATCGTCAGAGTAAATCCCAAAGTAGTCGAGGAAGTAACGGGACTAATAGTGATGATGGAAAGGATAAGGCATGCAAGATACAATTCGAGAACATATCAATGAGTGGAATAATTTAAAAAATGAGGAATTTAGGAACTTCGAACTTCTGGGCAGACAAAGAGTGAATGCACCTAGGCCATCGCTAACGATGTTGAACTTCCATGCCAAGTCTCCAACTATTAATTACGATGATCACGCGGAGCCCGACCAAGAGTGAAGTAATCGAACGCGTCCATGACCTCACTTATCTTGGAAGTCTGACCACCCATAGTAGATTGATGTCTGATGAAATCTCTGCACAGATTCAAAAACTCGTTCGTAAAAATAAAGGCATAAAGCAATTTTAATCTCATGGTTTAGGGGAAGGCAAAGAGTGTATACACCTACGCAATTGTGATCGACCCTGAGCCATGTCACCCAGAGTCTCCAACCGTTGGTTGTAATAGTCACGCGGACC
The DNA here is from genome assembly GCA_944470375.2 of Schistosoma guineensis. Taxonomy (NCBI): domain Eukaryota; kingdom Metazoa; phylum Platyhelminthes; class Trematoda; order Strigeidida; family Schistosomatidae; genus Schistosoma; species Schistosoma guineensis. The sequence continues at coordinate 3,613,196 of OX103890.1, read as the reverse complement.
CCAACCAAGTAGTCTACATCTACCAACATGACTCAGACTAGAAGTTAGTGACTTAAAGGACTGGTGCCACATTTTGGTTTGGCCGCCCCAACTTTCTTCCAACCACCCTCAACAACTTCTGGTGTGAGCCATGTTGGTAGATGCAGTCTACTTGGTTGGGGTCCGTGCGACTATCGTAACCAACGGTTGGAAACTCAGGGTGACATGGCTCAGAATCGATCACAATGGTGTAGGTATATACACCTGATGTCATTTGTTGGCTGGGCCGCCTCTACTTTTCTTCTAACTCACTGGTACAGCAGCAATCATTACGCATCGAGGTAATCGGTGGATAGGCATACGTAACATATATCCCAACTATCTCAGTCAATACAGATCTACTACCTCGTCAATCGGTTTTTAATACATACCCAATACTCTACGTGTAACCACAACATTGGGAACTCGATTATTCCAAAATACAGGAGTAATGCTTTGAAGGCACCTATGATCGAATACTAGTAACCTACAAACATTCTCTATTTTTAAAAGCCATATTCCATACTCACAAAGAAGAATGCAGAGGACTGGTGAGCAGTAAACTTGCTCTTTAGTTAGCAAACGGATGTTCCTCCTACGTTGCGTTGGCAATAATCAGCCGGACTTTCTGAATTCGTGTCAAAATTTCACCAGACACCGACCCACCAGGGATGAGACTCCCAACATAAATGTAGCATTCAATATACAATCTGATGACAGTAGTATACGTTTAAATATTATTTATGGGCCGAATATTTTACAGCAATCATACCAAAATAAGTGGAGTGTTTTTGGCAGTGATCATTTGACCGGAAACCGAAAACCTGGGCGACTGAATGAAATCACGCTTTGGGTTCCACTTGAAGTAGCTCATATCTACGAACTTAAAACAAATTATGTGAATCGGATACCAATTTGTATTTACAAGGAAGTTATGACTGATTAGAAAGAAACCTTCAAAGCCGAAGTAATATGTTATTGGGAAAGCTTTCACGGAATATCGAAACAGGAATGAGTAACGGAAAATATGAAACATAATGGACCTTCAGTCAACTTGCAAGTTCCACAAGAGTAATCCCTACAATCACTAGGACTATTCCAGCTTTCCTTGATAAAATGGAAAAGAAACAATGGGTGTGGTGAAACACGAAAATATGATGGTCAAGATAGCCCTCTAGCCTACAACTGAATGACCAAAATCTCTGAATACCTGAATGTTATGACCTTACCTATATTATAAGACTGTAGTACGCACAACCTGACGAATGCCAGTTGGTGGTAAATTATGTGAAATCTTGTAATCTAATAATAAATATAAACCTCCACTGTTGACCACATCAGTATTGTAAAGCCGAGCCATAAAACAAGTAGAATGACAGAAAGGTCAAATGTCTCTTCACTGTGGCTTTTTGTTTTCATTTTCGACTAGGACTTCTAACTTATTACCTCTTTCGGGAATGTGTTTTTACACATCTCTCGGTTAAAAATCCATTAAAAATAAGTAACGTGTCCATCGTAAGAATCAGGAAATTCTGAACGAGACGTTGTGACAATTGTCACAACATTGGGGAGATTCTGAGGATTTCCCCAGGTCTGGGGAAATTTTGAGGTTTTCGTGCCATTTTCCCAAAATTTACTATAGCGGCTTCCCCAAAATTGGCAGCTTGGGAAGACTGATAAATTAAAGAAGTTTCGTTTAAACGCTGGAGATAATTTTGAGAAATCACAACGGAAAGCTTAGAACGAAACTAGGTTTTAATTTTTTCAAAATTTACCCAGAGTGTCCCAGAATTGGTAGTGTGAGATATCGCACACTTGACACGTGACATTGTCACGCAAAAGTACTTAATTTATGGAAAAAGGATAGCTTTTCACTTGTCTTCCACAATATTTTATGCGAGACATAGTCCTACAAGACTTCAGCACTAAATCAACTATGGAATTATGCTGAAATGATAAACACAGAGAACCAGGAGAATTCGAGTAAAGAAGTATGACTACTAGTAGTAGTAACGCTACACTTAAGATAACCGCGGTTCCAAATTTGCAGTTTTAAGGTCTGACGTACCATCTTAGTGTTAATTCAACGTTCTATCAAGAAACATTTCATTTTACCACCCTGCTTCAAAAAGATCTCTTCACAGTGATTCCGAGAAAAAGGGACGTAAAAATCTTTCGAGAATTGGAAATGAGTCACATTCGTCGTGCTAAAATGCATCTAACTTTTATCATCTATTTAACCGTATTATCATTGTGTAAAGTGGTTTTCGTAACCCTTTACACTCTAGCAAGTCATTATTGTGTTTTAGCGTTGAAATACATCCTTGAGCGTATCATCTTGTGAGGGATAACGAAAGAGCCTGCCTATAAATGCTTGCAGACGTCTTAGTGAGTGTAGCGGTAAATAAATCCTCAAAATAAGTAACTCTGTAAGTCTTCGACACTGTATGCTGACCACATTCGTTTTAATGGACTCACCCAGCTGAAGGCGCTCGGTCATGCATCCACACCGAATCATGATTGGTAACGCCATGCTCAACATCCCCTGCAATCGCTAGCCAGATTAGATCAGTCGATCCTCGACATATTGATAGCCTATCAAATATATCTTCGAACTTCCTCGCTTCTGTCTTTGGATTTTACTTGGTGGGTATGATTCATATTAGAAGGTGTTACTGATTAAAGCGTTGTCAAACTCCGAGTGCCTGTAGCATCTTCATGAGAATAGCTTACAAAATGTTACACTTGCCCCTGAATTAGGCAAAACTCTATTGATCCATATTCCAGATGGAGCGTCAGGAGTAATAATCCCTCAGTACCCAAAAGTTATTTCTTACAATCTGAACGGCAATGTCGCAAAACGATTGTTTACTATTTCCTCTTGACAAAGTTGGAAGGTCAAGGATGGTTCGGGACCCTGCATCTCTTTGGTGTTAATTGGCTCATTACAAAGCCAAAATTGATATCGTCTCCTAAATACAATACCTCCAAACCGATGGCTGGCTTATTCGTCATACCTCTTTTCTAAAGTCATCACCTCAGAAATTGTGAAAAAGCGATCATTAGCTCTCTTGAAAGATAGAAATTGATAATATTTAAATTCAGAACAGTCATTCAACTAGCGTAGTGGTAGAAGGCCGAGAAATATAATTCTAATTAATTTATTGAGTCATGTTGAATCTCAAAATCTGCTAGCTTCAGAACAACATGAACCTTACAAGAGTCTTTCATACGTGATTTGCTTATTAATTATGATAACGCATTGGACACCAACTTAGAGTAACAGTTTTTTCTGTCGACACAATATTCGTAGGTTATAACGTGGTATAATGGGCCTCCTAGTATTTCAAATCTAAGTTCATGAGTCATTAATACTGGTTAGGTAGTCAGCTCTGTTATGCAGACCAGTAAGTAGTAATATTATTAAGCTTTGGCTTCTGGCTGTTTTTTGACGGAGAGATATAATTCTTCTTATGCTCTGTTTGATTTCCTCAAGTCGTTACGGTAAGTAATATTGATTTCATTGTTATAAACCATACATATGTATTAGTGTGCAGTCGTGATGAGAAACGATGTAATTCCTTCCGGTAAAAACACTGAACGACAATCGAGGGACAGTTACATCTTGAGTTATTTTCCTCGATATCTGTGAACTTAAGTTAACGGGAGCCTTCATTTCAAGTGATGATCAAGAAATCACATCATCATTACTTCCTGTTGTAAATTTCACTTGCGAATTCTCACCACAGAGAAATTCGTATAAATTTCCATACTACTCATATCGTGTTCTAACATTAATATTAGTTTAACAGTTTGGTAGTGAATTTATTGGAGAGAAGAGAATTAAGAGGGACATGAAATATGATGGCCACGTCCCATCTAACACTTACATACTGTACAGGTTAAAATGTGGAGCTGATACGAGAGCTATGTAGGGTTTGTCCTTCAGCCCAAACAACTTTTCATACCTTGACTGAACACAATCTAAGAGAGCGACAATCTTAGGCAAACACTAAAATGATTTCAAGCAGTTCGTCAGTCAACCCATTCCAAGTTATAAAGAGACGCTTAACTTGTGCATCCTTGATAAACTCCAGAAAACCGATGGGACGAGATACTTGGGGTACCACAAAGAGTCATCGAAACTTTTGGTGGGTAGATATTAATAAGTATGCTGAAATTAACTTCTCCAATAAACATCCCTACGTGGAGAGCATCAAAATCGGTTAGTTGCCGAAAGTTTCTATCAAGTGGTCCCCTTTGTGTAAGGATGTAGCTACATCATTCCTAGTGTGATGGTAGTGTGCCTTTAACAAGAAAACACTTACAGAAAGTGTCATTAGGTTTGTATTGGCATTAGTTCCTAACCACACAACCTTTGAAGCTGAGCATGTAATTATTAGAAAGATTAATCGCTTTTATTCATATTTGATATATCGTTCTATCTCTGGCTTAAATGTGTTCTTTGGAAGCGCCAAACACTATATTGCTGACTGTCGCAATACAAGTCAGAATAGACAATGATATGACTTCCACGTAAAATCTTATAGATTAGATAGCCACGTCATAACAGATCTACAATTTTAATAATAACAAGTTTGATAAATATCCAAGATATGGCTACACAAATAGTAGATAATAGTGAACACATACAAAACTAAGAGAAAAACTCAATAAATGGTAATATTGATTGATTGTCTTAATTTCCTGATTCATCGGATATTAGGTTTTGGTCACATCAATGTCTTTTACTGCTTAAAGACCCCCAAAACAAACTCTGTAACTCAGCAACTAGCACCACTGTACTGATAAAATCTCAGTCTAATCTGAAGGTTTATATCTTAATGAAAAAACTGAGGAAGGTTTTCAAAATAACCAGATTCTTTAATCTAGTTTCTGAAATCAGTAATCATAAATCTAACCATCATGGTTAGGAATGGTGGATTACTCATCTATCGCTTTCAATAAATTGAGGATTCAGGATTGACTCTCTGATACCATGATGTTAGTACGCACAGAAATGTAATGATAACCACACAGGCCACAACCTTGAGTTACAAAGGAACAGTCATCAGTTGGTAGTTTGAAAGACTGCTGGTTTGCGAAATCTGGGGTGACACGTACCTGATTTACTTATTCAGGAACAATCCTTGGTTTAAGGAGTGTGAGAACAGAAAAGTGACGGGTATTACTAGCAACGAAAATGCCGCTCTCAAAACTGTGAAGTGAACCACGTCTGGGTTGGATGGAGTATGCTTATCTATATATAACAGTTTATGGTACACCAGTTTCGAATTTGAATTCACTTTAGAATTTCCTATGATTTTTGGGTTGAGGGTGATATACAACCAATGTATAAAGCAGTTCTATTACATATTCTGATTTTGCCATCAATGAGAAACGGAAACATGCTCGGTAAGGACGGTTCTTGATCTGCTATTTTGGAAGATAACCATGTTTCTATCACACCTATCAGATGAGCATTATTTGCATCGCTCACTTCATGCAATTCATCCATCTCGCTGAACAAACTTTTAACTTTCTTACATTGGGATTAGATACTACTTAACTGTGATTCATATATGCCCATAATCTCTTTTTCAGTTTGAGACTCATGTTTAGGGAAATCAAACCTATCCGCATAAGATTTTTTCATTTACGTGGCCTCTTTGGCACACAGAAGTTTGTGTTACCCACACTTCTACATCGAAATAAATCGTCGTCAATCGCTTTGTCCTGCCTAGTCTTATCATCTCTAGATCTGCCCAGGAGCTTATGGATCACAGAAAATAATCCAAGCTCATTTATTCGCAATGACTCTAAACTGAGGGCCCCCCATAATGAAGGAGGAACGACCACCACCAATTATTGACCGGTCTGTCTTTCCATTGACTAAACAAACGACTTTCTGAGTTGGAATTTCCCTTCTTTTTTATTCAAGGTTGTGGCCTGTGTGGTTATCTTTACATCGATGTGCATACCAACATCATGGCATCAGAAATAGTCAATCGTGAATCTATTATTTACTGGAAGAATTAGAAGATTGGTTTGTGCTAGTATCGGTTCTAACTACACAATCCTCAGAGCTGAACATGAGGTAACTGAGAAAGTGTTTATTGGAAACTTAACACCAAAAGGTCAAAAATGGTGAACGCTGGAACAACTGATCGCCATGGTGTAGCTCAGTCTTGCAGTTGTGGTCGTTTGTATGTAATCCATGTCTTTCCACATTAAATTTATTATTCTATCCTCAGCCAAAATGTGTTCTCAAGTGCAAAACATTATATTGCTCATTGTCATGATAAGACGAGTCAGTGTAGACAGTGATGTGACTTCCACGTAAGACTTAATAGATCAGGTAGTCACGCCGTGAAAAATCTGCAAATTTGGGACTAGATCAATTGTTAGGGTAGCACTAATACCGAACTAGACCACTGTTCTGCACATTCACTATTGTTGACCATAGGAGTGAAATTTCAGCGGAGATACTTTAACGTTGTCACGTCAAGTAAGTCTAGTATAGACTGAAATAACGATCATGTTTACGTTCATGTAGTTCATGAACTTGTCATATTGTGATCTGATTTTCATTTGAAAAACTAGATTATGCTGTGAAATTTGCTATGGCTGTAATTTTTATCTACCATGTCAGACTACATTACACCGGACACGTGCAGTACATAGTGGAATGACAGAAAGCTTAATAATAGTCACGGTTGTTTTGAAGTAGTCCGCCAGTGAGTAATGTTACTGGAGAAAGGTTTAAAGCCAAATTTGGTTTTAGTAATTGCGTTTTGAACCATGTCTTGCTACATAAATGACTATAGTCTTTAGTGTCGAAACAATATCGATTGCCTTCTATCAGGTAAATCTTACCGGTCTATAACTTGTTTTTGGGGGTTTATATGTCTAGTTATCTATAGGCAGCTTTTTTAAGTAATATATCTGTCCAAACGAAACAATAATTACGATACCGCTCGAGTTTATTATAGGTGGTTGTCTTATAATTCAGTTTATTCAGTGTAATTATAATATTTGTGGGGAGTAATCAAGCATATAATTTTAGTGACTAGAGTTACCTAAATTTTCGATTCCGTTGGTGCTATTAAGTGTCAAAATTAGAAAACGATCAGTACGAGATTCTGTATATACAGTTATATAACGAGTGCCTGGAAGCTGAAGTTGAGTGGAGGAGTCAGATGTTATAATTATATATCATATTTATTATATTCCACCTTTCTCTAACATATCACTGGTTCATTTCGTTAATAAATTACGCATGAGACAGAAGTGACATAGACTCATACTAATAACTTATCCCCTACTGAAAACGATAGGCATAAGTAGAATTTTTAATCCAAGTCAGTCCCCTTACAAATACAAAGATGTACTTTGGATACTGCTGTTATCATACATCATAATACATTGTTTAGTTCGGCAAAAAGGTGTGTGTTTGTAGACTGCATGTGTGATTTTGACTACATTTCAAGATCACCGCTAATAAACTTCGGTACTAGGAAAATAGTACACGTTCGCTAAAAAATAGAACCTTGTGGATGGACCCAACAAGTCCAAAAGCTAGCTAAGAGTAATATTAAACTTGACTCAATATTTACAGTCAACATCAACCCTATCTCAGTGCACGCCACTCAAGAATTTTTATGAGTGGTCATAGAGTCGTATCAATTATTATTCATTCTACCACTGAACTCTGAATCTTCAACAAAAAACCAGAGCAAACAGTTTGATCAGCAAACCTGGGAGCTCACTGAAACCCTTATTTAATGCTTACCATAGAGATCTTACTTCAACACAAATAGCACTGACACTGCGTTTTTCGACTTATACCACAATATCAGAAGGGGTTTGTGGAGATTTTAAGGAATTTTTCACAGATTGAAATCATGAGTCAGTTGAAGCTAGACCACCATTGAAAACCTGGAAGCACTGGACGGCCGTTTCGTCCTAGTATGGGACTCCTCAGCAGTGCGCATCCACGATCCCGCACCACGCGGGGCTCGAACCCAGGACCTACTGGCTTGGCGCGCGAGCACTTAACCATACCACAATATGTCGTATTGAACTGACTGCACTGCTCCTGCTGTCAACCATGTCATTTATATTGGTAAAAGGGTTAAAAGTATGTTCTGAAATTTTAAGAGGCAGCTGAGAAAATTGAAACAATGCTACCACAAACACCATAACATATACAGACTTCTGAGCACAGTTAACTTGATTAGCAGAAATGATTCATTTGAAAGTCAGTATCTTGCGAATAAAGAGAATAAAGCTTTTGGGAATTAAAACCCAAACTTATCAATACTTCAGCCTTTTAAGTCTTGCATGAAAGTGAATTTTTCTAGTACAATCAGATTTCTCATAATTAACAGCAGCATTGTAAAAAACCTTGACACAATTTGTGGACAACCCAACCACCATTTCTCGCGATGCTGCAGCGAGTAAATCGAAAGATTTATCAATATGCCCTCAATGTCGAAATCTAAGCATCTACCTACAATCGATTTTATTACCTCCAGCATTAGGCAGGCCATAACTGTCCTGAAAATGTCTTGTAACGGGAGATCTGACGGTATTCCTGCATCATTGGTAGTGTACGATAGTAAAGAAGTTCTATTATCCTATCTAAAACTATTCAGCCTATCTATGGACTATGGAACCTATCCATCTGTATGTAAAGCCGATTATCACCTATAGATTCAAAACGGTATTAAGCAGCGATATTGGTAACTATGGGCCCATCAACCTGGCATCCGTGCTAACAGAAATAATAGAAAAACCATCTACAAACAGCCATCATCTGTTTTGCTTTCTGCGAGCCTGATAAGCCCATCCCAACATTTTTTATGACCAAACGTTCATGCTCCGCATTACACATATAATTTATTGATCGGTATAACGACTGAAATGACAATGTTCGACTTGAATGCAGAACTAATGAACGAAGATTTATTTGACTGAACTTAACTAAGTCCTTCTGTTTAGAGTATGAAGCGTTTTTAAGTTACTCGTATTGAGTTATATCAGAACACAAGTTATTGTCCTAATTACAAACTCCGATTGCTTAAGAATGAGATATATTCAGAAGGAAAAGAAAGAGTGAAAAGAAATGAACACCTAGTTAAAGGGTTAAACCACGATAATAACAGTAATTGTGAAAAAATTTCGACCTCTGAAGTAAACCAACAATTTAGAAAAACAAAATAAATCCTTTAGTGCACTCGGATAAATACATTTAGATTTATGTAATAATATACAGAGTGAAACCGGATATTAGTATGAACATTTGTGCAATAATAATTAGAAATGATGCTATGAAAGTCACAACCGATTTCAAAGGACAATCAGGAACTAAATATGTTTAGATGGATATGAAGAGATAAAAAGAATATCTAATGTGCCGTGGGACCAATGGTGATATTAACAACAGTAATAATTATAGATACGAACATAAGCAGACTTCATATATTAAGATGAATAGAAATAAAATAAGGTAGACGTGAAAAATTTCAAAGGTTACATTTTGCTTTTCAATCAATTAGATGGATGGGAGACCTTGTTTGTATAAATCATTGTCAAATACATTGATATTCAATAGGTGACACAATCCACTTTCGGAGGGAAAACAATCAAGAAGATTTTACTGCAACGGAGGTTCACTGGCAGTCTGTTCCACATGGTTGAGTAGCGAATAACGAAAAAAATTATGGCGTAAATTTGGGTGGGTTTTTGGAATCGCTGGAGTATTTTCCTTATTGCGTAAATTGTGGGATGATATCATAGAATATGAAGGAGTGGGTACCGATGAGTAGTGATTACCTTTAATAGACCGGTAGATAAAGACAAGGTTTAATTTAATACGTCTGATACAGAGAGGTTCTAATTTGAGTTGTTGACATACCTTAGAATAACTGCTTACAACAAACTTAGCTAATCAGTGCGTAAGTGTGTTAAGCGCATGCAACATGAATGCTAAAGAATCGCTGAGCAATATAATCATTCTGCTGACAGGTTTGGGGAGAAAAGTGTCATCAATTTTGATAAAAGGCGGTCCCAAAGTAGACAAACAAACAGAAACTCACATTGAGATACTGAAGAGGTTCTTCGATAACATTGTTGGTGGAACATGCGTCAACATCAATGAGAATATACTGAAACCAAGCATCGCCGTAATATCGACGGTGTTAGATTTTCCCAGTGAACTGTTGACCAACACAGACTCTGTAAATGCAATCGTGGCCCCCAATGATATACTGTAGCCGGCCAGATCAGTGTTAACAGAATTGGAAGCGATCTATTGTCAACATCAGAAACACCGAACAGCCTAGTGCTTGTTAGAAAATCAGGCAGTGAGTTGGCCGTTCAACTTACTTCTAAGATTGTCCAACCAGTCAACAAAGAGAACAAAAATCCGAAACGCAATCTCACTGTAAACCAAAGGGACTTCAACCTTAACGTACTTTCAAACCTGGAGAAGCAGTCATGGTTCGTTATGATTTTTTCGCACTCATGAACCTTTTAGACGGCCCTGAGCTTTAAGTCTGCAGGACGAAAACGACGAGACGCTTTGGGAATAGTTAAATGGGATGCTCAAAATTCTAAAAATTGAGCCACTAATGGTATACTGGTTACTTGTGGTAAGGATGTTGTAACGGAGAGTAAACGGTGAAAATCCCTCTGCAGCTTCCTCGTTGAACAGTATTGTCATTTATTTGTTCCTTCTCCCTCTTGTGTATTCTAACCTTTGTTCCGATCTCTTTTAACCATATCTTTCGTTCTTCAGTCTTCCTCGTTTAAGCCTTTATTATGTGATTTTGATTAAAGACTTATCGTTTGTTACCTAATTTTCTATTGCGTGTTGCCGGACCATTGATAGTAAGGTCGTGTATGACTAAGCTCAAGGTCACGGCGTGGTTCAGTTTGTGACTGTTAACCTTCTGACTGTCTGCTTGAGAGAATTGCTGCAATCCCTGCAGATAGATATTTGATCCTATCTTGTTGGGAATATTTGTATTGATTCTCAGATATCAAACCCTTCAGTATTAATTGTCTCTTTCATTGTTTAGCGCGCTACTTTGCGTTAGAGGAACTTCTGACTGTATAGCACAGGCTGTACCGTTCGTGGTATTTTGTATTTTTGATGTAATTTGTTCTGTTTTCTTAATTAGAACCGTTTATATTGAGCACAGAGTTTGTGTTTTGATATAATATAATACGAGTATCTCAAAAACGCGTTGTGAGCTATACAGGGGAACATAGTCTGGTCTAATCAAATAAATTTTGGGTTCGTCAGTCCGTTGTTCCAACCGAATATTGGCTGTTCGGTCGCTATAGATGTAAAAAATCAAGGACATTCAAAACTCCTTCATGTAACGTTCACCAACACTACTGATGTAGAGTATGTGTAGTGGCAGTGGGCCCTAGCACGAGACAATATGGGAAATAGACATTCAACACTTAACACGGAGAAAAACCCGACGATGATGAGGGCGGGAAGAAAGAAGTGAATTAATTGGAGTTGATCGTATAGCATAGCTCGGCCATACAGGCGTGGTCCCAGATGAATATTACCTTATATCTTATATTCATATTAAATATATTGTTCCACCACCAACCTAAGAATGTTCTCTATCATGTATTGGTAACTACTACGATGCAGTGAGTTGGTGTAGACGACGATGTGACTTCCACGTAAGACCTTATAGATTAGGCAGTTATATCATGACAAATCTTCAATTTTGGGATTAGGTCTATTATTAGAGCAGTACTAATATCATAATAGACCATAATTCTTCATATGTTCTTCTGGTCAGCCACATGCTAAAATCAGTGGAGGATGAAGGATATCGCGAGGCTTGGTATAATCTGGGCACAACCTCATCAAGAACATGATGATTATGCGAGGCGACCTCGAAAAGACGGATCCTGACTATGCAGACCATAATCTTCTAGAACTGAAATTCATGAAGTGGTCCTTGAAGCCCAGGTACATCGTGACACAAAAAGTGGTGTTACTGTCTGAGAGCGATGGGGATTCTAGACCCAGACTAATAAAGACAGAGTTCCCACCCTATAAAGTGACTGCTGTCACTCTGAAGGCACTCTAAGCTGACAAACTCTGGTCACCAAGTGGAATTTACATGCATCTGGGCGGGTCACATGATGCAATGATTAAGCACACAAGCAAGTGGGAACTGACTATTACACTCGTGGACTGTCTAGAACAAGGAACAAAGTGAGAGGGACAGGGACAGCGTGTTTAGGAAACTCTATGTGGATAGGTTGCCAGTTCACTCACACAAGGTCCATGCAGACAAAGAACGGGGAATATCTAGCGTTTTAAATTGTAGGCACCAACTACTGATACAGAAACCCTGCAAGTTTACCATACAAAATGAATAAATCGCATGAACTATGTGAAGTCAATAATACTCATCTGATGAAACTGTCTAAAGTGAAGGCATCATTTTATATTATTGACAAAGGACTGGCATTATACGGCACGTTTTAGTCACGCGACAACAGAAAAACAGGAGTGGGGGCGGAGCAACCCTGTTGATACCGTCAAGCCTCTGGCAGAACAGTATTCTCATACGTTTTAACCGTCACATACAAACCACATCGACTAGGGCTTCGCCGGCAACTCAACAGGACTCTTGGAGGTGAACTTGAGCGCTGACCTGGTGCATCAGAAACCGTAGCACCCAAGCATTGATACTTCTGGTTCGAATCTGATTCATAGGATTATAGTGAGAGAGGCGGTTTTATTCTTGACAAGGCCGCTTAGTACAAGGATATCACATTCACTAAGCTGAGGAACAGTCCCAGAAGATTGAAAGTCGACGAACACTTAGTCAGTTTTTGAGAGAAGCTGACTGAGCGAACCTTTCGGCTGGTAGCACTTCTATCACTACCATTAGAAATTACGAAGTCTTTGATACACAACTATTTACATGTTATCCATAATCCTCTTTAGACCTCAACAGCATGGGTTAAGGAAGAACCACCTTTGTGCAACCGACCTTCTGACCTCTGTGAACAGGCGGACAACCGTTCTTGATCGAAGGGAGAGAGTTGATGTCATAAACATGTATTTCTTAAAATCTTTCGATAGTGTCAGTCGTATATACCTGATCAGTGGGCCCGAAATGCTGGGTTCCAACTCATTTTTAATTGATAGGTTTACACCATATCCATATAATCAGTTTTATAAGTCTAGGACAAACCTCAATTTTTCTCATACTACACAATGCCTTGTAACAACTTAGGTTTACTGGTAAAGATTTGTCCACAAACATCTCGGTAATGTCATGACATTACAGCTTAAGACTACTGTCACAAACCCATAGTTGTATATTTGGTTGTGATTGGAACTTCTGACAGATACATATGGATTTTTTTCTTGAAAAAAGTAACCTACCGTTTCAATGCATCATCGCGCTCGAGTTGGCTAGACCGTGTCTATTTCCTTCCAGGTTATCAACCCGTTCGGAAAACAAAAACTTATGTGGAACCGAACATTTATCACTTACAATTTTATATTTCCTTATGTATATATCTGTAATATATTTCTGCCAGGGCAAAACATGCCATTTTTAAAAGCATGATCTGATTGCCTGATTGTTTTGTATAAGCAGTGCAGCAATTCCCCAGATTTGACTGACTTTGATTACATGTATTTCCTCGAAGTATATTCTTCTTTATTTTTGACTTGAGGGCGATTCAAGAGGCACGTGAGTAAACGTCTGATAAGCCATCAGGGAAATCGTAACTCACCATCATGGTGTTGGGTGGCCTGCTCGCAATATTTATTAAGATATTTTTGTTTCATTTTCCTACCCTCCACTCTCTTACAAACTCTGATTCTCATCTGGAGGACACGATCAAAAATCATGGGTGATAATTTGAGGAAGAAGGCAAACGCTGTGAAATAAGATAAAAAGCAAGTAAAGTATATGAAATTTATGGAGTATTTCCAAATACCGACTGATTGAAGTCAAACACTGAAGGAGTTAATGATTCTCCTTTGGGCTGAGGGAATAGGACTGACATGTTCTTGTTTGGTAAGGATACACTGACACGTATCCAAAGGCGAGCCACGAAATGAGTTCGGGGACTGAAATTCAAACATTGCAAAGAACGGATCAAATTATCGACTTACAAAATCCTAAACACTTCTTAGCACCTCCGAAAATATCCACATAAGCTCAGTCCCAACACAAATCTTAGGGGTGGCACGCAGAAATCAAAAGCAAAACAGAGAAAACTGGATCATAATCACACCTTTTACTCCTTGTGAGTAGTCAAATCCTTGAATTCTCTGCCAGTCAAGGTGGTCTAAGCCATTTCCCAGGAGTCCTACAAGAAAAATCTTGACATATTCTTAAGGACTAAAGACAATATTTCACAATGACTTACCAATATTTATTTTTTCATCAATAAATATACCTAGGTTCTTACTTAGAGAAATCAGTGATCCACTAATAACAGATACAGAAGTTCGTTAAACGAAAGTTGCTTTTATACGAATATTCGTCAAGATTAGAACGAATAGTTTGACAGTAATTGAGCGCCGAGTATAGAGAAGTCATTATATGTGAAAATTATATTTGAAATATTCTCAGCGACTGAAATATAACTAATTCCAACGTTTCGTCCAGCTAACTTGTCTGGACTTCTTCAGGGTAATAATCAAAATCAAAATTATCAAAGAAATATATAGCTTTTAACAATCAGGATTATACTGTGTTAAACCAATCATATTTGGGTGTTGATTTTTTATAAAATAGGATAAGATGAGTCAGTTGACTACAAATCATGTGATGAATTCAACTACATGGAAATACTTAACTGAGTAACAAATCGTATGTGTGTGAGTGTGTATGTATGTATGTATGTGTGAGAGATTGATATGAAGGAATAAATAAAGTTCAAGTTCAAGGATGAAAAACTTGATAATGAAAGATCGATGTGCATGTCAAAACATAAATTGTATTGTTTAGAAACTCATTCAGTTCTTTCAATAATAATAACGATGCATGTGATATTAAAAACAGGTTTAAACAAGAGATAAGTTCCAAATTTACTTGTCAAACGAAATTTGCCAGGTAGTTGCCATTTGAATACCATCTTTTCGGTTCAGGCTGTTGCTTTTATTCCGTCCACAATCATTTGCCCATTTAGAGTACGGAAACAGAGTACTCCCCCCTCACTCCAAAAGGACAAGGTCACTTTGGAGCGTATCCAACGGCGAGCCACGAAATCAGTTCGAGGACTCAAATCTAAGCCTTACGAAGAACGCCTCCGTTCACTAGATCTTTACCCACTAGAATATAGGCGTCTTAGAGGTGATTTATTAATGGCTTATAGTATTCTTAACACTTCTGGACATCCTCTTAAACACCTACTTAAGCTTAGTTCGAATAATAACCTAAGGGGTAACACCCAGAAACTGGAAACACAACATAGCAGGACGGAATGTAGACACAACTTCTACTCCTTAAGAGTTGTCAAAAGCTGGAATTCGCTGCCGGCCGAGCTAGTCCAAGCGACTTCTCAGGAGTCCTTCATTAGGCAACTTGACCTATTCTTAAGAACCAAGGACAGCATCACACTATGATTTACCAATTTCTTTTTCCTCTTTTATTGTTAACATACCTAGGTTCCTGCCTGGAGGATTTCGTGATCCCCTGCTACTAGACACGGAAGCCTGTTAAGCGAAAGCTTCTTCTATTCCGTCCACAACCATTTGAACCATTTGAACTCAAGGTCGTTCGGGGCAAAATATCTGGTAAATTTGATCGTCTAACTTCATGTTTGACTTCAAGTTAGAATATGTCCGAATTACCGTATTGTATTGTGTATTATATAACACTTATGTTTGATCAAGTGTTTTTATTCTTATTTCTTTTTACACAAGAGACACATAGTTATTGCCTCTGACTGTCGTTTGTGTATAAACGATACCATAATTGCAACTATAATACTTCCCAATTTCCCTATTTCGGGAAAATTCCATCCGTTTTAGGTAAGTTTTGGGGAAGCCGCTACAAAAAGCTTCGGGGAAATGGCACAAAACCTCAAAATTTCCACAGGTCTCAAAAGTCATCGGGAAATTTCGGGTTTTCCCCAATATTTCTCCATAATCTCATGACACCTTGGTAATTTAAACTACAAAATTTCTTACGACTTTACCCAAAATAGCAATACTGTGTTCCTAAACAACTGATGAAGAGGAAATAAAGGAGAGCAACGTGGAAATAAAGTGGGCATTTCGTTAGCATATAAAGGAGAAATAATGGGGAAACGCGCCAGAATGTCCACCTTTTCGCCTGCTATGGGTAAATAGTGCAGAATTCACCGCTTCTTGTTTCCCTATGTCCCAAATGTCGCTGAGTTGTCTACTTCTGCCTTAATTTAGGCACCGAATTATCCAGTTTTCGCCTATATATATATATATATATATATATATATATATATATATATATAATACAAATATAATATAAACTAAGTCTGACAGTGGAAAACCGTGACAAATTCAGCTTGTTTACTGTTGGTTGAGCATAATTCTCGTCAATTTTTATATCATTGTTCGTCTCTAGATCATTTAAGCCTTTGAACTGAAATAGAATGGCTCGTATTGAACTCATACGTAGATTGCGACTATTCACAGTTTTACGTCGAATGTCAGATTATGATAATCGATTTGGTACAACCAAACTAGTGATGCCAGTTGTTTCACGTCCTGCTTCATTTTTTTCTTTCATCAAGTCGAAGCTTAGTGAAGCTGCCTCTAGTCAGTCTAAAGACTCTCAGAGTGTACCAAATGACAGGTAAGTTGGATCTACCTTCAAATTTTCTCATTTTATCATAACAGAATAATTTTTCATTGATCATAGATTGCCAGAAGTCTAATCTTGTTTCTCGTACGATTAAATAAATTTTCTGGTCGCTAAGATGTCAATTTCATAATTTATTTTATACTTTATTGGGAAGCAAAAAAGTTTAGGACGACGGGACATTACACTAAACGAAATAGTATTCTTGTAAGGAAAAGAAAAAGTGAACCTTGTGGTTACAATAAGGACTATAATACTAAAAGAGATGATTCAAATTCAAATATAACCAAGGTAGATTTCTTTCTCCTCAAAATATATCTTACTGTCTATGAAAAACATAAACATGTTTAGTGATGTTTCAACTTACAAAGTTTCGTAATTTCTATAATCTTATCCACATAGTTTTAATGAACTAACAAGTTCTTACCTGATAGTGCGATTTTTCATATTTCAATATTATTCTTAAGAATGACAACTCCAGCCAGCTTCACAGTTAGGAAACAGTCACATGAAGAGCGTTTACAAACTCCTTAAGTGAATGTTGTACGACAACTCCACTAATTTGGTTATCACAATATACTGAGACGCGTCACCTAGTCTCTCAATCGAATGTAAGGTGAGTAACATTACAAAAGCAGAGATGGTCCAACAGAAAACCGTATAACGTACTCAGCTCAAAGCTCATGCTTCACGAAAGCATAATACAGGTACTGATACCGAAGTGTTATACACTGGACCTTATATTCATTAGACTAACATGATAATAGTGCTAAATCTGATACTGTCCACCACACTACTACCAAAAACACCTACTTAAATACCTGTACTATTCCCATTGCCTTACAATAATATAGTGAGAGCAATCGTAGAGTCCTCCTATTCTTGTATAGTTACTGTTCACTTCAATGATACATGCACCTGTCTATCATGCTGTTTAATATTCTTGATTTTTCTAACGTAATTACGGCGGAATCAATACATTTACCACTATTTTATAAATAGTCTAACAGTCGTAGCTTAAGTGACAAATCAAACCTTCAACAGCATGTTTAGTATCAGTTGTACAGTTCAAAAATATTCTTTCTTGTAAAGTTAACCTATAGAACATGAACATCAGAGATAAACGATACTTGTAGACTTCAATGTTTTATCATTCTTGGAGTATTTATTGTGTATTGTGGTACTTTTTAAAAACCTTTATTGATTAAAAATTGAAACATCCCATGAAAACCTTTTGTCCTTACTTTCCTCTGAGCTATATCAAAAGTTGTTGGCTTTTTGATATAAGCTCATGAGACATGATAAATTCAGTTGTAAACGCTAGTTTAAGCTGCTTCGAAATTGATCTTAGCAAACAAAATACATTTAATTTTCATCACTACTAGGAGTATGAACAGTATTATTTCATACAGAATGTTTTACCACTCGTTCTAATTTCACTAAATTTAATTCGATGTATCGCTTCGTGTTTATGTTTTCTTTTGTTTCACTGTTAAGAGATAATCTGTTACTTTTATATCAAAGACTTGTTAATTACTGGTTCATTTTGTTACTAATCAAAATAAAAGGACTTGCAGTTGAGATTAGTGTAACAATTTCTACGTTGATACATTATTATTCCGATCCTTCGTTCAGTTTCACTTCAATCGCCATTTAGCTTGCTCATGTTTAAAAACTCAACTAACAGAAAAATATCAGTCTATTACAGCCTGACTTTTATTACAGCTCTACTCATTGTTTTGTGTAAACAGCTTCCATAATTTAACTACTAAAATTACTTAAATTGAAACTTGGCTATTCCATTTTGGTAGGTATCAAAATTGTATATTTCTGAGGTATCACGAAACACTAGTTCGGTACTGATTTATTTGTTTTTCAACGTAACTATTCGGGAAATGTTTAGCATTTCGAAGAATACTCACACTCACATTCAATTTTTGTATTTTGTTTCCCTTCGAAAATTTTAGTGAGTGGTTGGATGCAGTCCAAGAAGTTGAAAAATCGGAATTGTTACATTGGAAAGGATCTGATACTAGTATGACTAGGACAGAACTTCGAAAATGGAAGAAACGTACATTCCTTGTAAGCAATAGTCACAGGATGTATTTTCTTTTATCGTAATCA
Organism: Schistosoma guineensis; assembly: GCA_944470375.2. Lineage (NCBI taxonomy): Eukaryota > Metazoa > Platyhelminthes > Trematoda > Strigeidida > Schistosomatidae > Schistosoma > Schistosoma guineensis. Next base: position 3,594,198 of record OX103890.1, on the reverse strand, counting down.
TATACACTTGTTATATATGATTTTTCAAAGTGTTAGCTACATTATAATTTACTTGATTTAGTTATTATCAATATAGAACCCAAGCACAATGAGTGTGCATTTATCCAAGTTGCCATACCTCATATCAGAGTAGCTAGTGGAAATCAACAAATTAACGATAGTTGGGTGAGAAGTAACATGGATAGCAATTATTCTCGTACTCATTTTGATTATTTTCTTTAACTTGATTCCTGACCATATAGTTAGTGATAATTTTCTCTAACAAGTTGATAAATTTGGTCTGTTTCAGTATGGTTATTGATTGTGTAGTAACCTGACTGCTAAGTCTGTGGTTTTCCTCTATATTATCTTTGTCCAATATGTCGACGTTTTCCTAGTCGAACACTTGTCCACAATTGGGATTTCTAACAACTCATAGACATCAATCAACAAAAGTTATACTTATTAACATGAGTTCTAACAACGATCATTGCCTCCATAAACTGATAATATATTTATCTGACTATCTCTAGTCATTTTTCCTTCTGCACCTAATCAACGACATATTATTATTACTATTTCCTCTACTTCACTCCGCATCCCATTAATTTCGTATGTTTCTATCTCTCACTACGTTGATTTGACGTGCTACGATATGCACCAATAATATGCATGTACACCATATTTATAATTCTTCTATGACTGATTAAACAACTAATAACATGTAATGCCTAAAGTTTGTACTTTTATCTCTTGTTATATTATTACAGCATATTTTAGAAATGTTTATTCAACGATCAGGACCAAGTCGTAAAGGATTTACTTCGTTCATTGAAAACGCACTAACTAAAATGCCTGAATATGAAGTGGTTGATGATTTAGATTGTTATAAAGCAGTAATTCGTTTATTTCCTACTGGACGAATGGTTGTGAAACGTTTCTTACAAGCTGATTTTGGTCATTTTCCAAAACAACAACAAGTTATGATTGACATATTAAGTCAAATGTCAAGATATCGTGAGTTAAATCTCTTTATTCCATAAAAAAAATCTTTTTTACATCAGTATAAGTGTTCTATTGTGACTCTTTTAGTCTGATGATTTATAGATTCGAAATTTAAAGCAATAGGTATTGAGTTTGAGTCCCTTTGTGATTATCAACATTGGTATGTAGACGAACCCAGCTTATGAGTCTTGTATCCATAACCAACTTTCAAGTATAGGGATTATGTAGCCATGCATTTAGAGAGCCCATATGTTGTCAGATAAATCAAATTCAATACTGAATATCAAAGTGAATAAAAAATCAAACTGTTACAACTAATTGTAAGTGTGCGCAAATACGAGAGAACGAAGCTGGCTTCAGACCTGGTCATGGCTGCATCGACCACATATTCACCATTCGTCAGGTTCTAGAACATAGGCATACTTATCGGCGTCCAACAATGGTGGTCTTTCTCGACTTAAAAGCAGCATTTGACTCGGTAGACCGCGAGATTCTGTGGCAGTGTCTGTCATTGAAAGGCGTACCTCAGAAGTACATAAACCTTGTGAAGGCTCTTTACTCGAACACTACTAGTCGAGTCAGAGCTTATGGCGAACTGTCATCTACTTTTGCAACTTCAAGTGGTGTCCGTCAAGGCTGTCCACTTTCTCCATTTTTGTTTAACTTCATCATAGACCTATTGATGGAAATAACATTCTCGTCTACTGAATTCTTGGGTATTGATCTCCTTCCAGGAGGTCCACTTATCGACTTAGAATATGCAGATGATATAGTCCTGTTTGGTGAAGACGCTGATAGAATGCAGTCTTTTGGTAGCACTAAGCAACAATGCCAGAATGTTTGGAATGCGCTTCTCTCCCTCTAAATGCAAGCTGCTGCTTTAGGACTGGTCTGCATCAACACCTGAACTAAGGATAGGGAGTGAAGTAGTCGAACGCGTTGACAACTTCACTTATGTTGGAAGTCTGATCAGCCCTAATGGGTTGGTATCGGACGAAATCTCAGCACGGATTCAAAAAGGTCGCTTGGCTTTTGCCAACTTACGTCACCTTTGGCGGAGGCGAGATATCCGTCTATCAATAAAAGGACGAGTATACTGCGCAGCAGTCCGTTCTGTTTCAATTTACGGCAGCGAAACATGGCCATTAAGAGTAGAAGACACTCGTAAGCTACTAGTATTTGACCACAGATGCCTTAGAAACATTGCCGGCGTCTGCTGGGATCACCCAGTAAGTAATAGTGAGGTTCGACGCAGGGTATTAGGTAATGATGGTAAATCAGTTGATGAGGTTGTGAATGTTCATCGACTGAGATGGTTGGGTCACGTGTTACGTATGCCCGAACACCGATTACCACGACGTGCAATGCTAACCGGTGTTTGGGATGGTTGTAAGAAAGTTAGAAGCGGCTAAACCAAAACGTGGCATCAGTGCTTGAAGTCACTAACCTGTAGTCCGAGCCATGTTGGTAGATGCAGACTAGTTGGTTGGGGTCCGTGTGACTATCGTAACCAATGGTTGGAGACTGTGTGACATGGCTCAGAATCGATCAGAATGGCGTCGGTGTATACACTCTCTGTCTTCCCTTAAACTGAGAGATTAAAATCGCTCCATATCTTTCTTTCTACGAACTAATTCTTTCTTCCTGTACTATATCCTTATTGCAATCTTTCTTTTATATATTACCACCTCTGAATTAACTACTTTTTTGAATCCGGTGTCCATCTTGTTGTGTTAATGAGGTATGGCAACTTGGACTGATGTATATCTATGCCTGGTCCTACGTTGTAGCTGATTGACTGACTGAATTGTAAGTTTAATTCATTATTCCATATTATAAGTGACCGTTTACCATACCATAGTATACAACCACAATTAATAGCATTTAGATAGAGATGGTTAATAATACTAAATAGACAGATCAATTCGTGTAGTATCTGATTGTTATTTTCAATTTTGGACTTAAGTGTAGGCATTTTTGTCCGACAAGTGGAATCAGTAGCCTGGGATAATTCTTGAAGACATTCAATGATAGACCTTTATAGTCCAAGATGCCGAACTGCATACATTGCGAATGAAAATTAACAATCATACTCATTCTCAAACGTTTTTTCGTTCTTCAATCTCATTCGTTCTTTTTGCACTGTTTTACAGTGTCGTCGACTTCCATTGCAGTTATGAAATTAATTTCTCTGCTTCTCTTGTTGATTTGTCCTGATGTTTCAAATCAAACTTAAATTGATACATATTCATGGCAGGTTTCCATTTGATAATGATGATTGACAACTGTCACCCACTAGAATTAAATATTAAAATTCATTTTTCGAATCGATCTTAACTTGGTACGTTTGAGGAAACCTACGTTTAGATAAAAATCTAGTTTTCGTTCGTTCCCCAGTGTGGAATAATATCGATTCTATTACCAAACAGATTAGTTCAACCACTCCATTCATTTTACTAATACTAATCAGTTCGTTATAATAAATGTCAACAGCGTTTAGTCTGATGTACTGGATAAGCATATATAAAACAAATTTTCCGAGTCAACAGATGAAGAACCAATTTGTAGCTTTTCTTCAGAGTTTCGAATACGGTCTGCCGGGTGGAAAACATCAACGTTAAGACTTTTTAAATACATAGACAAACATGTCTGTTTTCCTATCTGTTGCAGTGTCCTGACCTTGGAGAAAATCTTTTAAAGTGATACACATGACCTCAGGAAAGTTGATTCAGATTTTGTATTCGGTAGTAACATTCAGATATTTGAATATTCAGCAACTTGAAATAGTTTATACAGAACAGAGCTTTCGATATAAATGAGTTAATGAATGAGTTGAATAACAGGAGTTTACACAAAATGAGAATAAAAAGGGACAAAAGGTTGAAGCAAAGTAATTTAATTTATTTACGAGTCAATTATAGGTATTACTTGATTAAGTAATGGAGCGGAGAGAATAAAAGTTTTTTCTTTTCAAATTTATATTTGCAATCATTAGAATTTCTGTCTCGGTTTGGATTAATTTTGATAACGCAGTGTATACACAGTTAAATTATAGTAGCTTTTTGTATACCTTATGTGAAGTTTTTTTATTATTACGTTGAAATTCACTAGACGTCCTACCAGATGATGAAGTTGGCCAAATGATTATCGACATTTTCGGTTGGCGTAATCATGCTATGAATGCTTATCGTCGTCTAATGTATTGGATGCCTAAATTGTATTATAGTAATCCATGGACATTACCACTTCGTATCGTTGATGATCTTGATTTAGATCCCATTAAATTGGGCTGTTTAATTGCTGAAAGAATATGCCCCGATCGGATGACAGAATTCACTGTTGTACAGGTTAGTTAATTAAACAAAAATTAGCGTCTATCGATTAATACAATTTTATTAAGATGACTACGTCAGTCAGTCATAATCATTGTAGTCTGACACATTTGTGAGTTGACCCCAGGTTCTCGTACCACATCAGCACGATCAGATGAAATTACCAACATGAATAATAAATGGGTCTAAACGGTGTAGTAGAGTATGATTTGAAAAGACTGAATGAAAACGTAGTCGTGGAAGAATGTTGGAACTCAAAATCTCGAGAGGAAGATAAAAAGTGAGTGGATCTGTGTCTTTGTGACCGATTCTGAGTTATATTGATCAAAATCTTGTGAAAATTCAAGTTTGAGTCCAATTTGAACGTAATTTTCATCACTTACTGACGTCCAGCTAGAAGACCCCTACAAAACAAGGACACTCGACAGTTATTTCGGTACTCACAGTCAGTAAGAATTTAGTGATCTGAAAGTTTTGGCTTAACTAGGAAATTAAGGGCATTGGGCCCGAATCCTGATCTGTACTATCAAGTAATATACAATTGGGTCCGATTCCCGCGTTTGAGGTCGTTGATACTCAATACCGAGGAGTTTTATACCTGGAAAAAATCCCGTTTAGTACTTCCAGGTTTTCAATAGTGGTTTAATATTGATCGGTTCACGATTTCAAATAAGCACTACTGTAAAACCCAACAAAAATGCACGCGAGTTAGTTCATTCAACTATTACTCATTTACCCAAAACCAAAGTAGTTAAATTAGTTTCAACCAATGACACAATGGATGAATGGTTAAGTACTTCAAGTAATGAATCAAAAGTCCACACATTCAGCATGACCACCGATGTTGTGTAGGTAGAAGCCAACTTTGATTGGTTGATGTTCTAGATAGACAGTCAAATATATCCAATGTGTAATCTATGTTTTTTACCCTCTGTATTTTTTCATAATATGTGTTAGTCAGGAGAGTAATGTTTTCTTAATGGAATTTCATTTGACATGTGATGGCCTGGTCGCTATCTGGATATCTATTATGGTACGTGTCAATTCCATACTTAATATTTACCATTCTATTGCTCATTCAAAGAAATCTAGTGTTCTAAAAAAAGTTAAACTTCATTTCAATTAGTTACTATTCATTGGACCCATTTTTATGTACGTAACATATTCTCTCATCACTTTTTATGCTGCTTATTGATAAAAAAAAGGTTGTTCGGTTCATCCCTTTGCTTTTAGTAGTATTTCCCTAAGAATTAGATTATTTTAAAATTCAGTAGAGATATTGAAATTTCTGCTTACTTAACGTACTATTAAAGTTCATACTTTTTCGCAACAAAAATCTGTCATGGACAAACAATCCGTATTCTCATCATGACCATTGCCGTTCTCTTAGTAACCAAATAATCTTCTAATATCTTAACTTGTTATATGCCTTTCAGAATCATGTGCAAATTTTATGTTTACAGAATAATTGTATCATCCTTTTCATTTTCAGGAAACTTACGTCTGTGACCCTTCGTGGGAGCATAGACCGCCAACCAGCTCTGTCTGTGCTGTCCTTTCCGATTGTTTCCATTCGCTGTTCATTCTTTTCATGTCTGTCTCCAATTCCTTTCGTAATATGTCTCTCGGTCTTCCTCTTTTCCTTTTGCCTTCGGGATTCTGAGTTAGGGCTTACCTTGTGATGCGGTCTGATAATTTTCACAGTGTATGTCCTATTCACCTTCGGCATCTTTTTCTAGTTTCCTCTTTAGCTGGAAGCTGGTTTGTTCTCTCCTACAGTGGGCTGTTGCTGATGGTATCCGGTCAATGGACATTGAGTATGTTGCGTAGACAATTGTTTATAAATAATAAATAGTGTACAACTGCATCTCTCGAATCTTATCTTTTCTGTCCAGGTTGGGTTCAATGGCTTCCACTTATTCCGAGCACCGCCAAATTGTATCTCCTCATTCCCGCAGCAGTTCGACTGGTCCTCCTAATCTCCCACATTGTTCGAACATTCCACATACCTATATTAATTGTTTCCCTGATTGTTGGAAGGTGGGTCGGCATAATGACTTCTGAAGAATCTCGGTTTTCATCGTGAGGCGTAATAATTCTCCTAAATGAAGGTCCTTCAACTTCCAGGGTAGAGTATGAATAGTCTAAACGGTTTTTTCTCGTTAGCGTCTCTTTAGCAAGGTTGTTTTCTATGGGATTGGGTTGGTGATCCCATACAAAACCTCTTATCCAGACTTAGGACCGACAGTAACCCCGAAAGGACTACTGATAGAGTTTTTTTAGAAGACTGATTACTTTGATGTGTAAGGACGATCTAAGTGTAAATTAGTGCCACTACTATGGATGAAGCGCGTATTGTTCATATTGTAGCATTAGATTTTCTGCGCATTAATATCGGAATACATCATGCTAATTGCGAATATCTAATGTAACCGGTATCTTTCTTGTTTTCGCCATGGTTGTTGAACTTCTTTTTTTGCTGGTATTTTTTAGATGTCTTCATCTAATCCTGATAGACCAGATTCACTTATCAGTGCTCAAAGTCCTGAACAGCGTGCATTACTAGCATATTGTACTAATAAACAAATTCACAATGATCAGATAAATAATACTCAATGTACAAAACCAACGATTTATTTAGATGGACCACATTATGTATGGTTTAGAAATTTACAAGTGAGTGGGGTTGATGTACTGAGAATTAACATAATTAATAATATTCAGTCAATTTTTGTTCTCTGAGCTGAATGGTGGTTTAGTTGTGGAGCTTCCGAGCAACATGACAATTTTGTTGAAAGTTCCACAACTAAACCATCCAGCTCGGAGAATGAAAATCCATTTACATGAAATTCAAATATTACCCACCATCTTAATGTACATAGATAATTCATATCTCTTCAATTTTATTCTTTGATTGATTGTATCTTTAAAAAGTGAAATAAATTTTACTCCATTTGTGATTAAGTAAATGGTTCAAGTATGTCTACAAAGTTTGTTTTATCTAATATATAGTTGTTTCCGCTTCCTCATCCCCTAATCCAGCTGTTAGATACCTAAATACAAAGTAAATCCGATTCGTTGACATCAATGTTTTCTCAATATCTATAGGGTCGTTTGAGACATGTACTACTCATCAAAGGGATGAAAAGTGGTTATGGATTATGACTTCATCTACCGTTATAAAACATTTCTCAGCGAAAATTTGGCAAACTAATTTGTGTCCATAAAGGATTACCTCAAATATAAATCCATTTAGATTATTACTCAGTCGTAATCAATGTGAGATACGGGACGGATGTTCTAGTTACTTCGCGTCATATTTGTACAGTGAGATAAAATTAACAAAATACCAAAGGAGTCGAAATAATCATAGTATCACTGGTGTTTGTCAGGGTTGTCTACTCTCTCTATTCTTGTTTAACGTGCTTTTAGAGATAACAATTTCCTCATCTAAATTTCCAGGAGTTGAACTTTTACCGGGTGATTCACTTGTTGACTTAGAAAATGCTGATGAGATAGTTCTATTTGGTGAAGACGCTGACAAAATACAGAGTCTTCTGACCACCGTAAGCACCAATGCAAGTATGTCCGGCATGCGATTCTCCCCTTGAGATGCAAAATGTTGCTTCAGGGTGTGGGTTGCATCGACACCTGAACTAATGATAGGGAAGTGAAGTAGTTGAGCGTGTCGACCGCTTCACTTATCTTGGAAGTCTCATCAGCCCAAAGTCTCCGACCATTGGTTACGATATTCTCACGGACCCCGAGAGCATTATGTGCACCTACCCATATGGTCTGTCCAATAGACAGTGACTTCACGTTTTGATTTGGCCGCCCTTGACTATCTCCCAGCCTACTAAACTAGACGACATGGCGCGTAGAGGTAAGCAGTTGTTAGACATGCACAACACGTGTCTTAGTCACCTCAATTCATGAAAATCCACTGTCTCGTTAACTAATTTACCATGCTTACCTAGTACTAGATATCTAACTTTAGCATTGGTTACTCGAAAGTCCGGAAACCAGTGTTAATAAATGGTATGGTGATGTTTCTCTTGTAAATTCTTTATAAACGCTTGTGTCTTTACTACTAGACTCTTAATTGTTTCGGTCATTTTATATGTATCTTGTTTTCATTTTATCCTTATTCTGGGTTGGGACAAGTTGAGTGAAATGTAGTGGTTATAGATACTAAACAAGTGGAGTCGTAACATGGTGTCAATGTAATCTCCTTTTTTCTCCTTACTTCTTTATGCATAGGCTGCTTATTACACCTTATGGACAGAGATCGATGCTGATCGATTAAAAAAAGAAATTAATTCAGTAAAAGTTAACCAAGTGCCAAAGCATAGTGCAGACGGTAAGTGTTTATTTCCGTTAAAGATCCTGTTGTTGTGTTTTTCATGTTATAAAATGATTTTATATAAGGTAGTCGATCAAGACAGAAATTATAATGATCTTACCTACTCTATAAACCACCAACTTCGGTACTGTATTCATTCACAAGATCAGTTGACTACACGTCCTCAGATCTCCAATCAACAAACACTATAAATCCCAGATGAATGATTGTAAGTATCTTTCCAGATCACAACACCACGAAGTACAAGATACAACGACAGCTAGTGAGTTGAATCAACAGTTAGGACTATATAATAACTCATCAAGGAATAACCACTCAAGTTTGATATTTCCTTCTTGCTTACTTTTCTTAATTGACATACGTCTCTAATCAATCTTTAGAGGGAAGTAATTGTAAGATGATTCTCTTTTAGAAGATTTTCACTTGAAATAGTTGTTGATTTCAATGTCATATGAATTAAATTATTAATCAATCTGTTTATTGTATTATATGGCTTTAAAGTCTAATAAGTTTATGCATTGAACATGCTTTACTTTACTCACCTCTGAGTCTAATCACCAGTGTTCTGACATTTTTTATCCCATATGGTATCATTTAACTAATGTTCAAAATTCTCAAATAACTGTCAGACTCAACTCACTCGGCTGCAATCATGACAAAAACATAATCCTAAAATAAAGCACTTTACATTCTACATTGATATTTTAAAGATTAAATGTATCAGTTAATCGAACCAGACTAAATGATGCCGTTTTTTATAATGAAAATTGTTGTTCTTATACTTGATATTTGTACTTCCAATAAATCTCAGACTACAACAAAATGAATGTCTGCCATATTTTAGTTTCCATTGGTTACCCGGTTAGTGTTTATACCTGATGGAATGCGCCTCATCACTTATGCTGAATGATCTCAATAAAATTACTTGAAATGTTTCAACCAATTACATCATTGCACCACTGATCATTCCTCTTATTTTCTATATTTCTCTCTTCAATTCTAAATTATCTTCCATACTTACTGTAGGAAAATTAATTAGATAAGTTGTAAACCATTTATTAATTAGACTATTAAGGCTATTCAATGAATACTCAGAGTGAATAGCATCAGACATTTGCTGAAATTTGTAGAAAACCAAGAAATTCATAAAGGAGTTCTGTTTACACATAAATCAAGTGCTGCAGTGGAGATCGTAAAGTCATAAAAGCATTATACAGGGTCAAGATGACAGTTGAACTTTTGTATTGATGACAAGATCGGATGCATATCGTCTTTTGTGTTTTGAAATTTCTGATTCTCTCTCTGAGTGATTGTTGATTATTTAGATATGAGAAGATCGTCGTCGCATGTGATCCTCTCAGATAGATTGAATGATTTAATTACCGAAGATATTTTTAGCACTGAAATTAAATCCGTTACTATAGATAGAAAATATTGTCAAAAGGACGAGATTTGTTCAAATGGAGTTTATATAACCTTAGCTCGCGTATTTATTGGACAGACTACGTAAAATCATTAATTCTCCATTTCATAATCACAATGCACTACTTATATCTTACATTTTCCATGTACGTTTTTATACATTTTCGTTTTACAGAACCATATAATCTTTCATTCTTCAACTATTCTAATGATAGTTCAAATATAGTACTGAATAGTTCCAATTCCCAAAATGCGAATCGCTCACTTTTTCCACATATGAGTCTTCTTCCTACAGTGAGTTCAGTCGGTACTGAATTGCATCATTGTAATGAAGATAATGTCTTTACAAGATTTATAAGTAAGTGTGAACCAGAATTCGATAAACGTTGGCTTTCAATTCGTCAAAGTCATGTCTATAAATATTTACCATCCAATCTATGTCAACATGAACAAGGTGAGGGTACAATACTTGCTGTTGGAGTTGTTGTACCTAAACCAGATGCTTTGGATAATCAGAAAAAGTTATATGATTGGGAAGTTTCTAACAGAATTCATCATACAGATTCAAAAGACTGTAAACAACGAAATCAAAAAGAAAGATACAATTTACCACAAATCCCATCACCTGCATCTTCCGCACTTATTCGACTTTGGTTAAGTGAACTGCACGCTAAAAATCCTTTCTTTGATGATGCTGCATTAATTATTCGAGTTCCAATGAATATTGATCAGGGCCAAAAATCTGGAAATAATAGTCGTACTGATGATGATTTACATTTAGAGAATCAAGATAAGGATATTAAGTATGAATCGTGTAATTAACGGACACATTACGTTGTGTAAATAAATTGTTTGCGTTTTGAGTAAACAATAGTAATAATGTTAATTAAAATGTACATATAAACCTCAATGTTGATTATCAGTCTTATCAACTGAAGTATGGACTATTTTCTATGTATTAGTGGAATCATTGTTAAAGCATATGCTTTTTCCTCATGTATTTTACACATAATACGTATCCCTACATGTTAGAGCAACAATTATTAATCACAAGTGGGGACTGTGATTTTGTGATTATTTGATATCTTAATGAATGTATCTTAGTTTAATTTATCCATAGTTTTGCATTAAAAAACCAATCGATACTTTGTAATTTGTACTAATCGATCTTAAGTTTTACTGAAATATACCATCAAGATTAAATACTGTTGGAAGACAGTCTCGCCTCGTGATAGTCATCTGAAAAACGTTAGTTTATACTTCGAATCTGCAAATCATAAACCTATACTTTATAGTAAATGCAAAGAAGACAAAAAATAGCGATTGGTATTTGACCAAGAGAATGCTAAGTACGTCGATCCATTGGGACATACAAGCCCGTGATTGACCAGTTAGTCACTGATAAGCAAAACTAGTTGAGATAGGATGGGTTGACGTTGGATAAGTGTTGTTTGGCAGAATATAAGCAGTCAGATGGAACTCCTGGCCAACATAGGATCTTAAAGAATTTTGGATGGACGAATGTTCCTATATTAAATTCTGAGAATAGGTGCTGCGTCAACACCTAAACTGAGGATAGGGAGTGAAGTAGTCGAAATTACGTCACCTACGGCGAAGGCGAGATATCCGTCTATCAATAAAAGGACGAGTATACTGCGCGGCAGTCCGTTCTGTTTTAATTTACGGCAGCGAAACATGGCCATTAAGAGTAGAAGACACTCGTAAGCTACTAGTATTTGACCACAGATGCCTTAGAAATATTGCTGGCGTCTGCTGGGATCACCCAGTAAGTAATAGTGAGGTTCGACGCAGGGTATTAGGTAATGATGGTAAATCAGTTGATGAGGTTGTGAATGTTCATCGACTGAGATGGTTGGGTCACGTGTTACGTATGCCCGAACACCGATTACCACGACGTGCAATGCTAACCGGTGTTTGGGATGGTTGTAAGAAAGTTAGAAGCGGCTAAACCAAAACGTGGCATCAGTGCTTGAAGTCACTAACCTGTAGTCTGAGCCATGTTGGTAGATGCAGACTAGTTGGTTGGGGTCCGTGTGACTATCGTAACCAATGGTTGGAGACTGTGTGACATGGCTCAGAATCGATCAGAATGGCGTCGGTGTATACACTCTCTGTCTTCCCTTAAACTAAGAGATTAATTTCGCTTCATATTTTTCTTTCTACGAACTAATTCGTTCTTCCTGTACCATATCCTTATCGCAATCTTTCTTTTATATGTTACCACCTCTGAATTAACTATTATGAATCCGGTGTCCATCTTGTTGTGTTAATGAGGTATGGCAACTTGGACCGATGCGTCTATGTGCCTGGTCCTACGTTGTGGCTGACTGAGTGCTGTTAATCACCAACGTAGATGGTCTATTTTAAATGGTCGGAGCTTTACTCAAGTTAGACGGGAATGGTATGACGAACCACCTAACTTCAGAGTCACACCTCGCGGTCAGCTTCTAACGTAGTTATCCGTTCGACGTATCAAAGCACTACGGCTACTTTGAACACCGTGTAACACAAAAGACGTTATTATGGAAATATATTTGTAAGAATCTGCACATGGAAGATAGCAAAACCACTACCGCGTGGACCAGTCCATGGCACACGATCAACTGATGCGCGTCGGTGGTCCTTGACAGGGATGGATGATCTGCTTGATATTCAATGACCCAACTGCCAGATGATTTGGCTAGGGCTCGATGACATTTCACTGGCCCTACAGATCAGTGCGTTCTGCTGCACAGATATTATTGGAATTGAGTGGTCTGTATTGTATTCCAAAGGAGTTGCAGTTGTCAAAATCCTAAAAATATGGATTAACGATTACTTTGTATTTGTTGAGTGCCCGATTTCGAATTCCAAATACAATACATTCGTTCGTCCTTGTTTAGTACTTCTTGATCCAATTGCATAATATCTGGGATCCCTAGTTTGTACTATAAGTCAAATACTTGTAATTATCATATTAGAGTAATCAAATAAATGCACCAATACAGAATCCACGAAATAGTGAAAGTTAAGGCAGATAGAACTAGGTGAACATAAATGAATGTATTACATTTAGAATTCCTAATAAACGCTGAGTCAATTAGGGATGGATCCTCACTTAGTACAAATGCCACAACAGTGTTATCGTAACCATAGTGTTTGATTGAAATCCTGAACTGATCTAAGTTAAACCACTAATGAAAACCTAAAAGAACAGGTCTTCGCTCGTGGATTTCACATAACTTCATCAAATTAAGGTGCTTGCTCAAATGGTTTTAGTCAGGATAGAAGAGGCTTTCGCTTAACCGGCTTCCATGTTTAGTAGTAGTGGACCACGAAAACCTCCAGGCAGAAACTTAAGTATATTATTGATAAAAGAGGAAATATAAAAAAAGGTGAATAATAATAAGATACCATCCATTCACGGTCGAACCGGTAGCAAATGCGTTTCAACGTTGTCGATGCAATGTTTTCTCGAAAAGCATTTATGTCGCAGTTAGCGTAAAACTTCAGATCATAGGATACTAATATTCTTAGATTTTTCCTCAACTTGGAATACCTCTATAAGTGAGCTACCTAAGTTGTATTCGTAGTCCGAAAAATGTCTTAGATGGATCACTTTACACTTCGAAGTATTAAAGGCAAGTTTGTTGTTATCCGCCCAACTATGAAGACGAGTAAGAATCTCCTGAAGTGTCAGTTTATTTCTTGATTGTCATCCCTAAAGGATAAATCCAATAACTTTCTTTCCTTAGAGGTAATCAGTACACCTCAGATACAGATTTTTAGGGAAAAGGAGATGAACATCGGAAAAAGCGGTCAGCTTCTCAGTGAGCATATGGAATCCATCAACAAGACAATTTGAAAACTACGACTAGAAGCGCTGGCTTAAGTTTGTGAATCACTCACAACTTTGTTGTTTCACATAACAACAGGCGGATCACTTTTATTACTGACGTCTTTATTCTACAGCGATGACCGCCAATGTATAATGACCTACTACTTTGATACAAGGTGCTAGTTCATTAAATATCACGTAGTCAGTAAAATTAGAAAAATGCCGTTAGCTTTCTCGTAAATGTGTAAAAACTTAATGGCAGGATGGCTGACACTGTGAGTGTTAACATCTTCATGCCGAAAGTCAGAGTAATTGTTAATTTTAAAAGATTGCTACATGTTGGAAACCTCTCCTGGATCCTCTAGGTAAAGCCTAACAACTACTTCAATTCGCTCTAAAAGGATAATTTTTACAATTTTTCTGAATCATCTGAATAACAATTACAATTCTTGAAAGAAAGAAGAAATTTCCCTTCAGCAAAACCCTCTTCTGTTTAGAGAGTGGTTAGCGATCAGACACGAGAGAATCCTAACTTCTATCTTTGGGAGCGAACAGAGTTCTTATATGTCCAAGATCAGGGAAAATCGGGTTCTGATCTTTTCAGTAGAGTTTTAAACGGCTATAATACAAACTAATCAAGAAATATGATGATAACCTGTGACCGCTTTCGGGAACAACGAGGGGTTTTGTCGATATATTCTTCTGGATAACAATCAGATTCAACAAGTTAGGTACTTTTTATCTTTACACCGAAATTTTGTTTAAACGCATCATTCACACTTGTTTCTATGTGTCTTGTCAAAGTCAAAACATGAAAGTCTACAAGTTGTATGAATTGCGACGTTATTATGCCAGAGTATCGTCATTAGCATTTGCTTTCGACACTTTTGTGGTTCTTATAGTTACGTTAATACCATGGATCATCTCGTATGTAACGGGTTGTAAGCAAATTGTCAGTTTCTGAATATTATATCAATATTTATTTAGTCATGTATATAAATTCTTATGCTTTCCCAGAGAAACCTCTGATATCGTTCGACGGAAACATGTTCCTTTTTCTCCAGAAGAGCGATGGTTTTCTTTATTATGGTAACATACCACAAAAGGAAACCAATCGTCTTTTGAAATCTTCGCTTAGGCTACCTCAAATCAGTTACTACAATTCTAAAAATAAAAACCTAAATGAAGAAGTGGCAGTTAATATTAATATCAAGTTTCCTTTGTCGCCGTCGGAAAAAATAATTGGTCTCACTATTGTACTATTGGTTGATGTTACCTTGTTGGTATATTCACAAGACATTAATTTCAGCTAATATGTTTTATAGCGTTTTTACAATAGGCTAGAAAAGGTTCCAGTATTTATAAACAAAGTTTTTCGGTCACATACTAGTGGATTTCTATATTCCGGGGACATTTTGTGCTTTCGGAAATACTTGTTACCTTCTACACAAGTAAGTTCATGCTTTGCAATGAAATTATGGTGCAGGCTAGTACTTATTATGAAACCAAAACGATTCCAAGCAAAATCTTTGAGCTATCATCAAACATCTCAAGAGCTGGTAGGTTATCTATCAGGTCATTTGCATTTTTTCTTCAGGATACTACTTACTTGAAGATAGAATAAGTGTACCTATAATACGCGAAAGTTTTTCAAGTACTTTTGACATAGAACTCTCTGTGTACTCCTCCTCTCTAAGAATCAGGTAAGTGTGCTGTGTATCTAATCCAAAACACTATGAATGAATAACATACATTGTTTAATAAAGGCGCATCGGATAAATGTTATGAGAGGTGGTTTAGTGGTTAACACCTTCAACTTTCGACCAATAAGTCATGATTTTAGACTCATTCCATCTACTTCCGTTTAGGTAGCCATATAGTATCATCATCCGTCACAATATAGATATTTCTCATGCCTTAACACCTGAAAAATGAATACCAACTTCATCAAGTCTGGTTTAGTTAAGTACACATATTGGTATCTCTGTCTTTCGAGAGTTTTACTGAAGTACTCGATTTTTTGAAATATTCCCATATTGTAAATTTAGAACAACATATATAAGCCAACAATATTGTTTTGGATTAGATCCTCATCAGGCTTTACTCTAATATACAGTAATATTTATATGCATATACAAAATTATTAAACCAATCAAGGTAGTTTATAAGTCAATGATAACAATGAAGACGATTACACAAATTAGTGAAACGTGAAAAGTACAATTGATGGTGTGACAACAGGTGCATTAGTTTTGATAAGAATAATAAAGGCTCAAATCAATGTTACATAATCGGAAATAGCTCAGTGATTAGAAAAATATATAAACTGGGATAACATTTATAAAATTACGAGATGACGTAATAAGAAATGTTCAGATAATTGGACCATGAAACTTATAGTTGAGAGAAAATAAAGTGGTAGGAGGGGCTGAAGAATAATAATAAACGAAGAGAAAGTTTGAAAAAGAATAAAGAAATCTATTTATTCCTTAAGGCCAGGGGAGAGATAAGGGTGTTACAAATTTCTTCTGAACACAAAGACTTGGCTTGTTGGCTCGGATTCCTATAGCTTCTGCTATGTGTAAGAGACGAGATCGAACACCATAAGGGAAGCTAGTGGGAATACGATAAATAGCTTTGAACGACTTGTTTCTGTTTACTATATGGCCGCTATCGATCAAGTGTGATAGAACCGAGCTGCGTATTGTTATGACGTAACCTTTTCCTAACCACGAAGGGAGGTGTTCACTAACTCGTTGATTCAGTTGCCTGATAGTGCGTCCAATATATACTCGATTTGTCGACTTAAAAGTCTGTTGATCAGTAACCTGTGGTACAAAACTCTTCTTGAATATATGGTGACATAATACAAAAGACAAACCAAATCTTTCACAATTAATCTCTTATCTGAATATTTATCTGTTCTTGTTGCTTCTTTCCTTCCGTGCTATTTCAGAATATGAATGTTCTAAATTTTGCATGTGTTCACAGGGAAAATCTGTGTCAATAGTAAATTATATATTATGTTGGTGAATAAGATACCTAAAGAAAAGTCTTGGTTGTGATTTGCACTTGATTGGCTGAATAGTAAATGAAGAACACATCATTTGAGTGACTTATATTTACCTTATACAATTTAAAATGACTTAGATGATAAAAGGTTATTGTTCTGCACGGTAGAATCCGATCTTCAGTTTGCGAGATTAGTCATATCAAGTATTCTATATATTTGTATCTATCCAGTGATCCGATCAAGGTCAATAGGATTGAAAATGTCTGATTGAAATCACCAACCAACTGGAATCGAATGAAGATATAAGAAATATTTTTAAAAAGTATAAGCTTTATGACATCATAGAAGCATTTTCAGCTGATGATTTGTAGTAAAGATGATTTTCTGGCTATCGGTTTCAAAATGTCAACTACTTGAATTTCTCCAACTTTGCTATCATAAATCATTTCTAGTTAATACATTTTATAATTCCTTGCATAATATATTATTATTAATATTGTCTTATAGTGCTAATCCAGGATTTTGGTATACCATCAAATTTGCATGGGTTCAATATTTATCAATTGGTTTAGTGATTTTTTATTTAGCTGAAAAAATGAGAGGATACATTTACGATAAACAAATAGTCAGAACAATTGTAAAGTCAACCATTCCAAAATCTTTGGATCAATGAAAATATCTACTTTGTTCTCATTTAACAATGAATAATCTACAGTGTGGAACGATTTGGCCAATAAAGTGATGGATATCTTTGTATTACCTTTGAAATTTACTTTTGCCCATTTACTTTTAGTCGGTGAATACCTACGATCCCAGCAAAATTACTTAATAAGATTTACATATCTCACAGCAAGCGCATAAATATCGAACAAATCTCAGCATATAATTTGGTTGACATTTTCAACTCAATGGCTTATTTACGTATAGAATCTTAAAACTAAATGGCGAAGCTTGCTTGAAAGTCTAGTTACATCACAAAGAATAGTATACACACTGGGAGTGTACACTTTAGTCCTGAGGTTTATGGGTGTTAGTAAATATGTGGGGTGTGAATACAGGAAAAACAAATATTTGAAACGTGGAAAAAAGAATAGCAAAGTACACAGCTTTTTCGAACAGGAATGACTAAATTTCCTGAAAATAAAGTTTATTACAGGTCTTGAAAACGGTGAGATCGTTCACGATGATTGAGGTTACAGATAGTGACCAGCACAAAGTAACCAAACCATGAAAGATTGAAAAATTCTTTTTCAGGTAGAATAACGAACCAAATTATCGAAAAAGAAATATAAGCTGATAGGATTATTAGTTTAATGCAAAAAAGCGATATTATTTATCATTTATAATAAGTAATATACCTCAACACAAAAAGCAAGGACGAAAACACGTGGGAATAAATGTATATTTTCAGTCATAACCACGTATATTATAGTAATAAGTTGCTCAAATAGATTATCAGAAACCACTGTGAACCAAACCAATCACGCTCAAACTTATAATTAAATGTAACAGCTCTCTAATCCAGTTCAGTGACGATATCCAACACTAGAATGAAAGTTTAGTCCAGGTTTTAGTGATACAAACTTTTACTAGGGAGGCAAATTATAACCGTTCTCGAACAGATACTGCCTAAAATAAACCGGTAGCCGTATGTTATAACTTTCATTTTGGATCGATGAATACCATGAGCAAGTCTCAACACTAACAGTAAGATGCCTTACTTATATCGTAGATGAATACCTTGGATGAACAAACGGAGTGCTAGTAGCTAGTGGTAATTTCTACGAATACATTTCGTTATTCCATATGCACTTAACAAGAAAGTTTGGTGTAACTGAACGAGTTCTCTTTCTCTTTACTTGGAATTGAATTCATGGTGTTTATTATAATATTTAAAGACGTAAAACGTATTATGTTAAGGTCATAGTGTTTGATTCGACTTGGCAAACGTACAACAGTTAACTGGAGACTTATGGGTTCGTGCGTAATGAACTATATGGTTCTGATTGTGGAGAATTATTTGGCATTCTTAACATCGTCGACACCAGCTTTAATTACACATAGATAACACTTGAAAAGTTAGACGATGAAAGGGGGTGAATATAATTTATGGACGACCCTTGAGCGGTTCTGTAGTGACCTTTAGGAAGTTCACCTACTTGCCACGATCAAAAGATGATCATAAATTAGTGTGAGGAATGAAAATAAGAATTTGAAGCTAGAAGTTAGGTTTGTAAATAACAGTTAGGATTTGCATGATGAACAAACGTCAGCTATAATGCGAAAACGCCTTTTAGCCAAGACTTGCTATCTTTAATTTCATTAGCTCATCCATCAACTACAGTCTCACTAAGATGTGTTGTTTCTAGTAGGACATATATGACGAAGTGAAGTAGAAAGGCTGACAGTGGAAAACATAGGCGAAGTCGTACTGCTGACTGTAGAGGGCTGTGAGAGCAGTAAGGAGTTTCCCTCGGACAACTAGAATCTGCGGGGATGCTGCCTTTTCACAAGGAAGAAAGTGGTTAGAAAAGGTCGACCCTAAAAATGTCACACCTCACCTTACCTCACAGGTTTCCGTCTCCGGCGGTAAGCCCCTTTAAAGAACGGAGCTAACACGTCGAAAACCTCTCACAAAAAGGCCTTGCGCGACCGGCCTCAAGCAGTTGTCCCTTGGGCTCTGCGGTCACGCTCCCAGGTCGTCGAGACCAACACTAATCCGCTTTCCTTTTCAGGTTCCTCAAGAAATACCCTTCCACGGTGTGGGCAGTCGGGGAGTGGTATCAGCCCACATACTCGTAACAGCGCACGAGACCGAGTTGGTCACATTCAAATCTTCCCTACACATCCTAATAACTCTCTTATTTCTACGAATAACCCTCCTCACGTCCCTTTATCACCTCGCACCGCTAGGGCAAACGATTCGAGTACGCGGAACGTTATTCCTGGTCTCCTGAAACCACGCTCTAAACTACACTTAGGAGCTTTTAACGTCGTCTCTGCCTATTCTCCCACTGACTGCAGCGCAGATGATGTAAAAGATGAGTTTTACAGAAAGCTCTCCGACCTCCTCCTAAAAGCTAGGCGCTCGGATGTAGTAATAATGGCTGGTGACTTTAATGCTCAAGTAGGTAAACTAAGCGATAGGGAAAGACACCTAGGTGGATCTTATAGTGTCGTGGCTCAAAGAACAGATAATGGCGAACGTCTGTTGCAGCTATGCTCAGATAATCGCCTGTTCCTTGCAAATACTAACTTTAGGCATAAGGAAAAACATCTTTTAACATGGAGACCCCTAATTCGTCCCAACGTTGGACCCAAATAGATCACATCGCTATCAGCCACCGATGGAGGGGCTCGATAGAAAACTGTCGCTCATTCTGAAGCACATACTTAAATTCAGATCATGCTCTAGTACGAGCGCGTATCTGTCTGCGTCATACTGGACGTAGGAAAGACGCTGCAAGTAAACCTCTTAGGGCCCTACTTAATAATAGTCAAACTAAGAGTATATTTCAGGAACAACTAGGAAGACAGTTAGGCAGTCATGTATGTGATGTCCACCCCGAGGCAGCATGGAATGATATCCGAAAAGCTGTGGAAACAGCAGTGATATCTGCTAGTAAGGTAAACCATTAGATTAGGGAGAAATACTGGATCTCAGCAGCATCTGCCTCACCGATAGATGCTCGGAAACTCATTCCACCTGGCTCTGAACGTAATGAAGAGCGGAGTCAGCTTAAGCGCAAGCTGACAAGAAGTCTACGCAATGATCGTGAACAGTGGTGGGTAGCGAAAGCAAGAGAGATGGAAAAGGCAGCGGCAATAGGTAATAGCAGACAATTGTTCAGACTTGTTAAGGAAACCGGTATTAGGAAACCGACTGTCAGTGAAACGATCTCAGAGAAAGATGGACATATTATACATTCTCAATCCAGGAGATTAGATCGATGGGCAGAACACTTCAGGGATCAGTTCAACTGGCCTTCAGCCACACTTCGGTTTCCCACGATCTCCAGTCAACCTGAATGGCAAGTTAATGTAGGTCCTCCGTCTCTTTACGAAGTTGAAAAAGCCATAGGAAATCTGAAGCGAGGGAGAGCAGCAGGCCCTGACAGGTTTACTCCTGAGATTTTTAAGGATGGTGGTCCAGTATTAGCAGTGAGATTAACTGAGGTCTTAGGTAGAATTTGGGAACTGGACGTAATCCCATCTGACTGGTCTCAATCACTGATTGTGCCAGTTTTTAAGAAAGGACAAAAGTCCTCTTGTGACAATCACAGAGGAATCAGTTTGACTAATATAGTGTCTAAAATATTAGCTTCAATAATACTTCGACGCCTAACCAAAGCTCGTGAAGAGCAGACTAGAGAAAATCAGGCTGCTTTTCGACCTGAACGTGGTCGTATAGACCAGATATTCACACTAAGTCAGCTCCTAGAACATAGACACACAATTGTAGTATTTCTCGACCTTAAGGCGGTATTTGACTCTGATGATCGTGAGGTACTGTGGCAGTGTTTGTCACTGAAAGGAGTACCAAAGAAGTACATTAACCTTGTAAAGGCTCTCTACTCGAACACAACTGGTCGAGTGGGAGCTTATGGCGAACTGTCATCAGAATTGATTACCTCAAGTGGTGTTGGTCAGTGCTGTCCACTCTTTCTATTCTTGTTTAACGTGCTTTTAGAGATGACACTTTCCTCATCTGAATTTCCAGGAGTTGAACTTCTACCAGGAGACTCACTTGTTGACTTAGAATATGCTGATGACATAGTTCTATTTGGTAGACGCTGACAAAATACAGAGTCTTCTGACCACTCTAAGCAACAATGCAAGCATGTCCGGCATGCGATTCTTCCCCTCGAAATGCAAAATGTTGCTTCAGGATTGGGTTGCATTGACACCCGAACTAATGATAGAGAGTGAAGTAGTTGAGTGTGTCGACCGCTTCATTTATCTTGGAAGTCTAATCAGCCCTTGCAGTCTGGTGTGTGACAAAATCTCAGCACGAATACAGAAGGCTCGACTAGCTTTTGCCAACTTGCATCATTTACGGAATAGGAGAGATATCACCCTATCAACCGAAGGACGGGTTTACTGCGCAGCAGTTCGTTCCCTCCTACTTTATGGCAGTGAAACATGGCCGGTAAGAGTAGAGAATATTTGTAGGTCACTAGTATTTGATCATAGGTGTCTTCGAGACATTGCTCGTATATCCTGGGACCATCGAGTAAGTAACACAGTTGTTAGGAAACGGGTACTAGGTAAGGATGGCAAACCAATTGATGAAGTAGTGAAACTTCATTAGTTGAGATGGCTGGGACGTGTTACGTATGTCCAACCACCAACTGCCTCGACGTGCGGTGTTCCACTATTATAGGAGTAAGTTGTAAGAAAGCTATGAGCGTCCAGACCAAAACATGGCACAAATCCATGAAGTCACTGACAAGTGAACTGAGTCATGTTGGTAGTTGTAGACTACCTGGTTGGGATCCGCGAGATGATAGCAACCGATAGTTAGAGACCCTGAATGACATGGCTCAAAATCGTTTGCAATGGCGCAGGTGCATCCACTCTTTGTGTTCTCCCAAATTCTAATCTTCTGTATTCTTCATGTCCCTTATTTTTGCTCTTTTTAAATTTATTTCACAGGATTACACTCCTTGAATAACATCTTCCAAACCTAATCTTTCCGATTACTGCTTATACTCTTACCACCTCTACTACTACGAGTTTTGAATCGACAACTGCATCTCTGTGCTAATGTGGTGTGGCAACTCGGATTGATGTACTTACGTACGAAGTTCTACGTTGTTACTGACCGAAGTAGACAACTCTCGTAAACCTCGTCATATGCTCTTAATCGAACAGTAGTGTCTGAGTAGAGAACATTAACAAGGTAAATGTACTTCTTTGGTACACCTTTCAGTGATAAACTCGGTCACGAAACCTCTCAGTCGACAAGGTCAGATGCTTCCTTGCGTTCTTGAAATTGTCCCCCGGTATGTGTGCCTGTGTTCCAAGATCTCACGAAAAGTGAATATTCAGTCCATACATGCACGTTCACGTGTGAAATCATCGCGATGCTCCTGAGTTTGCTTTTGACGAGTTCTAGTTAAGCATCACGTGATTATACATACAAATATTTCAAACACTTATTCGAGTTGACTTGTTTGTGGTTATCACAAGAAGGTTGCTATCCTTTTTTATAAACTGAAAATCATCGATCAAGATCAGTCAGACGGGAACACATCCTACTCCCAAACTCTTACTTGTATTCAGGTAGTAGTTTATTACCACCCACTATAAGATTTTTGATTAAATCATAACAACTTACGATTTATTTTAATGAACCAGTTCAGTTAATCGAATGAAAATAACTACATTCAAATATTACTTATTAGTAGATTAATAAATTTTGAACTGATTACTACAATCTAGTCAATTATTTATTATTCGTTGATTTGAACACGTAAATATTGGTACAAAGGAGTACCAAATACATACGCGCCACAGACGTCACTTGATTTATGTGTGGGATGTAATACTATATGGGTGGCCAGACCGAAGCACGTGGTTTTCTGAGAGGGCAGCAACCGGAGCCTTCGATCTGAAGGTCTGATCTACAAGGCAGTAGAGCAACGTCAGATGATGCAGTCACATGAAAGCCGTTGACCAATCATTGGTTCATATGCCATTTGTTCCTTCAGGGTTCTGAAGTCCATGTGCACCATTGGTTTGCAATTAGGGTTTTCCAACTCCCTTAGGTGGACCCTCAGTATCCTCCAACCCGGTTATAGCTCCGGAAATTTGTTTTTCATCCTCTCAATTTCGTAAACAACACCCCCATCACGAGAAGGCAGCGAGTAGGATTTCCTTGGAAGTGGATTTAGATGCGTGACCATGTGAGAGCTGACTCTCTCCATCCTCGGCTATAATAAGGCATTTGAATGCAATCTAGTTAATTGCGAGCAATAGAACAATCAATCATAATTATACAAATCCAATTTATTTGTTACATAATAATACTCAAACTTGATGATTGAACAATGGTAAATCAGTGAAAATCTTAGTTGAAAACAAAACAAAAAAAAAATTAAATCTAAGAGATTGGAAATCAAAACACAATTCTGTTTCTATTTGTTATCTATCTATTATATAGAAATGTAATCTTGTTTGAAAATAGCTTACATAAACAATAACACTTTTATGTATGCAACTTTTGATATACACCTTTGTTCTGAACGTGTTAGGTTAATAGAACAAATACGATAGGATATACATAACATCAGAATCAGTATCGTCTGATCACAAAGGAGTCAGATAATGAGGAATAAAATATTAAACAGCAAATAGAATTGTATGCTAGATTCATGCACTTCACCCTCGTTATTGTTCTTAGTTGACAGAAAAATTCGACTCAAAGTCCTATAGATGGCACGGCTGGATAGTGAATGATAACTTTGCTAGCTAATTCTGATGGTCGACAGATATTGGACAAATCTACCACTATTTTATAAACCGGATGAATCGAATTTCAAATTTAGGGTTCATTAAAATATGACGAGGTTACCTAAAGTATATTCGCATTAAATCTATTTTTAGAAATGTAATCACTTAGAAGAAAAATAAACCTGAACATACATAAAGAAGCAAGAGTTTGAAAATAGCTTACATAATGGATGAGACTATAATTTATGAACAACTTTTGAATGACAACGCTAAAATGATCTTGTGAGTGTTTACCTACTTACTTACTAGGGGGCTAAACGAGGGTTATATAAAACAGTTTAAAGAATAAGGATTATATGATTTACAATTGATTGTTAGGATTAGGAATTAGATTTAAGGTAGTTTCATCACGAATTGAAATCAGCTTTATAATGCCAAAACTTTATTTAACCAAAATGGGTGAATGAAATTTCGGGAGCTGAAATCCAAGACCTATTCTTGTAAATCTAATTAATTCATCCATAAATTATAATTTCGCTTACATAATGAACCATATCCATTTAAGAAATAAGAAATGAGGAAGAATTACTGGAGGTGGATAGGATACACATTGAGGAAAACACCCAACTACATCACAAAACAAACCCTAACACACGGAATCCTCAAGGCCAAAGGAAAAGAGGAAAATCAAAGAACACATTACGCCGGAAAATGAAGATAGACATGAGAAAAATGAACAAGAATTGGATGAAACTAGAAAAGAAGGCAGAGGATAGAATGGGTTGGTGAATGCTGATCGGCGGCCTATGCTTCATTATAGGAGTAACAGGCGTAAGTAAGTAAGTAAGTAAGTAATAGGAATGAAAGGGAAACAAGTATTTGAAGTATTTCTTTTCTATTATATTACATTTCATTTATTATATGTAGGTGTACCACACCATTGTTCAATGAATTCTTTTACATTTAAACATTCAAATGTTTTATTCATTTTTATTATATACAAAAATTTATTCCAATTTGTTTGAATAGCAGCTCTTTTAGATGGTTCAAATATAATACCATTTCTAAGTATTGGATAACCTGTAATAATACATGGTAATGAAGATAAACCAATATTAGGTGAATTTAATGAAGCTATATAAACACCTCTTTCATCTTTTGGTAATGTTTGATCAAATTTATGATCCATTGATATAGCTAATATCCATTCACGTATTGATTCATGTTCTTTATGTGTTGTATAAAGATGTTCTGGAATAGGAACTTCCATAGGTATATCAGTACCCTGAATGAATATACAAATAAGAATTAATATCAGATGGGTTTTATGGATATTATAGTCATTTCAATGGTTAAGATCATGAGTCAGTTGAAGCTAAACCACTATGAAAAATCTGAAAGCACTGGACGATCGTTTCGTCCTATTGTGGTCTAGTGGTTAAGTGCTCGTGCGCGAAACCAGTAGGTCTTGGGTTCGAATCTCACAGGGAGCGAGGTCGTGGTTGCGCACTGCTGAGCAGTCTGGCAATAGGACGAAACGGTCATCCAGTGCTTCCAGGTTTTCCATGGTGATCTAGCTTCAACTGACTCATGATCTTAAACATTGAAATAAGAATTAGATAGAAAAATGAAATTTATTAAAATTCCATAAATATATAATCGATTAATAAACAGTAATATGCATTAAAAGTGTATGAGTTTCCGTTTAGTTACAGACATATGCGATTTATCTTGCTGTTTGGACACATAAAGTATTCCCGTCTTCCCAGTCATTCTATCATCTATATATATAACTTTGAGTATGTATATATGGTAGCACTTACGTGTCTTCTTTTCCTAGAAACGTTGAATTATATTTCATTTAAACAGTGTACACTTGTTTGTCTTCTACAGTTCACAACTCTCATCGTCTGTTTGCATGAACGGATATTTTAAATATATATGTATCAAAATCACTTATGTCTGAGGCTTTTGATATACACCTTTGTTCTGAACGTGTTAGGTTAATAGAACAAATACGATAGGATATATATAACATCAGAATCAGTATCGTCTGATCACAAAGGAGTCAGATAATGAGGAATAAAATATTAAACAGCAAATAGAATTGTATGCTAGATCCATTCACTCCACCCTCATTAGTGTTCATATTTGACAGAAAAACTCGACTCAAAGTCCTATAGATGGCACGGCTGGATAGTGAATGATAACTTTGCTAGCTAATTCTGATGGTCGACAGATATTGGACAAATCTACCATTCTATTGTAAACTGGGGATCATCTGCCTTCCCAGATGAATGAATATGTATCCTATGGTTTGTATGAACGAAATTTCGTGTGTTACCAGTATGCGTGTAACGTATAATTGCCTCTGGTGCAAGTTCCTAACGCTAAGACCTACAGGCATTGATTGACCAACAAAATCACAACCACTCAGTGGGTTTATGGGCCTTACAAAATGAGAAACATTTCCAGAAAATCCAATAGGCTTCACCAGATTTGACTTGATCAACCTTAACATGAGTGAAATAGGGCACAAAGAAGAATCTTGTTTCTTCCCATTGATCAATCATATTAGAGAATCTCCTGAAATTTTGTTTTAAACCTATTAACTCATTTCTACAAATCAGAATATTAGTAAAATCAATTTAATTTCAATTTGTCCATATACTCGACTTTGAATATAATCATCATCATCAACAACAACAACAACAAAAACAAAACAGAACCTACAAAGTTTCTTAACTTGAATGAGAAGCATTGAATAATCTATATCATCAATACTAAAATTAGTTTATCTGTATGAAGGTAGTTAAGCATATGAAATGAATTAAAGTTTTACTATTATAAATCAATAAGTCAAACTAAGTATCGTACTAGTGTAGACAAATATCTTTTTATCAGTATGGGGGTTGTGGAGATTGTTAAGTTTTTGGTTGAGATTATACTGATAATTAACATGTGCTCACTAGTGACTAGCTTCGTGAGGGAATTCTCGGAGTTCTAGTGAGAAGTCGTGACCAGTGGAGCTAATCCGTGTCCGGTAGAGACAGGTATCTACCTCAGTACAATGGAAGTTGGTTGCGCAATTTCGTGGATTGGTTGATGTTAGACACTAACACCATTGGATGCCGGCTCAGTGGTCTAATAGTTAAGTGCTCAGGCGCGAAGCCAGTAGGTCCTGGGTTCGAATCCCGAGGGGTGCGGGATGGTGGATGCGCACTGATGAGGTGTTTCATACTAGGACGAAACGGCCGTCCAGTGCTTCCAGGTTTCCAACGGTGATCTGTGAGACTCCTCAGCAATTCAGACTCACGGGATTCAAACCGAGGGCCTTCAGTCTCGCGCGCGAGCACTCAACCTAGTAGACCACTACGCCAGCCGGCATCCAACGGTGTTGTTAATAGGATGAAACGGCAGTCCAGTGCCTCAAGGTTTTCAATGATGGTCTAACATCAATCAGTTCATGATCTCAATTAATAATTACTATCACTTCAATGATGCAGAAATATTTCTTTATATTTCATTGGTACGACATACATTAAAGCATGTGTCCATTCTACACTACTGGGAATATATATAATTTATTGACTCAATTAAAAAATTTACGTGGAGAGACTATAATATATGGACGAAACAATCATGTATAAGATAGCAGGTCACCGGTTTTGGCGCGAAATCCACTCATACATTTGGATGAATACAGTTCAATATTAAAATCAGTACTGAAATCCTTATGAAAATCGTACACATTACTACACAACACATATACATTCATATAACACTCACTTGAAAATCTGAACTGTCTAAAGTATTAGACAAATTATCTGGATCTTCAATAGCTTCAACTAAATCTAAATAACGATTTAAAAATACAAAAGCCATATTATTCCATCCAATTTGACGACAATCAATACCAGCTTCATAGAATACTTTATCAGCTGGTAATATATCAGAATGTCGAAGAAGTGATACACTAATTTGTGTAACGATCTGAATAAAAAAAGAAGTTTAGTTAAAAAGTTAGAATCTATATCACGTAGATATAAAATTAAAAAAATTTCACATACACAACTTTCTTTCTCATCTTGAAAAGGAAAAGCGAAGATTGGTGCAGCATAATATGAATTCATCAGCTGTTTACTACGTATGATATGTTAAAATCAAATTCATCTTGGAAATTGACTGTTATAACTTGTACCCTGAATGCCGTGTTAATGTATAACGTAACGATACCGCCAACTAGAGAGCAGTGAATTATCGATCAGACCAATGACGCATAAAACACGTACGAGCAGTCCAGAGTACTTATCGGTCGTGCTTCCTGCCTAGCCCTACCTGTTAAGTCCACAACACCAATCTCAGCCTCTGTAATTTGAATCATGTATTTCAAAAAACACTGGGTTTATATACAAACCAGACAGACCACAACGTACCATAAAATAGGAAACAACATTTGTACAAGAATTAGCCAGATGTGGCTGTGAATGAGGGAGGCAGTGACTAATAGACAGGGAATAATTCAAGAATGGCAAATCGTATAATAACAGTTCATAGGTCAAAATAAAGCTTATAATAAGAGGAATATGAATACGGATAGTTTAGTTACTAAACACCTATACTATTATTTCAGAAATAGATCCCAATGGTTACCATTCATTATACTGATCGGCATATAACATTGACAAACATATGAACACAGATGTGATTATAGATGATTATTTGAATCATGATGTGATGAATATATCCCAATAGAATTAAGGTCATAATAATGTTGTTTGTTTCAGATAAATAAAGTCTAGGAGTGAAAGTTCCAGAAGATTGAACTAGTGTTTAGAATTCATGAAGTTAACAAACATTAGATGATTGTGTAATGAAGTAACTGAAAACAGATTAATGATAATAGAGAACGATATAAATTGAAATCATTCAGTTAAGAATTGAAGAAAAATGACAATGATGTAATCAAACTTCGGATAAAGGTGAAATAATCAATGGCGCAATAAGAAGGATATGATGTAACTAGGGCAAAGAAATATTTTCTTACTGTTTCTTTTTAGAAACATCGATTTGGTTTTAGACGTTTGATCGTTATAGCTTCAGCATATTTCAGACGATTAGAATTCGATTGTTTATTTATTACTTTGAAAGATTTGAGTTTATCCACCTAATGTTCTTTACCACGGAGATGTCTCGAGATGGCACTATTGAGTGATTTTACTCTCCTTAGCATTAGACTTTTTGAAATATAAGTTTTCATTCGGACGTAGGCCTTTCTTTTCTGTTCACCAATGTAACTGCTTTAACAGATACATTTGAATGTGGGTACAGCAAATGATTCGAATTGACTAACTACCAATCACATCATTCTTGGTTACCATTAATCTTTTTTCAGTTACTGCATTACACAATCATCTAATGTTTGTTAACACTATGAATTTTAATCACTAATTTGATGTTCCCTCTCATAATTTACTTGTTTATATGAAACAAGTTTTTAATGATCTTATTATTCCTATTGGGATCTTCGCTACATGATGATACGTATATTCATCTCCAATCAAGTCTATGTTTATAAGTATGTCGATTTCCAAGATGACTTCCGTTTTTAAATAATATAGGTAGTGTGGTGTGTGCTACTTATATTGACATAAGTAGTAGATGACGTTAGTCGTGAACAGAATGTTTGGCAGTAGAGAGACAAGAGGATCGAACAATAAAGAATGGAGACAGAATGCAATTTGTATGGAAATGCAAGAACAATGAAGTCTGAGTCATTATGAGACAATCGATGGAGATTTTGCAAACTAAGCATTTACTACATGATTGTTAGATTTTATTAACAAGTTCTGTAATTTTGTGTCAAGTACAGTTGATTGTCCCCACTGGTGCTCTTGTTCACAATAGTAAGTAGCTGGTGAGAACCTAGCGTAACAAGACGGATTCATGTTAGTTTGCACCAATCTTTGTTTTTACTCTCTTCAAAATGATAATGAAATAAGAAAATAGGGAAGTTGCACTCCAGACAGCAAGCGACGTAGGCGTGATTTCAGCTTGCCAGTTAAAATATGCCGCAAGCAGCTTATTTTGTTCTACTTTATTTCAATGAAATGCATCCTCTAAAAATTGAGGATATTTATAGGTTATCATTATTTGATTCCTATGAAATATTGATTTTGTAAGTTGGAACTATCGAGTTAGGAATCCTAAGGTTAGTGGCAGGATACTAGGTATGAATGATAAATAGATTGATAAGGTGGTGAATCTTTATCAGCTGGGACGGTTAGGATATGTGTCATGTACATCTGACAATCAACTAACTCGATATGAAATAATGACTGATGTAGTTTGAATAAAACCGAAAGTGATCATACCAAAATCTAATATCAGCCAATGAGAATATTGACAGTTAGTTTAATCTGCGTTAGTAAGCGCCGACTACATGAATGGGGTTCGGGCTGTCGTCGTGATTAGTATTTAAAGATAGTACACAACATGGCACAAGATCGCTGCAACAGCGCAGATCCATTCGCTCTATGTCTACCCCAAGATTCTGAGTTTCAAAACTATGTTTTATATTTAATTTCATGAATTAATTGTTTCGTCTCAAATCATCTTCACCGTGGTTAATAATCTTTACTACGACTGATATAAAAACTTCTTCTTTTACTACCCCAGCATTCATCTTGTTGATTTTGTCTCTCCGTCTTAATGTGGTGTAGCAACTTGATGAAATGAACATATATATTGCAAATCATAAGTTGCTTCCGAGTGTCTTACCAATGAGTGAAGACTATCTTCTTTATTTTCTAGAAAAATACCTTATGAAGACAAAAAAACAATAAATTCCTCAAGATTAAATGAGTCCAGTTTACTTGATTATCTATTCTTCTAACTATACAAACACTGGGTAAGAAGACATGTAATAACTGAAATACAGAATTGAAATATCAATAGTTGAAATCATGAGTCAATTAAAGCCAGATCACCATGGAAAACCTGGCATCACTGAACGGCCGTTTCGTCCTAGTATGGGACTCCTCAGCAGTGCGCATTCACGATCCCGCCCCCGCGAGATTCGAACCCAGGACCTATCAGTCTCGTGTGTGAGTGCTTAACCACTAGATCACTGAGCCGGCATCCACGAAATTGTGCCACTGTACACCATTGTCTTCAGTGAGCAGATATTTCACAATAGACCTGGTTGAACTGCACTGGTCCTGGGTTCGAATCTCGCAGGGGCGGGATCGTGAATGCGCACTACTGAGGAGGCCCATACTAAGACGAAACGGCCATTCAGTGCTTTTAAGTTTTCCATGGTAATCTAACTTCAATTCGCTCATGATTTCAACTATTGAAATTTCTAAAATCTCGACAAACTCCCTTCTGAGAAATGAAATAACTGGATAATGAAAAATTGTATACCAGTTGACCGAAAAATAAATCGCAATGACAGTCAGTCAGTCAGTCAGCTACAACGCAATGACTGTGATCACAGAATTATTTATATATACATTACTCATAATTTGACAACACAGTCTTCAGATAACTTGGTAATCGAGTATATACATTTAGTTGTAACAGTTGATTTGTATGAACGTCAAAAATATCATGAAATTTCGCAAATCAAAGTCAGTAGAATAGAGTTTCAACATATGACCTAGTTGATAAAGATCAAGCACTTCAATCAATAAGATCTTGTACTGAACAGTTTTATCTGCCCATTTATATATACTATCAGCAAATTGATTGAATGGATAATTCATTTAGAGGAATCCATCACCACCACACATTGATGAAAATAAATGTTAGCTGAATAGAACATAGAATCCAAGGGCTATTGACTGATAAATATATCAGTTGATCAGTGTTATCATTTATATACAAATTATTTTAATGTAGATGACAATTTATCCAATCATAAAATGGATAATTAAGGATAGAGATGAAAGTTACATAATAATGAATAAAGCTGCATCCATGTTTTGTGTCATATCAAACTAAGTGACAGGATGAATAATAGAAGTATTGAAACTGTCGAAGCTATTTTTAAGTTGTTATGGTTAGTAAATAGCTTTATTGTTGCGTTTTTATATTCTTATTATTGTAAGCTGTCAGTGAACCTATTGACCAGTCAGTCATTCAGTAACAACGTAGAACTTCGTACGTAAGTACATCAGTTCGAGTTGCCACACCACATTAGCACAGAGATGCAGTGGTCGATTCAAATCCCGTATTAGTAGAGGTGGTAAGAGTATAAGCAGTAATCGGGAAGATTAGGCTTTGAAGATGTTATTCAAGGAGTATAATGCAGTGAAATAAATTTGGAAAGAGAAAAATTAAGGGACATGAAGAATTCAGAAGATTAGAATTTGGGAGAACACAAAGAGTGGATGCACCTGCGCCATTGCAAAAGGTTTTGAGCCATGTCATTCAGGGTCTCTAACCATCGGTTGCTATCATCTCGCAGATCCAAACCAGGTATTCTACACCTACCAACATGACTCAGTTCACTTGTCAGTGACTTCATGGATTTGTGCCATGTTTTGGTTTGGCCGCCTCTAGCTTTCCCCCAACCTATTCCTATACTATTAAGCATCGCACGTCGAGGCAGTCGGTGGTTGGGTACACGTAACACGTGTCCCAGCCATCTCAACTGATGAAGTTTCACCACTTCATCAATTGATTTGCCATCCTCACCTAGTACCTGTTTCCTAACAACTGCATTACTTATTCGGTTGTTCCAGGATATAAGAGCAATGCTTCGAAGACACCTATGGTCGAATACTAGTAACCTACGAATACCCTCTACTCTTACTGGCCATGTTTCACTTCCATAAAGTAGGACAAAACAAAGTGCTTCACAGTAAACCCGTCCTTTGGTTGATAAGGGGATATCTCGTCTACGCCATAAATGACGCAAGTTGGCGAAAGGAACCCAATGACCGTCGTTATGTTTTACTATTCTCCAATTATTGTTAATCAATGATGCTCTATTTGCTTTGACTTCTACCACTTGTAGTATGATAGTACTTAATTTGTGATTCCTCATTTCAATTGCGTTGCTCTAAGCATTTAGAATTATAATTTAATTGAGTATAATAGAAAACTAGTTTGCTTCCCATCTATGTCTTCTGATTGGTTACTGGATTAAAATAAGCTCGAGGACTAATAAATCATAAGGTCTTGATTGTTGTTCATTGTTTAGTGAATAAAAGCGTGAAATAGGTCACCGCTCTGACTAAAAATACAATAAGTTTCACAGATTGCAATCATGAGTCAGTTGAAGCTAGACCACCATGGAAAACCTGAAAGCACTGGATGGCCGTATCGTCCTAGTATGGGACTCCTCAGAAGTGCGCATCCACGATCCCACACCCCGCGGGATTCGAACCCAGGACCTACTGGTTTCGCGCGCGAGCACTTAACCGTGGATGCGCACTGCTGAGGAGTCCTACAATAGAACGAAACGGCCATCCAGTGTTTCCAGGTTTTCCATGGTAGTCTAGCTTCAACTGACTCATGATTTCAATCTGTGAAATTTCTAAAAAAATCTCCACAGACCCCTTCTGACAATACAATAAGTGATAATCGAGCAAAGGTCTGTAGTTGTAATGAATTAGCATTTTCTCAAAATATAACACTAACATGTAACATATAACAATACTTATTATGGAAGATAAATATTACATCCAATCAAAATGTCATATTCATAATCCAAAGTGACATCATCTCAGTCGATTACATTTTAAAACGGTTATGTTGACAAAGACATGAATAACGTTTTCTCGAATTTCCAGTATCTATTTTTAACACGTTGTAAATTATTCACTGAAGATCCCGGTTAGACTATAATTTATAGATGATCTTTGAGTGACGCTAGACTGACCTTGAAAGTGTTCACCTAATAACTAGGACCAAATAATGGTTATAAACCTATATGAAGAATTAGAATTATGAGTTACGGTTGATGATTAAGGTTGAGAATTAGAATTAGGGTTTCCATCACGAATTGACACGAGCTATAATTCTAAAACTGTATTTATCCAAATGGATGAGTGAATTTTGCACCAAAATCCGAGACCTCTTATCTTATACGTGATTGGTTCATCTATAAATTATAGTCTCACCGCAGACACATTAAATTAGAACCGTGTGCCATGATGAAAATATACTGTTCAATGCAAAGAAATGAGAATCAACAATAAAATAAAATAAACAAAGTAACAAGATGATGAAATATCAATATTGAACCACTTTAGTCAGTTAGTTAGGTATTTGTTATATCTCGATGAGAATAATGAATGGTAACCGTTGGGATCTATTTCTGAACTAATAGTATACGTATATTTTTATTGTATAGGTGTTTAGTAACTAAACTATCCATATTCATGTCCCTCTTATTATGAGCTTTGTTTTGACCTATGAACCATTATTATACGATTTATCATTCTTGAATTATGCCACGTCGATCAATTACTACCTATCACATCCACAGCCACATTTGGCTAATTCTTGTACAAATGCTGTTTCTTATTTCATGGTACCGATGTGGTCTGTCTGGTTTGTATATAAACTCAGTATGTTTGAAATAAATAATTCATATCGGAGAGGTTGAGATTGGTGTTGTGGACTTAACAGGTAGGGCTAGGCAGGAAGCATGACCGATAAGTACTCTGGACTGCTCTTACGTGTTTTATGCGTCATTGGTCCGATTGATAATTCACTGCTCTGTAATTGGCGGTATCATTACGTTATACATTAATAGGACACAGGGTCCAAGTAATAACAGTATTTGAAAATGATCTTAAAAATTTCCAAATCAAATTTTCATTAGTCGAGAAGTTTATAGTTTCAATATTGAATTAAATAATAAGTAGTAAGTTGATGAATTACGCAGAAATAGTTTTGTTGATGAGTTAAATGTTGACAAGTTATTTAAATATTATACATTTAAACAAACTCCAATGAAGATTAATTAAATTTCAAATAATATTATCCAATCATTTTAAAAGCAGACATTTACAATTCATGAATGAATCAATGGTAGATCACCACTGAAAACCTGGAAACACTGGGAGGCCGTTTCATCCTAGCATGGGACTCCTCAACAGTGCATATCCACGACCCCACACTCGGGACTCAAACCCAATGGTCTAGAGGTTATGTATCCAATCACGGAACCGGAGGTCCTGAGTTCAAGTCCAATGTGTGGGACCGTGAATACACACTGATGAGTAGTCCCGTACTAGGATGAAATAGCCTTCAAATGCTTCCAGGCTTTCAATGATGGTCTAATATTGATCCATTATTCATGATATCAATCTACACTTAACAATCTCTATAACCTTATACTGATAATTTACAATTCATTTCCAAAAATGAAAATCAATCAACCACAAGAGAACATGATCATAGGTATACAAATCTTAATATAAACAATAATTAGTCGAATTCAAAACTTACCTCTTTAACATCTTGTTGCGTTGATAATAAAGCTGAACGAATAGCATAATAATGTGTCACTAAAAGCATACGATCAAATAATTTTATAATTTCTGGTTGTATATCAGATTTGATTTGTTTAAGATTTTGATTTAAATCAAATAAAATATCACGTAAAGTTGACCATGTTGGATAAGCATCTGATCCGTATAGACCACGTTGACTTGTTATGCCCTAAAAAAAAGACGTTATTCGTGTAGAATAGATCATAATTATTATCCGTAGTGAGTTTCTGGTGATCTTTATTATATTTGATAATTAATCACTATTAAAAGGTAAGTCAAATAATGTTCTTGAAGATGCCACAGGTATTTGAAGTTTGACAACGCTTTAACCAGTATAACCTTTCATTATGAATCGTGCCCATCAAGTGAAATCAAAAGACAGAAGCGAGGAGGTTCAAAGATATATTTGATAGGCTGTCAATATATCGAGGATCGACTGATCTAATCTGGATAGTGATTACAGGGGTTGTTGAGCACGGCGTTAACAACCGTGATTCGATGCGGATGCATGACCGAGCGCCTTCAGCTAGTTGAGTCCATTAAAAACGAATGTGGTCAGTATCCAATGTCGAAGACTTACAAAGCTATTTGTTTTAGGGATTTATTTACCACTACAGTCTTTTCTCACGATCAAGGCTGGTGTGTTATCCAAGAGTAGGTAATTGTCAGAGTAATATCGAGAAATAAAATAATTATATTATCAGTTCCTCGATAAAGAATTTCTTGAATATCTTCAAGATAACAACGTTTGACATGGACTAAAATCCGTAATTGATCGTTTGAATAACTTGTTTATATGAATTTTTCTGAACTCTCAGGACTTTTGAAATAAAACTGACAGATTTTAAAAATATCGATCTATGATGTTATACATACTGTGTTTAATCAGTCAGTGGTTGGAGATTACAGATGGATATCATTGTGGCGCATAGTTTTTATATCTCTATATAGAACTATCCAGTATGGAAAACACAGGTGACTTTCAACTGGTATCCAGTATAGAAGTATTTTTTTCCACCGGTTGTGATTTGTACTGAGAATGATTTGGAGGCACGTTCTAAAGACAGTATGAGTTCAGATCTATTATGACTGCCGAATATCATGTTAATAATAATAATACTAATACTAATAATAATAATAATAATAATAATAATAATAATAATAATAATAATAATAATAATAACATAATGACACTTCAGTAAATCATGGAGATTTTGAAAGAGACTATGAGATAATAAAAATACTATTATATGTACTTAGTATTAGTAGCTTGTAGTGTCGGTTACTATGCTAAGCCCATATAACTTATTCTAGCTCCTGGATGTGCCAATGTATCGATTTAACTTGCGTCACGTTTGGACCTTGTTAATTATTTTACTTATCAACATTGACTGTTTTTACATGAGCGTATGTGTGTACGCTTCTTACCTTACTCAACGCATATCTGTAGCTTATTTGTATCTGGCTATAAATATTGACTGACGCTTGATTAAATGGAGTTGGCTCGCATGCCTTCTACACTGCACATCCTTTTGTTATTTCGCTCTCTCTTCTTTGCCTTATTCGCTGCGATTCTCCGATCGTCTGTTGTGATCAACGAGTGTACAGAATATAAGTATTCAAACATACATTCTCGTATTTAACTTAGTTAATTCTGTTATACACTAATGCAAGTTAAGTTCATGATTTTATACGAGGATATAATAATCAACCATACGATCTAACGGGAGTCAGATCCCGGGTCACTAAAAGCTCTTCTACACTCAAGTTCATGAAAAACAACCCTTGGATCCACATATATATGTAGGATGAGTCTTATCAAAGCGCCCTAGTTTGGTCAAGTGAATAAACACATTTGGATGTTATTTGTGTTTATTACTAAAAAACAATATGAAGCCCCCTCTCAGATTGATGGATTTTCGAATAGAATTTTATCAGTTAGTTCACAGAAAATTTAAGACTTCAGACCATTTAATTTTGAGCCAAGTTGCTACAAATTTACATCAATACACCGACTCTAAAATTGAATAAACTGCCATATTTCAGCTTTAATTTAACTATACATCTTCATAACTATAAAATGATATGCCCAATAAAAGTGAATGAACTACAAAATTCATCTATGAATACAGTGGTCTTGAGTGCTATTAGAGGTATGAAGGCGGTTATCACTTCCCGGTTACCCACACCATAGAAGGGTTATTCTAGAGGTATCTGAAAAATAAATTGGATTAAAGGTGGTCTTAATGACCTGAGAACGTGACCGCAGTACCAAAGGGACAACTGCTTGAGGTCAGTCACACACGACCTTTCTGTGAGTAATTTTCGGTTTGGCTCCGTACTTGTTGAAACCTTACCGCCCAAGACGGATATACGTGGGATAAGGCGATGTGTGCATTTTTAGAGTCGACCTTTTCTAACCCCACCCCTCCTTGTGGGAAAGCAGCATTGCTGTTATGATGGTTGTCTGAAGGAAACACCTTACTACTGTCACACCTCTGTACAATCAGCAGTACGACTTCGCCCTCGGACCTTGGGCTTGCTACTTTTAGTGTTACCGCTCTTCAACCGACCTGTCTGGTATGGTAGGACCTTGAAAAAGGATTTTTACAGCCAGTATAGCTCTATTGGTTCATCACGATAAGCAAGCCCGACCACCACGTCAAGGTAGCAACAACAGTTGGGACAAAATCCATCAAGGCTATATTATTAATTATATTCAACTGTGTGCGAGCTACTGTGAGTGAGTGAATTTAACGCATGGTTAAAATCTTCACCTATACGTTTCTGTTTACATCAATCAAATTACCCATAAAATCCATATGAGATGTAAATACTTTCACTCGGCTTTTAGCAACAAACCAACCCTAGTCAGATATAGTATTTTCTGCTTGTCTACTTAGATTTGTCAAATGTTATAAATGGAACCTATCATACCTACTACAAGTCAACTATCATTCAATACAGTTTACTTTTTGAACCAACCAAAATTTCTTCTCACTCTCAATCAACAAACTGAATAACTTAAAATCCAAATTAAAATGAATTGCTCTCATTATCATAAAAAGAAACATTTCAGGGCGAGAACATAATTTATGAACGAACTAATCAGATTTACAATAACAGATCTTGGATTTCAGCTCCGAAATTCACTCACCCATTTTGGCTAAATAGAGTCTTGACATTATAGCTTATGTCAGTTCGTGATGAAAAGCCTTAAATCTAATTCCTAAACCTAGCCATCAACTGTAAATCATAATCCTTATTGTTTAAAATGCTTTATAACCCTCATTTAGCTCTAGTAAGTAGGTAGACACTGTCAAGGTCACTTTAGCGTTGTCGCTAAAAAGTCGTCCATAAATTATAATCTCACCCATTTCAGTAATTCCTAATCTCAAATTAGGTATTCAATTTAAGTTCTTCATTTCAAATCGTGGATGTGCACTGCTGAGGAGTCCCATACTAGAACGAAACGGCCGTCCAGTGCTTCTAGGTTTTCCATGGTGGTCTAGCTTCAATTGACTCATGATTTCAACTTGTGAAAATAAACAACGTATAAAATATGAAGATTATTTATGTCATGAATCAACATCAACCTAAGAACTGAAAAGCAATATAAAATGGTTTATCATCTCCTGAACAGTAAACGATTACATCTTTACACTAGTAATTATCTTCGAGATGAATTGTCAACGTTTCATTGACAAGTTATAACTGATGAATTAGAATCATATTAGAAATGATGCAATCAGTTTTATTGAAGATACTGTTATGAATCAATTAAAGTTAGACTTTCGAACTATTTTATTTTAATAGTTGAATTCATGAGTCAATTTAAGCTAGATCATCATTGAAAACCTAAAAGCACTGGAAGGCCGTTTCGTCCTACCTAGTATAGGACTCCTCAGTAGTGTGCATCTACTATCTCTCACTCGGAACTCCAACCCATGATCTCTGAGACTATGCTTGATCTCTAGACCACTCAGTCAACATCTAATTTCTATTTTACTAAATCATTTCGTTTTCAAATGTTTAGCTTACATTTTCATTATGAGTTATGATTGTATTTAATTGACTTACTTGAAATATACGTTTATAAATATTGAAATTTTGCTTATATGCTGGTGTACCATATTTTTTATATAATAACATAGCATCATAAATACGTGAATCTTTAATTAAATTAGCTGCATACACAGCAACATATTTATGTAAACGTTGATATTCTTTTAAAACATTTGATGATGACAATGTATTAATGTTATTTCCATTACCCTTCATATTATG
The DNA here is from genome assembly GCA_944470375.2 of Schistosoma guineensis. NCBI lineage: Eukaryota > Metazoa > Platyhelminthes > Trematoda > Strigeidida > Schistosomatidae > Schistosoma > Schistosoma guineensis. The sequence continues at coordinate 3,553,994 of OX103890.1, read as the reverse complement.
ACCATTAGCGGTTTGTTTTGCTTCATTTAATAATTGTTCCACTGTAGATAAACACTTTTCCCATTTACCTTGTTCTGCATACATATCTAAAGCTGAATTTATGTCAACACTAGCTAATGTATCAGCTTGTCCCTTTATCTGTGTAAAAAAAGAGGCATGAAGAGGTTATAAATATTTACTAGTATAGGGGTTGTGGAGATTATTAAGTTTTTGATTGAGATCATGAACCGATTGATGTTAGACCACTATTGAAAACCTGGAAGTACTGGATGATAGTTTCGTCCCATTGTGGGACTCCTCAGCCGTACGCATCCACGATCCCGCCTGCGGGATTCGAACCCAGCGCCTTCGGTCTCGCGCGCGAAGGCCTAACCTACTGAACCACTGAGTCGGTCGGCATCCGATGGTGATAGTGTCTAACATCAACCAATCCACGAAATTGCGCAACCAACTTCCATTGTGCTGAGGTAGATACCTGTCTCTACCCGATATGGATTAGCTCTACCGGTCACGGCTTCTCACTATAACTCCGAGAATTCCCTCTTGGATCAGAAATCTGAGCGGTTCTCTGAATAGATTAGAGAAAGAAATATAAAAATCTATAGATTATAATAACAACTAAATAATAATCACTCTTCTCTAATGTCTAAATCATTGTGCAATCTTCTTTTGTATTAAGTATATACAAAATGAAACGAAAAATTTATATTCGGTACTTTTATATAAACTAGTTTGAACTATTCATATAAATTGATTGTTTGGATTTTCCCAATTGATCAGTCTCTTACTGGCATATATGCATCCTGTGTGGATTGTCTCGATATTGCTATTAAATCACAAGGAGTTTACATAGAGCTGAATGATGGCTAGCAGTGAAATTCAGGATGCGCACTTCGTTCTATTTAGGATTTTTCAGCTGAATGTACATGCATCTTAATGTTGATATTCACTCTAGGACCCGAACTTCGTTTGACCTACTTATCTTATTGAAAATTACTCACCAGCAGTAGGTCTATCAAGAGAGAAATAGTCGTTCAATAAGTTAAATCATTTATTAAATATGATCATTATCCAATAAAATTCAGCATTTGTTTAGTAACTTGAAACAAGATTCATTTTGATCGTCAAATTCGGATCACTATTTAAGATCAATGAACACAATATTGGTTACAGAGAAGTGTTCTTCCTTCGAATTTGTTTGGTTTGATGGGTTACATACATTATGAATTATAACTAATATCTATAACCTTCATTTTAGTTAAATAACAGTCAGTCAGTAACAACGTAAAACATTGTACGTACGTACATCAATTCGAGTGGCCACACCACATTAGCACAGAGATGCAGTTGTCGATTCAAATCCCGTATTAGTAGAGGTGGTAAGAGTATAAGCAGTAATCGGAAAGATTAAGCTTTGAAGATGTTATTCAAGGAGTATAATGCAGTGAAACAAATTTGGAAAGAGGGAAAAAGGGACATGAAGAATTCAGAAGATTAGAATTAGGGAGAACACAAAGAGTGAACACCCCTGCGCCATTGCAAACGATTTTGAGCCATGTCATTCAAAGTCTCTAACCATCAGTTGCTATCATCTCGCAGATCCAAACCAGGTATTCTACACCTACCAACATGACTCAGTTCACTTGTCAGTGACTTCATGGACTTGTGCCATGTTTTGGTCTGGCCACCCCCTGGCTTTCTTCCAACCTACTCCTATACCACTGAACATAGCACGTCGAGGCAGTCGGAGTTAAATGTTGAAAGCAAACAATATAATTTGAACTATGATAGAGAGAATAACTTACTTTTAATGCTTCTTTATATTTTGCTTCAACATATACTTCTAAACGTGGCTCTAATTCACGTGCTACACATTTAGCCTTTGACCAATTCTCACCAGCAATAAATGCATCAATAGCTTTATGTATTTTATCAATACTTAAAAGTAATTCACCAGCCAATGTATGTCGCTAAAATTTGTAAACAAATAAAAAAATAAAGGTTAGATTGAATTAGAATTCACTTGGTATTGTTTGGCTTGTATCTTACCATTGAGGTTTAAAACTGCAATTGATCAGTTTGTTATTGGCATATGTGTATACTGTGCGTATGCCTCGATATTGCCTTAATTCACAAGCTATTTGTAAGCAATGATGGATAGTGGCTAGCAGTGGAATCCAAGACGCGCGTTTCGTCCTATTTGGGACTCGTAAGCTGGATGTACCTGCATTTCAGAGTTGATGTCCACTCTGGGACTCGAACCCAGTACCATTCACTCCAAACGCCATCGCGTTATCCACTCAACTACTGAAATTTGGTTCATCTTTGTTGCAATATGTGCATCCTATGCTGATTGCAACGGTATAGTTATTATGATACAATTGTACATAAAATAGATGGAATATGGCAAGCAATTAAATTTAAGACGTACTATTCATTCCATTTAGAACTCATCAGTTGAATGTACCTTTAGAGTACCGTTACACAAGTGAATGACATCATGGACTCAGTAGGTAAATGAAGTATGCGTTGAAGTCTAAAACGAATAGTACTGGGTTCAAGTCATGAAGTAAACATCAGCTTGGATCCGGAAACATCCAGCTGAGGTGTCCTAAACAGGACGAGATGTTCGTCCTGGATTCCCGTACTAGCCACATCCTGTCTATTTTACGAAGGCTATGATTATTTAATGATATGGTATGAATATGTTATGAATTATTATCATACTAATAAACTTTTAAAAACGAAACCTTAGGCATGTAAATTTGTAGTCTTTTTTTAAATAGCCCTCGAACTTCGTTTTGTGCAGGTATGTAGTATCATTACGTCAATTGCATTCAAAAGAATATGGCACAAAATTGAGTTCATAAACGCGTACTTAGTAAATGGGTTACAAATTTATCTGGTCAAAATTTCGGTCTTACAGTATTTAGTAAATTGGCCTCATATAAGATGTGCTATGTTTGAAGCGATTACGAGTTCACCTACTCTATGAACGGAACAAAGACTCTGTGACCGAAGATCAATAAGCTAGCTATTCTGATGCGTCCCAGCCACGCTAACTAGAGAGAGAAGTCCAAGTTCGAAAAGGGGAGATATATTCAGTAAGCAGCCTGAAGCACGAGCAATAACAACAAGCACAAATAAATTGTATATATACAGTATAAAATTGTCCTTGGGAAGCGTTACAAAATAGCACACTAAAAGATACAACCAACCAATTGCGTTTAAGATTCAACCAATGGAGAGATACAACATGAAGGTGAAAATGAGCGCTTTTGACGCGAAAACAAGAAAAGATGATTGACTAATTAATTGATAATTTCAATTCTTTTGAAGTTGACGAAAACAAACCAGTCTACTGGTTTAAGAAAAGTAGTATTGTACTGTGTCATTTACTCTGCACTGTCTTTCTTCTTACTTAGTCATGTATTTTGTAAATAATATATCTCAATAGTTGAGATCATGAGTAAATTGAAGCTAGATCACTATGGAAAACCCTTCTGATACTAATCAACATATGCTCACTAGTGACTGGCTTCAATAGGTATTTCCTGGAGTTCTAGTGAGAAGCAGTGACCACTGGACTTTAATCGGGTCAGTTGTGAGATAGTAACTCACTGATGACAATGCTGGATGTGTCGCTCAATTTCGTGAATTAGTTAAAGTTAGACAATAGGACGAAACGGCCGTCCAGTGCTCCCAGGTTTTCCATGGTGGTCTAGCTTCAATCGAATTATGATCTCAACTATTGAAATTGCTACAATCTCCACAAAACCCCCTCTAATAATATATCTGTTAAGTATAGATTATATCCATGGGATTCGTGCGGTTACCGTGACCAATATTCGCAAACATTACATCGTATGAATTAAGATCGATTACAACGATGTACATACATTTACTGTGTTTGTTTATAGATCCTCAGTTAAAAATTATTATATTGTACAAATTTACACTTTCTTGTCAAATTATTTTCACTGTGACTAGTATTTTTTCTACTACCAGTGATCCAAAAACTTATGCTACTTCATGTTATAACTTGTGAATTTGTGTGCCCTGTTTATTGTATAACGCAACGATACCGCCAATCATAGAGCGACGAATTATTGGTCGAACCAGTGTTAGCGGGACATAGACTAGATTAAAGCATGCTCAATGCATGATTGTTTTGGTGCACGCTGATTGGCTGATTCTTATCCAATCAGCACTAGTCGATAGTCGGAGAATATTCTGGAATCTTCTTATGTAAAAACTATAAATATACCGACGTTTTCCCCTATTGTGCTTCCTACTGGCTTCTGACTTGCTATTTGGAATATAATCTCTTTCCTGTTCAACCGTGTTTTGATTTGGGGACTTGTCGAGTGAATCGGTGTCCGAGAATACTAAGCAATAGGAATAGCTGGGTCATAACCGTAAGAAGAAGCAGGATTATAACAACCAGTGACGCATAAAACACGTGCGAGCAGCCTAGAGTCCTGATTGGTCCTGCTTTCCGCCTAGCCCAGCCCCAACTCAACACTTCGGTATTCATCGTGTTGATTACACCATGCCGTATTGATGTGATGTAGCAATTTGAACAGATGGATATATATTCCAGGTTCTATATTGCTTATTACTGACTGACTTGAAGAATATTGTGAATAACAGTAATAGTTTAACAATTAAACTAGTTATTGCAGAGAGAGCATATCATTACCAAAACGTTCACACGTTATATTCATTTGGTTTTACTGAAAGTACTACTGACACTGAAACGTGGGGTTTATTGTAAATACTTTTGAATATTCTATTTTACTATCAGTCAAACTACTTTGATGGTCAACTTCTAACGATATCATTGATAACTCAATCAAAAGCATTATATGTTGTCAAATTTCAATGGATATATTATCAGTGGTAAATCTTAGGTTTAACCTTCTGATTGACTAGTACAAATTTTATCGATCAACGTGGACAAAAAGTGATTTTGTTTTCCTTTTTACGTAAACTAATAATGAAAGAACATACTGGCAAGATTATATTCAAAGTGAGGGCTTGACTTGTGGTGCAGATGGGTGCTTTGCTCAATATGTGTCTTATCCATTTACAGCGCTTCCTTCTAATTTCTTCCTCCGCTGGAATCTGATTTGTTCTCTCACACAGTAGGTTGTTGCTAACAATGTCTGGCCAACGGGTCCGAAGTATTTTGCGTGGGAAGCTGTTAATAAACACTTGTATCTTCGGCATGATGGCTTTCGTAGATATCCAAGTTTCCACCCTATACAGTAGAACTGCCTTGACATTTGTATTGGAAATTCTGGCTTTGGTGTTGGTTGACAGACAGTTGTTTTGAGTTCCAGATGTTCTTCAATTGTAGATATGTTGCCTTGGGTTTGCTGATCTGCGCCTTCACATCTACATCACTATTATGTCCCGATAAGAATAATGGGTGGTAACTTTTTTGGGATCTATTTGTGGACCAATACTATACGTATATTTTTATCGTATAAGTGTTAATTAACTAAACTATTCATATTCATATTAATCTTATTATAAACTTTATTTTGACCTATGAACCATTATTATACGATTTACCATTCTTGAATTATTCCCTGTCTATTACCGACTACCTCCCTCATCCACGGCCACATTTGGCAAAATTTTGTACAAATGTTATTTTCTATTTTATCGTACGTTGTGGTCTACTTGTTTGGTATGTAAACCGAGTATGTTTGAAATACATGATTCATATCGCAGAGGCTCGGATTGGTATTCTGGACTTGACTGGCTGGGCTAGGCGGAAAGCAGGATCAATCAGGACTCTAGGCTGCCCGCACGTGTTTTATGCGTCCTTGATCCGGTCGATAAATCACTGCTCTCCGATTGACAGTCACAAGATATAACAATTGACGACGGGAAAAAAATACGGTCCAAAGTCATTCTGTAATTGGACGAAATTCAGTCTAATTATTTCGGGCAACCAGCATCTAGATTTGTCATCACTGTTCTTGAACGACATTGGTTATTATTCATACAGCAATTTTCATTACCGGTGCTGATAAAAAAACTCTCCCTTCCGATCGATTACAGCTGCTATTTGAGCGACAGTTGGAGTTCTTAGTTGAATTACGCACGCAGCTGCTGGATCAGTCATGCTTTGGAGATGCGATGGAAGTGAATGGATTCATTTCTCAATTGCACAGTGAGCTGGGAAATGACTGCAGCCTTCATGGATCCTCGATAAACCGTACTTCAAACGAAACAGCAGTCATTCAAGATCCGCCTGGTGGTCCAGTACTCTCCATTTCAGAAACATGCCCGGTATTGGATTCAAACTCTATTATCCTCGAAACACCTTGTACAAACAGTGACGTATCCAGCTCATAAGAAGATTCCATGTTTAATGTTCATGGGATTGTCGTAGAAACCGCCCACGAAACAGAAAACAAATCGAACAGTATACTGTACGTATATTTTCATCGGGACACAACAATCACATCCACCGTGTTCATCAATAATGCTGCCCAGATATGTAAAGGTTTTTAAATCTTCCAAAGCTTCTCCGTCAATTGTGATTGGATTGGTGCATGTTGTGTTGCATCGGAGAATCTTTCTTTTCCCTTTGTGTGTGTTGCGATCTACTGCTGCTGAGGCTGCTACTACACTTGTCGTGTTCCACTGCAGATCATCTGCGAAGTCTAGATCGTTCAGTCGCATCCTAGATGTCCACTGTATCCCATGCTTCCTCACAGATGTTGACGTCTTCATGATCCAGTCGATCACCAGGAAAAAGAGGAAAGTTGACAGTTAGCAATCTTGCCTAACACCGGTCGTTACTTCAAACGAGTCTATCAGCTGTTCTCCATGCACAATTTTGCAGTTTAATCCATCCGTATGATATTGACTATCTTCTCAGGCATGCCGTAGTTTCGAAGAAGCCTACATAGTGTTGTCCTATACACTCTATTAAATGCTTTCTCATTGTCAGTGAAGTTGATGTAGAGTGGTGGATTCCATTCAATTGATTGTTCCACAATGATCCGTAGTGTTGCGATTTGGTCGGTACACGATCGATCCTTATAGAATCCACCCTGTTGGTCTTGAAGTTGGGCGTCTATGGAGTCCTTCATTCTGTTTAACAATACCCTGTTGAAGACTTCCTGGTATTGAAAGAAGAGTGATGCCTCTATAGCTCTCACCCTTGCTGAGATCGCCTTTCTTTGGTATTTTTATCAGGTGTCCTTCTTTCCATTTTGTTGGTACTTGTTCTTCATCTCGAATCTTGCTGAAGAGAATGTGGAGTATCTTTGCAGTTACTGCTACGTCTGCTTTCAGTGCCTTTCCTGAAATGTTGTCTGGTTCCGCTGCTTTGTCGCTCTTGATTTGTCTGATGGCCATGTTGATCTCTGCAGTTGTTGGTGAGCCAACATCGATTGGGAGGTCCGTGGGTGCTACTTCAATGTTTTGTGGGTTCAGTGGGGCTGGTCGATTCAAGAGTTCTTTGAAGTGTTCTACCCACCTGTTTCGCTGTTCTTCAAAGTTGGTAATTACTTTTCCTTCATTGCTTTTCACTGGTCGTTCTGGTTTGTGATAATTCCCAGCGAGTTTCTTTGTTGTATCATACTGTTGTCTCATGTTTCCTTCTCTTGCAGCCTTTTCAGCCGTCATTGCTAAATCTTCCTCATATTTACGTTTGTCAGTTCTAATGCTCCTCTTCACTTAATTCTGTGTGTTCAGCTTGTGCCTTGACTTTCTGTGCTCTTGTCTGGCTGGTATTGATTGCCACCTTCTTGTTCCTACTTTCTTGAATCTTATCCAGTGTATCAGCAGTGATCCATTCCTTGTGCTGGTGCTTCTTGTGACCCAGAACTTCAAGACATGTTGAAGTGATTGCCTTCTTGATCCATTTTCATTTGCGCTCCATAGTAGTTCCCTCTCCATAGAGTAGATTGTGAAAGGCCTGGAATCTATTGCTGAGGACTATCCTGAATTTGTTGAGTTTGTCAGTATCCCGAAGAAAGTTCGTATTGAACTTTTGCGATGTTGTCCACCCTGTTGTCCAAAGCTTCTCTGAAGCTAGTCTTTGTTGTTCAACCTGTATCCAATGTGTTTCACTGATTCCAAGCACTTCCAGGTTATGTATTTTCATTTCTGCAACAATTAGGATAACTCTATGGGTCTCCGACATTTTATGAGCATTCCATGTACCTAAATTAATGGTTGATCTGGTTATCAGAAGGGGTGATTGCCTCGTGACTTCCGAAGGAGCTTGGCTTTCACCATGAGGTGTCATAACTCTTCTAAATAAAGATCTTCTAACTCCTAGGGCAGAGTTTAAATGGTTTGAATTACTTTTTGTGGTTAGCGTTTTTTTAGCGAGTTAGTTTTACAGGATAGGGTAGGTAACCCCATACTCAACTCTTCTCCGGACAATAGCCCCAGAGGGACTCTAGGCGGAGCCATGATTCTGATTTCTTTCACTACTTTATAACACATTTTAGATCTTAGTAGGTTAATGAATTTTCTGAAGGTTACTTAAGTGTTCATCAAAGATTATTCATAAATGATAGTCTCATTCAAATAATCAATAATATTCTTATAAATTACTTACTTGAATTGATGCTAAACGTGAAGCTACTAATTCAGTCACTTTAACTGAACTATCAGTTGGTAAAAATTTCACTGCTAAACTAACAGCATGTAACCAAGCATGTTCACATAATTCTGGTGTAATAGATTGTTTAATTGAATCATTTGAATTATTATCCACAGAATTTGTATTAGGAGTAATTTTTAAATAATATTCAACTGCACGTAAATATTCCCCATTGGATTCATAATTTCTTGCTTGTATAAAATAAGTATTTGTAGTTGAATTCTTCAATTCATTGATTGCTGAATATGATGTGTTTCGATCATCAGTAGATTGTTTACGATTGGATAATCTTGGTCCACCCGTTATTGCATGCATTCTTTCTTCGCGTAATTCTTCCTTTTAAGTTTAAAGTGTATTATTGTTAAAAAATATGAAAAGCTACCATTTTAAATCATATGTCATTTTAACAGATAAGACTTAACTAAGGCTTTATGAGGAGAAATCGAGTTTACATTCAGAGGTGTATCTCTTTATCATCTACCACATGCTTTACTTCTTTACACGCAGATTTTATGTGAGCTGCTTCACACTACTTATTATCACTAGTCAGTAGTTCAGAATTATCTACTTAAATGACTTTGTTCCGTAAGGTATATCATATCTTTGACACAACAAACTTCATATTCTATTCAGTTGTATTCTTATTTCAATAGTTAAGTGGAACTTTTTTATGATTTTTGCAATATTATTATTATTTTATCATGTGGTCTTCTTTGTAACCTCTACTTTTACATTCCAGTTTATTATGGACAGTTGGCATAGTTTCGAAATACACTGTTGAATTCAATTCATTTCATAAATAATATTCTACCTTGATGAGATAGTATTCCATGATTTATATTGAGTAAGTGGTTCGACTTAATTCTCATGCTTTTATTTGAGGAACAAGCCTTCTCCTGAATATGTCCCTTATTGTCTGATAAGCATAGAGATCGGCTAATCTAGGAATCTGTTACTTCACACTTGCGTTCGAAATAGTATTAGTAGAAAACAGGTTGGTGATTGTATCCAAATCTATTTAAACATTCATACACCATAGAAATGCTTATTCACTGATAAATACATTATAATAAGAGTTCTCATTAAATAAAACTCATACAAACAAACAAGGATTTAATCCTGATTGATCTATCCTTAACGAACAATTCACGTCAAGACGAGTAAGCATTAATATATTGTTAATACGTTTTCCAAACGAACATGCGATCCCATTTTCTAGCCGCTTCTAATAACCCCAGATTAGATCTACGAAGAAACTTGAACACAAGAGAAAAGGCATGGATTATGAAAAGAACGTTTTACTCTAAGGTTACTTTACGCACAGAAAGACAAGGGTATTTACGAGATTATAAAAGTTTTTGAACTATACAAAATATGATAGCAGTGTAGGGGAACACCTAGCCAGAAACATAACTCGTGACTCTCAACTTTTTCAATACTTTGAGAAGCTTTTATTCAACGCTGTTTGTCCAAGTTTGCTGGGCCTCTATGAACTTTTCCGAAGAATAATTTGCAAATTCACAATAATTATGTACCTGAGTATTGTTTTATTATGTTTGTTTTGCTGTATCATAATTAAGTCGTCTAAATTAATATACAAGGTTATCTTTTATAAATTCATTTATTAAGCGACTGACAGTGTTATATTTTGTATTCTGTGACAAAGCATAAAAATTACCATTTCAAACCTGACTAGCCTGTTTTACTAAAATACGAATTAGCCGAAACCATTCAGTTTAAAAAAAAAAATTAATGACCAACGAACTAATATACACTTACCTTTAGCTCTTCAGCTCGATTAGGTAAATATGTTTCAGCTACCCGTATTGCTTCTTCCCACATACCGGCCTCACGATATACACGTACTGCCATATCAGGACGTTGAGCTCTTAAGAGAAGTGCTTCAGCTTGAGCGAATTCTTTTTCTCCAAATGCTAATCTAGCTTGTCCAAGCAATACATCATTTATACTATCTGGATCATGTTCACTAGCAACACGTGCAGCTGAATCCCAGTCTTGATTGTGAACATACATAAGTACTGCTTCTCTAGGTTTACCTGCCTAATAAATGAATAACGTTACGAAAATTGAATTACATTAAAACACAGATCTATAAAAGAAGAGTACTGGTTATAATAAATTCTTAACAGTTTTTATGGTTGTAAGTCCCTATTAATCATGCAAAAGAGTGGTCAGTTTTATGTCAAATAAACGATAGCGAACGATCACTGAAATTATACTAACAAATTTGATCTTCTTATCTATAATTGATTGATCAATGAATGGTGACCAATCTCATGTATATCTACTGATTCTTAGTGTAGACCAAATTTTATCGATCAAGTCGCAATACGGCCATTGGTCTAGGTAACTCAATATCGCGTGTACTATGCTAAGATGTAAGGTGGTGGTTTCAGGCTGTCGATAGGAAATCCTGCTCAACTTAGGTTTCATGCTATCAGTAATCTTGAAGGAATTGATGCTTTTTAGTGAATCCCATGACAGAGAGCATCAGTTCCCTAAAGATGAAAAGTACTCCTTGCTGACTATTACCAAACCTAGGTTGAGCAGGGCTCCTTATCGATTACCTTTAACCACCAACTTACAAAATTTATCTTCTTTCTAACTTATCTTCATAAGGATCCATAGTCGTTTGTTGACCAAAATCACATCGTATGCCTGTTTATGACAAATTTATGGTTTGTAGATAACGACTTTTTCTCAAAAAGTACACATAAACTTGTATAGACTAGACATTTTTAGTTTGAATGTACCCCGTGATCTTGAACTTGCCATCGCGAATTTATTTGTCATGTCACTATGCTCTAGTTTAACATTAAAAATATATAAAAAGACATTTATTTTTTCTGAAAAGATATCACCTTGATAAACTGCTCTTCAGCTTCCGTGAATTTTCCCTCATCTTCCAAGAACATTGCATATTTATTATGAACTTCAGGTAAGCGTTCAGTGCAAGAACTAGATTGAGCTAATTCAAATGCAAAATCGAATGCACAATGTTCTGTTGCATAATCAATAGCATTTTCGATTAAACGTAAACGAGTTAACAAACGTACTGCTGATTCACCACCTAAATGTTTTGCCCATAAATATGCTACTTGTTTGCGTAATTCCGGTTGTTCTGTACAACTTGATGCAACACGATAAGCATCTTCCCATCGATCAATTGTACGATACATACTTACAGCTGATTTCCAATCTTTAGCCTGGAATCATTTTTAAAACAGAAAACAATAAAAGTTACTCAGTAAGCAATCAAAATATCTAAAGTTTGGATCCAAAATATCATCACATAAGTAATGGACAGTAAGTTAATTTGTCTGTGCAGGTTTTCTATGATTGGTGATTGGGAAACAGAAAAGGGGGATACCAAGGAATACATTACATCGAGAATTGGAAGCAGACACCAAGAGAATGAATAGAAAGTGGAAAGGATTGAGCCCAGGACAGAGTCCGATGGAGAATGATGATGGACAGCCTATACTCCTCCACAAATGGTAACAGGCGTCGGTAAGTAAATAAGTAACTCATGAGTCGACACTTATAAAAACCAACTTTTTTTCAGCACTGTGTCTTAAGGTATCCTCTTTTCTCTCGTGGCAACTTTGGCACAAATCGGGGAAGACTTATAAACAATTTCTAACTAAACTATTTGTAATATCTCCGCTAATAAACGGTAAGAAAAATGTAATTACACATTCATACCTCTAAATAATACTGTTCTGCTTGTTTAAAATTGCCTTCACTTTGAAATTGTTCAGCTAAATGTAAATAAGTTTGATTTAATAAATCAGCATTGAATTGTTTAACTAAACGTAACATCTCTCTATATTGACGTGTATTTTTATACATGGATATTGCTCGATCAGTTTCTTTAACAGTTAAGTATAAACGTTCAGCTTCTTTGTAATTACCAATTTTTTCAAATTCTTCAGCATGTGACAAATACATACTAGTTAAGATGAAACAGAACAATGGAGGATAATGATAATAATAATAATAATAATAATAATAATAATAATAATAATAATAATAATAATAATAATATGAAAATGGGTAATTCCCTAAAATAAGCAGAAAACATAATAACTTATAATGGCTTAATTCATAGTGACAGTTCAGTAATTGAAAATTTCATCTATTGGATAGTAACTAAGTAGACTCAATGCAATTATCGCATAGTCACAAAGCTTAAAGATTGTGAATTCAATCACTCTGTACAATCTTAGGTCAACAGTGTGGAAAAATGATCTCTTTTAAAACAGAGGATATTCATAGGTTACTAATATTTGACGATAGATCCCTTCGAAGCATCTCTCGAGGATATTGGGATAATCTAGTGAGGAATACTGAAATTAGACTCAGCGTACCGTTTGAAGATGACAAATCGGTCGATAAAGTAGTGAAGTGTCTTCATGTTTTTCTAAATAAGCGTTAATTAAATTGAAATATTTGAAGGTACCGGTTAGTTTCTGAGATTTGGTCAACAAACTGTTGTGTAATATGAGGTTATAAAAGTACTTATGGTGTGTTTTCAGACAAATTGACAATTCCAAAGACTTGAATAAACGTTAAGATAGTTCCAGTCACATACAAACAATAACGGACTATTTATTGTAGATCATAGGACACAGAAAGGTTTCATTACATTAGAGGGTCAGAACTTTAATATTATGACCAATAAAATTAAGAATCTCTTCTGTTTCAACCAAAAAATCGAGAATGATCAAAAATCATTCAGTTAGTATCATAACCTCAGTCAGTCAGTCGGCTACAACGTAGGACCAAGCACATATATGTATTGGTCCAAGTTGCCATACCTCATTAGCACAGCAAGATGAACACTAAATTCATAGAAGTAGTTAGTTCAATGATGGTAATTTATGTAAGAAAGATTGTGTTTAAGGATATCGTACAGGAAGAAAATATTAGTTGGTAGAAAGAAAGATATGGAGCGATTCTAATCCCATAGTTTAAGGGAAGACAGGGAGTGTGCACACCTACGCCATTTTGATCGATTCTGAGCCATGTCACCAAGAGTTCCCAACCATTGGATGCGATAGTCACAGAGGCCCCAAACCAAGTAGTCTTCATCTGCCAACATGGCTCAGACCAGAAGTTAGTGACCGCTCTTTAACAACCCAACTGACCACTTGTAATAAATTTATGAAAGAAATTCTTTCAAAAATTAAAATGGAACAATTCTACCTAACACTTTTACTGATTACGTTTTAAGAGATTGTTTCTTCTGTAACTTCATGGATATATTAAATAAACAATTAATCACAAGCATTATAAGCAGAGATGATGGTGGCTAGCAGTAAAATTCAAGACGCACGAATGGTACTGGGTTCGAATCCCCCCCCCCCAAAAAAAAACATCAACTCTGGGATGCAGATACATCCAGCTGATCATTCCCTTGCCAGCAACTATCACGTCTGCTTATAAGAATTCATAGTTTACTATTAAATCATTAAAATGAACATATTTACTTAGTTAATTCTGTTTGATCCATAATTGAAGATGCGAGTTGATGTGCTTTTTCCCACATTCCTATTGAAATATACATATTAATAGCTAATTTTGATTGATTCGCTTTAATAAATGCTTGTTCTGCTGCATTGTATTCACGACATCCAATATAATGTTGAGCAAGTTTAAGAAAATATGGTGATAATTGTTCAGAGGATTTTTTATTTTCCATTGAATTCAATATATGAGAAGCTTTTGTCCATTGACAAGAATTGATTGCTGCATCAGTAGCTTTAATGTATGCACTGAAATAGAAATAAATTTATAATTATGAAACAAAATCTACATCATATTAAAACATTAAGAGTATTCTTTGGAATAAATTCTCTTCGGATACTCCTAAATGTCCAGATACAGCCGAAAGTGAGGAGAGTCAGCTCTTCCTATAGAAATACTCTCATATGGCCACGCGTATACAGCCATTGTCAGGGAAGACCTACCCCAGCCTTCTCGTGGCGCTGGTGTTGTTTATGAAATTGAGTGGACGAAAAGCTAATGTTCGACGCTTTAACCGGGTTGGTGGGTATGGAGGATCCATCTATGGGAGTTGGAAAATCCTCATTACAAACCAATGGTACTCATTAGCTCCAGAATCCTTAGGGGGCAGATAATGTACGAACTTATTGTTGGTCACCGACTATCATGTGACTGCATCTCCTTACTTTGCTCAACTGCCATGCGGATTAGACCTTTAGGTCAAAGGATCGGGGTATGGCCCCTAAGAAAACAACGTCCTTCGGTTTGCGGTGGAGGGAAATAATAGTTAAATTACAACTCAAACTTGTTGAATGCTAAATTTGCCTAAAGGAAATCAGTATATGCAAAAATATGCTTGATCCATCTACCAAATGTATACAACACAGTCGTTTTAAGCCTAATTATACTTCAGTTATTATCATACTCCATGAATAACAAGGTTTCAAGCCTGAAAGCTACTAAAATGCAGAGATACGTGATTCTGTCATAAACTGGGGGGGGGTATCCTAAAGCCTGAATCATACATTCATCTCTGTCAATTGCCAAGTATATAACATTGTGCTCATTAAAAAAACAACTTGGACGAAGTGCGATATACGCTAAAACTGACATTGTTTTTTATGTGTGGCTAATGATTAGTCGCCGATACCTATCTTACTATTAAGTATGTAACTTCTTCCTTACCATTGATTCTTACTCTAGACTTATTAAGTGTAAGCTGATTGTAATTGAATTGGATAAATTTTTGTCTATCCTACACTCAAGTTCTTCGATTTTTTGTCATGATTCTTTTATCTTCTAAGACATGATCCAATTCGTTTATAGCCTATTGATAGAGTATTCAGTCTAGTGTCAATAAAATCTCGGTTCCGGTCATATAATGTAAACCCTATCAAACAGAAGATTGAAAAGATTGAGGAAAGAAGAACCGAAACAGAAAACAATTGATATAAAAATACAGGAACAATGAAGTCTAAGACAATGAATGAACATTTTGTAAATGAAGTAATGGAGTATGGGTTTTTCTATTTTATCTGTAGTCAGTTAATAACTATGTAAAGAAGTAATTCGACAAAATTCCTATGTATTTAGGGAAAATGTAAAATTATACTTGCAATAAGTGAAGCTAAAAATAAACACATGATTAAGTTAGATTTCACTGATGAAATTTCTCAGAACCATGGATTCATGTTTACTGTTTGCAGTCATATTCAATACTACATCTCATAAACTGTTATAATTTGTGACCGCCGATTAGAGGGCAATGACTAATCGATCGGACCAAGGACGCGTAAAACACTTGCGAGCAGCCTAGAGTCCTGACTGGCCCTGCTTTCCGCCTAGTCCAGCCAGTTAAGTCCAGAATACCAATCCGAGTCTGCGATATGAATCATTATATTTCAAACATACTGAGTTTATATACCAATCAAACAGACCACAACGTACCAATGAAATACGAAACAACATTTGTACAAGAATTAGCCAGATGTGGCTGTGAATGTGCGAGGTAGTGATTAATAGACAGGGCATAATTCAAGAATGGTAAAACGTATAATAATAGTTCATAAGTCAAAATAAAGCTTATAATAATAAGAATATGAATATGAATAGTTTAGTTATTTAACAAATATACTATAAATAATATACGTATAGTATCGGTCCATAAAAGGATCTCAAAGTTACCATTCATTATGTTTATCGGGACCTAACATAAACTTAGAAAGTTTATTTTTAAGAAACAAAAGTAAAGTAATATACTCTTTCTATACATTGTTAGCTTCTCATGAACTTTGATACCATGTTGAGCTGAGAGAATATACAAAATTTCAGAACATTTCTAATCAAGTTATTCACATGCACACTGATGTGGAGTCCCCCATACTAGGACGAAGCGGCATTCCAATGGTGCCAGGTTTTCAATGATGATCTAGCTTTGATTGACTCATGAATTCAACTATTAATATTAACATATAGTTCATTTATTAGTGAAACTAACTAGCCACTAATCAGAGTTACCATTGTTATCTTATCAATGTGATAAATTAGATTTTGAATAGTTTCTTACTGGTAATGTTTCATAATCCAAAGTTATTTCACTTATCATGATCCAAGATATTGATAGTAAATTCATATTGATTAACTTATTAACATGTTATACACCAAAAAAAGTGTTGATAAATATAACTTGATCAAATAAAATAAACATTTTACATTTCACAATTGATTGATCACTGAGCGGCGATCAATGTCATGCTTGTCTAGTCCTAATTAGTGCAGATCGAATGCTGTCGATCATGTTGCAATGTGGCCACTAGTCTAGGTGACTCGACACTGCGGGCACTATATATTGAGATTAGATGGTGGTTGGAGGTAGTCGACAGGAAACCCTGGGCCCGGGTTTCGTGCTATTTGGCACTAGTCAGTAAGGTGTACCTGTAATCTTGAGGGAACTGGTGCTCCCTGGAGGATTCGATCTCGTGTCACCCAGCTTCATAGCCAGAGACGTTACCATTGAGTTATCCGATAGTGAAACATTTCTTCTACAAATAAAGAATAGAATCTAGTCATTACTACATACTTGAAGCATTAAACCATTCTTTATTGTGAAATGTCTATATCTTTTAATTTCATCTGAAGAGCATTGTTAGGTTTGTCTTACATTGTTCCTACTCGCTCCCTTCCCACTCCTTTGTATATTGTTTTATACTACTTATTTAGATTCAGTAAGCAGTTGTATTCCCAACAATTTTTAAACTTATGTTGTAACGCAAGTTGTAGTGTAATATTCGGAAATGTTCAAATATACTTATGACATTTATTGTACTTATGATTGTATTTATCATTATAATTACTTTACCTTAATTACTATAACGGTTATCCACAGTTTTGTGCATTTGTTTAGACGCAACAGTTTCCATATTGTTTTGCTCTTGGTTCGGGTTTCGGTTGGTCATAAACTGTTATCAAATTTAGACACAGCAATCAGCTGTCCTTTGTACTATCGTATGTTGTAATTATTCTTTACGTTACTGTTACAGGAAGCCTTTTTATTTCATACTTGAAGGACGCGTTTAAACGCCCTAGACACCTCACAAGTTGGGGTTTGTAACTAAAATTTGTGTATTACTCAATAAAGAACCGCTACTGTAGACAAATCGTTGTTTTGGAACTTCGGTTTCGCGCGTATCTCAATTGGGTGACCTAGACTCTTCGATAGATTTAACAAGCATGATTAGCTACAGTCAGCAAATTAATCTGTGTGTTAAGTCAGTCAGCTACAACGTAGGACCAGGTACATATATGCATCGGTCCGAGTTGCCACACCTCATTATTACAACAAAATGAACGCAAAATTCATAGAAGTAGTTACTTCAATGGTAGTAATATGTAAAAGAAGGATTGCATAGAAAGATATTATGCAGAGAGAAAAAATTAGTTGCTGCTACCTCGACGTGGAGGTCGGGCTTGCTTATCGTGATGAACCAATAGAGCTATACTGGCTGTAAAAATCCTTTTTCAAGGTCCTACCATACCAGACAGGTCGGTTGAAGAGCGGTAACAATAAAAGTAGCAAGCCCAAGGTCCGAGGGCGAAGTCGTACTGCTGATTTTACAGAGGTGTGACAGTAGTAAGGTGTTTCCTTCAGACAACCATCATAACAGCAATGCTGCTTTCCCACAAGGAGGGGTGGGGTTAGAAAAGGTCGACTCTAAAAATGCACACATCGCCTTATCCCACGTATATCCGTCTTGGGCGGTAAGGTTTCAACAAGTACGGAGCCAAACCGAAAATTACTCACAGAAAGGTCGTGTGTGACTGACCTCAAGCAGTTGTCCCTTTGGTACTGCGGTCACGTTCTCAGGTCATTAAGACCACCTTTAATCCAATTTATTTTTCAGATACCTCTAGAATAACCCTTCTATGGTGTGGGTAACCGGGAAGTGATAACCACCTTCATATTTCTGACAGCACTCAAGACCACTATGTATGAAGCACTTTAAAGTTCTTTAAAACATAAATGAAATTCATTCTTGAACACTAAAATTTAGCAGCGATATTCCTATGTAAATTAATTTTGAGTTTAATATCAATCAATGAGTATAGTCACGTTCGTTAAATCACCGAGACAACAGACTGAGATTAATCTTAAATGCCGTTTTTCTTATCAATTTTTATGTTTCACTATATTATTGATTTTATAATGTTTTAATTTGATCCGTTTTTACGGATATTTCTAAATAACATCACTGGATAATAGAATCTCAGTGATGCGTAGTAGTTTTGAGATGGTGAGGAAAATTTGTAGCACAGGTGGATGATTTTGATGGAGTTTTGTTCTCTGAGCTGAATGGTTTGGTCGTGGGGCTTTCATCGTTCTTCTGAACGACATCATCAGCAGCACAAACTTGCGTAGTAGTTTCCCTATCATGGGATTTACCTGTGATTATTAAGAACTGTTATAAATTATCAAATATTTACTTACCCAGCTTCAATGAAATGATTAATTGCATTATCCATTTGTTGTTTTGTCATTAAATAATCACCCCATTCTTCTTCTAATTGTAATATATTTGATGGAAAAGATATTCTAGCTAATTCGATTGCTTTTTGGTAACAATTACCTTGACGATAACAACGCAGTGCATTCTCTGATTGACCTAAACTTTGATATAGTTCACCAGCTTTTTCATACAGTTCGCATTGACTTAATGACTTTTTTTAAGAATTTCATATAAAAAAGGGGAAAGTAGGGGGAAATTAAAAGGATTTTCTTTGAAGTCCGGTGGTGGCTAACAATAGGATTCAGGACACACATTCTCTCCTATTCGGGATTCGTCAGATGAGAGTCCCGGCGTCCCATTGTTGATGTTTATACTACGACTCGAACCGAGTACTCTTTGTTTCAAATGGCTAACCAGTTGAACTATTGAGTACAGATAGTAATTGACTTGTACAAAGGAGGTGAATTTGATTGATATGTGTTGGCGTTTTCCTGGGTGATTTATCCACACTGGGATGTACGTACATCCAGTTGACACGTCCCATATAGGATAAAGCGTGAATCCTGGATTCCATTGCTAGACATGATCCAACTTTAATAAAAACTTGTGAATCATGCAGAAATACCGATGCTACCCTCTAAGGTTGCATAAATACCAAGATACTAATCGACTGCAGTTTATAATATCAACGGATAATACAAAAAAAAACTAAAAAGATACTTTTTATGAAAAGAACGGAAAAATGTTGCATATATTGCACGTATATTGGACATTGAGAAGCAGATGCTCTACAAATTAGCGGACACATATCCTATCCATGAACTGATGAATTTTTTAGATAGTAGCCATTACTTATATCATCGCTCCCTCTTCGTCTTTCTCCTGGTGGTTGATTGATTTATGAAGACCCTGAACATCGGAGAGGAAACACGGAATACAATGGAAAGCTCGGAATCAATTAGATTTCAATTTCTCAGATGACCTGGCCCTTATATGCCATACACACTAACAAATGCGGATGAAGACAATTAGTGTAGCAGCAGCCTCTGCATCAGTAGGCCTCAACATACACAAAGGAAAAGTAAGTACATTCGATTGTCCTCAATGGTGTTCTCATTCACCACAGCACCATTACAGAGTGAAGTAGCTAGTTAATGACCTAACCATGATAATTCATTGCCTAAATCATAAACTTCCTAACGGTGAAATCCCCAGACTATCACGAAATTAATCTGTAAACACTTGAATTAACACAACTTTGAGTTGGTCACATCGTCATAGTTGTATCATTCTTTGATGTTTTCTCAAACGGCACTAAACATATTATCATCTTATACTTTCTATCTCTTTTGTTTCAATGATTGACTTCTTTGACAAGTCTTTACTTCATGTACAATGTAAAATACGACAAAACTAACCAAAATGTCAATTATTATCAATATTTTTGTGTTTATGGTCCACTTCAATGTTATAAGTTGTCACTAGAGAAATTTATTATTCTTCAAATATCATAAATTTAAAATGAAATTACCAATCATATTGGCAACAGTATACTACTGAATGTTAATTAAGGATAATTGACAATTGTGCATCATAGTTATTACAGATATATGTATTATAACTTTGTCCAGCTTTTTGTAACATGATCTATCCACCAATCAAAATACGACTTATACAATCTTAGCACTGTGCCAAACCAATGACGTCCGACCAGTATGAGCAACCTAATGTCCTCATTGATCCTATGTCCGCCTAACCCGTCCACTTGAGTCCAGAATACAAATACTAGCTTCCACTATGCGAATCGAATCGAATCATTTGTTTCAGACATATTGGGTTTATATATCAAACAAACAGACCATTACGCACCATAAAATAGGAAATAACATTTATACACAACAAAGCCAAAAAGTGGCTGTGAACGTGGGAGGCAGTAGTCAATAAACTGAACATAGCTTAAGAACAGTAAATCATACAATAATAATATATAGGTCAAAATAAAGCTTATCATAAGAGGAATATAAATATACATAATCTAGCTACTGAATATTTATACCATAAGAATATATAAATAATATTAGTCTATTAATAAGTCTCAGACGTTACTCGTAATGTAATCTTCGCTAGGATATAACAATATGTATATACTTTTATCAATCAATCAGTCAGTCAGCTACAACGTACGACCAGGCATATAGGTGAGGTTATAATTTGTGGACGACCTTTGAGTAACGCTAGCGTGACCTTGAGAGTGTTTAGCTAATAACTAGGACCAAATGAGGGTTATAAACCTGTGTGAACAATTAGAATTATGATTTACAGTTTATGATTAAGGTTAAAAATTAGATTTAGGGTTTCCATCACGAATCGACATCAGCTATAGTGTCAAAACTGTATTTAACCAAATAGATGAGTGAATTTCGCACCAAAATACGAGACCTGTTTTCTTATACGTGATTGGTTCGTCCATAAATTATAGTCTCGCCGGCACATATATGTCCACCAATATAATTAATCGGCTGAAAATCATCACTAGTTTTGTGTGTCTTAAAAAAAATCTAGCATGGCATTTAACGGATCAAAACTAATTCAAAGTAACAAAAGACTTAAAGCAGTTTATAATACCAGTAAATGAAGTTAAACTGATTATACACGATACCTAATTTGGCTTAGTTTCGAGTAGTACAAAAGATACCTAATTTTCTAGTGTATTTAAGTATGAAACTAATACATGTCTGTCAACAAAATGATACTGAAGCACGGTATACGGTAATTTGAAACCTATTTATTATTGTCGAATTTCATAGCTCAACTTAAAGAGATATGAGGTGGTCACTTGTAGATAGTGGGTCGCTGTGTTTACTTCAAGACAAACTTCTCTTGACATCAAGAGAACACAAATAACAACCTTTATTCATGAATATCAAATGTTACCCACCTCAACTGACAACCTTCCTAGACTATAGTGTTAAATCGAAAAACTTCCCTTTGTCCTCCGTTAGGACAACTCTCCACTACTGATAGTGATATTGACTAGATCACCAACCTTTTGAGCCGCTACATACATTTAACACGTTCAAGTATAATACTTCATTAAGATATGCTGTTAGTTTTTTTACACCTAAACAGATATTAAAAAAGGAAAGACATTATATATGCAGCATGCCCAAAACTTTTCCACGCGTACCACAATGATTCTTTCCACTAGTACTCTATCTGATGAAATTTCTGGTTCAATTAATGCTAAACGTGCGGCTTTACCAGGTACGCCAGCACGAAGATATAATGTTATTGCACCATTAAAATCACCATCTTTTTGACGTAAATCACCAGCTTTCTCCTCTTGTCCAGTTTCCGTCAACCAATGGTGATAATCTTTCTTGAGTTTGTCCAAACCAGACCAATTTTTAGCTTCGGCAATCTAATATAAATGACCAAAAAGTAAACAGACTCAAAATTCCAAAAACAAATCGGCTATCGGTAAACCACTCAATTTATTTGCAAAAATGTAGTTTATTGGATGATAGATCTCATTTCTGACCAAGATTTAGGAGACTGTAAACACCCAAATGGGTATTCATTCCAATTTAACACTTCTCATTGATCATATAAGGAAATAAGAAACAGAACATCTAGTTCTCAATGTGACGTTTGGCATTTAAGATGCGCTGACTTACTAAATCAAGTCCATACACTTTTCTACACTAACGAATGCCACTTCCCACTTTGGGACTGTCTTTATTACTCAGATATTAGGATTATGGTTGAAAACTGTTGTCTTTGTGAGACTAAAGTTTAGAAATGAAATGAACAGTATAAAATTAGTGTAGTCATAAATCTTTCCCAAGTGAGGTGGCTCGGATATGTGTTATGTGTGCCCAACCACCACTTATGTCGACGGGTGATATTGTCTGGTGTCGAAGTAGGTTAGAGTAAAGCTAGAAGCTAGCAAACTAAGGCGTGGCATCAGTCGTTGACATAAGCTACTATTGTAATAAGCCATGTTAATGGGCGTAGACTACCTGGTTGAGATTTACGTGATTATCGCAATCAGTGGTTAGGAACGTAGAATAACATAACTCAAAATCAGTTCCAATGGCGCAGGTGCATCTCCTCTTTTTTTGTTCTTTGGATTCCAAGTCTCTAGACTTTTCATAACCTTCTTATCTGATCAACTAATACTTTTACAAACCGTATCTTTGATACCTGATATCTTTCATCACCAATATTACTGTTACTCACTCTAAAAGCCTAAAATTTGCTCTGACAACTTCATTTCTTTGTGCTTATGGTGTATGGAAACTTAAACCGATTTACATAGGTCCTAAATTCTACGTCACGTTTGACTAATTAAATATTTTTTTGAAATGCTCAATGCCACAGAAATGATGTTTTAGACATTTCGTGAACTTTAGAATTCAATTCTATTTTCTAATTTTAGTAGAACTATTTAAATTATAAAAGAACTTATATGACTAAAACAAATGACCCATCAAGAATTGACTTGGTTAACTTTAATTACTGCCAATTTACTTTCTAAACAAAGTAATAGAGATTAGGGAGCAATTTACTAGCGTCTCCTGTAAGGTGACTAGAATTTCTATGATAAAATATTATCAAAAAAACGTAAATGTATGGAGATTAATTTGAATGAAAGAAAATTTTGAAAAACTTTTAACCAACACAACAAGTTCATGTCAAACATATATGTGTTGAAAATCTCAGACTATGTATAAATAACTTATTAATCAATATGAAATATCCGACATCAGAAGTGTTTCTACTAATTACAAAAAAGTTATTATTTTTTCTTCTTTTTCTTACGAATTTAGTTCGTTATTCAAAACTTTTATGCATTTTAATGAAGCTTTTTGAATCCACATATTGGTAATCCATATATTGGTAATATCATTGTCATAATAATAATGGTAAACGTAGTATGTAATATTTTCCAAACAAAAGATTGACTCAGGCTATCCCTGATTTCATGTTTAACAACCCTTAAATATATTTTTTAAAGTCACACTAGTTAATCTATGTAAAAGTTATAATTAAAACGAAACAAGTACCCGAGCTCCCAATTTTCGGGAAAATTTGGCAGATTTTGGGGAAATTCTGGAGAAATTTAGGGAAAACGGCACAAAAGCTACAAAATTTCCCCAGACCTGGGGAAATTCCCCAAAAATTCCCCTTTAACTTTGGTCAAGGTCAGTTGACTTTGGGGATTTCCCCAAAATTTCCACAGAATTCCCCAAACATTGGTGAAGGTCATTTGACTTCGAGATTTTCTCCAAAATACTCCAAAATTTCCCTAAAATTGGAAGCTCAGGTATTTTTAGGGAAAATATTAGATTACTTAATAAAAACTACACATAGGTAAGATTGGAAACTTACATTTCAGAAAAGATTATATGCTTATTAGCTATGTATCACTATGAAATGCACTTGTATATGCTCAAACAACTGATAGTTTTATGATAATTTATGAACATGTAAAGTAATAACAGGCACAAAATAATCAATAACAATGTTTTATTTTGATATTCATTGTCACAAATAAAATTTTAATCCATAGAATGCCTATACACAATCATAAAAGGTATAGGAAAGAGGAATTCAGTTCTCAATTTCAGAAGCAATTTGTATTTAAGTGACCAGTTTTGGTGCAACATAATCGTTTAGTTATTTAAAAGCAATTTTACTAGAAATTACAAACCAAAAGCCCTCAGAATATTTAAATATGATTTAATGATAAGTAACTTTATGATCTTACTTTTGTGAACATTCTGATATTTACTAGTATATTTTAACAAACAACACTTGCAAAATAACCATTAAATGTTAAACTGACCTCAATTGCATCATCCCATTTAAGTAAATCCTTGTATAATTTTACGACATCTTCAATAGAATTTTGTGATAAAAATATGTTCTCAGCTGCTCGAAAGTCTTTCTCAAGGATAGCAATGCATGCCTGAACATTCGACTTGGATAATTTGTTTTCCATTAATAGGTTTCGAGTTTGCCGTAAATATCGTGACTTGCTCACACAACCTAAAGAAGCAAAGGACTGTTCTGAAATTAGTAAATTTCCCGTTTTTAAAGAGGCAAATCCTAGTTTAGTCCACATAGATTTTGTTTCAGGTGTTACATCTAGGCTTTCCAAAAATGAAACTGCTCTTTCGAGGTCTCCATCATCCATTGCAGTACCGAATTCAATACGACTGTCGTCCAAAGCATAAGCAACAGAGTTCACACCTTCATTTATTAAAACTTCAGTCCTGCCATTCTGACGTACGACATCTGTGATATCTCCACCTCTCAATGGGATTGATGTCATTCTGTCAGTCGATTCAGTGTTGTACCAAATGCAAAGACTATCTTTGGACTGAGCAATTATGACATCACTCTGAGGAACCCACTGTACATAGTAGCAAAAGTTAAGTAGCATAACTTTTACACCTGTTTCTATATCGAATAGAATAAGTTGAAGCTTCTTGTCTCGAAAAAGTAGCTTTTGTCCAGTTTCATTTAATTCAATCCAATCAATTTTTCTATCATGAGAAACGTGTGCAACATTTGACCCTGTTATAAAATCGAAAATAGCTATTGTCTTCAGATCTAACATATAGGCAATTTTTTTACATGCACAATTATTGCTGGACTTTCGTTCGTTCACTCGAACACTTATTAGAAACGGAGTGGTAAATTCAGTTCTAACTGAGCCTAATATTTCATTAACTCCATATTCAATCACATACAATTCACCAGAACCAAATATTATGCAAAATTTATTATAACCAAAATAGAAGCGCTCCTTGGGGTTCTTTCTACTCCATGGAACTTCACTTAACTGATTCGCACGAAGATCACCAAGTATCAGTGTATTTGATGTATGTGTGACCAAGTATCGATTTTTACCCATTACTTTTACATCGTCGATTTCATAGCCGAATTTCGACTGAAGAACAATTGTGTCATCGGATTTCAAGTTTCTTACAATAACTTGACTTGGTCCAACATAATTTAATTCAAAAATTTTCTTGTATAATTTCTTCTTCATACAACAGTCAAATATGTCAACCCCACCACAATAGGTTCCAACAACTAATTTTGAACCGTCTTGCTTCCAGGCAATAGCCGTTATAGTGTACAAATTTTTTATTTCTTTTAACTTACATTCATCCCATCTACCTTTACGAGGGCTCCATGAGAGCACACGAATGCGATTAAAGCTTCCGAATGCAACGACATGTCCACTAGGGTTGCATGACGCAATAGTAAATTCCTTTTCACTGTCATCTTTGCTGTAATCCAGTTGCTGTACAAGCTTTCCCTCTCTGTTATAGACATAGATACGTTTATCACAGCCAGCAGCTAGAATTGTGGAACCAGCCCATGCTAAAGCATACGGGGCTGTAGGGTGAGTCGTAAGTTTCCCCTGAGCGTCACCTGAACCATCATCATCAAAAAAATATCGAATTATTTTCCCATCTGCATGCCCAGAAATAAATCCTTTGCCCGAAATATTCGCTGAAATTGAAACAACATAAGAGTCAGCATTATATATGGTGGATGATTTATTTGTACGTGTGTTCGCAGCCCTAACCTTGCCATCAGCAAGGCCACAAATAATGGGTTGATTTACTGGCCATGCAATACATGTTACGGGACACTTTTGTGGAAATTTATTGCAAATTACTACTTTCTCATCCCACGACTCTCCAATTTTGTACACAAATATTATGTTGTCTGACTGTGCAATAGCAAGTTTGATAGAATCATGAGAAAATGCCATGCCTCGTACTTGAAATAAATTTCCATCATTTTTTGAATCAGAAGGTTTTGTAGAAAAACGTGTACGACGCTCTCCATTCTCATCAAAAATAATTACCAATCGATCACTAGTGCATACGGCTATTTTCTTGTTATTTGGAGACCAAGCAAGGCTCTGTACCTTAGCTTCATATTCTTGTGTTGGTATGAGTGTTTTCAAATGTACAAGATTCATCTCACTTTCACAAGTTTGAAATATTATCACCACTTGTTACTATGATACCATTTCAATGAGTAATTGAATATACAACGCAATATTTAAATATGGTAGAAAAAGAGGACCGTCGACTACAAAACCAAGACATTTAGGTGTATAGTCGCTGTATGAAGCTCCAGAAATCCTTGTAAATAATATTATTATGCATAACATCTTTCTTTGAACACTTGGTTAAGGTACTTCACACTCTAGTAATCACTTAATTACCTTTTGAAAGCATAACTGTATGGTCTTATGAAATTTAAGTTAAAAATTATTAAAACCTTTAGATAAATGAAATAATGGTGTGTTTTTAGAGTGAGTCTTTTAGAGCGCAATTTCAAATATGAGCGCCTGGTGCTTCACCTCTGCTGTTTGGAGATCAGGATTCCAAAGATACGTATTACCACGAAATATCCCGCACACTTTATCTGTATCCAATAAAATTTTTGGAAATCAACCACTTGCATACCCATGTCTAGCTCAAACACGGTCGATACAAATTCTGCTCTCTAAACCTGAAGTGGAAAGTAAAGTTTTAGCTGTCTGTTCTGCGTTCGATAAAATCCAGTCCGATAAGGTTCTTGTGCATATTTATTTAACACTACATGCAGCTTACGCTTGATTCTTCGTTTATCAAAGATCTCGGTCTTGATAGTCTGGACCACATAGAAGTAATTATGGAAATCGAAAATGAATTCCGTAAGTTCTTTAAATCTACAAAATGTGTTGTTTCTCATGCAAACGGAGATTTAGAATATTGTCGTTTCTCCAGTGTCCTTAGTCTTAACATCCGCCGGTATTCATACTTGTTCAGTCAGGACAGAAGGCCTACTGCCTATGTCGTTCCTTTACTAGTATGCTCCTGTAAGTGTCTAGTCTTTACCTAAATGTGTCAATTAAAGGTTCGGACACCACTGCTTCGGGTAAAAGGTGTGAAACATGTATGCTACAGATATTTTGTTCGTTCTTGCTTCTCGTAATCGCTTGCTATGTCCTCTGAGATGTACAAATACTATGAGAAAGAGAGAGGATATATTAGGTCCGAAATCATCTCTTGGTATTATATGCATCAAAATCAGATCACTTAATCTGCGGTAGGACAGAGTAGAGAAGTCTAGCTTTTTAATCCGCTCGTTGTATTTTAAACTCCGGTGTTCTGGAATTGTACTGGTAGCTGCTCTCTGCACGTTTTCCAGTATATCCGAGTCACCTTTAGAACGGAAGCTTGCAGACTGAACTCAATTCTCAGGTTTAGTCCTCACTACGATTGTGTATACTGTAGTAAACATATTAGTATCTAACATGGTGAATGTCCAACTGAAAGTTCATAGGGTTCTAAACCTCTTCTCCATCATCTCAAACCACTTAGCTGCAACCTCCCGGCAATGGTCTGTGGTCTAAAGATCATGGTTTACTGTCACCCCAAGATCCTTGAGATCAGACTACGGGTACAGGCACTTCCCCTATGTTATATCTTTCTACTTTATCAAAGCACACGTTGGCACATTAAAGTGTATCAGCCACTTTTTAGACCAGCTAATTACAATATTTAAGTTTGTCTGAAGTACGCATGCATCTGTGTCTCCTGATATTTTTACATCTTCGGCGTATAGTACCATTGGGGACTCAACTATTCTTGGGATTTCATTTACATGCAGCATGAAAATTAAAAGATGTAGGACAGCCTCGCGGTACTCCACTAAGTACTAGTTTCCATGTGGAGCTTTTGGAATTTATTCTTACTTTTTGTCCACGACCTACTAGGAAATCCTTAACTCATTTTCGGAGAGATCCGCAATGCCTAAATTTCCCAGCTTGAAGAGCAGTATTTTTGTTGGTACTTTATCAAACGCTTTACTGATGTTTTTGTAGACAACATCCACTGATTTTTTGTTGTCTAGAGCCTCTATCCGTTGCTCCCTTGCTACAAAAAGATTTATTGTGCAAGATAAACCTTTTCTGAAACCGCGTTGTTTGCTGTTCAACAAGTTGTTGGTTTCCACGTATCTAATTATGGCCTTTTTGATTATTCACACTGATGAAACAGACAGGTCTGTAGCTTGATCCTTTTTTGTATTGAATTGACGATTGCATCTTTCAGTTTGCAGGTAACTCACCTTGGCCAAGTGATATATTGAATATCACAGTTAGTGGGGCTGTAATTTTTCTCAAAATTTTGGGGTGTAGTTCATTCGATCTTCTTGGCTTTTCCGTGTCTAAAGTGCTAATGGCTTTAAGCACATCGTCTTGATCGAAGTCCACGGTAAACAGACAGTTTATCGGCTTTGTTTTTAGGTCTAGTTCTTCATCTAGAAGAAGCTCCTGAGTGAATACTGTCTCGAAATATTTTGCCATAACACCTGCTTTCTCCTGATCATTCTCCATCATTTGAGATACACTCCCTTTCGTAATTAAGTTGGGAATCCAATGCTGCGTCCTTGTTCTGTAATTTATGTACGATAATAGCCTATTGTTATTTATTTATTTGAACACATAAATATTAGTACAAGAGGGCACAAAATATATATGCGCCACACAAAAAAATGAGAATTCGAATAGAGAAAAAAGAAGGTAAGGAGCGCTAAAAAAAGAACAATAACGAACAGATTACTGTAAGGTAGTGTAATAATAATAATGGGGGGGGACGGAAAGGTACAATCAAAAGAAATCTTTCAGTTAAGGAAGACACAACCATTTTTTATGAAGAAAGTAAAAGAAGGTTACAGCAGGATCGCCACTGGCTTCTATTATGAGCCATATCTGATAATATCTAAAGCCACTGTATTGCACCATCTCTAGGAACCCAACCAGGGAGTCATGGAGGACCAACAGAAGCCATTCCCGAACAGTTTTCTCTCACACCACGATACCATGCCATAAACTGACCACTCCTCCGTTTTTTTTCAACCGGTCCTAGTGTCGGCAAATAATGCACGACGTGGAATTTTCTGGAACGACATGCGTAGAACATGTCCAAGCCACCGAAGTCGGTGTTTCGAGATGGTGACACCAATTGCATTATCGTCTCTGTGCCCGAACACACGACGCCGAACCTCTGCATTACTGACATGGTGTTGCCACTAGATTTCAGTAATCCTTCGGAGACAGCGATGATCGAACACAGAGTCGTCTAACATAATGAACTCGGAGAGGCCAGGTTTCACAAGCATAGAGCAAAACTGCTCTCATCGACGCGTTGCAGATCCGAACTTTTACAGCCAGACTGACATCACGAAGGCGCCAAAGGTGGCCCAGATTGGCATACGCTGCTCTGGCTATCACTATACGTGCATTGATCTCATCACTCACACCCCCACCAGCACTTATGCAGCTACCTGGATACACGAACTTCTCGACTACTTTTATCTGCTCACCATCCATGGTGAGTACAGGATTAGAATCCTGCCAGTCTTGTAGAAGTACTTTGCACTTCGAAGGTGCACATCACATACCATACCTACGGACACTAATTTCCAACTGAATAAATGTGGACTGCATGGCTTGGCTATCACCTCACAGTGAGACAATACCATCCACATACTCAGGGTCGAGAAGTCTTTCTCCAGGCAACAGATCCACACCACCATTACTTACATCCATCAGAGCTGTTTCCAGAATGTCGTCTATGGCAAAGTTAAAGAGGAATGGTGAGATTGGGCAACCCTGCCTAACCCCACTGCTCGAATGGAACAATGGAGGGAGGTGGTTGTATGCCCTTACTCTGCCTGAGGTGTTTGTATATAGGGCTTTTAGGATGTTAATAAACTTCTCAGGCACACCCTTCTTCAATAGACAATCCCAGAGAACAGTCCTATCCAACGAATCGAAGGCAGCCCTAATGTCAAGAAACACTACGATTGTTAGTCTTTGATAAGTATGACGGTGTTCTAACATTTGGCGGAGAGTGAATATATAATCAATACATCCTCGACCAGAATGAAAACCAGCCTGCTCCTCACGAGTCAATCTTTCTCGAGTTTTAAACAACCTACGAAATATGACGGATAGTTGTTACAGGGACGACGTGAACCTTTTTTAAAAATAGGGACAACTATCGACTCATTCCATGACGTTGGTACCCTCTCTAGTTCCCAGACCTTTGTAAACAACGTCGTCAGTTCCTTAGCCAGAAAGTCACCACCATCTTTAAAAAGAGCCGGAGGTGAATCATCTTGGCCCGGTGATTTGTAGCGCTCCAGGAGTTGGAGTTCCTTGCGGACTTCCGCCTCATTTGGTGGATCAGTCGTCACCGGCCATGGAGGGCAGGACAGTCCGATCGATGTTGCCGGAGCAGCAGGCCAGTTGAACTGCTCTTCGAAGAATTCTGCCCATCGTCCAAGACGTCGATGGATGTTAGTGGTTGGCATCCCGTCATCCTCACAGATTGTTTCGCTCACCAGACTTCTTGCTGTTTCCCCATTATTATTATTATTATTATTATTATTATTATTATTATTATTACACTACCCTACCCTAATCTGTTCGTTATTGTTCTTTTTTTACACTCCTCACTTTTTTTTCTTTTCAAATTCTCGTTGTTTTGTGTGGCGCATATATATTTTGTGCCAATATTTGTGAGTTCAAATAATAATAAAGATGCAGCTGCTGCTACCAGCTCATTAGCACGCTCCAACCACCAAGCTTCTCGGTCCTTACACAAGCTTTGCCCGATTTCATTACGTAACATCCTTTGTTTGTTGTCAAACTCACGGTCACCCGGAGTAGACCTACGGGCTTCAATGAGTTGTAAGGAACCTGAAGAAACCCAGTGCTTATAAGCGGGACGTTTCTCGAAGCGCCATTTTCATGAAGTTGCAACCAACTTGCTAACATCAATCCTTTGGTGGTGATCACTTCGTTGGCCACTGAAAAGTAACGTAAGATTGGCGCAGACCAGAGCATGATCAGAGTCCAGATAGGTACTCCAAAAGAAGCGGCAGTCTTGTACACAACTACGCCAGCGGTAGCTGACCGCGATGTGATCAATCTGAGTCCAGGCTTGAGATGCAAGGGGAGGACGCCAAGTGGCACATCGGCGATGACTGTGCCGAAAGTTAGTGCTAGCCAGAAACAGGTTGTGGTCTGTGCACAGTCGCAGCAGACGGTCCTGTGACCGACAAGTCGCCATCGGCCACCTAAACGACTCTCTTCTGTGCCTAGACGGCCGACTTGAGCATTCAAGTGTCCGGCTAGTACTGCAATATCTGTCAAACGCACTTTCTGGAGAAGAACAGATAACTAGTGGTAAAATTCATCCTTGATTGCATCCGGGCTGCAATCTGTCGGAGCATAGGTGGAGATGACGAAAATACATCGTTTCTCACGCCGATTTCTTTTCACTTTGATGGAACTTTCTAATCTAACAGCGCATAACCGACTGTTAATTGGGATCTGATCGATTAGTGCTGCCTCAGCTCTAGCGCTTAGTGCGACACCAACGCCAGCAAGACCAGACGAAGATGCCACAGGGTCCCCGGATAAACGCACGTAAAACAAGCTTTTTGAAGCTACAGATGGAGATCGAGTTTGTAGTACTTCACCAGAGTCTTGAATACGGGTCTCGGATAGACAATAAACGTCGATATTAAGACTTTCCAAAGACATATCTAGCTCTGTCTGCTGTCCGACCTGCATAAGTGTGCGAACGTTGAAGGCAGCCAGTTTGAATGGTGCACGTGGTTTCAGAAAAACTGCTTCAGTATTCGTGCTTGGTAGTAGCATACAATTTTCAACCAGTCAGTGACTCGAGAACGTTTAGATAGAGTCAAATTTCCACCATAGGCGAGCTGCTGTATAAGTCGAAAAATAAGGATGCATAGAGCGGGAATAAAAGAGAGAATAAATGACGTAAATAATAATATCAATAATAGTGGTAATAATAATGATAATGTGAATCGTTTGGTTGTTATTCAAAGCGAGAAAAGTAGTTTCCATGGATATAGAGAGTTCATCATTTGCGTGTGGGCTGTGATACTGCCCGGGTGCCCAAACCGAAGCAGGTGGTTTTCTTAGGGGGCCACACCCCGAGCCTTTGACCTAAAGGTCTGACCCACAAGGCAGTGGAGCATCGTGAGGAGATGCTGTCCCATGGTAGCCGGTGACCAACGACTGATTCATACGCTATTTGTTCCCGCCGGATACAGGAGCCCATATGCACCATTGGTTTGGGATGCAGTTAAAGTGCCGGACATTCGCTTTTCGTCCTCTCAATTTCGTAAACAACACCCCCGCCACGATAAGTCAGTGAGTAGGACTTTCCTGACAGAGGCTGTATACGCGTGGCCATGCGAGAGCATTTCGATAGGGAAAGCGAACTTTTCCCACTCTCGACCATACCAGGGCATTTGTGGGCAATCAGGTGTTATTGGTGTCAAATATGAGCAAATTCTACAGAGATGTTGATGACTAAGCATAACTGTTAAATATACTATTATAACTGACCTCGTTGACCCAATTAAGTCTTGGAGTTTCGGAGACACTGATGATATCAAAGCTTAGATTTCCATAAACCACCTGGATTTTTTTACTTAAATCAAATTCACTCCTTCAGAAATATAGACTTTCATTTATTTAAGTGTTGTAAAGTATTCGTACACGTGATTAGTACATGGTAAATAAACACCAGTCGATCTGATGCAATTTGGGCAATATTGTGCTGCCGTCAGTATACTGCAGATCGAAAAACTTCTATGCTTGAAGATGTCTGTAAAATATCTTTGATGTTAAAGTTACAATAGGTTGATAAAGTCAAACAATCCCACTTAATTATATTTCTAGTTTGAAAAAGTAGTTAGTAAATGATTTGTGGTGTCTTTCATTTTAAAGTTTTTGTTTAGATCTAGCATACTATGTTGATCAGAATAACCCTAACTACTAAGGCACTTATGCGCACTGCGCGTTATCGTGTTTGGTTGTTTTGTCTAAAACTTAAATATAATTGTTATCCATATTAATATGACGACTGCTGACCTCATATGCATATAGCAAAATTCAAGTTCCTAGCAGAATGTAGAGATTTATCTGAAATTCGGAATAAAAACTACATAAGAGCACTAGCAACTATTTTCTCCCATGTTTTACATTAATTCGACATAATTTTCGCAACTTTTTTACAGAATTATTCCTAAAAAATGCATATTTTGTTGCATTCTTACTCCACTTTAACATCCAGACAATCAAAAAACTTCATTTCATTCAATTTGCTAGAACTCGTCATCTATTTTATGCGTGAAAGTGTCAAAAATGTCTCAATACTTGGGCATGTTACAATTTATAGGACGTGTTTACGCGTAAAACTTATTAGCACTGGTTTCCCATTAGCTTATGAGTCTGACTTTGTACCCCAGCCTCATTTTTGTGTTTTTTTTCCCAGTAAAATTTTGAATATATTCACCACATTCGAACCGAGTTTCCCGAATGGTTCTCCACATTTAAAGGACTGCTTAAATGTTTTAAACGAAAAATGTCCTATGATACCAAGTGGTAAATTTGTAATTTAGATTACTGTCATATGGACTCATCCACAATTATTCTAGATTTTAAACAACTTATCACACCTTTTTGATCCATTTTAATATTTTCTGTATTCGTAAACTATGTGGCAGACAAAACTCTTTTCTAATTAAAATATTTGAGGTTTCTCAGTGTCAGTTAACTAGCATCTCTATGGTTACCATTTGCCTATTTTTATTTGACGAACTTGTTATCTACACTAAGGCCAGACCAAAACATGGCACAAGTCCATGAAGTCACTGACAAGTAGACTGTCATATTGGTAGGTGTAGACTACCTGGTTGAGGACCGCGAGATGATAGCAACCGATGGTTAGAGACCCTCAATGGCATGGCTCAAAATCGTTTGCAATGGCGTAGGTGCATCCACTCTGTGTTCTCCCAAATTCTAGTCCTCTGAATTCTTCATGTCCCTTTCTTTTTTTCTCTTTCCAAATTTATTTCACTGGATTATACTCCCTGAATAACACCTTGAAACCCTAATTTTTCTGATTACAGCTTATAATTTTACTACGTCTAGCACTACGGGATTTGAATCGACCACTGCATCTCTGCACTAATGTGGTGTGGCAACTCGAACTGATGTACGCACGTACGAAGTTCTACATTGTTACTAACTGACTGACTATCTACACTAAACATGGTGTAAAAATTTCTTCGCTTCACTCCTAATTTATGCTCAGGTGGTCATATAATGTGTTAAAAATTTCTATCGAATCAAATTCACATCTTTCCAGCCCTTATATTGTATTTATTTAAACACAAATATTGATACAAAGGGGCACCAAAATATGTATTGGCCACAGAAATAGGTAAATGAAATTGTGAAGAGCGAGAAAGGAGTCTCAAAATAATAAATAAGTTGAACTAAGTTAATGAGTAAAAAATAATGGGCGATGCAGTTTTGTTATGAAAAACATAACCAGAAAGGAACCTTTCAGTCCCTCTCACTTTTATAAAGAAATTAAAAGAAAATTTCGACAGAGTTACAACTAGCCTCTATTCCAAGTCATCGATGACACTCTGGAAACAGCTCTGATAGATGTAAGTAATACCGGTGTGGATCTGTTACTTGGAGAAAGACTTCTCGACCTTGAGTATGCGAATGATATTGCCTTACAGTGCGATAATGCTCAAGCCATGCAATCCACACTTAATCAGTTGGCAATCAGTGTCCGTAGGTATAGTATGTACTTCGCATCTTCGAGCAGTTTCGCTCTATGCTTGTGAAACCTGGCCTCTCCGAGTTCATTATGTTAGACGACTCTGTGTTCGATCATCGCTGTCTCCGAAGGATTACTGAAATCTAGTGACAACACCATGTCAGTAATGCAGAGGTTCGGCGTCGTGTGTTCGGGCACAGAGACGATAATGCAATTGGTGTCACCATCTCGAAACACCGACTTCGGTGGCTTGGACATGTTCTACGCATGTCGTTCCAGAAAATTCCACGTCGTGCATTATTTGCCGACACTAGGACCGGTTGAAAAAAAACGGAGGAGTGGTCAGTTTATGGCATGGTATCGTGGTGTGAGAGAAAACTGTTCGGGAATGGCTTCTGTTGGTCCTTCACGACTCCCTGGCTGAGGTCCTAGAGATGGTGCGATACAGTGGCCAGAGACGTTATCAGATATGGCTCATAATAAAAACCATTGTTGATTCTGCTGCAACTTTCTTCATAGAAAATGAACGTAACTTCCTTTCTGGTTGTATTTTTGCTAACTGGACTACCTCTCCCATTATTATTTCATTCTCGTACACTGTTCGTTGTTGTCATTCTTCTTATAATACGCACTGTACATTCTCTATCTCTTCATTCTCATTGTTATTGTGTGGTGCATATGTGTTTGGTGCTCTCTTATACCGATGATTATGTGCTCAGATAAGTAAGTAAATAAATAGCCTACGAAGCAAATATTCCCAACAAGTAAATTCACGTGTTATTCCTTTTTATAAACTACCAGTACTGTTCGGAACACTCTAGGTAGTTTAGTTTATCAAGCTTATACTACTTATATTGTTGCTTATAACTCATTTTTCCTAGTTAAGTTCGTCAATTGTTTTTTTACATTGTCAGTCTATCTGTATCTCACCTATTTTGTGCCTTAAATTTTTTTTAGGGTTTGAAATAAGTGATGTGGACGCCGAAAAATTGCACACACCCCGTGATATTGTGGAACATGTGTATCATTCAATTAAAAAAGCAGAACCTTCAAATTAAGATACTGGTGAAATATTAAAACACTTCTAATTACTACTAAAAACATTCTAGACCATATATTATTGTAGATATTGTTCTCCTGAACACTTTACTTCTCAATTTATAAAGGGTGCTTGAGCTCATAGAAGAATATCGCTATCTTTCTCCAGAACCTTGTCATATTATATCACTAGGTCTTCAGTTGAAGTTGTTTCATAGTAACATAAATTTAAATATATAAGGGAAATCAGTAGTTTGGTTATGTTAACTTTAAAAATACTGTCTCAACATTCGTTGCGCGTAATGATGATTTTTTTTCAAATATGGATATGAAACAAAGTTATAGTTAACATACGCTTTGTCGTGATTAGGTGA
This sequence comes from Schistosoma guineensis, assembly GCA_944470375.2. Taxonomy (NCBI): domain Eukaryota; kingdom Metazoa; phylum Platyhelminthes; class Trematoda; order Strigeidida; family Schistosomatidae; genus Schistosoma; species Schistosoma guineensis. Next base: position 3,516,700 of record OX103890.1, on the reverse strand, counting down.
ATGAACCTGTATTAAAAACAAATTAGGAGAAAACACAACTTTCTGGAACTCATTTTGCCAGCCATTGGGATTAATACCCAATCTTGCCAGGTAACACATTTTTTTAGAAACTCGTGTCTATGTTACACGAAGGCTTCAGCTTTCCTAACTCGATATCTCTTCAACCTGTTGAAGGGATTGATAAAATACGAGTAGAACTACTGACTACGAATACTCAATGCCTTGTTAATCAATCCTACCCTGTATCAAAGTTTTGAGGATATATTACTACGAAAGTGCATCGCATTGTCTAAACTGGGAGCAATGAATAGACCTGGAGGCCTCTATGAATTATTGATAGACATGACACAACTTTGAACATTCTATAAATGCGTGGTGGTTCGGAATCATTAATTATCGTTCTCAAGTTAATTGATAAGCTTCGTCAGGTTCTAGAACATAGGCATACTTATCGGCGTCCGACAATGGTGGTCTTTCTCGACTTAAAAGCAGCATTTGACTCTGTAGACCGCGAGATTCTGTGGCAGTGTCTGTCATTGAAAGGCGCACCTCAGAAGTACATAAACCTTGTGAAGGCTCTGTACTCGAACACTACCAGTCGAGTCAGAGTTTATGGCGAACGGTCATCTGCTTTTGCAACCTCAAGTGGTGTCCGTCAAGGCTGTCCACTTTCTCCATTTTTGTTTAACTTCATCATAGATCTACTGATGGAAATAACTTTCTCGTCGACTGAGTTCTCGGGTATTGATCTCCTTCCAGGAGGTCCACTTATCGACTTGGAATATGCAGATGATATAGTCCTGTTTGGTGAAGACGCTGATAGAATGCAGAGTCTTCTGGTAGCACTAAGCAACAATGCCAGGATGTTTGGAATGCGCTTCTCTCCCTCTAAATGCGAGTTGTTGCTTCAGGACTGGTCTGCGTCAACACCTGAACTAAGGATAGGGAGTGAAGTAGTCGGACGCGTTGACAATTTCACTTATGTTGGAAGTTTGATCAGCCCTAATGGGTTGGTATCGGACGGAATCTCAGCACGGATTCGAAAAGCTCGATTGGCTTTTGCCAACTTGCATCACCTATGGCGAAGGCGAAATATCCGTCTATCAATAAAAGGACGAGTATACTGCGCGGCAGTTCGTTCTGTTTTAATTTACGGCAGCGAAACATGGCCATTAAGAGTAGAAGACACTCGTAAGCTACTAGTATTTGACCACAGATGGCTTAGAAATATTGCTGGCGTCTGCTAGGATCACCGGATAAGTAATAGAGAGGTTCGACACAGGGTATTAGGTAATGATGGTAAATCAGTTGATGAGGTTGTGAATGTTCATCGACTGAGATGGTTGGGCCACGTGTTACGTATGCCTGAACACCGATTAGCACGACGTGCAATGCTGACCGGTGTTTGGGATGGTTGTAAGAAAGTTAGAAGCGGCTAAACCAGAACGTGGCATCAGTGCTTGAAGTCACTAACCTGTAGTCTGAGCCATGTTGGTAGATGCAGACTAGTACGTTGTGGTCCGCGTGACTATCGTAACCAATGATTGGAGACTCTTGGTGACACGGCTCAGAATCGATCACAATGGCGTCGGTGTATACACTCTCTATCTTCCCTTAAACAAAGAGAATAGTATCGCTTCATATCTTTCTTCATGTACTATATCCTTATTACAATCTTTCTCCTATATATTACCACCTTTGACCTAACTACTTCTATGAACCCGGTGTTCATCTTGCTGTGCTAATGAGGTATGGCAACTTGGACCGATGCATAAATGTGCCTGGTCCTACGTTGTAGCTGACTGACTCCGTTAATTAGTAATAAATGCTCAAGATTTATCAAAACTTCTCAAGCCAGAAATATATCCTCCGTACACTGACTTATTGAGGCTAAATAAGCACTATAGTCTGTTTATTTAACGGGATTCTCCAACGTGCTACTTTTATATATTAATGCGAATCAAACTCTTGGTATTCTATTGCGGCCATGAATTGCTCTTCCCTCAGTCCTAGCTAAAACGTCCTGTTTTTTTAGTTTAAGCAGAAACGGTGTTTACAATCCCTAATACAACATTTCTGAAGTCAGTAGCTATACATCAAGTATGGGGAGCTTTAGTTACATTGCATAATTTAAAAAATGGTGGGGATATCCTTATTGAAGTCCATATTATTGTACATTGCTGAGTATTTCACGAAGGTGAAATAGTGTTCATGTCGTGCCGGTGATAGATCGTGAACATGTTATCTATTTGTAATCCCGTCTACGACGTCGAGAATTTACTTCGTCAAACAACTCTCACCTGACTCAAAAAATTTGACTATCTTTTGAAATGACTACACCCGTTTAATACTGACAGTGTAAACAGGGGGAATTCATTTGCACAATGTAATGATTTGATACACGTATTGATTCTTGCCCGTATCAGAACAAGAGGATCTTTGTGTAGCACTCTGAATAATGTTCGCTAAATTTATACCTCGGACCTAATTTTCCACGAGGTTGTGAGAGTTAACTCAGTCAATCATAAACACCATGGCATTGATGTCAGTTGAAGTTGTCATACTACACTAGCATTGAAGTAGAATTGACAAGATGAATATCGTAACAACAATGATAGTAGAAAGGAGTAAATATTTAGTTTATAGTTCGAGAACAGTGAATAGAATGGTATATGAATGGATACTTAGGCAAACTAAATAACTGAACTTAGGAAGTAAAAATAATGTATATTTAGTATCAGTGAGTAGAAAAATTAAGTCTTTGGGTTTCTGATGTATCGAGGCTCAACGTAAACCACTTTTTCAGATGATCAAACAAATTAAATTAACCCAAGTTTATATAGTCTTAATTAAACTTAATTTTTCTACTCATTGAGATATTACAAACGGATCTTTATCCATAGCAACCTACCCGATGCCCAATTTATTTGAAATTATCAAGTCAAACCTTGGTAACGACACCTATGAACTTAGAAGCATTTAGGAACTAGTAGCTAAATTGAGATCTTAGTTTGTGAGAACGAATCAGAATTAGTTCCCACAGAATGACATGCATGAACAATGGGATGTCTATCAATCTGTGTGGATTCCGTTAAAATAAAAAAACATACACGCAAGTTGATCACTTGCAAGAATAGGCATAACATAGAATTAAGGTAGTGTTGAATATGCTTACGGCTGAAAAGAAAGAACAAATGCATCACCATAGTGCCTGATTTCAGGCTGTTACTTGTCAATCAGATGATCTTATGAAACCACAGTCTAAACCTTAGGCTAATCCGCACAGCCAAGTTTAAGCGTCAGTAGCCTTATAGACATCTCATGTTTCGACCTGAAAGTTCTCCAAGCTTTCACGGATCCTTACCCCTTCCCAGCCAGGTCGGTGGATCAGTGCGCAGAGCATTGGGTCCTCGCCTAATCACTTGTACGTCCAAATGCCTTCCAAAGTAGTGAGGTCTGACAAGAGCGTGCGTTTTCCTCGCAACGTCTAGGCCACTTACTCGAACTCACCGGAAGCGAGCATCAGTCCAAAGACAATCCTCACTGGTAACCTATGAACAACTATCTTCAAAACCCCATTCTCAGCAGGCTTTAAATGATATAGGAAAGACTGGTATGGGATGTAGTCGTTTTCTGATTAGCAGGAAAACGCGGCCACACTACTGGTGGTCAATGACACGGATTGTACTAGACAGAAGTATACACTAGCTCAAGATTTCAAAAGGGTCACAAACTGACTCTTCCTAGCTAGAACTCATTATATGAAGTGGAAATGAAGAAGATGCATTAACAATCTCGCAGTTCAGTTAGACATTTAAACGACTGAAGAACATGGGAACAAGACAGTTCCCGAAACGTCTGCTCACAAGGAAGTCCAGTTCTATGCCGGGACCGTCCGCATGTGATAGTCGGGACCCGAACTTCACAGTTGTGACAACCAACGTACCGTACGCCACTCAGTCCTATTCGCGTCTCAATAACAAGACAACAATAAGTGATTCACAACTGTGTATACTAAAGCTCACTCGTTAACCTACGAAAATACGAAAAAATTAGATGTAGCCTGATTTGAAATTAGCATCGTTTAGGATTTGGTGGGTTACTTCCCTTCCTTAATCAGGTGTCGAAGGTATTGTGGTACATAATTTGTCGCCGGGCGTCATTTACAGCCCTTTCGGTAATTTTAGTGAAATCATGGACCGACGGCGAAGCTTCAAGAAGTTACGAATGCTCCGTTAGTTTGAAATTTTAGCATCAGGTGTTGAAGCAGGTGAGTGAACCCAAAACGGAAATAACATGCAAGGCGTATTCATATATGTGCGACTAGCGGGTTCTGATGGAATGAGATAACCACTCGAATGCAACACACTGGTTTTTTTTTACTACTGTTAAACACCGTTCATAGTAGTGACACCACTTTGTGTAACAGGATCATTCTTGCATACACCCACTTCAGACAGCTGAGTCGTATACTTGCACCTGATACAAGGTTAAGGGGATAAGTCTGTACATGGTTATATAACACGGTATACGACTAGACACTTGCTACCTACATCATTGGTCCTATTTGTAGCTCAGAAAAAGTTACGGCGGTCTGTCCCGTTTTTAGGACCGAACAGGCCCCACAAACTGATCACGTCACAGGATTGGCATGGCGTATGACTTGAGTAGTCTTAATCAAACCACTTTGGTTCATACGAGTACTCGGTTACATAAGTTGTTATTTCCGCGATGATGATAAACACCGAATGGTAAAATATTTCAAATGGATAACATAAAACATTCAATGTATAAAACAAAACTGAATGCAAATCACAGAAACAAGTTTACTGGGACGATGCATTAGAGAACAAAAAATAAATACAGGTTAGGAATCGGAGATAATATTATACAAGTGTTAAAATATCTGTCAGTGACGATCTTCACTTTTTCGATTGGAAGAGCGATGGTGCCGTTTTCTACTCCTGTGGGAATGTTTTCCATTACGGTGACGACTATGCCTCCGACTATGAGAATGACTCCGTGAACGACTACGACTTCGGGATTTCTGTCGACGTTCACTTTTTTCCAGCTCACGTTCGCGTTCGCGAATACGCTCTTTCTCACGTCTCTCCTCCACTGTGATAAAAATGGATCGGTTGTACCCTTCAAACCTGCGCCTACGAACAATATGATTTTCGTTCACATACTGCCTCAACTCAGCTAATTTTTGCCGAATCTCAATGAAACCCAGATGCAATTTTCCTCCAAAATGGTCTGCGAGTCGACGATCATTGTCGTGCACACCAAGATAGGCAGAACAAACCTCACAGACCCGAAGCTTCTGTTGCTGGTAAGTGCTTGTTGGTATTGCAGTCCGCAAATCTGCTTCGCTTTTAGCTTTTTCCAAGTTCAATTCTTCAACCTCCTTCATAAGTTTCAAAGATTCCTCAACATGGCCATCTGCGCCAAGTTGTTCAGCCTTAGCTAACTTTGTTCCTATTTGCTCGCTTAGTTGATTTATATGTTCAGCCTTTTGTGAAGCTTCATCTGTTAATTCTTCCTGGGTCTCCCGCAGCTTTGCCTTTGCAACATCTGTTCGTTGGTCGCAGTCCCGAATGAATGCCTCTAAATGCTCTAGTGCCTTCGAAATATACATATATCAAGGTAACTTACATCGAGCTCATATTGGAATTTTTTCGTGTCTGGTTCTTTGCGATAATCTGCCTTATGAGCAGGATCATGTATGAAAAGGCAGTTTCCCAAGTCCATTCGCTAAACAAGGTTAAAAAAATCAAAGACCTACCGTTCCCGATAATATTTCATTTGGACAACAATCCAGTAGATAACTTTTACAGACGCGAGGATTATCAAACTCTATCCTTGGTTCTTGTCCTAAATAGGCGTTACCAGTATATGCGGTCAACAATTTTCATAGAATAGGAAAAATTAACGCATTTACATTTAACATCTAAACCATCAAATAACCCTCAGACCCTTTACTTACATGAATTGACATTCAACCGCACAAACACATTCATGAACACCTTAAAAATAATGAAGAGACAAATTGAGTGCAAAGCTCAGAAAAACCTTATCTACGCACTTAGAAAGTCGTGGGCCATTAGACAATACATATCAAGCAACAAACTTTGAGGAGATAACTTACCATTTCGGGTTGTTCCCATATATTCATCCAGAAGGGCACGAATTTGGTCAGTAGCTGACATATTGCGAACATCAATTGGGTTGCCGACGTTTAGTACACAGCATAAACAAACAAGCGCAGCAACTTCAACATCCAATACCTTCAACCGGCTGAAATATTCACAGTAGAACAGTTGACTAGTCTAAAGCCTTATAATAAATATTTTGGTGTATTTAATCATACCGTTTATCAACCCTTTCTAATAGAATCGGTACTGCTTGCTTGAATTGCTTTTTAAAACATAGCTTGCCCTACAATCCTCTTCATGTTGTCTAGGCAAGCTGTGCATGTTCACAAAACGATAATTTTCAAGTGACATCAGTTAAATGATATTCGTCATTAATTTTGTTGTTCACTACCCTTATTTTTATTTTATGTGAAATTCGAACAGCTTTCTATCTGCATGCAGACATTTACTTCTGAGTATTATAGTTCCTATGTGATTCAGGTTGGTGGCTTTCATACGACATGTCCTATCTATTTCCAGTGTCTTTTCTTGACTTCTTCCTCAGCTAACACCTGATTTGTTTCCGGACAGAGTATGTTATTACTTATATTCACTGATCAACTAATCTATAGTATCTTGCTTGGGCAATTACTTAGAAATATCTGCACTTTTCTAGTGACGGTGGCACTAGTGGTTTTGATCCCTGATGCGAAGTGGAGGTATATCTCATGCTGTCGTGAAAACATAGCGCATCTTACCGTGTATTTTTCTGGTTAAAGAAAGTATTTTGAGAGGTTTTTTCATTTAATGTACAAGCCATCCCATGAAGTCTCTCTGTTTGCTGCTTTTTCCTGTCATATGTTTCGGTGCGTCACTCGCCTGAAGCTAACTTGTGTTGCGTTGGATCAGTCAATGTGACTGAGAAAATTTGTCACAGTTGTTCGTAATTAAGGTTCATGTTACTAAAGTTACTTAAAACTTTTCAGAGAGATAATTTGTTTGGTCGATCCATTGTTTCATGCATATTAAACCAAGTCATCTATCAAAGTAGACATTCTTTATTGAAATATGTTTGGCTTAGCCAGAGCCTAGATTAATGGGTAAGTGACAAAGCTATGCACACATTATAATGAAAATCTAGTGATACTACGTGGCTGTATGTTTTTTCCTCGTGGTATAGTCCTTACGACGACTCATTCTAGATCATCTTCACATCCTATGTGGACAATTTATGCTAGTATTCAGTTTAAATTGTAGAAGGTCTATCAGTCACCAAACTGTGGAGTTGTGCAGTCAAAAATAATATTCAACATGCAATTAATTCACAGAACATGAGGGATATAATAAGAATATTTATAACAGATCATAAGATGTTTATTTTACATTCATTTGCACGTCTTTATTTGATTTTAGGTTTTTTAACATGTCCTACATGGAAGCATATGGAAGCCGTACATAAGGACACAATCACACAAACTGAAAAATATTACAAACAATATTAGTTAATGACTCCATATATTAGTACGCCCGTAATCAACTTACATTAACAACGAAGATTGTTGTCAGTTTATACGTCTATGTAGTATATCACGTGTTTCTGTCTAGTTCAACGATTAGGAAGTAGATCTATTGTATTGTACTAAGTAACCACTTGTATCTAACCTACTGATATGAAGTGAGAGTCACATATTACAAATCTAATCTTTATGTCATATACACGTTTCATAAACTTTAGGTTCACAATGAAGTATCCGTCAAGTTTTATGCTACACAGATTGGGCAAAAGTGTAATGATTGATGTTTTAATAAAAGTATATGGTGGTTCTGTTTGACTATGTACTATACCTTGTCAGCTTATATACCGTTTGATAACCCTCGAACAAGATGTTAAATACCGATATATATAAAAGATGTTATTTGGTTTTCCACAATTTGAATAGGTTTATCCAAGGATTGCCTCGTAATTCTGACCTTACGTTTTTGAATTAAGTTCAGTGTAGCAAATAAGCTCTCTGTAGTTAGCCATCTGTGCTCGTTGTTGCAGATAATCTAACTTTACTCAGGTGTTACTTACTAATTAGTATCCATATCAATTCATTTACATTCTTTAAGTGGTATGGCCCGACTGGTTCATGGAAATGAGAATTGGAGACACAGTAGACTTCAGCAAGAAATTCTCGGATTATTGCATTGCTGTTAGGTGTAGTAGCCTGTTCAATTAGTTACGACTTAACAACTATTTGATGACAAATAGGGAAACTGAAAATTACTATCAGGTGTACGCATACCACACCATGTGACAAGACGTTCTCTCACAATGTATTTACCTATCAAAACCAAACAACCGAGAAGAAAAACTAGGACTATCTGGCAGCATAACAATCAAGTACAGAATGTAAAGGTCGAAGGTAGCTCAAATACGTACCACGTACTGAAAATGTCTTAACTGTAACAGGCATGACAAAATTACTGAGACAAGATAATACGAGCTTTGAGTGACAAAGATCAAACGGTTGGCCCTAGTAGTGTCAAAACTGAACCCATATACACTTAAAGCAAGGTTTGACGATACATATCGTAATACTTCCAAAAATATACGTACCTACAAAAATAAAGAACATTCCATGTAATTGTATAATAGCGCATTCCTGGACGACGGTGATTATGTACCATTGCCGAGCACGGTTTTACGATTTGCCAGTTCCACTCCCGTTACAAACAAGAGAATATATGGTAGATTGTCTTGGTCGTTAACAGGTGGACGAAAAAATCAACTGAGACGTAACTGTGAGGCACATGTAATTCGATATTTAAATCTCTGTATGTGGTCCTGTGGAATTATGGACTCGTTCTATATTGGCACATTTATCTTTGCTCCTATAATGATAGAGCTGACCCCGAAACTGCAAACTTGTCATGGTGTGACTACCTAATCTATAAGATCTTACGTTGAAGGCACATTATAGTTTACACTGACTCGTTCTACTGTGATAATCAGCTCTTTAACTTCCAGCACTTTTAAAGAACACATTTCTGTTGATAAGAGAGAAATATATTTGATGCGAAAAGCAATAGGTTACGTGGAGTGACCATGCCTGCATGATCGAGCCATGCCATAAATAACACTTGTTCATATGTTTACCATTTTGGGCGTTTTCTAAGTGTTGCGTGTTGAATTTGAATCTTCTCAGTAACTATATGCTCTATTTCAAAGATCGTATGGTGAGAAACCGAAACAACTACAATCCATTTTAGATGTTTTGTGCATGAAAACCTCTCCACGTACATATCTGTGATTTATTCGCTGATCTCTTGATTACATTTGAGATAGTAATGTTTATGTTCTATTGTACCTTTTGTTTTTCTTATGTCTTCGATGAATTTACATGTTTCTTCTCAACTGCATCCACGTTGTTTTGGTTTATATTTGATAATGATGGCTGTCATCGATTCACCTCTCTTTATGATTGTGTTGTTTGGATCGAATGAAGATGTGCGTTGTTGACAATCAATTTAAGTACTGTCTCATAACTGGAAACAACAAGAGAAAAATTAAATGTTGTCTTTCAATCGATTCGTACGTGATCTATTCATAAAATACAGAATAACGTTTCTGTCTTTATAAGAACGTCTATTTGTGGCATTTTGTAATCTTCTTATATCCTATATCAATTTTTCTGCATAATATGATTCAGATTTGATTACTGGTTGGATGACTGAATGAGAATATTTGTTCAGGTATAACGTACATTTAAATTTACAGGGGAATTTAAGACACTACCCTCCCTAATACTCTGTTTCGGTTGTGAGTGGGCAGGGACAGAAAGTGTCAGCTGACGACAAATATTTAAAACGTAAGACAAAAACAACAATAAAAATACTCAAAGTTGAGTCATAAAATTGAGTAGGAGTATTAGGGTCAGCGACGCATTTGGAATCGTATCAACTAGCTATTGGATTAGCTTGATGTAATCTGCATATTACAGTATAAAGGTTAGATTTCCTAAGGTCACATAAAGCCGGGTTGTTTTCCACCCAATAAGTATTAATGTATTGTCTGTCATAGGTATCGCTAAAGAGACGACCAACATAGGAAAATATAACAGTTAGGCCCACTATAGACGGATATGGTCTATTAGTTAAGTATGTAACACAGCTCCTAGAGGTAAGATGGTTTAAGTGGGTGCAGTTCTTTGTACACAAAACTTTCATTGATGCACAATGTTCTCTGATTCTAAGTTACCCAGGCATGAGGAAAAGAGTTTTGAAAACACGCTTAGTCAGAAAGAGTCATGGATTCCAAAACATATGTTGCTTCTGTTGTTTGTATACTCCATTGCCCATTTCTGTGCTAAACCAAATACAAGTTTATATGATCGTAGTGATTACCTCTAAATTCCGTAATCTCATATTAAAAACTAAGTTGTTATAATTTTAAACATCAGTAAGTAATAATAATAACATCCAAAATATGACATGGTACCCTTTAACTTCTTTGTGACCGATGGGGCATAGCATACATTACTCATGACCACGTTTTTATTTCTCAGAAATTCAGATGTGCGCTCACCATAAGCAAAAATAGATTGATCTGCGGGTAATTTGGTGGAGCGAAGAAGTGTGAATATAAAAACAAAAGCGATAAAAGGAATAACACACCTATGTGTCTTAACAAGCGACATTTAAACTCCCAACATTAGTTGGTGGTCAAATGTTTGGTGTATAAAAAGCCTAAGTATTTCGTGCTCGTATCAATAACAATCAAACTGGAAGACCACATATGCGATAGGATTCAGTTATAATATAGAAATATATGACCTTTTATGCATATGAATGATTTTTCATGTGATAATGGCGGCAATTTCATGAATTTAGTGTGAGCAACGGACGGCGATTGGTTCGACACGAGTGTAGTTGTATAATCAGTGCTCTAAACTCAATGTCCTCAATACATAGTGGACGGGTTATTTATGTCAGTGCTTACACATGACTGATTAGAAGTTACTGAGCGTACAAGCTAGTTACGAGTATTAGGTTAAACAGAAGCTATGAATCAATCTGTTTGAAATTGAGTCCTGAAACCAGTACAACTTAGATATCACCATTAAAAATGATGTACTTTACGGTTTTTTCAGTTATCTAAATGCTTATAAGCTGATAGAGTGACAGAGAAATTTATAGGTCTTAGATATCTAAACTGTCTCGAATGTAGCGTGGGAGAGCTAGCATCATTCCCCGTTCCAGGACTGCTTATCTCACTGTATTGTCGCCCAAGAAGACGTGGATGTGACATAAGGACTGTGATGGTGATCTACCACCTAGTTTTTCTCCTCGTTAAAGCCTTTGATTTCTTTGACCACCTAACAATTACAGTTCATCTGGCGTCTTAAAGTGGTATATGGTTGTGACTTCTAGGGGACTCAAAATGAAGTCACAGACGTCCTTGAGAATTAAAGGGGGGAATAAACCATAAATATTAGTAGAAAATTCCCTCAGATTAAATAATGTGCCTCGTGTAATGATGCTCTAGTTGGTGAAGTCGCAACTTGGTGTCACTAATATCAAATTATGGCAGCCGGGACTTTAAAATTTGTAACAGTGTCCATCTCAACTGGTATGTTTAGTAAGCCTAATGTTGTTATTTGTAACCATGCATAATCAAGCAAGTGAAATTCATCATTTGTCAAGTCAAAATAGACCGCTATAAGTTTTTTAAGCAAAAATGTTTTCTAAAACCTTTTACATTTTATTCACCCCCTAATTATGGTGATGAACATGGATGTCGGTAGTTGTTTTTAAAGTGTAGGTTGAAACAATTAAGCGTTAAACTATTTTTGGATATTATATAAGTTGCCAATATACAGCCATACAAAACTCTATCCATTATAATTATCATCGTTTTTGACTGAAGTGACATAGTATTATGCAAGGTGTTTGAGAAAGAAAGATTATGAGTAACAGTTGACGTTGATAGTCTTTTCTGCTCACCTTCTGAACACATACAGGAACTGTGTATAACATTGCTGTAAGTTTCATACACATAGTTCCCTTTATCATTTTGAGAAGAGCAAGAACAAAGATTCTAGCAGAATAGCATGAATTCATTTTATTTCGTAGGTTCTCGTCAGCTGTTTACAACCTGTGATATCTAAAAATCATAATTGCATAATGGATTTAAATTGCCTACAGAATATTGTAAATATATACCTAATGTGAAAGAATATTCTACAACATTAATTGTGACAACAGTTCAAAAATGAGTTAGAAACAATTGATTACATAATGAATAAACATTGATAGGAATATAGTGATTAGAGTTCAGTTGGAAGATTATTAATTTGAAAGATAGTTGAAAAAATAAATTAGAATCAATGATGTAATAAATGCAACAGAAAAAAGGGGAAAAAAAGGAAAAAAATTTTAAGGTTCAGTGAAGGAATATTTGTCACCAGGGTAAGGAAAGATTAACCACCGTCTCCTTTTGAATACATAGGTCAGGTTTTTGTCGCCTGATGGCAATGGCTTAAACAAACTTCAGAAGACTGGAGTTTGGCTGCTTACTAATCACCCTAAAGGATTGTAAGGTATCTACCTGATGTCCTGTATCAAGGAGATGTTTGGTGATCGCACTGTTCAGAGTCTTTCTTTCCCTTGTCCTAAGACTTTTTGGAACATGTTCAAAGAATCTAAGATATGCTCTCCTTTCAGTTCGGCCGATGTAGCTGCTTTGGCAGGTACACGTAAATTTATAAATACAGTTGGCGGTAACATGAAAGGGTTGCTTGTCGATCTTTGATTGGGTTATTGAACATGTTGTTTTATAGAGAATTAAAAGTTTAGCAGCGGGATACAGGACATCAGGTGGATACCTTACAATCCTTTAGGGTGATTAGTAAGCAGCCAAACTCCAGTCTTCTGAAGTTTGTTTAAGCCATTGCCATCAGGCGACAAAAACCTGACCTATGTATTCAAAAGGAGACGGTGGTTAATCTTTCCTTACCCTGGTGACAAATATTCCTTCACTGAACCTTAAAATTTTTTTCCTTTTTTTCCCCTTTTTTCTGTTGCATTTATTACATCATTGATTCTAATTTATTTTTTCAACTATCTTTCAAATTAATAATCTTCCAACTGAACTCTAATCACTATATTCCTATCAATGTTTATTCATTATGTAATCAATTGTTTCTAACTCATTTTTGAACTGTTGTCACAATTAATGTTGTAGAATATTCTTTCACATTAGGTATATATTTACAATATTCTGTAGGCAATTTAAATCCATTATGCAATTATGATTTTTAGATATCACAGGTTGTAAACAGCTGACGAGAACCTACGAAATAAAATGAATTCATGCTATTCTGCTAGAATCTTTGTTATTGCTGTAAGTGCCACATTAATTAGTTACATTTTCTTTATAAGTAAAACGATGCATGTTTGTTTTGAGCGGCCTGCTTGATCATCTGGGCTACCTGTTCCTGCCATCTAGATATTTCAACAAGTTATCTATTTTTGTTTGTTTTAATATATCATTATGTTTATTAATCGCACAAACTATTCTGCTGCGTTTCTGAAAAGTGTACAACCTTTCGTTGTCAAAGTTACAAAAAACTCAATAAGAGACAATGTGGTTGCTGGCAATATACAACGGAAAGAATGCACATTATTCAGATGTTCATTTAGTGAACTGTTAACATCTAACTGGCGATCACTCAGTATTTATCGCCAGGACCGACCAAGAAGAAAGAAACGGAAACTTGTTGAAATACTTTACGCTGAGAATTCTATATTGTACCAAAAATATAATATTGAATAAAGCTGATAATAATAATAATAAACTATGTCGTAGTTAATACTAATTTACGTGTCTGTTACAGGGTTAGCGAATGATATTCCGTAACCGTAATCCGCAACCACTGACCAAGTTATAAAAAAAGGTCTAATGCACATTGACGAGTAATATCTAAATAGTGCTTACCATTAATGTCATTGATTTTTGTAAACAGTGAATCGTTAATAGTATTATGAACGTTGTAATTGGATTTTTATCAGTATAAGATTGAGGAGATTACTAAGGTTTTAAATGCGATCGTGAGCCGATTGATGTAAAACCGCCATTCAAAACCTGGAAGCACCGAACGGCCGTGGATTGGTTGAGGTTAGACATTAAACTTTTGGATGCCGGCTCAGTGGTCCAGAGGTTAAGCGCTCGCTTGGGAGACGGAAGGCACTGGGCTCGAATCCCTTTGGCGTGAAATCGCGGATGAGCACTGCTAAGGAGTCTCACAATGGAACAAACTGTCCGTCTGGTGCCTCCAGGCTTTCAATGGTGGTCCAACATCAATCGGTTCATGATCTCAATCAAAAAATTAGATTTTTCTCAGATTTCATGTTATAAATTAAAGTTTGTGAATTCATTTATTCGGCGCCTGCAGTTTCTTTGTCAGTACCAAATGACTAAGTGGCATCCTACGAGGGTTAGAAAATGAAGAGCACTGTTTAAAACGGGTAAATCCCTTATAGGTGCGTTCTGTTAGCTTCCATTTCACTTACTTATTGTATTTGATACTGATAACGAAGTTTAATCGATTGTTTCTTGATTTATTTGTCGTTTTACGCAAATGCACTGGTACGGTTGAGTATAGGGAAAGTCCGCTTTCCTTCTCAAAATGCTCTCACATGGCCACATGCATACAACCCCTGACAGGGAAGTCCTACTCACTGCTTTCTCGCGGCATCACTGTTGCTTACGAAATTCAGAGGACGAGAAGCGAATGTCCGGTGCTTTAACCGTGTTGGTGAATACGAACAGTCCACCTAGAGGAGTTGGAGAACCCTCATTCCAAACCAATGGTGCACATAGATTCCAGTATCCTGAAGGAACAAATGACGTATGAACCAATCGTTGGTCACCGGCTACCATGGGACTGCATCTCCTTACGATGCTCTACTGTCTTGGGGATCAGACCTTTAGGTCGAAGGCTCTGTGTGTGGCCTCCTAAGAAAATCACCTGCTTCGGTTTGGATACTCGTGCAGTGTCACAGCTCACATGCAAATAAAGTGACTTGCGTGGCGCATATATATTCGGTTCACCTTTGTACCAATATTTGTGTTCAAATAAATAATAAAACTTTTGACAATTGCATTAAGCTGAGAAGGTCCTCACACGTTTTCTGATATGCAATTTATGACTTCTATCTACTAATTGGACGGCTCGAACCTTTATAATAATCAAGTTTATGCCGGTAAACAAGGTAGCGAATTTCTGAATATGGAAGATCACGTGGAGAAACAATTTACAAGTTGAATTTATATTGAATATTGACATGTTTATTCATCTAATGAATTATTTAAGCATATATAACAATTATATTCAGTCTTCTGCATTATAAATTTTGTTAGTACATAGAATTATGGTCTAGTCCATTACTAATACTAATTTGATAATAGACCAAATCCCAAAACAGTGAATTTTTATGGTGTGATTGTCTGATTTGTAAGTTGCATCACTTCAAATAGACTCATCGTATTGTGACAAACCACAACGGTACTTAGTAATTCTGAAGATCACATTTGAGCTGGGGATGGAATAATATATTTAGTGTGAACAGCAGTAGGTTACACATGATGACTACTTCTGCAAGGTTGAGCCATACCATTCGACTGAATGAATGTCTCCACGCCCACCATCATTGAGCCCGTCTAAGTGCTACGTGTCGAATATACCTCTTTTCAGCCCTTATATGCTTGGATTCGTAGACCGTGTGGCTAGGTAACAGTGCCACTACATATATCCATACGAATGTACTATCGTATTGAAGAAAATTATATATGCAACGCAACTGATGAGGCACTACAAGTTTTCGTAACGAAACGGGTACTTATAAAGCAAACACTTAGTTGTTTTAATTTTGACAAACAGTTACCCGTTATGATTATTAGTATAACTTCCCTTGAAGCTACAAAGATGAGGAAAAAATATTGAGCAATGGTTTATTGATGCATCAATCAATTGTCTCAAACTTGACTGTTCCTTTCGCAAATATCAGTCTATCGTCTCAGATTTTCTTGTTCATGCATTTTCATAAAGATTGCTCTCCGTCCTCACTCTTTACCTCTAGAACTTCGACTGAAATGCATTCTATGTCTGACCATCGTCTTATTCTACTTATATGGGTATAAGTAGCGCACATCACAAAAGCATTAACGAAAATACTCAATTGACATTGAATCTCAGCTACTATAGACACTGTCAACGGATCGCACTGTAAATCCAGAACATTCATTGACTCTCATTCGGAATCCCATATATATTTGCTCTTTACTATGACCTAACTAACAAGCTGAGTGATTGCTGGATACCTCCAAAACAGCTGTCTTGAAATATAAATAGGAGGACTCCGTAGAAGAAACCATATAGTTGTTTCTACGTGTATATAACAGAACCCTTAACAACAGAGCCTAAAAGCAAAGGAAGGACAACGGATAAATATTTAACAAAGAACCGGTTCATATGTCTATGTACTGGACACAGACCTGGGATAGAGTGATTTAGAGGGAGGGTAATATTATATTGGGGAGAAAGAGTTATCTTTGAAGTGACTATGAAAAGGAACAGTTTGTTACTCCACAGGTGCCGGTAACGCGGTGGACCCAATGAAGATGCACCAGAAGAATCTAGACCAGCCCCGAAAACTCTCCTCCTTGCCGTTAAAATTCCAAGAGCAACTCCATAGAAGATATAAAGCCCAATACTGACAGTATTACAGAAACTTACAGAAAAGTTGCCTTCACTAAATACATGTAGTAAGGGCAGGTTGTCAAATTCAGAGGGAGTGAACGAACTGATTTGTTCATATTGATTTTAGTTTTCTAAATTTCTGTATGCCTTAATATTTTGTTCTCTGTACAAGATGTACGGGGTTGTACCAAACCTATTTACTGCTTGTTCCACCTCGAGTATAAACATTTCTTACAGTTTGACCTTTTCTCGTGTTAGCTTGTGGGATTTGGGGTGATTTGTGTTGGTTCCTGTTGTCGACTGTGTAACAGAACCAACAGTATTATAACAGCCCAACTGTTCCTAATTTCACAAGTATTTTAAGATGATACAAGACTCCAGCTAATGATATAACAACAACTAGGCAGGATCATTGATAATCGTAGAGGGCCTGGTCAATTCACGAGCCGGTAAAGCGAGGAGAATATTCATATAACCTTAGAATATTTGTAACTCAAAGGAACTGTCACCCAATGTCAAGATCAGGACGTTCAATACTAACGCCAAAACAGCCCTATTGTACAGAGCTGGGACTTGGAGAGCTAATGATACAACGGATCAATCAAAACTCGCTTAGTGGAAGGTCACTTTGTATCAATCAAAAATCCCCCAAACGATAAGTGTATGTACTGGTCAAGAAAATTTCTCCTTTTCCATGGAGTAAATATATATAAATGAATGCTTATGCATGTTATTCGGTTGGTCCAATAAACTCCCTCCATTTTTTAGCCTTTTCACTCAGTAGACGATTGGAGTTTGCATATGAGAATTTTACTTATTAGCCTCAATCTCATACATCAAGCACCATAACAATGACCAACATCACCAAAAAGATGTAGATATCTCCGACCAACTGCCCATGCAAGATACCACAGATTCATTGACCAGGGGACATCAGTAATAGCATACTCTGTCAGAGAACAAACCGGATGCCAAAAGAGAAAGAAGTTAAGAAAAGATACTGGAGGTTGATAAGATATGTTTGATGAAGGAATAAATCCTCGTTGCAGAAAAAGCCCATACTTGATAATCTCCATGTCAAAAGAAAGGGGTCATATCAAAGAGACTGGCCGGTGATCCGTAGCAGATATCGGGCTCAAAAATAGAACCTAACAGGAAATGGGAATGAGTATCGGGAGTGGTTTTACAGAGATCCATAGTCATCATTCTACATCCGCGGGTACCGCAGTTGTCAGTGTGTTGTGATGAAAAATTACGGACAATTAACGTTTTTGACAGTTATGTTGTGAGTAAAAACGTCAAAACACAAATCGCTTCGGGGTGTTTTCCAACTGAATGAGTTACAGCTACTCATTATGTAATCTAAATGAGCCATCGGGGAAGCGGTCGTACTTCTTACTTTTAATTTATATACATTTCACAGATGTTCAAATACATGTTTATCCTCACGTAGCAACCCGTATCCATCGGAAATAATTAAATGTTTAGGACTGTTATTTGTTACCCATGCTTTAGCCTGCATTCTCTATCTGCCACAAAATGTCCAATTTAAATTCGAACATTCAGAAATACACCGTTGTCTTTTAATAACTCATGACCATCCATTTAACAACTCATGTAAGATTTTTCTCTGTTCACTTGTGTTTATGCTTATCAATGAAAGAATCCCTGCTTTACTCGCTCCGTACATAACATCAAAGTTTGCTTATTCTTTAACAGTGACTTATCATTCTCATTCACCCATTTTCGCGGACCATATTTAATCTTTGGTCCATGACATTGGTAACGCTCATGTTTGCTCACGACTGTTTCACAAATTGTATAAATTCTACTGTTATTTCCTATTTGACAACAAATTTCGTTTCGCATATAGTCTGATTCTGGCGACTGTCATCTTAGTTCACAACTCTTCTATTTTACCTGCTCAAATTGGTTGACTACTTCAACTCTGCTTTCCAGTAGTATCCGCATTAAGTGACCTACGTCAGAGATGCGATCTACTGTAGTCTAGTAACTTGGCGGCACTCTATTACTTACCTGAAGAATCAAGTGATGCAACTTACTATTAGAAAGAAAACGTAACATATGCGTTTGCAGATGTTATCTCTTTATTTTGTGTGAGTGCTATATTTCCTTCAGTGAGCGGTGTATGAATTTCGTTTGTTTGTCTATAACCAAACCACTCTATTTACTACACAATGCCTCAGAATATACCTGATGTATAAACAGTTTAATTGGTTGCTGAGTTGTTTGCCAAGTCATTTTCTACAGTTGAACGGACAGTAGAATTGTTATAACATCAGAGTCTCCGAACCCTGAGCTTACCTTGTCGCCAAACACAGCAAGCGATAGATGCAACCTCGCTTTTATTTGTTATCAAGATAACCAAAAAAGCAACTGAATACAGTATAAACGCCACAGTGGCAGGTTACTGGATGGCTGAATTCTGGTAAGGTAAACTTGGTAGTAAATACTTTCCTACATGACCTATTTTTGTACACTTTGCAACATGACAGTAATTAACATGAAATTATAGCCTAACAATCAACAGAATTCGAAGGCGCCGAACAAGCCTAGTAGTCAGTACGCCACCTCTCTTAGGAATTTTCTTTTATTGGGTGACAGAAAGACTGTAATCTCCGTGACAAACCTTAACTTTACGAGAAAAAGCACCACCTTAAATTCAACAATCTTTATAACTGCTTGGTTCCATCTATAGTTTAGGGTCATATACAAAATAACTGTGGTTTGCTCCGTCAGCTGTATAAGTGAAGGGACGTTTTAAACAAGTTCGACCGTAATGTACTAGCTGCTATTGTACGGTGTGTGTAAGTAAATCTTGTCTCAATTATTGTCATTGTCATTCTCGTGTGCTTAACAAGCTTTTCGTAACCAGCTCTAGAGATTTACTTTAGACCAGTCTGATTTGGCGTTGCTGCGAACTGTCAGCCGACAACTGAATTGACCTAATATTGTAATAACTGTGAGCAGTAACTAAAAGTATCATTATATAGGACCACTTTCTGTAATCAAGTAAATATGTCTATAAGCCAGAACTTGAAAAATGCACTCGTTATTTTGATGGAGTGATTTCTAAGTTGAATGATTATGTAAGTTCCTAATACTAATGCTACCTTTATTTTCAGCGGACATTTAAAGATGAAAACGTTTGGCTGCGGATATTTACTACTTCCTTCCAAGGTGTAACGCACATCTCAATCCAACTATAACCGTTTTCTTTCTAATTGTCTTTCCGTAGCCAACTTAAGGAAGTTCGATACGAGCATCGTTCGACCCCTTCATAAGTTGCAACTGACGGTTTGTTTGCGCGATACTGATTTTCCAATTAAATCATAATTTAATCTCACAGCGTGCTATGTTTGAAGCGACTATGAGTTCACCCAATCTGCAGACAGAACAAAGACTCTGTGACCAAAGACCAATAAGCTAAATAATCTGATGCATCCCGGCCCCGCTAACTAGAGAGAGAAATCGAAGTCTGAAACGACGAAGTATATTCCGAAAGTATCCAGAAGCATGAGCAATCCCGACCCGCCTGGTCGGAAACACACCAGTTAATATACTGGTTTATACACCCATTTTTAATTAATAACCATAATGAACAACGTATATGAATATTTCATACAAGAATATCATATGTTATACAGAATAAAATGTCATAGGCGATGACGAATCATATACTATGCTGAGTGATTATAAAGTTGAATTAAACGGGATTAATATGGAACAAAAATTATAATGAATAAATCACTAAAATTTTGACCTTTCATCCCGTCACAACACGGCAAGAACCTGGATTTCAGACCTGGCCAGTTTCTCTTTCGAGAAGACGAAGTTCACTCCTTACTCGATAAATAAATCGCTGCCAAGAGTGCATATGTTTCATGAAAATGCAAAACATTACAAACCCTGCAAAAAATTGTTACCATGGCACCTTTTACAATTTGAGCCGGTTTTGTTTTAATGTATTAACACTCTTAGGAAACCCACTTTGGACTTCCGCCATTTTGTTTGTTTGTTGAAGGTGGTTTTTGTTGTTTTAATTACTATTTTAATGTGTTTGGTGATGGGTGGGAGGATCGATTGGTATATGGTTTACTCATGCTTGACGTATAATCATACTAGTGTGGGTGTCACACGGCCTTGTATGTTTCTGAAGATATACTGTAGCATTCACGATGATTCTTTGTTTGACTTGGCGATGTAAGTTATGTGTAACGTTAAGTCCTAATTTGGCTCGTAACCACTGTCATTCTTTTTCTGTTTTCGGAAAAGATTAGTATTACTCTTGACAGCTTTACTGGGTTTATCAGCGTCGAGTGACAGTAATCGACTTTACCCTCTCACTTTTTGAAATTAACGGATTGGAATCAACATCCTAGTCTGATTTATTGTCCGTTGTAGTTAGTTTTTTATGCTTCCAACCAAAGCTTTGTACGATAAAGTGCTCCTGTTTAACTTGCCCGTTTCTAAGTGGTTTTATGCCTGTTCAATAAGTCGTTGAACTACGGATTTTTACAAACAATAATATTACATACTTTTCTGAGTAAAATTCGTGTACGGACGATCGTTGAGTGATGCTTAAGTGATACTGAAAACGTTACCTATTTTCTAGGGCCAAATGAGGGTGATAAATTAGTGTGAAGAATTAGGATTGAGATTTACAGTCGAATGTTAATGTTAGAAATTAGATCTTCGGTTTTCATTACTAACTGACACCAGCTATCATGTCAGAGTTCTATTTGGATGAATGAATTTCGCGCCAAAATCGAAGACTAGTTCGTCCACTAATTCTAGTATCAGCCTTTTCTGTTCACCAGATTTTATCATCTTATTGGGATGGTTGTCATCTGATTGACTGGTAGCAACCATTAACTTTTTCCACACCCCCTAACATTTCTCACCAACAACTGTTGCATTTGGATCTAGATCGGCTTCGTTTTAGGATGGTCTACATCCTAGAGTTCTGTGAGGCTTGATTGAGGGACCCATATTCATTACATTCTGGCTGAACGTTTAACTTGTTTGATAGAAATCAGAGTATCCTTTAAAATACTCAGTGTTGATCCTCTAAGAACACCAATATCTTTGTCGAAAACGATGTTCTTACGCTTTCAAGAGTTTCCCTGTCGAAAGCGAGTTGACTGTCTCCTGAATCAATCGACTTGATGAAGTGGCAGAATCCACAAAATCAGTGAGTTTGGCTTATGATACTGTTTACATCTAGCAAGTGCTGCGTCATTACACTTGATAATAACATCTATCATAGTTGTCATCTTGTATCCCATTTTCAGCTGAGGTGAATCGAGTAGATCATCTACGTCACCATAATGAACAACCACAGCCTCCAAGATATGAAATCGTGGAGTGGTGACACTGGTTAAGGCTTCCGACTTTCAGCCATCCAGGTTCAAACATTACCCCATCTGTAAAACCTTGATCACAGATTTAGCATCGTTTTATAATTTTGATTTTTCGAGCTCGTTTTTTTTCGAGGGATTTTTATCATTTAATTTTCCAATGGGGTTCATACAACTTGGACACCATTACTGTTTCAATTATTTACGAATTTTTCGTGATAAACGATGCAGACATGTTAACCGTTAGTACACAACATTGGTACTCTTCTCTATCGCATGACTAGTTATATTACTTGTTATCAAAAAGTTTGTTCTAGATGTGTTACGCTCGTTAAACGTTTCCTAAACATGGGAAAATATAATTGTGCTTCATTAGTTTTCCTCTCTTTTAAACAGGATATTGTAAACACCAAACTATGTCAGACCAAATGGTTGATCCTAATGAACCATCAGCGTACATTGCAAATGCTGATGGTACATACACAGCCATACCGTTCAGTCAGACTGAAGATGGGCAAGTGGTATTGCAGCTAAATGAGATGGGTTTGTCCAATGAAGGTGAAGAAATGGTTCTAATTGCTGCTGATGACACAGCGACATTGGAAAGTCTGATTGCTTCGGGTGCTGTTACAGCTATTGCTGCTGAGAATGGAACAGAATATCTACAGGTAATCTTCCAATATTTTCAACGCATAATACCTTTTAGTTCACAGATCCTGGTATGGAAGGGGCTCAGGTCATCGAGTTACCAGCAGATCAAATGCAACTTTGGGATCCGAATTCTAAAGCATACTATGATGCATCAGGTATAGGACCTGGTTTCGTTGCTTTAACAGGGCAATCTAGTGGTGTTACTTACCGTTGTCCATCTTGTCCAGCTATGTATGCTAATGCTAACGCTTTTACTAAACATATGCGCGAAAAACATTTCGTTAAAGTTTACACATGTCGTCAATGTGAGGAGTTTTTCGAAACTCTCAGTCAGTTATTTCTGCACGCTCGACGCAGTCATGTTGATCCTAAAAAACCAAAACGAAATCCGGCCAATTTCAAATTTCATTGTGACCAGTGTAACTATATGACGAATAATGGTGGGACAATGGAACATCATAAACGGGCACATACAGGAGAAAAACCTTTTGTTTGTGATGTTTGCAATAAACGTTTTGCTCAGAAAGCAAATATGAAAACTCATCGAAATCGACATATTCACCGGGACAAGATATTCCGTTGTGACACGTGTAATAAAGCTTTTTCATCTTATGACATTTACCTTGCTCATCTTCGAACAAGAGAACATGAACTTCGGGAACATTTCGCTATGATGGCATCTTCACAGGTGAGCTATATAGTATACATAATAGTATAATTTAACTAGTTGGCTTTAGAGTGTTTGGGTTGTGCAGTTACCTTCGATAGCATATATAACCTGAATAAGCATACAAGAAGCTGCCGTATTGTTCGTACTCTACAAACTAAATTTCGGTGTTTACCATGTAATGCCTATGTCAGTGATGTGGCATCATTGAAAGCTCATGTAAAAGCCCACGAAGGCAGTCAAATCATATCGTGCCCTGTATGTGGTGAACGCGGATTCCCAGGTTTCAATCAACTAAATCATCATATTACAAGGGCTCACGCTTTGAAAGTTAATCGTCGCCACGTTTGTCGTTATTGTGAATCCACTTTCGAGATTAAGAAAGACTTAGATATGCACATTCGAAGTATGCACGCTGAAGAAAGAAACGCTCGTCAATCGAGGGGAGCTGTTGGTCGCCTGAAATGTCGATATAACCATTGTGAATTCACAACAAATTCGATAATGTTGTTAGATCGACATCATGATCAGCATCGACGTCAGGAAGAAGATGGGGAAGATGTTGGACTTGAACTTCCTCCTGCTCGTTACTCATACACAAAACGGAAAAAGCTAAAGTTGTCCAAGCGAAATCGACTTGTTGATGGATACGAAGATGATGAGGATGCAGAAACTGGTGATGGCGAGGGAGATGATGACATGGCTGATGATGAAGATGATACTTATGATGATGTTGGTGTAGATGGTAGTAAGTCTATTTTCTACATGATCAATTTTTTTATCCCTTAATTATTTTATATACATTGTATTATTGATGTGTATCTATAATAACTGTTACCTTAATGTTGTGTTCAAATACGTCTGACATTGTTTACTATGATCTGTTCGCCAATAGCGATACAAGTGATATAACTATCCTTCAAACGACAAGTATATTGCTTAGAAATCCGTTACGTATTCAAGAATCCAAAATATGATATCTAGTATTCAATTACACTTGTCTTTGAAGCTTATCCTTCCAATGGTGGGACTCACGGTTAGACTTACAGTTCAAGGTAAAAGTGGTAAATTGGTTAATGAAGTTGTAAGCCTTAATCGACTTAGTCAAGTGTTACAAATTTCTTATTTCACCGGAATGGTAGTTGGGCTTTTGAATCACTCAAATCTCAACTAGTGGGCGTCAGGCTCAAACATTACCTACATACTTCGATTTTGAAAGCTAGGTAGTATCATAGGCTTTACGTCTAAGTGTAATCTAAAGCTAAACTAAACTAAACTTGGGTACATAGGAAATATCAGTCATAACATGATTTGGTCCTTCTTACTTACTAGCACAGAAGTATATTAGAGAACGTCAAACGTGGCTAGACGAATACATGGTATCAATCACTAGCTATTAGCAGGGGCCGTTCAGAAGGATGCAAATGTTCTGACCACTCCCCTATCAAACAACCGAAACATTAGTTAGGGACTAAAGGAATATAACTTGAAGTCGATCGAAATTTTCAATACTTTCTCTTGAGTCGGTGTCTTTTTCTTCCATTCACTTGCTTATTTTGCTTTTACAAATTAGTTCTGTATTATCAGCACTATTGTTAATTTTACTTTCTGTTAATATCCTATCGGTTCTTTCAAATGAGATTTAAACACTTCAATCGATATATGGTTTTGCACTAGGTCTGTCCATATGCTTTATATATTGACTTTTACCGGTATTCCTTTACAATCCATCAATCCAGGAATGTTAAAATATAAAAATCCTGTTCAAATATAAGTTCGAAAGGCTAACTCTACAGCTTACAATGTCCGTGTATCCTAAATGTTTTTTTTTTGTGAAACCTACGTTAGTTTAGTCTCAGTCCGGTAACATGAATAACCCTCAAATAATGTACATCAAAACCGAGTGGATAAACTTGTACTTGGTAAATAATTTACATTAAATCCCGTTAGGTTTTTATTTATCCAGCAACATAAGAACCCCTACTGATTATAAGCAATAAAATTTTTGACAGCATACTTTACTGAATCTTTATCTACAATATTCATTTTAGTGTCTCTTGCATATTATGCATTTATTCAATTGTCATATGATCTTTTTAGACGTTACTAGACGTACTATTACTCTTATAAAATCCAATACTCGTAAAGTACAAGGCAATGAAGAATACACTTCAGGTAAGTGTTGATATTTTGATTCGATTCACTAATAAAAATTCTAGGTAGTACAGGTGGTGTTGGTGTTTTAAACGAAAGCAATACAACTAATCGTCGTATGTCTAGAGCACGTCGTCTTCCGGCTTGGTATAAAGATTACGATACTGATTTTGTTATGCATGAAGAAGGTGTAATGGACAGGGAAGAAGTACAAGCTCAACTCCCACCAGGTATAGAATTAGAAGATCCATCTGCTGTAGATAAAGAAGATGTTCCAACAGAGGAGTGGAATATTGTTGTATATGATGATGATGATGACGAAGATGAAGATGAAGATAGTCCTATAGATTATGAAGATGAAGATAGTAATGTCATAAACGATAGTAGTACCTGTGATACTACTGGACTATTAAATGTACATGCTTTTGCATAATTAAGAAAACCCCTCCAGTATACAATATATATGTACAGGTTTGAATTAAGTTCATTATCCATCAGAATATGTGTACAGCTCTTTTAATCATAAAATATTTAAATATATGTATAATAAAAGGTTTTATAATTTGACACTTTCTAGTTTTTTTATGTCTTTTCTGTTATTATTTCAGAGTATCTATTTACTTCATGTTTATATATATATATTCCTGTTACAATTTCTTTGTTATGACTGTTCGTTCTCATTGTATTTGGCACTTAGTTTTCTTTGCATAGAATAAGTAAAACTGTTAGATGTTTATCCTCCTATATTTTTCTTCTATGAATTCATTCTCAGCTAAAATTCATCAGTCATCATATATTTCTCATTAACTTGTGTAATATATATATATATATAGTGTGTGTGTGTGTTTTGTACTCCATGAATAAACTGGCAGCATTTATTCAATAGATCTTCGAAAGTTATTATTGGATGGTATAAATTACAAATTATTTAATCTAACAATGATGTCTAATTCAACTACATTTTTCTCCTTAAAAGATACATTTCTCGTAGCGTTCGATAGGTTCAGTTTATCAAAAAATATTGTCTTCACTCGTTTGATAGGCGGCAAGGAGGTGGTATGTGTTTTCACAAATAAGTTGTTTCTATAGTGTACAGCACCCACAAAGAATTATTACACTACTAGTAGTAGTAGTCTGTATTAACAGTGTACTCAGCGAATTAGGGTTTAGTTCATCTGTATTTATTGGTTTGTTTAGTCCTGATTGTACTAATAGTTGCTCTGTGATTACATTTCAAATGAATCAGCGCATCGCTCATGTATCCCACTTAGTGGAAAGCCCCCAAATGCCCTGGTATGGCCGAGTGGGGAGAGTTTACTCTCCCTCTCGAAATGCTCTCACATGGCCACGCGTATATCGCCTCTGTCAGGGAAGTCCTACTCACTGCCTTCTCGTGGCATTACTGTTGTTTACGAAAATGAGAGGACGAAAAGCGAATGTCCGGCACTTTAACCGGATCCCAAACCAATGGTGCACATGGGCTCCAGTATCCTGTGGGAAGAAATGGTGTATGAACCAGTCGTTGGTCACCGGCTTCCATGGGACTGCATCTCCTTACGATGCTCCACTGTTTTGTGGATCAGACCTTTAGGTCGAAGGCTCTGTGTGTGGCCCCCTAAGAAAACCATCTGCTTCAGTCTGGGCACCCGGTCAGTATCCCAGCCCTCATACATATCGAATGAGATTTGTGTGGCGCATATGTATTTGGTGCCTCATTGTACCAATGTTTATGTGTTTAAATAAATAAATAATAAGAAACTTAGTGGAAAACTGATTGCACTCCTATCCATTTGATACAACAAAGGATTTTACTTTCATCCTTGTGTTTTTAACTAAA
Organism: Schistosoma guineensis; assembly: GCA_944470375.2. NCBI lineage: Eukaryota > Metazoa > Platyhelminthes > Trematoda > Strigeidida > Schistosomatidae > Schistosoma > Schistosoma guineensis. The sequence goes on along the minus strand of OX103890.1, from coordinate 3,489,131 downwards.
TTTACAAACCTGCGTCATTATTAGCCCTCAGTTAGGATGTTTCGAGCACATTGCCCGTGAGGTATATGAAATTAAAGTATATCTAGAGCTCTTGATGTAGCCTAAAAATGCAGGATTATCCTGTGTTTAGTTTCAGCAGGAATTGTAAATATGGATGTTTTCTTGTTTTATTTCAAGATATGATCTCACCATGGTCACTTTTGTATTGGAAGTTGGAGTTACTGCATATTTCCCGCCAGCAGTTTTTGCAATTTTATCGAAGAATTCGAGATTGTCAGTCGAAATTTTATAAGCTGTACTCAGAATTTGACACTGGAATAGACGACGATGAAGGTAATTAAAATCAAAGCATTTTTCAAGGAGTTAGCTTTCTATGGAATAATTTAACTAAAAACTCTAGTCTAATCGTAGTTCACAGGCTACATAATTTATTATTTTATTTTAGCACATAGATATTGGTACAAGGAGGTTCCAAATACATGTGCGCCACACAGATCTCATTCGATATGTGTGTGGGCCGTGATACTGCCCGGGTGCCCAAACCGAAGCAGATGGTTTTCTTAGGGGGCCACACACAGAGCCTTCGACCTAAAGGTCTGACCCACAAGGCAGTGGAGCATCGTAAGGAGATGCAGTCCCATGGAAGCCGGTGACCAAGATTGGTTCACACGCCATTTCTTCACGCAGGATACTAGAGTCCATGTGCACCATTGGTTTGGGATCCGGTTAAAGTGCCTGACATTCGCTTTTCGTCCTCTCATTTTCGTAAACAACAGTAATGCCACGAGAAGGCAGTGAGTAGGACTTCCCTGACAGAGGCTATATACGCATGGCCATGTGAGAGCATTTCGAGAGGGAGAGTAAACTCTCCCCACTCTCGGCCATACCAGGGAATTTGGGGGCAGGCTACATAAATATTTAGTCCTCTTGACTGTATTTAAACCTGCTACGACATACTGATACATGTTAATAATTTCTGGTCAAATTCATTTGAAATTCTGCTTTCGAAATATTTCAAATCGTAATTAAGTAGCTGACAAAAACCTAATGGGGTAAAATAAAACTATGTTATCCTACCTAACCTTTTTTCTCGGTGGGTATTAACTCGTAGTTCATGGAATGCAACAAGAGATATCTTTTAATTAACAATCTGTAACAATGTTTGGAGTGAAGAAGATACTATAATGTTAATCAAAATGCAAACTTAGTTCTAGTGATGATTGCTTTGATGCTGAGTTCTTTCTATCCGAATAGTGACAGGATGATTGTTTCTTTCTGTGTATAACAACCGTGAAGACTCAAGTGATCTCTTAGATGGTCTTTATGAATTATATTAATGGAGAAGATTGACTTGGTAGATACTTCTCAAAGTGATGTTTTTCTCAATACGTAGGTGATTGCTTGAATTTGATGGATACAACCAATGGGTTGGTATCTGAAAGTTAGTGTTACTACAAGATTTCAGCACTGGAGGTAGATCGATCAGGTTTCAAAATAATTTTCGTATGATCGATAGTAAACCACGCGAAAAATATTACGTAGTCAATCTATTGAGGAAGGATTATTAATAACAGAAATTATATTTGACTACGAGAGCTCGCTTTCCATATGTGTTTAAAGTGTTTCACGAAGTCGAACTACTTAATCAACAGGTATTAGTTTATGTGTTGGCTTATCACTAATAAAAGTGTGACTGTAGATGAGGATGTGTACCCTACTATGGCTGGTACTTCGACGCGATAATCGGTATTGACTTTTCTGACGATACAGTAGGGCTGTATTGGTTGAGAAACCTGTTTGTTCCAGCAGCATTCCTTCGCCATCCCTTGTTAACCAATTCTAACCTGCTATTCCACACGTGCGGCTAGTTTTTGCGTTATAAGCCTACGAAATATTACTCCTGTAATCGAACCAGAAGGTACATGTTGATGTTCTGAATGTCAGGTTTCACTCCACGGGACTACAATTCTGTTTTGTTAGCTTATGCTATCTTTGAAACGTATATGTAGTTATTTCACTATCCATAAAGTGCTTTGAAAGCTAGTTCAACTGATTTTCAATTACTCAGTTTCTTCACGATCCATCAACATCGTGAATGGTAGATTATAGTCAAGCCTCCAAGACGTACTTAAGTTAGTATTATTTTGTCACAAATATTTTCGGAACATTGCTCCTGGATGATGACGGCTGAATTTTTGGTGTTTGGATCAAGTATTGTATACTAGGTGAGGACGTGTTAGCTAACGAAGTTGTAAACTTTCATCGACTAAGGTAGTTGGAACATGTGTCACCTACGGTTAACCACAACCTACTCTATCTTACACTGGCTAGCATAACAGTAAAGGAGGAGGAAGATGTAGGTGACCAAATAAAGACATGATATTAGTCCATAACGTCGTTGACTGTTCATTTAAATCGTATGGACAGATGGGATTTGAAAAGTAATATTTTATAGTTGAAGATGATAAGTAATAAAACAGGATCATATTAATGTTTTACGTAGTTATTAAGTAAATAAAAGTGGAATATCAGATTAAATACATCAACATAAGTTGTTTTTATGATTGATTGTCCGATTGAAGATTGTTTTACTTAGGGATTTACACATTCACATAGTAAACTTGCACCCATCTCAATCCAATATGCTTGAGGCTTATTTGTTTTCAATGGAACAGCGACTATGAAATTTGTTGACATACCTTAAAGTGAAGCAAAATAACAATGATAAACATGTGATAAATGGATAGATATCATATAAAAACTAATTATGATATTGATCTTAGATGGTTGTAAGGAAATTGGTAGAAATAGGCTCAGTCTTTCTAAGCTGTAAAAAATAGAGTTCGAATGTGCCAGATCTGAGACTGTCACCTACCAATGGTATTGGAAGATGGTCACGGAATGTCGCAGCTTGGTTGCAGCGAGATATGTAAACAGACCATTGGGTACTGGTTTACTCGTCAAAACGATAGGCGCTAGCTGCGGTACATAGAGGGCTGTGGGTTTAATCCTCAGTGTGGCTGTTCATGCACAATGTTCTGAAGTCTTACTCTAAAATTAACTGGCTGTTTATTGCTCCCAGATTTTGAAAGATTGTCATGTAAACTATAAAATGTCATTACTAATAGGTAACAAAACATTTTATTTAATTCAGCAAAATAATGAGATTATTATTTGAGTTAAAGTAAATTTCACTATGAAATTTACTAAATGATAAAACCAAATATTTGTATGAAACTGATTTATGAACTTTAAAAGTTGACCTGAAGGTCCAATCCACAAGTCAATGGAACAACGTCAGGAGATGCAGTCTCATGGTAGTCGGTGACCAACAGTTGGTTCATACGCCATTTGTTTCCTTAGGATCCTGGAGGCTATGTACACCAATGGTTTGGAAAGAAGGTTTTCGAACTCTCCTGCGTGGATCCTCCATATCCAACAACCCGTTTAAAGCACTGGACCTTCTCTTTTTGTCTTCAATTTCGTAAACAACACCCCTGTCACGAGAATGCAGTGAGTAGGACTTCCCTGGCAGTGATTGTATGCACGTGGCCACTTGAGAGCATTTCGAGAGGGATAGAGAGTTGAATTTCCCCGCTCGGCCGTACCAGGGTATTTGGGGTCTGATTACATTACTTACTCCTGTTACTCTCCTTGGAACATATGTCTCCGACCGTGATTTTGTCCTTAGCTCTTCTTTCTAGTTGTTTCCAACTGCTATTCATTCTTTTGATGTCTGCCTTCAATTCCAGTCGCGATGTATTCTTATCTTTTTGCCTTCAGTATTTCAAATTAAGGCTTCCTTTGTGCTGCAGTTCAATGATTTTCACCGTGTATGCCCTAGTCACCTCCGGCGTCTTTTTCTAAGTTCCTCTTTAGGTGTTAGATAGTTCATTCTGTTCCATAGTAGTTTGTTGCTGTTGGTATCTGGCCAACGAATATGGAGTATCTCGGGTAGACAATTGTTTATAAATACCTGTACTATTTTCGTGATGGTTATGATAGTTTTCCAAGTTTCAGCTCCAAACAGTAGGAGTTTTGACATTTGTATTGAAAATTGTGATTTCGCTTTTGGCTGATAGTTGTTTTGAGTTCCAGATGTTCTTTAATTGTAGGAATGATACGTTATTCGTTTACAGAAGTTAAATTATCATCGGTTAATACTTAATTATCTGTATTTTGAAGCAGTTGATGCTGATAAGTTTCAGTCTTAATGAGTGCAAGTTTGTCTATTTAGTAAGTTCTGAATTGTAAGAAAATGTCTTCTGAGATTTCTATTGGTAGCCAATATCATTTATTATATAATGAGACTAAAAATTGAAGATCGAATTAACCATAAGAGTATCAGAGAATTTCTTGAAGTATAACATTCAGATCAATAAGAAATATATCGACAAAGGTTCAGTTTGTCAACCTTTTACGGAAGATGTCATTCAATCATAAAATCAAAGGTCAACCGAAGAAGACAATCAACATAAAGGCAAGTACAAATCAATGTAACATAAACCTACGATGATAACAAATTACAAACAAGATCAGAATGAAGTTGTAAAATAAAATGAATTCACTTCTATATGAAATAATGGCTAATGATGTGGTTCAAAAGGACAGTGCTAGTGCCTTAACAAAATTATCCAGCTTAGAGAAAACAACACAACGATACTTAGATATTTAGTAAAAACAGTCCGTAATAACAACTGAGACAGATATACGTGTTATTATAAGTTAATAACAGGTAATATATACATATATAAAAGGCAAATTCAATTTAGATTCAAATAAGATATTCAAGATGAATTATGATGAAAAGTAAAGAGTGTTGAAATTTAAATGTATCTCCAGTGAAACAGTTGTCACTAGTGACTTAGAATGATTAGAATGAAATAGCAACTAAACTGAATTCCAAAGTGTAATATCGGACACCTGGTTAGTGGTCATAGTAACTAGAGTTCATAGAGAGAGAGAGAGGGATGATGGTCCTGATTTCCATTTCTAAATGGGTTGTGCCTATTCTACCTGCTTTTTATTAATACCTTAGATAATATCAATCTGTAACAAATACTACCTACAAATGAAATTGTCCTTAAATAGTAACAATGAAATGTAAAGAAAAACAAAAGAGAAAATACCTTAATGTTAAAAACTTACCTGTTGTTGATAGTACACCAGCTCTGGCTGCAGTTTTATATAATGGTGCAATATAATCATTTGAATCTGGTATATAATCCATTTCTGGTTTCATATGTATTATTGGCATAATAGATAACATTTCACCTAATATAGAATCAGTTATTTGCATTGTTTTATCATCCCATCTTAAACAAAATAATAAAAGAAAATAAACTAAGAATTTATATCAGATGGGTTTTGTGGATATTATAGTAATTTCAATGGTTAAGATCATGAGTCAGTTGAAGCTAGACCACCATGGATAGCCTGGAACAACTGAATGGCTGTTTCGTCCTAGTATTGAACTCCTCGACAGTGCGCATCCACGATCCAGCCTCGTGAGATTTGAATCCAGGACTTATCAGTTGATGCGTACTGCTGAGGAGTCCCATACTAAGTAGGATGAAACGACTGTCTAGTGCTTCCAGGTTTTCCATAGTGGTCTAGCTTCAACTGACTCATGATCTTAACCATTGAAATTAAGAATTTATAGTTGAATAAATAATAGTTAAGAAAATTTATTTCAAGAATATAAAAAAAGGATATGTAATAGAGTAGATGTTGTATTTTCTAATCTGGATGATACTCACAACTTTGATATCATCAATAGCTAAACAAATTTTTTAAAAAAAGAAAAGGAAATGAGATATCTTTGAATCTGTCTACATAGACATCAATTTGCTGTTAAATGTTACAGTCAGTCAGTCAGTTAGTCAGCAACAGCGTAAAACTTCGTACGTACGTACATCAGTTCGAGTTGCCATAACATATTAGCACAGAGATATAATTGTCCATTCAAATCCCGTAGTGGCAAAGGTAGTAAAAGTATAAGCAGTAATCAGAAACATTAGGCTTTGAAGATGTTATTCAAGGAGTATAATCCAGTGAAATAAAATTGGGAAGAGAAAAATAAAGAGACAAGGAGAATTCAGAAGATTAGGATTTGAGAGAACACAAAGAGTGGATACACCTGCACCATTGCAAACGACTTTGGGCCATGTCATTCAAGGTCTCTAACCATCGGTTGCTATCATATCGCGGTCCCCAACCAGGTAATCTACACCCACCAACATGACTCAGTTTACTTGTCAGTGACTTCATGGACTTGTGCCATGTTTTGGTCTGGCCACCCCTAGCTTTCTTCCAATCTACTCCCATACAACAAAACATCGCACATCGAGGCAGTCGGTGGTTGGGCATACGTAACACATGTCCCAGCCATCTCATCTGATGAAGTTTCACCACCTCATCAATCGATTTGCCGTCCTTACCTAGCACCCGTTTTCCAACAACTGCATTACTTACTCGATGGTCCCATGATATACGAGCAATGTTTCGAAGACACCTATGATCAAATACTAGTAACCTACAAATATTCTCTACTCTTTCCGGCCATGTTTCACTGCCATAAAGTAGGACGGAGCGAGCTGCTGCGCAGTAAACACGTCCATTGTTTGGTAGACGGATATCTCGCCTACGCCATAAATGACACGAGATGGCAAAAGATGGTCGAGCCTTCTGTATTCATGCTGAGCTTTCGTCACACACCAGACCACAAGGACTAATAAGATTACCTAGAAAATTGAAGCTGTTGACACGCCCAACTACTTCATTCCCTGTCATTAGTTCGTATGTCGACGCAACCCAATCCTGAAGCAACATTTTGCATTTCGAGGGGGAGAATCGCATTCCGAACATGCTTGTATTGTTGTTACAAGATAAACCTGATTATATCATATCATATTATTCTTTTTGTTCATTTCAGTGCTTTTTTTCTTATTTCTGTCAGATTGTCGTCTCTATAAAATTAAAAACTTACAAGTAGGGTAAATTTGACTTGACCTGTATTTTTAAAATGTTCTAAACTACCATCGAATAGCTGTTCATTGTTTTGTAACTGTCAATGTCTTTCCCTAATTAAATTATTGCCTTCAGTTGGGATCATGAATAGATCAATGCTAGACAACCATTGAAAACCTGGAAGTAGTGGACGTCTGTTTCATTCTAATATGAAACTCTTCAGCAGCGCGCATCCGTGATTTCGCACACGGGATTGTTTGTTCAAATTAAGATTGTTTTTAGAGGTAGGTTTATGAATTTTAACACATAGCTAAGTTGACTACAAGTTTGGGTTGATTGTTATTTTGAAAGTTTAGCATATATCATTTGTATTAACCTTTTGATGATAGATTATTTCCTCTTAATTACAGTAATACGTTTAGTTGATGAGGTTGTGAATCTTCATCGACTGAGATGGTTGGGCCACGTGTTACGTATGCCCGAATACCGATTAGCACGAAGTGCAATGCTAACCGGTGTTCGGGATGGTTGGGAGAAAATTATGGGCGGTCAAACCAAAACGTGGCACCAGTGCTTGAAGACACTAACTTCTGGTTTGAGTCATATTGATAGATGCAGACTACTTGACTGGGGTCCGCGTGACTGTCGTAACCAATGGTTGGAGATTGTGGGTGACATGGCTCAGAATCGATCACAATGGCGTCGGTGTATACACTCCCTGTCTTCCCTTAAACTAAGAGATTAAAATTGCTTCATATCTTTCGTTCTATGAACTAATTCTTTCTTCCTGTACCATATCCTTATTGCAATCTTTCTTTTATATATTACCACCACTGAATTAACTACTTTTATGAATTCGGTGTCCATCTTGTTGTGTTAATGAGGTATGGCAACTTGGACCAATGCATATATGTGCCTGGTCCTACGTTGTAGCTGACTGAATGAATGAAGACGTTTAGATGGCTATCGTTTTGTATTATTAAAAAATATCAAAATGGACGTTGATCTAGTGATCATTTAGTGAATTGCAACTAATTGAATATCATTAGACAAATCCATGATATCAGTCTACTGTGGATAACTAAGCGAAAGTCAATACTAACATGGATACTAAAAAACAACATAAATAAATCAAGCCTAATGATTAGGGCTAGTAAAATAATCAACTAGGCTAGTTATCTCTGACGATTTTATTACACATTCCATTTTGACATATGCCAAATTCAACATTTGTCTTTTGTATTAAATGAGATTATCGTTTCGTATTAATATTCATAGTTTCTTGAACAATTAAGAAGAAATCATTAGAAGGACGGATGATGGCTAGCAGTGGGATCCAGGACGCGCATTCCATCTAACTTGGGACTTGTAAGATGGACGTTTCTGCATTGCAGAGTTGATGTCCATTCTGGGACTCAAACCCAGTACCATTCGCTTTAAACGCTATCACGTTACCCATTCAGTTATTGAGTTTTGATAGCCACTTACTTGTGCAACGGGGTGAAGTTTAAATTCATTTTGTGATGTTTTTATCTTCCACCTGATGTTAAGGAATGCGATTGATCAGTATCTTATTGGTATATGTATATCCTGTGTGTATTGCCTCGATGGCGAGACTCTCATTTATGGACGAGCCAATCAGAAGCGTTTGAGAGATTTAAAGGTCACGGCGCCAACTTCAGTACTTATTGCTAACGTACGATCGGTTCATAGGGAATTTTGTACAAATAACAAATAAAGCGGCGAGGCTATAATTTGTGGACGAATCAATCAGGTATAATATAATAGATCTCGGATTTTAACGCGAAAGCTCTTCATCCATTTGGCTAATTAAATTTCTAGCATTATAGTTGATGTCAGTTAGTGATGAAAACCCTATATATACTTCCTAACTAAGGCAAATTATGACAATTATTGCGAAGTGGATAATAAAAGCATCAGTAACACGGGCTGCAACCAGGTACTACAATATATACGGATGATTGGAGAGCGTACGGACTCCTACATATGCTTGGTTATGTGCATCGTGTCGTTATCCACCCAACAACCTGAGTGCACATAAACAATATTGAAGCTATGTGGTCGAGTCTGAAAGAGTTTTTGAGACTGTATCATGGCTCTAGAGGTCAACTATTCTGTAGCCATATGGATGATTTCCTCTACTGCATGCAATACGATATTAGAACCTCTGAACCTCTTTCTAGCCTTTATAAGTTTTTGAACCACAAATAAGAAGTGTATCCACTTTATTTCCCTGGTTTTGTATAACATCTTTTTACTCTATACTGACTGTTCGCTGATTGGCTAAGATTTCTCAAGTTCACTTAAGATTCATTCAAAGATCATTCATAAACTATAGTCACACCTCCTTGACATTGCCTTAAGTCACAAACATTATAAGCAAAGACCTGATCAATTCTAGTCTTAAACATCAATAGTAGGAAGATCTAAACAGTTAAGAAAGATCATATTATAAATATTTACCTGAAACCATCCATAAATAATCCATGTACAAGTACACCATCTTTTGGTTTATCTATCATCTTATCAACTTCCAATATTTCACCTAAACGAAGTTTTGATATAGCTATAGAAATTTCTTCTTGATTACGATAATATGGTAAAACATTGAAATGAAATGTTAAATGATCAATTGGATAATTATATTTTCGTGCATAATTTTGTAAAATTCCAGTTAGAAAACCTAGAATAAATGAAAATGAAATAATAAGTATGTTACATTTGACATTTACTCCTCAGCAGCGTACATCCATGACCTCGCCTTGAGAGATTCGAAGACAGGACCTATCAGTCTCATGGACGAATGACTAACCTTTAGACCACTGAGCCAGCCGGTATCCAATAGTGTTAATGTCTAACTTCAACCAATCCATGAAGTTGTACCACCGTACACTATTATCTTCAGTGAGTTGATATCTCACAACAGACCTGATTGAACTCCATTGTTCACGGCTTCTCACTAGAACCACAGGAAATATCTCTTAAAGTCAGTCACCAGTGAACGGATGATTATTATCAGGTTTTTTTGGAGATTGTAGTAATTTCAATAGTTGAGATCATGAGTCAATTAAAGCTAGACCTAGAAGCACTGGACAGCCATTTTGTTTTATTGTGGGACTTCTCAGAAGTGTACATCTATGACCTCGCCTTGAGAGATTCGAACCCAGGACTCATCAGTCTCATTGAGCCGGCATCCAATAATGTTAATGTCTAACTTCAACTAATCTACAAAATTAAGCGACACACCCACCATTGTCTTCAGTGAGTTACTATCTCACAACAGACCTGGTTGAACTCCACTGTTCACTGCTTCTCATTATAGCTTTAGGAATTATCTCTTGAAGCCAGTCACTAGTGAGCTTATGTTGATTTATATCAGAGGGAGTTTTTGTGGTTATTATAGTAATTTTAATAGTTGAAATCATGAGTAGTGGATGCACATTGATGAGGAGTTCTATTATAGAACGAAATGGCCATCCAGTGCTCATTATCTTAACTATTAAAAAGATATATGTTTGTGAACTGGACTTCAAATTATAGCCAAATTTTATAGGAGTAGATATATACTACTTTAAAACAAAGTTGATGGATTGAACTTTTAATTTGTGAATTAATGATAACAAATCTTGCTGGAATGAAATTTTACATGTACTAATATCATCATAGTATCAGTTCAAATATGAATCGATTAAAATAAACTCAAGAAGTTGTGAAAAAAACAAACATGTTACGGTGTATGCTACTGATGTCGACAGATATAAGTAGTATGTATCATCCATCAATCATAAGTGAAATATACCTGAAGGCAAAAGGTTAAGAAGATCAAAAAGAAGAGAACGAGAACAGAGAATGATTGGTGTAGAGATGAAGGATCAAACAAGTCTGAAACAATTAAGGGATATTTTGCAAATGTAGTATTTACTGTATGATTTTCACAGTTTACTAAGAGATTCTGTAATTTTACACTAAAATACATTCGATCTTCTCCACTTGTGTTCTCATTCTTTTCAATGGTACTGAACAATAGGAATATTGAAGATTAGTCTGAATAATAATTTATGAATAACCTTTGAGCAATACCAAAATGATCTTGAAAATGTTCACCTCGGGTTACAAACTAGTATAGGGAATTAGAATTATGATTTACAATTCATGGTTAAGATTAAGAATTAGATTTAGGATTTTCATTACGAAATGAATATCAGCTATAATGTCGAAATAATATTTCATCAAATGAGTGTATGAATTTCGCGCTAAAATTCGAGACCTTTTATCTTTAAATCTGATTGGTTCATCCATAAATTATCGTCTCGCCGATTTATTGGTTTATATCATTATGTATTATGCATGTTATTAAGACAGGATTATGTAAATGATCTGATTTTTCAGTTAGTCTTATGTATACCTTGAGAGGGGGGGGAAGGGAACAATTATTATTCTCTTCATGTTCAAAATAAAAAATATTGATGTCAGATGGGTTTTGTGGATATTATAGTAATTTCAATGGTTAAGGTCATGAGTCAGTTGAAGCTAGACCATTATTTAAATCCTGGAAGCACTGAACAGCCGTTTCATCGTACTTCGTATAGGACTCCTCAGCATTGCGTATCCACTGATAGGTCCTGGATTCGAATCTCGGGATCGTGAATGCGCACTGATGAGGAGTCCTACAGTAGGACGAAACGGCCGTCCAGTGCTTTCAGGTTTTCCATGGTGGTCTAGCTTCAACTGACTCATGATCTTAACCATTGAAATAAAAATATCCACAAAACCCATATGATATTATTCAACATTTTCTCACTAATGACTGGTTTCAAGAGATATATCCTGAAGTTCTAGTGAGAAGCAGTGACCAGTGGAGTTCAACCAGGTCTGTTGTGAGATAGTAACTCACTGAAGACAATGGTGGGTGTGTCGCTTAATTTTGTAGATTAGTTGAAGTTAGACATTAACACTGTTGGATGCCGACTAGCTCAGTGGTCTAGCGGTTAAGTGCTCGCGCGGGACTGATAGGTCCTGGATTCGAATCTCGCGAGGCGGTATTGTCGATGCGCAGTGCCGAGGAGTTCAATACTAGGACGAAATGGCCGTCTAGTGCTTCCAGGTTTTCCATGGTGGTCTAGCTTCAACTGACTCATGATCTTAACCATTGAAATAAAAATATTACTTATACTCGAAATGGTAGAGAAGATTACTGATACACTTTATGTTGGTTTTAGATGTTATCAACAATCTATCGAGATAATGATAAAAGTTCTTACGTAATCATTGTGTTGTGAAATCATTGAATCACGAAACTACAGTAAAACTAATTCACTTTGTCAAACAGCTCCAACGATGATAAATTGTGCAGTACAATGAGTGGAATCTTGTATATGTGTACTGAATAATAAATGCACTAAGAGATACTAGTTGTCAATGTTTATTTCTTTCATGATTTTCATTTTCAGTAATTATTCTGTTGTATTCAATATTGAAATTGTAATTTAAAGGTACATTTTGTATCAACACTATCAGGATATTGTAGTTAGTTGCTATGTTTGAAATGATAACGAGTTCAACTTATTTACAAACGGAACGAAGACTGTGTGATACAATGACCAAATAAGTTAACTATTCTGATACATTCCATCCCCATTAAATAGAGAGAGAAGTCCAGGTTCAGGAGAGGAAAAGTGTATTCCACAAACAGCCAGAAGTACAAATCAAGGTTCTGGGTTTGAATCCCGGGAGCGGGATCGTGGATGCTCACTGATGAGGAGTCCCATACTAGGATGAGACGGTTATCCAGTACTTTCAGGTTTTCTATGGTGGTCCAGCTTTAAGTGACTCATGAATTCAACTATTAAATTACTAAAATCTCTATAAAACTCTCTTCTGATAGTAAGCACTTTCATATGATGGATATTGATGGGTTCGCCCTACTATCTAGTACACTGTCAAAGTGCCTTTTCAAAAGTTGAGAATTTGAACAGATTAATCCTATATGAAATACTATTTATGAGTTACATACTTGTCGTTTTTATTGTCAATTCTATCATACATCATTTCAGTAAGTCTTTTTTCACATGACATTCAAACAAAACGAGATTGTTGAAATGGATTAATACTATGCCAGTGATTGTTGAGGTTATAAACCAGCTTCCAACTGAAGAGAAAATTAGCAAAAGACGATGAAAATGGATAGGACATACATTACACAAATCATCAAACTACATCACGAGACAAGCGCTAACTTGGAATCCTGAAGGGAAGCAGAAAAGAGGAAATCCAAAGAACACATTACATCGGGAAATAGAAGCAGATATGAAAAGGATGAATAACAATTGGAAAGGATTGCCCAGGACAGGGTTGGATAGAGAGTGCTGATGAGCGGCCTATGCTCCTCCACAAGGGTTAACAGGCATAAGTAAGTAAGATTGCTGAGGTTATATTGAATTGCCTATAATATGGTAAATTTCGGTAGTCGGTTCTGACTAATCAACGCAATATTCAGTCAAAATATTCACAATATGTAATGACGATTTCATAGATTTTAAAAGTGATCAATTTTAGTTACCATAGTGATTACTAGCATAAGAAATGAAGAAATTAACCAAATGAAAAGCTAAAGATAAGGACAAGAGAAAATAACTGCAATATGGATGACGATGATAGAAATAATTAAACATGGAACTGATAGTCTTGAGATTAGATTAAAATGCAAAATTGAAATGAAGCCAAAACATATTGATCATATCTACGCAGTTATAAAAGATTTCAAGTCACATTACATAGAATCAACAAATATTGACTACAAGTAATCATGTGAACCCTGAATTGAGGAGTTTAGTCTCTTGACTACAACAGTTTGAGCTAGATTTTTCAGACAAAAGATTGAAACATAAATTCACGGAAGTGTTTTTGAATAATTGCATTAACCTAACATTTCTGATCAATATAAATCAATTTAGCATACATTTTTATGATCCATATATATCAGAAGGGGTTTTGTGGAGATTGTGGTAATTTCAATAGTTGAGATCATGAGTCAATTGAAGTTAGACCTGAAAGCACTGGACAGCCGTTCTTCCTGTTATGGGACTCCGCAGCAATGCACATCCACGACCCTGCCTCGCGGAACTCGAACCCAGGACGCATCAGTCTCACGCGTAGATGCTTAACGTCTAGACCACTGAGCCAGCCGGTATCCAATAATGTTAGTGTCTAACTTCAACTAATCCGCGAAATTGAGCGACGCATCCACCATTGTCATCAGTGAGTTACTATCTCACAAGTGACCCAGGTTTTCACATGGTGGTCAAGCTTCAGTTGACTAATGATCTCAACTATTGAAATCCATATATATATATATATATATTCTATATGTTAGTTTCACACACAAGAGCGCATACAACTACAACTTCACTGAAAAAACAAAAAAATATATTTACCTTGAGGAAAAAAGAATCCAGATATCCAAAATGAAAGAGGTTTTCCTCTAATCATCCATGTGTTAATAAAATCACAACGTAGTACTAAATCTTTTATCCAACTACCTAATGGTTTTAAACTTGGATATGATTTAGATGACCAAATTTCTGGTACAGAATTTTGTAAAAATGCCGTGTATACACCTTCCAAATCTTCTGACATAACAATAAAACCTTTAATTGCTTTTTGAAGTTGTTTCAAAGAATTCTAAAGAATAAAAAAACACTACTATCAGTATAGGATTGTGGAGATTGGTGAGTTTAGATAAACATTATGAATGGGTCAATGTTGGATTACCATTGAAAACCTAGAAGCATTGGATAGTCGTTTCATTCTAATACGGAACTCCTCAGCAGTGCGAATCCACGATACCGCATGCGGGACTCGAATCAAGTACTTTTAGTCTTTCAGGTTTTCAATGGTGATGTAACATTGATCCATTTATGATATTAATCTACAATAAAAAATTATTATCAATGAATGAAATATGAAACAATGGCCACAACTATATTAATAGATCGGAACAGATTAGTACCTAACTAATAGTCAATGACTTGGTAACTAAGTACGCCATCATGTACTCAGAACTTGAGCCATACTTTATATGTTTGTGTGTTCATGTGCCACTGTTCACATAGAACTAGTTGGAGTGAATTTTGAACAATGTAGATCATTAGTTGAAAGTTGAATGTTTTAACTGTAATACTTTTATTGTAATTCATCTTGTTCCATAAGGACATTTCTGTGGAATTAAACATATCTTGTTGATTTGATTAGTTGATTTTTATGATTTGTTGTTTAAAACAAACTTTTAATGTGGAGGTAATGACAGTTGGGATCATGAAACTGGTCAATTCAATTTTATATAAATATATCCTCTTCTTCGCAAAGCTTTAATGTATGAAGGAAATGTTAGTTTAACAAGTTGATCCTTAATTGATGAACAGAATATGTCATAAATGAACTATCTATTTGTTATTCAAAGTTACTTATATTATAAGAAAGCTAAGGAAGTAAGTACAGTGTAACTCAATATATTACAAGAAAGCTTCATTAATTGAATTAAAGTCAAAATATATAGTCAAATTTGTAACTTTAGACTGTATTGTTAGCTCTAAGCAAAGATGAATAGTGACTAGCAGTGGAATCCAGTTCGACGCGTGTTTCATCCTCTTTGGGACTCTTCAGCTGGATGTATCTGCATCTCAGAGTTGATGTTTACTCTGGCACTCCAGCCCAGTACCGTTCGCTTCAAAAGCTATCACCTTATCCACTTAGCTACTTAGTCTTGATATCCACTTTGTTGTGCAATGGCGTGAAGTTATATTCACTTGGTGTTGTTTACTTGTATCTTCCTGTTGTTATTTAGGACTTCAATTGATCAGTCTCTTGTTGGCATATGTGCATCCTGTGAGGACTGCCTCGATATCGCCCGAAGCCACAAGCTTTATAGGTAAAAATGGATAATAGCTAGCAATGAAATCCAGGATACAGGTCTCATCTTATTTGGGACTGGTCAGCTGGATGTACCTGTATCTTAGAGTTGGTATTCACTCGTGGAGGGTCTCGAACTCAATACCGTTCGCGTTATCCACTTAGCTACTGAGTCCTAAAGCGTTTGAAGCGAACGGTATTGGGTTCGAGTCCCAGAATGAACATCAACCCGGAGATGCAGGTACATCTGGCTGACGAGTCCTAAATAGGATGAAACACGCATCGAATTGGATTTCACCGCTAGACAATATCCATCTTTGCTTATCATATCAATTATAATTATTCAACTTATATATATATGTATATACGTACTTTGATAATTTTTAATAGTTTGTTAAATCGATCAATTTCTTGAGTCAGTACAGTAGTCAATGAATCTATCCGACCTTTACTATCCGTATCAAATAAATCTGGACGTGCATCTTCAATATTAATTTTTTCTGGTAATTTTTTCAATATAGAATCAGCTTGTTCATAAACCATATCATCATTTGTTTTCCCTGTACTCATTGTATTTGTACGTGGTTGAACATTAAGAATAACAGATAATAGATTATTTGTTTCTTGAAGCTTTTATTAATAATTTGTTGAGAATAGAGGACAAAAAAGAAACAGAATTATAAACTATAATATGAAAATGATAATTGTTTATGTTGACAATGTAGAGTGAACATTGACTCAGTCAGTCAGCTACAACGTAGCATCAGACACATATATACAGTGGTCCAAGTTGTTATACCTCATTAGCACAACAAGATGAACACCAAATTCATAGAAGCAGTTACTTCTATGGTAGTAATATATAAAAGAAAGATCGGGTTTAAAGCCTCTGCCACGGAAGTCCTACTCACTGACTTCTCGTGGCATTACTGTTGTTTAAGAAATTGGGAGGACGAAAAGCGAATGTCCGGAACTTTAACCCTCTAGTGGACATCGAGAGTCCACCTAGGGGAGTTGGAAAACCATGATTCCAAGCCAATGATGTACATGGGCTCCATTATCCTGATGGAACAAATAGCGTATGAACCTATTGTTGGTCACCGACTACCATAAGACTGCACCCCCTTACATTGCTCCACTGCCTTGTTGATCAGACCTTTAGGTTGGAGACTATGGGTGTGGCCCCCTAAGAAAACCTCCTGTTTCGGTTTGAGCAGCCGAAAAGTATCCCAGCCTTCACACAAACCGAATGATTTGTGTGGCTCATATCTATTCAGTGCCTCCTTGTACCAATGTTGATGTTTTTAATTAATTAAATATAGCACAGGAAGAAGGAATTAGTTGGTAGAAACAAAGATATAATGCAATTTCATAGTTTAAAAGAAGACAAAGAGTGTATACATCTTAGCCATTGTGATCGATTCTGAGCCATATCACCCACAGTCTCTAGCCATTGGGTATGATAGTCACACGGACCCCAAACAAGTAGTCTGCATCTACCAACATGGCTAAGACTAGAAGTTAGTGACTTCAAGCACTGGTGCCACATTTTGGTTTGGCCGCCCATAATTTTCTCCCAACCTTGTGCAATACTAGTCAAGATTGCGTGTTGTAGTAAACGGTGTTCAGGCATACGTAACACGTGGCCCAACCATCTCAGTCAATAAGAATTTACAACCTCGTCAACTGATTCCCTATCATCCCCTAATACCTTGCGTAAAGTTTTTAAAAACATTGTTAAGATACAGTATGCTGATATTTCATGAAATAATGTACCTCATTGCAGAATATGTTTAAGCTCTCTAATCCAAAACCCGAGTTATGTATGAAGTTCACTAGTGAATGACGAGATTTATCTGAAAATATGTTATGAATATGAAGCATAACGTAAATACTGATAATTTGCAAGCCTCAAATCATGAGATATTAAGTTAACCATTAGACTGTCATAGGGCTAATCAAAATGAAAGTGGATTATTAAAATGGGACAAAATATAGATAAATTCATGAAACTGACTACAAATCAGAAAACAGTACATTATTGTATCAAGCAAGAAATGTAACGTATATCAACATAGATCAGAACATCTCTGGAAATTCAGTTGTTAAATGAAAATAATATCAAGGGGTGTCACATATAACATCGATGAAATAACCTAAAAGGGGGGGGGTGAAAGAAATGTTATTACATACAGTAAAACAAACTGAAACATTGAAATAAAAGTACAAATAGTTAGCATTTATATAACCGTTCATAATATTGAATAATAATATTGATGGAATACATATAACTACTGAATATTATTAAGTAATATAGTGTAATATGACCCGTAAAGAAAAGTTATCGACAAGGTTGAATCATGCATTAATATGTATGAGTTTCAGTTTCGATAATTCACATTACTACAACATGAGACGAACTTGATAAGATGAGAAATAGACGAGAGAAATGATTAGAAACATTATCAGAATCTGAAAATGAGAAATTTGATTCAAAGAAAGGTTGAAAAATAAAAAAAAGGTAGTAATAATACTTAACTCATGATGCAAGGAAAGATTTAAGAATGGATACAAGTTCATGATCACCAATACTCTGATATAGAAGTCATTCATCATGTAAGAAATGACAGTATGTATATGCGTAACTACAGAACAGTGAGAAAATTATGTCTCTGGCTACGATCAAATGCAAATTAATCATTCATATTTATTGTAGATCCAATAGTAGCATAGATTAGTTAAAGTATGTGTAGAATCAAATCATCCACATAATTAATTGTGATATTTATTTGTTAATTAATACCTTTGGATGATGGCTCTATGATCTAGAGGTTAAGAGTTTTTGCGAGAGATCGAAAGTCTTGAGTTCGGATTCCGAGAGTGGAGTCGTGAATATGCACTGTTGAGTAATCCCATACTGGAGCGAAGCGATCATCCAATGTTTCTAGGTTTTCCACAGTGCTCTAGCTTTAATCGACTCATGAATTCAATTATTAAATTAATCAACAGTTGTCATAAAGTAGCTTTTAGTGTTCTAGTTTGTTTATTAATGTACATGCTTTCAGCTGTTATTCATTCTTTATAAATGTCAAAACCTTTTTGAAGTATTCTCATCTAAATAAAGTCATAATTCGAAATCCTCTTTAGTAATAACAAAGTTCAAATGATGAAATCGCAGTTTAACATTTCGTTTATTAGTTCGAGGGTAAAGTAGATTCACAGTAAATCCTACTTGATCTAAGATTCATACTGACTGATAATCATTAATAAATCATACGTCTGTAATTCTGATCGGAATTATGATTTGTATGGGATTTCAGTATCTGTATCATACAGTATCATCGTCAGTAACCGCTTCTAGGACTGTAATATCACTACTTGTTCATCACTAGTGATTATTATAAAGTAATATATTAATATTAAACTATATGTATACTTTTGTATGAGAACACTTATTACCTGATATACTAAATTAGCATTTTCATTCATACCAAATAATTCAGGTCCTGAACTAAATGGAAGACTAGATACATATTCCATATATTCTATTAAAGTTTCTTTAGTTGGTGGATAATAAATACCAGATGATGAATAAACATAATCTGATTTTAATGTAGATGGATGAAAGAAACGTTGAAGTATTGTACGTAAACATCTTTGATCCCAGAAATCAGTGACACGTCCACCATATGTAATCTAGAATAAGAAATGTAAAATAATACTTTTGTCAAAGATCTATTTCTATTAAGATTTCTGTTGGTTTACACTTACTGGACATGTTGTTGAGGTGATCCAGAAAATTGCTTGCAAAAGACAAGCAACCATCAGGAATCACTAAGAAGCATTTCGTCCAGTTAGTGTTCACTTGAAGTTTTTGTCGAAAATATCAAGGGAGCGAAACGTCACATGTAGAGGTCCTGATTTTAGATGGTAGTTGGAGGTAGTCAACAGGAAACCCTGGACCCGGGTTTCGTGCTACTTGGTACTCGTCAGCAAGGTGTGCCTGTAATCTTGAGGGAACTGGTGCTCCCTGACAGATTTGATCTCGTGTCACCCAACTTCACAGTCAGAAACGTTACCACTGAGCTATCCAAGCTGTGACTAACCTCCTGTAGGACTGAGATGTAATCACAATTGATTGATCACTGGGTGGTGATCAATGTCATGCTTGTCTAGTCCAGTGTCGAGTCACCTAGACTGGTGGCCACATTGCAACATGATCGATAGCATTCGATCTGCACTAATAAGGACTAGACAAGCATGACATTGAACACCACCCAGTGATCAATCAACTGTGAGAGGTTCTGATTGGCTGGTTGCTACACTGTTATTATGTTTAGTAGCATTTCCAGAATCTTCTAGCAACCCAAGGACACTTGAAATATTATAAAAATCCTGTATTTTCTGTATTAAAATGAACTTTAGAGTAAACTACTTATCGCATAGCTTGAGTCTTCTCTCTCGTGTTCAGGTCGCTGTATAGTTCTAGCTTGGAGGTTACAGAATAGCTTAGGAGACGAATATAGCGTTCAATTCACAAGACTTATCAATGTTAATCTTTAAGTTACCTCAATATTTCAATGAATATCTCGTTAGTATTTAAAGAGAATAGTACTGTATTCAAATCTTATTGTGAACAACAATATTCGGTTATAGGTATATTCATTTGATGAGTTTCAAACAAGATGAAACGCCCATTTTGAGTTACGGTGCTAGTCACAATTCAACTTAAAACTAAACTTAAACTAAACTAACTAATTCGATCATAATGTACATATACCGAGAAAAAAAGATATTGATTGATTCCAATCCTGCATGGCAACAACCGGAAATTGAAAACACTTAGTAACAAAGATAAACTTATTATGTTATATCATTCTATGTCCTTTAGATAAGTATATGATATGTAAAAAAAGTGTGTAGGGGGGGGAGGTGAAACAACAACTTTTACTAACTTCAGCTGTGATATACGTTAAAGCATCCCATGGTATATAAGATTCATGACAGAACATTTCTAAATTTAATAATGCACATTCACGATCCGAATCATTAAAATCATAATTAATATTCCATCCAAGTGGTCCAAATTTTTTTCTTTCCAATATAATTGAATGAAAGAAACAAATGCCAAATACTAATTTACGCCAATCATTTCTTAACACTGTATCAATAATATTTAGAGAAGAAAACAAAAAAACAAAACATGATAAGTAAGTACGTTAGATCATTTCATTATTATCTAACATTTACTAACTGTTATATCCCGATAAGAATCACGAGTCAATTGTAGCTAGACCTTGATGAGAAACCTGGAAGCACCGGATGGCCGTTTCGTCCTAGTCTGGGACTCCTCAGAAGTGCGCATCCACGACCCCGCCTCGCGAGATTCGTACATATGACCTATCAGTCTCGTGCCAGGCGCTTAACCAACTAGACCACTGAGCTGGCCGGCATCCAACAGTGTTAATGTCTAACTTCAAACAATCCACGAAGTTGTGCCATCGTACACCATTGGTTTCAGTGAGTTGATTTCTCATAACAGATCTGGTTGAACTCTACTGGTAACGGCTTCTCACAAGAACTCCAAGAGTATCTCTTGAAGTCAATCACTAGTGAGCAGATGATTCTTATCAGAAGGGGTTTTGTGGAGATTTTCGAAATTTCACTGATTGAAATATTGCATAATTGTTAAATAACTAAACTGTTTGTATTCATGTCCCTCTTATTATGAGCTTCAGTTTGACCTATGAACTGTTGTTATACGATTTGCCATTCTTGAATTATTCCCTCTTTATTAATCACTACCTCCCACATTCACAGCCACATTTGGCCAAATTTTGTACAAATGTTATTTACTATTTTATGTTACGTTGTGGTCTGTATGATTGGTATATAAACCGAGTTTGTTTAAAATACCTGATTCATATCGCAGAAGCTGAGGTTGGTGTTTTGGATTTAACTGGTTGGGCTAGGCAGGAAGCAGGACCGATAAGGATTTTAGGCTGCTCGTATGTGTTTTATATGTCATTCGTCCGGTCGATAATTCACTTTTCTCTAATTGGCAGTATCATTACGTTATATATTAATAGGACACAGGGAACAAGTTATAATACTAATGTTAACAATCTATTCATTATTGTATAATATAGGATCAATAAATGACATAACATTATATCAAAACTTAAGTTGGTATTAGAAAGTGACTACTACTACTGCTACTACTAATGTAGTGAACGAGAACTCACGTGGAGGAAAGCAATTTATCATTTGATACACAATTACAGAGTTATAAGCAAAAATGGATAGTGGCTAGCATTGGAATTCAGTTTGATGCGCATTTCGTCCTAGTTAGGACTCGTCAGCTGGATATACTTGCATCCAAACGGGGACTGAGTTCGAATCCCGGAATAGACACCAACTCTGAGATGCAGGCACATCCAGTTGACGAATCCCAAATAGGACGAAACGCGCGTCAACTTGGATTCCACTGCTAGCCATTATTCATTTTGGCTTATAATGCTTGTGAATTAAAGTAATGTCGAGTCAATCCATACAGTATGCACATATGCCGATAACAGACTGATCCATTGCAGTCCTAAACTTTAGTGGGAAGATTCGGTTAAATAAAACAAAGTGAATTTACAATTATAGAGTGTTTTCATAAAGTATGAAAACTGTACACCAAAATACATAATTTGCACATCTTCAATCATTTGTCCTTTACGTATTTCATGATTCTTTCAAATATGCTGTTATTACAATAACTTCCTGTTCCTCTTTCTGTTCTGCTCAACTGAATCTTTTCAATCTTCTAATGACATGCATTTTACTTTCGATTGGTGCTACCTACTACTTATATCTGTCAACATAAGTAGCATACACTATACTACGACTCCTAATTACTATTAATATTACTGTAATGAACGAGAACACGAATAGGGACAATTAATGTATATTAAGACAAAACTACAGGTAAGATGTGAGAACCATGGACTGAATACTTCATCTGCAAGTTTTCATCAATTATCCTTCACATTGTCTATGATTCTTCTAGTTCACAATTTTTTTTCTATTTTCCCTTCTGTTCTTTTCAACTTGATCTTCTTTCCTTCTTTCTTTCTTTCTTTCTTTCTTTATTTTAACACATAGATATTGGTACAAGGAGGCATCGAATAGATATGAGCCACACAAATCATTCGGTTTGTGTGAAGGCTGGGATACTTTCCGGCTGCTCAAATCGAAACAGGCGGTTTTCATAGTGGGCCACACCCATAGCCTCCAACCTAAAGGTCTGATCAACAAGGCAGTGGAGCAATGTAAGGGGGTGCAGTCTTATGGTAGTCGGTGACCAACAATAGGTTCATACGCTATTTGTTCCATCAGGATCCTGGATCCCATGTGCACCATTGGCTTGGAATCATGGTTTTCCAACTCCCCTAGGTGGACTGTCCGTATTCATCAACCCGGTTAAAGTGCCGGACATTCTCTTTTCGTCCTCTCAATTTCGTAAACAACACCTCGACGGTGAAAAAAAGGCAGTGAGTAGGACTTCCATGGAAGAGGCTAAATATGCGTGGCCACGTGAGAGCATTTGGAGAGGGAGAGCGGACTCTCCCTACTCTCGGCCGTACTAGGGCCCACTTCTGTCAGGTTTTCTAATTTCGATTGGTGTTGCATATTACCTACATCGACAGACATAGGTAGCATAAACTACACAACTATTTGTATTACTATCATTATTACTACTGATAATACAATTCTGTTTAATGGTTGAAGGTATTCCATCAATTCATGATCATATTTAGCCTATCAATCATAATAAAAATATAAAGGTGAAATATGGTCATCATCATCATCACCATCAATTACATACATTTGATTCATTTCTCAAAATATATACCTCGAGTTACACAGAAAATTATGTCATATGTAAATGGAACACATTCCCAACATTGTAAACATACCATGTGTATTAAATGATTCCATTGATATATCATTCAATGCTCGAATAAGATTTGCTTTTAATCCTTTTGGTGGTTCATTAGTTACTTTTACTGAATTTTGTAATACAGATATTGGAAATGATTTTGATGGCATTGAACTTAAATATAAACGAAAATCTGTATGTGTTGATTTAGGATTTTCAGCAAGTTGTTTCACTATTTCTTCTAATCGAATCATCCATGAAGCAGCTAAATGACAATTCTTTAAAACAAAAAAAAAACATACACAAAAAGCAACGTTAAATTGAAGATTGTTTTCACTTTCGATGGAGTTTTACTCGCTAAGCTGACCAAACCATTCAGCTCAGAGAACAAAACTCCATCGAAATCATTCATCTGAGCTACAAATCTTCCCCATCATTTCATAGTTTTTACTATTTTGTTTCTGAAGAACAATAGATATAAGTAATTTATACTTACTAACGATTCATTAACTGAAGTGATTTGGATCATGTGTCACATATACTTAACTACCATCTACATCAACGAGCAACATTCACTGGTATGAGAATAGGCTAGAGAGAAAAAAAACTAGTTCCTGTTAAACTACAATATGACATTAGCCCATGAAATAATGATTACTTGTTGATATGAGTCGTACTGCTGCTTGGATAGGTTTCACTTGATATTTATAAACAATGATCATTAGTTTTTTCCCGTTTGGTTCGACGGACGCTTACGTTGAATAATTAATCTGCGTATAATTAAATAGCTGACTGAATCAAAAGATTAAATTACTGTGTAATTTAGGTATTTCATTGATTAATACCTTTATTACGAACTCTTTTATCCTTGAATGTCCAGATAATTTAAGCATCTTCCTTAAGACAATGTGTACCATGTTAGTAATATCTTCTTTCGTAATAGCTTCATGAACGGGGATTCTAAACGAAGAACATGTAGTTCATTTTTGTAACTTACCATTTTACCTTAGAATGAGTTATCATTTTGTGAGTTTACTATCATACATATTTATATATGAATATTGTGAATTAACTAAAGGAACTAGGTATGATAGGCTGAATAATTCTAGGCATACTACATGCAGTACAAAAAACCAAACAGTTCGTATGTTATTTCAAGGTTGAACAGTCGATGAGGAATCATAAATTAGGTGGGTAGTTAGGGGAAATTAGTTATACACTTGAAAAAGTTGATGATCTATATATATAAGAAAGGAGGTTGGGTTGCCGAGGTTTTAGTAATTTAATAGTTGAATTCATGAGTCGATTAAAGCTAGACCATCATGAAAAAGCTGGAAGCACTAAATGGTGTATGGATATATCGTTATTTAATTCACATCGGACAAATACATAATTACTCTTGATTTGTGTATATCATCAATTGATTTTCCAAGTTGAAGCCTTCTAATCATCTCTCAATCTTTTCACTCTTATCACTGATCGGGAAAATTGCATACAATGTAGTTGAATCAAAAGCTCCAAGTCGTAACATGGTAGGGTTGAATTCAAACGAAAATATTTATTCTTCTATAAATGATTTTATTATTAACATCTTATGGAACTAAAACTACTTTATTAATGAAACAGGAACATTAATTTTTATATGATACATAAGAAATATTGATTAACAATTGCTATATTTGAAGCGATTACAAGTTCACCTAATTTGAGAACGGAATAAAAACTCGGTGACTAAAGACCAATAAGCCAGCTATTCTGATGTGTCCCAGCCACACTAACTAGAGAGAGAAGTCCATGTTCGAAACTGGGAAATATATTCCACAAGCAGCCAGAATCATGAGCAAATAACAATAGGCACAAATCATCCCAGACAGGATAATCAGTGTGAACCAGACTCCATTCATCTTAAACATTCATTTATTTTAGAGTATCCTATGTACTGTTCCCAAAAAACCTGTTTACAGCTTTATGATATCAGAGTTTTCAGTAATGTTACGTCTCATTACCTGGATGATTTAACTATGCTTGCCTAAAAGAAACTGTTGAGATCCTTACGGTTTACTAAGTTTGTGATTAATGCTCACCAAAGAAGGTAGTTTGAATAAAAGTGTATTTATAACAGTGTAGCTAATGGAGGGCATGAGAACCAAAAGAGAATCTGATATAGTCTCAGATCATCACTTACTGGTCGCCAAGAAGAAACTGAAGTCAGTCAGTGATCATGAGTGCTGTTAGAGGCATGAGGGTGGTTATCACTTACCGGTTACCGACACCGTGGAAGGGTCCTTCTGGAGGTACCTGAGAAGAAAATTGGATTAGGGGTGGCCTTAGTGACCTGAGAACGTGACCAAAGTGCCAAAGGGACAACTGTTTGAGGTCGGTCATACACGACCTTTCTGTGAGTGATTTTTGTGTTAGCTCTGTACTTGTTGATACCTTACCGCCGGAGACGGGTATGCGTGGGATGATGCAAGGTGTGTATTTTTAGGGCTGACCTTTTCTAACCCCACCCCTCCTTGTGGGAAGGTAGAATCGCTGTTATACTGGTTGTCTGAAGGAAACACCTTACTGCTGTCAAACCTCTGTACAATCAGCAATACGACTTCACTTTTGGACCTTAGGTTTACTGCTTTTAATGTTACCGCTCTTCAACCGATCTGTCTGGCATGGTAGGACCTTGAGGAACGATTATTGCATCTAGTATAGCTCGATTGGTTCATCATGATAGGTAAGCTTGACCACCACGTCAAGGTAACAACAACGGTCGGGTATGAAACCGAAATTCAAGAATCACTGAATAATGAACTGGACAAGATCACAAAAGTTTAATACGTCCTTTCTTCGGCATACTAACAGACTCAATCAGTTCAAAATAGTCCTCAAAAATTCAGTCAGTTAGATGGTCATTCAGCTACAACGTAGAATCAGGCACATACATGCATCGGTTCAAGTTGTCATACCTCATTAGCACAACAAGATGAACACCAAATCCATAGAAGTGGTTAATTCAATGGTGGTAATATATAAAAGAAAGATTGTGTTTAAGGATATCGTACAGGAAGAAAGAATTAGCTCATAGAAAGAAAGATATGAAGCGATTTTAATCTCATTTTTTTAAAGGAAGACAAAGAGTGTATACACCTACACCATTGTAATCGATTCTGAGCCATATCACCAAGAGTCTCCAACCATTGGTTACGATAGTCACCGATGGACCCTGACCAAATAATCTGCATCTACCAATATGGCTCAGACTAGAAGGTTCATTTTTATTTATTTATTTTAACACATAGATATTGGTACAATGAGGCACCAAGTACATATGTGCCACACGGATCTCATTTGATATATGTGAGGGCTGTAATACTGCCCGGGTGCCCAAATCGAAACAGGTGATTTTCCTAGGTAGCCACACCCCGAGCCTTTGACCTAAAGGTTTGATCCACAAGGCAGTGGAGCAACGTAAGGAGATGCAGTCTCATGGTAGCCGGTGACCAACGATTGGTTCATACATCATTTGTTCTTTCAGGATACTGGAACCCATGTGCACTATTGGTTTGGAATGAGGATTTTCCAAGTCCCCTAGGTGAACTCTCCATGTCCACCAACTCAGTTAAAGCGCCAGACATTTCCTCTTTATCCTCTTAATTTCGTAAACAATATTGATGCCATGAGAATTCAGTGAGTAGGACTTCCCTGACAGAGGCTATATACACGTGGCCATGTGAGAGCAATTGGAGAGGGAGAACGGACTCTCCCTACTCTTGGTCGTACCAGGGGCATTTGAGAGTCAAACTAGAAGGTTAGTGACTAATGTCATGTATTCATTTAGTCACCCCTTCTATTCAAACAATATCATTCTAATCAAATCATTTTTTTTTTTTGGAAAAAAATTTCAATCATTACCTGTAAAAATACCCAATCACCTAATTTACATGCTTCATGAATTAATTTCTCCGCTTTTGGACCTTGTCCTTGTCCTAATGATACAATATGTACACGTTCTATATCATTAAATTCTTTAATAAATTTTTGAAATTGATTCATTGGATCTGAACCATTTGATAATATAAATATTAATGGTGTAATTGAATCTATTTCTTTATATAATATTGATAAATGACATGATGGTGTTTCAATAAATTCTTTACCAAGATTATAATATATAAAATCTCTTATTACTTTAATAGTTTGATCTTCATAAAATGTTGAAATCAGTAATAATTTTTGAAATGATGTTAATGTTTCATTATAGTTACTAAGTGGTAATGTATTTTGATGATCTTTAGGAGTTAATCTATAAATACCTAATTCTTCTTCTTTTTCTTGTTGTTGTTGTTGTTGTTGTTGCCTTGGTAACTGTTTCATTATTGGATTAAAATCAATAATAATTGAATAATTACATATATCATTAGGTAATGTATGAAATTGTTCTGGAAAATATTGTGATAAATCAATAATACGTTTCCATTGTTTTATATTTAACCAATTTTTTGTATGAATTGGTTGTTCTAATTGTTGTTTAGTATTAGTTATAATATTATTATTATTATTATTATTAGGTATACCTAATAAGAAATAAAACCATTCATTCATTGTAATTTGATTCATTTGTTTTAATATTTCAATACATAACATAAATGAAAAGATTAATTTATCACGTTCAAATAAACCACGTGAAATATTATTATATGTTGCTATAGTAATAGAATCGATTAACATTTGTATACGTTCATCTAATGTAGTGACATTTGGACAATTTTGTATCGTTGTATTGAATAACTAAAAAACAAAAAGAAAAAAAAAGAGTTCTGTTATGATTTTATGTCCGGCTTGTTGTCATGTGATTTATCCACCAATCACCATATGACTTATACAATGTTAGCACTATGCCAAATTAATGACATTTGATCGGAATGAGGAGCCTAGCGTCCTTATTGGTCCTATGTCCGTCTAGCCCGTCCACTTGAGTCTAGAAACACAATACCAGATTCTGCAATATGAATCGAAATCAAAAATAAACAAAAAACATTTATAAATAAAGTGTTTAGTGTTTATACCTCTTTATGGAGCACTGGTTACTGATTAGCATTCTCCATTCCAATCAGCCCTGAACCTTTCTTTCTAGTTCTATCCAATTGTTATTCATTTTTCTCATATCTGTCTCCGTTTCTCGGTGTAATGTGTTCTTCGGTCATCCTCTTCTCCTTTGGCCTTGAGGATTCCAAGTGATGAGGGCTTGACTTGTGACGCAGTTCGCTGCTCTCCTCAATGTGTCTACTATCCACTTACAGCGATTCTTCTTGAGTTCTTCCCCCACTGAGATCTGGTTTGTTCTCTCACACAGTGAGTTGTTGCTGATAGTGTCTGATCAACAGATCCAAAGTATTTTGTATAGACAACTGTTATTAAACACCTTTATGTTCTGGACGATGACTTTCATAGTTGTCCAAGTTCCCACCCTATACGGTAGAACTGTGTTGACATTTGTATGGAAAATGCTGATTTAGGTGTTGGTTGCTCGATAGCTGTTTTGATTTCCAGATGTTCTTCAGTTGTAGATATGTCGTTCTTGCTTTTCCGATCGGCGCATTCACATCTGCATCAGATCCACTATGTTCATCAATGATGCTGCCCAAATATGTAAAGGTTTCTATATCTTCCAAGGATTCTGTGTCAAGTGTGATTTCATTGGTGCATGCTGTGTTGCATCGAAGAATTTTGCATTTCCACTATGACCCGTGCTCCCCCCTCGATGTCGACGTCTTTATAATCCAGTTGATCACCAGGAGAAAGAGAATGGTTGAGAGTAAACAACCTTGTCTGACACCTGCATTTACTTCGAACGAGTCTATCAATTGTTCTCCATGCACGATTTTGCAGTTTAATCCATCATAGGGATTCCGTATGACATTGACAATCTTCTTTGGCACTCCGTAGTGTCGAAAAAGCCTCCATAGTATTGTCCTGTCCACGCGATCAAATGCTTCCTCGTAGTCAATGAAATTGATGTAGAGTGATGAATTCCATTCAATTGATTGTTTCACAATGATCCATAGTGTTGCAATTTGGTCAGTACACGATCGATCCTTACGGGTTCAAAATGAATGTCAGAAACGATTGCATTTGATAAATTCATTACTACACTGAGGATTTATGGAGATTGTAGTAAGTTTAATAGTTGAATTCATGAGTCGATCTAATCTAGATCACCATTGAAAACCTGGAAGACTGAAGGTTCTAGGTCCAAGTCCCACTTGCGGGATCGTAGATGTAGAATGCTGTAGGATGCAACGTCTGTATACTGCTTTCAGGTTTTCAATGGTGATCTAGCTTAGATCGATTTATGAATTCAACTATTAACATTCATTACATTCTCTATTGTCTTTCAAGTTTAGAGATCTAAGTAAAACAGCTTCATTGTGTAGGACATTGTTTATTAACTAATTAATAGTAATAATAATGATTTTGCATTAGAATACAATATCAGATGTATCCGCTTTTATTACGACTAAAAACGAAGCATATTTTCCTATCATATTTCTCAAAAAACAAAAACGTTCTTGTTACGCTATAACATATTCGATTACATCATGAGATTTATTATTCCAGTGCACTTCGTTCCATTAGTGTAAGATGGTTGTATACAGCTGACAGAAAGTTCTTCTTGATTTCACTTTCATACACTTTAATACTCATTGTCAAAGTATATCCATAATCTCAAAAGAACTGAATCTATATTGCCACTCAATGTTTACAATCTCATATTACTGATAAATAATATCGAGATAGGATGGTGGTTGAAGGTAATCAACAGGAAACCTTGGACCCCAATTTCGTGCTATTTGGTACATCTTGTTGACGAGTGCTATTTTAATTTGCATGATAGGATTATTTATAGTAATATTATTTTTATTAAGAATTCCTTTTAGACCCTGTTCAGCCGTACTTCTTGAAACGATTTTAAAAGAATCGTTTGAGTACATTGAGAACTTTCACTTCACAACTGATTAATCACTGAGTGGTGATCAATGTCCTGTGTGTCAATTCCTTCTTAGTGGAGATCGAATGCTATCGACCAAGTTGCAATGTGGCCACTAGTCTAGGTGACTCGACACTGCGGGCACTAGTCGACAGGAAACCCTGGACCTGGGTTTCGGGCTACTTGGCACTCTTCGGCAAGATGTACCTGTAATCTTGAGGGAAATGGTGCTCTCCGACGGATTCGACCCTTTGTCACCATCTTACCTCAACATAGTTCATTCAATGTTGAGTCACCTAGACTGGTGGCCACATTGCAACATGGTCGATAGCATTCAATCTGCCCTAATAAGGACTTGACACACATGAAATTGGTCACCACCCAATGATCAATCAATTGTGATAAACAATATCATTATAAATCCCGAAAACTAATTACATAACAACTCACATTTTTGAAATATTTCAATGAAAATTGATACATTGGATCAATTTCAGCCATAGATGTTATTACAAAATACATAACAGAACCACGTGTAGCAATTGGTAAATATTTGGAACGTGCTATTGTAATTTTTTGTTCTGTTAATGTTGCTTCAGTTAAACGTTTTGTAATTTCACTTGATTTTATTTTAGATTCATTTAATGTATTAATTAAATCTTCATTATCTAATATATTACCTTCAGATTCAAATAATAATTTCAATATTCTATTTTCTGTTTCCTAAAATATATTGATATAAGTGGAAACATTGAATGTTAGTCAAAGGATGATTGGTATTTTAAACAAAACCGAGATATTTTGAAACGATTATTATTAATTTAACACATAGATATTGGTACAAGGAGGCACCAAATACATATGCGCCACACAAATCTCATTCGATATATGTGAGGGCTGTGATACTGCCTGGGTGCCCAAACCGAAGCAGATGGTCTTCTTAGGCGGCCACACTCCGAGCCTTCGACCTAAAGGTCTGATCCACAAGGCAGTGGAGTATTGTAAGGAGATGCAGTCCCATGGTAGCCGGTGACCAACGATTGGTTCATACACCATTTGTTCCTTCAGGATACTGGATCCCATGTGCATCATTGGTTTGGAATCCGGTTAAAGCACCGAACACTCGATTTTCGTCCTCTCATTTTCGTAAACAACAGTAATGTCACGAGAAGTCAGTGAGTAGGACTTCCCTGGTAGTGGCTATATACTCGTGACCGTGTGAAAGCATTTGGAGAGGGAGAGCGGACTCTCCCTACTCTCGGTCGTACCAGGGCATTCGGGGGCCGACTGACCAACTTTAGATATCCCAGTACGACCCCAATACTGTTCCGCAATCTCCAATATATCAGAACATGAACCGTAGATGAAAATTGTTTATGAGGTCAGAAGAATGAGAATAAGAATAAGAATAATACTTTACAGACAAATGCATATTTATACAATTAGGACTACCGTGAATATTGACCAATAGGAAAATGACACCATTTCACGTTTAAGGATAGCATTAGACTTAACAAGATAATTTTTGGGATATTTTTCTGAATATCCCAACAGCTATCTTTGACCAACACCATCTGGGACCCCTCTGAGACTACTGCCGGTCCCAAGCCCGGATAAAGGAGGAAGGTTGGACATAAGGTTAGCGACCCCATCCTATAGAAAACTAACTCGCTAAAAAAAAAAACGCTAACCAGCTTTGACCAATGTTCTTCGTTGAGGATATCTATCTATCTATCTGTCTATTGAAATCTGAAAATGGATTTCTGTATTTAATGAACTGATGATCATTGAAATTCAAAGAACAATAGATGTCGATTAGTATGACATTTCATAGTAGCATTTAATTTGAATCGAATTCTGAATATTGATATCTTACTATTCAATCACTGGATCCGAATTCAATAATTTACAATTTTAAAGTTCATGTTTAATTAATATAAAATGGAAATCATCTCAATGCATCAATCAATAACAGTTTTACTCTTGATTTAACTAGACAACAATAATAGTTTATTACAGACTAATTCAACTGACGAATATCCAATTGATAGGAAACATTCATTTTTTGGTTTTATTGTTAATTCTTACAGTCGAACTGGTAGAACACAGGTAAAAATGAAACATCTGTAAGTCAATAAAAACTGATAAGGTTTAGTCTTGATTACCGAAAAAGTGGGTGAATACAAACCTCATTACAAACAATAAACCGTCTACAAAACTTGAAGCGATAGATGATATGAATAGTCTGTTTAGTCTTTTTCTGAAAAAAAATTCACATTTTATCTTACAAAGGAATTTTTATCAACAAATTACATCTGAAGTAAGTAAGTACTGAACTAAATATAAGTAATAATTTCTATTGGTGGATATGGAGGCTCCACTTTGAGGAGTTGGAAAATTCTCATTCCAAACCATTGGTGTATAAGGGCTCCAGGATCCTAAGGAAACAAATGGCGTATGAACCAACTATTGGTCACCGACTACCATAAGACTGCACCTCCTGAAGTTGTTCCACTGTCTTGTGGATCAGACCTTTAGGTTGGAGGCTATGGGTGTGGCCCCCTAAGAAAACCACCTGTTTCGGTTTGAGCAGCCGGAAAGTATCCCAGCGGATATCTATTTGGTGCCTCCTTGTACCAATGTTTATGTGCTTAAATAAAAAAATATAGTACAGAAAGAGGGAATTAATTGGTAGAAACAAGGACATAATGCAATTTCATAGTTTAAGGGAAGACAGAGAGTGTTTACACCTAAGCCATTGTGATCGATTATGAGCCATGTTACCAAGAGTCTCCAACCATTGGTTACGATAGTCACGCGAACCCCAAACAAGTAGTCTGCATCTACCAACATGGCTCAGACTAGCACTTAGTGACTTCAAGAACTGATGCCACGTTTTGGTTTGACCACCCCTAACTTTCTTCCAACCATCACCAACACTAGTCAGCATTGCGCGTCGTAGTAATCGATGTTCAGACATACGTAACACGTGGCCCAACCATATCAGTCGATGAAGATTCACAACCTCATCAACTGATTTATCATCATTCCCTAATACCCTGATGTCTAACCTCACTATTATTTACCCGGTGATCCCAGCAGATGTGAGTAATATTTCTAAGGTGTACAATTGATCGTTTTTTTTTCGAAATTACTCATAATCAACAAAATAGTTTTATCGATAATTACAATGATAAATATTGATTATTGAAAATTATTAAATCCATATATATTGATTTTATTTAGTTTCACTTTAATTAAATTAGTAAACTCTTGAATAATCCCATAATATACTTATTCGAATCATAGTGTGATGGATAAACGAACTCATCAATGACAAAGTGAAACGCCCACCACCACATTAACTTTCTTTGACCTTGTATGATTATGTCTTGCTTATTCACCAATCACAAATTCGATGTTTATTATAAAACAATATTTGCCCCTGCTGACTCATTTTTCCTACGTTCTAGCAACTGTTCGGTATGTTATTTACGTCTCCGTTTTTCCCTGTGTTTATAGACTGTACTTTTGTTTTGTACACTAACGGTGTTAAATTATGTTATAGAAACATATAAAGTAGTTTTATCAAGCCAAATAACTTACTTGTTCTGACTTTGCCTAAACCAAGACTCTATGCTCGACAGTCTAGAGAATAGTTTCACCTGTAGGAAATTGCTTCCTACAAGTAAAAACAATCAAACAAAACTTACTGATGGGTCTTATATTTATTTATTTATTCAAACACATAAAGATTGGTATAAGAAGGCATCAAAAAGATATGCGCCACATAAGTTATTCAATTTATGTGACGGCTAGGATACTGTCCAGGTACCCAAACCGAAACAGGTGGTAGCCTTCGACCTAAAGATCTAGTCCACATGACAGTGGAAAAACGTCAGGAGATACAGTCTCATGGTAGCTAGTGACCAATAATTGGTTCATACGCTATTTGTTCCTTCAGGATCCTGGAGCCCATAGACACCAGTGGTTTGAAATCATGGTTTTCCAACTCCTCTAGGTGGATCCTCCGTATCCACCAATCGGGTGAAGTCGCTGGACATTTGCTTTTTATCCTTTCAATTTCTTAAACAACAGTAATGTCGCAAGAATGCAGTGAGTAGGATTTCCCTGACAGTGGTTGTATGCATGTGGTCATGTGATAGCATTAGGAGAGTGTGTTGTGAACAGGGAAATTAGAAGCCCTGACAAACTACGAAAGCTATTTTTCGGGACATTATTTCATTTTATTCAAACCTCTTAAAACATTTATATCTATTTTTGTCCCTATTTTATTCTACAGAACATGAGCTTTCGTTCGATGTATCATTGATTGCCATACCCCTTTCCTGTTCCAAAGCTATTGTAATTTACACATAATATTTTGCACCTTATTTTCTACACTTATTCCCAGTTTTGGACATAATTGTATTTTCCCAAATTATTGTACGTTGTGGTCAGGTAAATCACCTATTTATTCATGTACCTTTTTGAACTGATCCGAATTCAGAGTGTTCCAACCGTCTTGTGTTCTCTCTGTTGCGTACTTACCAGCCAATCAGGTGATAGAATAGTTTTCGTCTCTCTACCCCATCTCGAACTCACGCGTACTTGACTCAAAGTTAAACCGCTCAGCCTATTGCGCCAAGGTCATAATCTAGACTAGACGGATCAAGGTCAAGTCATAACAAAGTATCGACAGGGTGAAAGCGATCCAAGGTTATAACAAAGAGCGAGAGAGAAAGAACTGACTTTCCCCACTCGCAGCCATATCAAGTCATTTGGGGGCCACTGATAGGTAACATGCAAAATGTTGCTTCAGGATTGAGTTACATCGACACCCAAACTATTGATAGGGAGTGAAGTAGTTGAGTGTGTCGACCACTTCACTTATCTTGGAAGTCTCATCAGCCCTTGTGGTTTGGTGTGTGACGAAATCTCAGCACGGATACAGAAGGCTCGACTAGCTTTTGCCAACTTGCGTCATTTATGACGTAGGCGAGATATCCGTCTACCAAATGAAGGACGTGTTTACTGCGCAGCAGTTCGTTCTGTCCTACTTTATGGCAGTGAAACATGGCCGGTAAGAGTAGAGGATATTCG
This sequence comes from Schistosoma guineensis, assembly GCA_944470375.2. Classification (NCBI taxonomy): domain Eukaryota; kingdom Metazoa; phylum Platyhelminthes; class Trematoda; order Strigeidida; family Schistosomatidae; genus Schistosoma; species Schistosoma guineensis. The sequence goes on along the minus strand of OX103890.1, from coordinate 3,453,222 downwards.
TCGTTTATTAGTATTTGATCATAGGTGTCTTCGAAGCATTGCTCGTATATCCTGGGACCACCGAGTAAGTAACGCAGCTGTTAGGAAACGGGTACTAGGTAAGGATGGCAAATCAATTGATGAAGTAGTGAAACTTCATCAGTTGAGATGGCTGGGGCATGTGTTACGTATGCCCAACGACCGACTACCTCGACGTGCTATTTTCAGTGGTCTAGGAGTAGGTTGGAAGAAAGCTAGGGGTGGCCAAACCAAAACATGGCACAAATCCGTGAAGTGATGTTGGTAGGTGTAGACTACCTGGTTGGGGACCACGAGATGATAGCAACCGATGGTTAGAGACTTTGAATGACATGGTTCAAAATCGTTTGCAATGGTGTGCGCAATTGCATCCACTCTTTGTGTTCTCCCAAATTCTAATCTTCTGAATTCTTCATGTCCCTTTTTTCCTCATTCCAAATTTATTTCACTGTATTATATTCCTTGAATAACATCTCCAAATCCTAGTCTTTCCGACTACTACTTATGCTCTTGCTACCTCTACCACAACGGGATTTGAATCGACCACTGCATCTCTGTGCTAATGTGGTGTGGCAACTCGAATTGATATACGTACTTACGAAGTTCTACATTGTAACTGATTGACTGACTGACTGATAGGTATCATACATACATACACACACGCACACACACACATAAACACAAAAATAACAAACGTTAAACATTTCACTTACTTTTAATTGATTTCTATCTGTATTAATTTTAACAATTAATTGATTACGTTGTTCTTCTAATTCTGGTCTTTCAATACTAGTAATATCATTTAATAATTGATCTTCTAAACCATTGAATGTAACAGTAAAATTAATAATTGTTACTTTAATTAATATATCAGGTAAATAATGTGGATTAGATAATTTAGTTGTTATATATAAACGAAAATTTTGATTATATTCTATATCATTATCACCAAGACGTATTAATAAACGACCACCAGAGATAAAAGTTTGTTTTAATAATATAGATTCTAATGAAGGATCTAATGTTTCAACAATATCTTCAATTAATAATGGTAAACCAAGTCGAATACAATTTTCTAAGATTCTTAATAAATTTGAATCCGTCAATTTAATAATTTTTAATTGATTTTGTAATTCCATTGTACGTATCCAATGATTAGCTTGTTCTTGTGGATCAATAAATAATGGCCAACGTCTTGAATGTGTCATTAAAATAGCATTATCTATACTAAATGAATCGTTTGGTAAACCTTGTATTATCCATTGTCTTATTTCATATAAATTACCAAGAATATGAAATAAAGTTAATTCTTCACTAAGAGATATATTTAATTCATAACAACGATGAATCCATTGTTGGATTAAATCTTGACGATAAGTGATTGTAAATACACCATAATATGCAATACAAGCAGATGCTATCAATACATCACCTATTATATGATTTAATTGTATATTATATTGTTCTATAGAGAATTTCCAACGATCTTGTTCATCTATTAAACCAATGGTTAATTTATGAGCACGTTTTAATCGATTTGATATTAATGTTAAATATTGTTCTAGTTTCTTTTTTTCATTCATCGATTGATGATATTCTTGTTGTAATAATGTGATTTTTTCTTCGACATTGAATAATTCTAATTGTTTTTGTTGAAGTTTACGCATAACAATATCTAAATCGGCATTTGCTTCTTCTAAACTAAAATATAGAAAGAAATAGAAGAGAATTGTAAATATGGAAGATAAACTATCCTTGTTTTTATTAGTTTAGATAGGGTGTGGAGATTGTTAAGTTTTTGATTGAGATCACATCAACCGATTGATGATGCGGTGCGCATCCATGATCCTGCTCACAGGATTCGAATCCACAGCCTTTAGTCTCACATGGAAACGTTTAACCTACTGGATAGATGATGTGAATGTCTAACTTTAACCAATCCATGAAGTTGCGCGACCATCTTCCATTGTACTGAGGTAGACACCTGTTTCTATCCGACATGGATACGCACTGCTAAAAAGTCCCACAATAGGACGAAACGGCCGTCAAGTGTTTCCAGGTTTTTAATGGTGGTCTAACATTAATCGGTTGATGATCTCAATAAACAAAACACTTAACAATCTTCACACTCCATCTGAACTGATAATTACCATGTGCTCACTAGTGATTAGCTTCGTGAGAAAATTCTCAGAGTTCTGGTAAGAAGCCGTGACCAGTGTAGCTAATCCGTATGGGGTAAAAACAGGTGTCCACCTCAGTACAATAGAAGATGGCCGCGCAACTTCGTGGATTGGTTGAGGTTAGACATTAGTATCCTTGTTTTTGTTTTACTGTAGTCTGTTTTTTCCACACAAAAAAAACAAATACAAACAATCAGTTATTTATAGACTAGATGGTATTGTGGTGTATGCTACTAGTGTCGACAAATATAAGTAGTATGTAACACCACTTGAAATTGGAACACATGGTAACAGAAGGTTTGAGACAATCAAAGAAAATTGAACAGGGAAAGAGAGTAATTGGTATGTCTGCGCTGCTTATGTAAAAATAAGTAGTATAAAATGTTAGTGAGAAGTAGAATGCCTGGTAGTAGATGGTTTAGATCAAATAAAAAAGAATCGGAACAGAAAGTAATTGGACAAGAGGGAGGTTGATATGAATGCAGTGGTCTTCAGTGCTGTTAGAGGTATGAAGGTGGTTATCACTTCCCAGTTACCGACACCGTGGAAGGGTTCTTCCGAAGGTACCTGAGAAGAAAATTGGATTAGAGGTGGCCTTAGTGACCTGAGAGCGTGACCGCAGTGTCCAACGGACAACTGCTTGAGGTCAGTTATACACGACCTTGTTGTGAGTAATTTTCGGTTTGGCTCGTACTTGTTGAGACCTTACCGCTGGAGACGGATATCCATGGGATAACGTGAGGTGTGCATTTCTAGGGTCGACCTTTTCTAACCCCACCCCTCCTTGTGGGAAGGTAGAATCGCTGTTATACTGGCTGTCTGAAGGAAACACCTTACTGCTGTCAAACCTCTGTACAGTCAGCAATACGACTTCGCCTTCGGATCTTGGGTTTGTTGCTTGTAGTCTTACCGCTCTTTAATCGATCTGTCTTGCATGGTAGGACCTTGAGGAACGATTATTGCATCTAGTATAGCTCGATTGGTTCATCATGATAGGCAAGCTTGACCACCAACAACGGTCGGGGAAAGTAATTGGTATGCAAATGAAAGAACAATAAATTGTGGGAAAATTAATGGACATTTTACAAATCAGTTAGTGAACGTATAGTATTCATATTTTATCAAATAACTCTGTAATTTTTCATCCAAATACGTCTGGCTATCCGTATTTTTGTGTTTTTAATCACTATGATATTTTGGACAAATAATGCAGCAGAACTTACATTAAACAATACAACCAAACCATAGTAGTAATAAGATAAAGAGGAATAGTATAGAATGCAATGTAAAATTAAACATCAAGGAACAGATGAAAGAATAAAAATTAATAAAGAGGTTACGAGTGAATACAATCCTGTTGCTATGATTCCTTTAGGGTTATTTCACTTAACTTCCTTAGTTAAAGACTCTAGATATACATATGTATGTCTTTTGTAAATAATAAAAAAATGTAGCCTAATGAGAAGGACCATCGATGGTAATCAAATGTGACCTAAAGAACAAGTTCATTTCATTGAATAAGCAATGGATCGATTTTATAAGGATTAGAGTGATATATATATAGAGCGAGCAAGAGAGTTTTTGTGCATTTTATTCGGTAGAAAATAACACTTTCTCGCTCACTGTTACGTTCTTGCTCAAATAATCATTTGTGGAGGGGGGGGTTATCGCATAGCACACTATATATCAGTATCAGTTTCAGATCATGCCCGTTACAACAATTTGAAAAAACGATGCTGCTGATGATGATGTTACAAATATACATAACTGATTATTATGAGTAAAATCAACAATGCCGTGGATCAACAAATGTTAAATTTCTGTTTTTCATGGAGTTTTATTCTCTGAGCTGGATGGTTTGGTCGTGGATCTATCATCGTTCTTCTGAACGACGTCATCAACACAAACATTAACTGATTACAATCTGGAAGTAAGAGAATGAGGTAGTTTTAAATAGGATACTAGGGTATATTAGACAGTTTAAGACACTACATGAATGCGTAATCAATAGGTCGGGAAGATTCCAAGAATAAACGAAAATCTCTTAAAGCACGAGGTTCATGTCAATCTGTAATCAGCACACCCATAAATGTACATTCAATTTAACAATTTATGTCGGGAAGAACAATCAATCGCAAATTGGAAAAATTGACCTAACGAAATATTGGACGGGAATACGAGAATACTCAATGCCTATGGAGTAATCAAAAAGCTCATTTCTACATTGGATAAGGATGATAATTAAAGCTTCATAATTAAATCATTTAGCTCAAACAAACCCAATCCTACTAAAGAGATTCACCTAAGTTATAAACCTTCATCATTTCAATTTGTAGTTGTATGAATTTTAGGCTAGCATACTAGTAATCAAGAACTTTTCATTTTATTAGACTCTACCATAGATAATTTTCAGTACTTCACTATTTCAAGTCAGTACTTTTGTAAGTATTATTGAATTAACTCAAGGTTTGATTTTACCACTTTCAGTTCATATCTCATTGTTATAGCGGTTGGTTTTCCACGTTTATACGTATGGGACGTTAATTTACTTTAAACGAATATCTACACAAGATTCCCTCCCGGTGTCTATTCTACAGGACTTCAACACGTCTCAGATCAAGAACACGTGATTAGCCTGACCACAGCTCAAATATATTTCCACACCAAAAATCCGACACAATCTAACAACAATGAACAATCAATAATGAGTCAGTTATAATAATAAAGATAGGGGAATATATAACTCATCTGACACCGGTTCGACTATCTACATGTCTAACGAAGCGAACACCTAATCATTACTATTCTCGCACACACATCAATTATCTAATGCTATTCCAAGATGAATAGCAAGAGAGTTGGTATTAAAGCGTGGTATTTAACTTTTGGAAATTTTTCAAAGAAGGAAAAGGAAAGTAACCTAATACGACAAAATCAATGATTTATTCAATCAATCAATCGACCAACCAACCAATCAATCGTCCAATCAATAAATCAATCAACCAATCAGTAAATCAACTAATCAATCAATCAACCAATTTACCAATTAATCAACCAACTAACCAATCAATCACCCAATCAATCAATCAGCCAACCAATCAATCGACCAATCAACAAAACAGTTTGAAGATATATATATATATATATATTAAAACAAAATAAACTAAGAATATTATCATACCGTTTCCTTTTTGGTTCCACAGTACGAAATATATGCGCGTATAAATTCAATGCTCTAACCCACATACACATTGATTTACAAGCTTTACTTGTTTTTTCAACAATTTCTGGTATAAATTCAGGATTATCAATAAATTTTTTTAATTTTTTCAATTGTCCATCAGTTATATCATCTTTTGGATATTCAACTAATTTTCTTAAAAAATTGGAATCATTCAATACAGTTTTAGCTGTTGCCCAATCACCTCTAAATGAAAATAATAATGATAAATGATTAGGTGAAATATAACAAGTTATTTGGTTAGATAAATGTTTGCTGTTGAAGAGTTCCACATTAGGACGAAACGGTTGTCCGGTGCTTACAAGTTTTTCAAGGTGGTATAGCTTCAATTGACTCATGAGCTCAACTATCAAATTACTATTATTTAATTACTTACTTACGCCTGCTACTCCCAATGAAGCATAGGCTGCCGACCAGCATTCTACAACGCACTCTGTTCTGGACCTTCCTTACTAGTTCTATCCAATTGTTATCCATTTTTCTCATATCTGTTTCCTTTTTCTCGGTGTAATGTGTTCTTTGGTCATCCTCTCCTTCTTTGGTTTTGAGGATTTAAAGTGAGGGCTTACGTTGTGACGCATGCAGTTGGGTGCTTTCCTCAATGTGTGTACTATCCACTTACAGCGATTCTTCCTGATTTCTTCCTCCGCTGGGGTCTGGTTTTTTCTCTCCCACAATAGGTTGTTACTGATAGTGTCTGGTCAACGGATCCGAAATATTTTGCATAGACAACTGTTAATAAACACTTGTCTGTTCTGGATGATGGCTTTCGTAGTTCTCCAGGTTTCCACCCCATACAATAGAACTGTGTTGACATTTGTATTGAAAATCCTGACCTTGGTGTTGGTTGACAGATGGTTGTTTTGATTTCCAGATGTTCTCCAATTGTAGACATGCTACACTTGCTTTTCCGATCGGCGCATTCACATCTGCATCAGATCCATCGTGTTTATCAATGATGCTGCTCAGATGTGTAAAGGTCTTTATATCCTCCAAATCTTTTTCATCAAGTGTGATCCACGTGGAGCCCTTCTGGGGCTGCTGCCAGTCGCAAACCCGGATAATTTCTGGTCACTTAGATCAGTGGGTGAATGACAAATCAAAATCCAACTGTTCAAGTGGGAGAAACAAATACCGTTCTACTTGATGACTGCTGCTTTCCAAGTAAAACCGACAAAGTGCATTGATATGATGAAGATAGATCTAATGTATCACAGTGTCAACGACATATAAAGTTGTTTTCTAATCGTTAATAACATGTAATCAAGTCTTAAGAAGGATTGATTGTATAACCTGGTCATTTAGTTGTATCTGTTGGTTTTATATGTTTAATTGTATTATATTGTGAATTTATTTACATGGAAAATTATTGATTACTCGGAGTTAAATACCATTCAGTTTAGCATAAATAAGCCTGACTGTATCAGTATAAAGGTTGTTGAGATTATTAAGTTTTTGATTGAGATCATCAACCGATAGATGTTAGACCACCACTGAAAACCTGGAAGCACTAGACGGCCGTTTCGTCTTATTGTTGAGCTCTTCTGCAGTACGCATCCACGATCCTGCTCGTGGGATTCGAACCCAGGGCCTTCAGTCTCGCACGCGTATGCTTAACCTACTGAACCACTGAGCCAGAATTAACGTCATTGGATGCTTCTAGGTTTTCAATGGTGGTCTAATATCAATCGGTTCATGATCTCAATCAAAAATCTGACTGTAAACAAATTATGTATAAATAGTGGTATATTCATATATCATATTGATTTATCTTAGAAGTCAGTTGAATCCTTATCTATAATCTTCAGTTATCTATTACTTCAGTTATCTAATTCATAATTCCAGTAGCAAGTATCATGTCAGTTAAGTATGCCGCAGTTACTGTATATACATATATTTCTTACTTTTGTCCAAGCATAATACAAACAGCTTCCATAACAGTTTGTACTAATTGTGGTGGTTTAGTGAATACACGAATTTCAGATATATCATTTTTATCTAATGAATCAAGTGCTTTATTAGCTGCTTCTAATGCTGGTATTGCTTCATCTAAATCACGTTGTGCATCATCAGCTATAATTTGATTTTCAGCTGCTTTTTGTTTAGCCAACATTTCATCTTCTTTAACTCGACTACGAACAATATCAGCCTGATAATGAAGGATTGAAGAAAAATAAAACAACACCAAATAACTAGATGATTTTGTGAATATTCGTAAGGTATACTTCATCAAAAACTAATATCATGTGGTAAACAATGAAAATTTAAAGGAAAGCGGATGATTGTTTCATCTTAATTAGAGCGTCCACAGAGTAGAATACCCGTGACCATACATGGAATAGACAATCACGAGTAAATAAACCAGTAGCTATGGTTACGTAATAGGTAATTAAGTCATATTATTTTTTGGAAGTACATATACAATGATATGTTTATACTTAATTGATAATTTCACTGGTTGAAATCATGAGTCAATTGAAGCTAGACCACCATGGGAAACCTGGAAGCACTGGACGGCCGTTTCGTCCTAGTATGAGACTCCTCAGCAGTGGGCAATCACGACCCTGCCCCCGCGAGATTCGAACTCGGGCTCTATCCGTCTCGCGACAGGCGCTTAACCAACTAGAGCACTGAGCCGGCCGGCATCCAACGGTGCTAATGTCCAACTTCAACAACACTTAATTAATAAGTTTCAAGTTTTAAAATGAAGTACGAGTTATTGTTGTATATCATTATCTATTCAAATACTGAATATAATAAATTACCTGTTCTTGATCTTCACTTAATTTTATCATCAATTTTTCTGTATCACGTTGTTTTGCTTCAAGTGTTGGACGTAATGCTGTTAGTTCCGTTTCCATTTTAGCAATTAAATCATTAGTTTCTAATATTTTATTTAAACCATTACGAAATTTATCACGTCCATCAGTTAATTCTCTAGACAAGAAAAAAGAGAAATAAAATACATTAGGGAGTGAGAAAAACACCGAATTACCCGATTGCACAAGCTAATAGCCATTATGACTAAGTAACTAAATGGAGATACATGATAGCATTTGAAGTGGACGATACTAGTTTCGAGTCTTGTAGTGAACATCAATTCTGCAATACAGATACATTCAGCTGACAAGTTCAAAATAGGTTAGAACGCATGTCCTGGATCTCATTGCTGACCATCATCCATCTTTTCTTAGAAATAAACAATTGTTTGATGATAATCACAATTATAACTGTATGAACCAAGTTACAACTTGGTAGATAGGATTTGATCTACACTAAGACGGACTTGACATACATGACATGGATCATTAACCCAGTGATCAATCAATTGTAAGTTTTAATAATCTTTGACTTATTATTTAGAATGAACTAACTCACTTTGTTTTTTTGTTCAACATTGTCATATATAATCCAAGCAATTCTAAATAACTTGTCGGTGTAGTATAATAATGACGTTTTAATTCATTATAAAAACGTACAGCGGCTTCTGAAACACTTAAATGAATATCGGTAGATAATTTTGATATAGATTCCTGTTAAGAATAGAAATAAATAGAAAATCTATTAGCTTTACAGATTCATGAGTACTGTAAAAGTTTGTAGTTTACATCATAGACTGACATTATGACAGAAACACGAAGTATATCCTGGAGTTCCAGTAGGAAGTAGTAACCAGTGGAGTTCAACCAGGTCTGTTGTGAGATAGTAACTCACTGAAGACAATGGTGAATGTATCGCTCAATTTCGTGGATTAGTTGAAGTTAGACATTAACACCGTTGGATGCCGGCCAGTTCAGTAGTCTAGTGGTTAAGTGCTCGCGTGCGAAACCAGTAGGTTCTGGGTTCGAATCCCGCAGGGGGCGAAGTCCATGGATGCACACTGTCGAGTGGTCCCACAACAGAACGAAACGGCCATCCAGTGCTTCCAGGTTTTCCATCGTGGTCTAGCTTCAAATGACTCGTGATCTTAACTATTGAAATTACTAGTCAATTAGTCAATAACAATATAGAACTTCGTAAGTACGTACGTACATCAGTTCAAGTTGACGAAACACATTAGAACGGAGATACAATTATCGATTCAAATCCCATTGTGGTAAAGGTAGTAAAAAGTATGAGCAGTAATCGGAAACATTAGTGTTTGAAGATGTAATTCAAGGAGTCTGATCCAGTGAAATAAATTTGGAAAGAGAAAATAAAGGGATGACAATTTTATTCTAGTATAGAACTCTATAGTAAAATGCTCACCTAGAATTTTGTAAGAAATGAAACACATGGCTTGCAAATCTCTTGGTAAGCGTGTTCACATTTGCTGGTTGCCTTTTAGGCATGGGAAACGAGAAGAATGCAATTAAAACACTTAAAGTAACCAATACACAGTATATGTATATAGAGCCTAATGATTTTCATGGAATCCATAGAATTCAAGTGAGCTAAATGTTATATTCAAAATGAGTAAGAAGATAATTGTTATTCAGTAATTCTAACTTTTCTATGCTTCTAGAAACATTTTCCTTTAACATAATATGGAATAGAATTATTTTGCTTACCGAAATTCTCAAATTATCATTTCAACTAATCAATGTTAGACCACTATTAAAAACCTTGAAGTATTGGACGGCAGTCTCATACTTGTATGGAACTAATCAGAAATCCACATCCACGATCTTGCATGTGAGACTCGAGGTTAAAACCTTCGGTCTCGAGTGAAAATGTTTAACCTTTAGACCACTGAGCAGGCATTCAACGGTGTTAATGTCTAACTTCAACCAATCCACAATATCGCTCAACCTCCCACTGTTGTCTTCAGTGAGTAACTACCACACAGGCGTTTGTGCGCTAGATCGAAAGTGTTGGTTTTGGGTCCGGTAAGGAGGATCGTGGAGACCCATACTAGGAAGAAACAGCCATCCAATGCTTCCAGGTTTTCCATGGTAGTCTAGCTTTAATCGGCTCATGAATTCAACTAATATGTTAAATTCTGAATTGACTTTGAGCAATTGAACATGAATTAATGCTTCTGTATTTCTTGAAAATGTTATTTAATATTTTCTTGAAGAATTTAGATGCTGTTCTAATGTCAACATCAACAAACTGGCAGAGTAACTAAATTAATTCCAGGAAATATTTGGAATAAACTATTGAGTGTTATCTGTTTTTTTATTGACTATTTATTCCAATCATTTAAATAATTGAATTATTCAGATTAGCCAATTAAGGTTACAGAAAGCTTGACTGGCTTTTGCCAACTTGCGTCATTTATGACGTAGGCGAGATATCCGTCCACCAACCAAAGGGCGGGTTTACTGCGTAGCAGTTCGTTCTGTCCTACTTTACGGCAGTGAAACATGGCCGGTAAGAGTAGAGGATATTTGTAGTTTACTAGTATTTGGTCATATGTGTCTTTGAAGCATTGCTCGTATATCCTGGGACCATCGAGGAAGTAATTCAGTTGTTAAGAAACGGGTACTAGGTAAGGATGGCAAATCGATTGATGAAGTAGTGAAACTTTATCAGTTGAGATGGCTGGAAATTTATTTTTAACATGGATACAAACTTGGTCTCAGTTACAGTTGAGATGGCTGGGACACGTGTTACGTATGCTCAACAACCGACTGCTCCGATGAGAGATGTTTCTTGGTCTAGGAGTAGGATGGAAGAAAGCTAGTGGCGACCAGACCAAAACATGGCACAAATCCATGAAGTTACTGATAAGTGGACTGAGCCATGTTGGTAGGTGTAGACTACGTGGTTGGGGACCGCGAAATGATGGCAACCGATGGTTAGAGACCTTGAATTACATGGCCTAAAATCGTTTGCAATGGCGCAGGTGCATCCACTCTTTGTGTTCTCACAAATTCTAATCTTCTGAATTCTTTATGTCCCTTGTTTTCTCTTTCCAATTTTATTTCACTGGATTATACTCCTTGAATAACATCTTCAAAACTTAGTTTTTCCGATTACTGCTTATACTTTTACTACCTCTACGACTATTGTAATTGAATTGACAACTGTATTTTTCAGAAGGGGTTTTGTGGAGATTTTAGAAATTCCACAGATTGAAATCATGAGTCAATTGAAGCTAGACCACCATGGAAAACCTGGAAGCACTGGACGGCCGTTTCGTCCTAGTATGGGACTCCTCAGCAGTGCGCATACACGATCCCGCATCCCGTGAGATTCGAACCCAGGACCTATCAGTTTCGCGCCAGGCGCTTAACCAATTAGACCACTGAGCCTGCATCCAACAGTGTTAATATCTAACTTCAACCAATCCACGAAGTTACGCCACCGTACACTATTGTCTTCATTGAGTTCCTATCTCACAACAGACCTGGTTGAACTCCACTGGTAACGGATTCTCACAAAAACTCCAAGAGTATCTTTTGAAGTTAATCACTAATGAGCAGATGGTTATTATGAGATGGGGTCTAGTTCTTCTAGGTTTTTCGTGGTGGTCTAGCTTCAATTTATTCATGATTTCAATCAGTGAAATTGTATTTCTGTTCTAATGTGGTATATCAACTTGAACTGATATACGTATATACTGACGATGTTCTATGTTGTTGCTGAATAACTAACTGACTGACTGATTAAGATTACACTTAATTAAAACTGACTATACTATAACTCACTTAAATTCATATTCATAATAATAATCCATAACTTACTTTAAGTTCATTTGAACCAAAATCCTCTTGTGAAAATGTATACATAGCAACATTATATAATGCTTCTTTAGGCCATTCAATAAACCAATCAATGATACAACAATTAATTAATGATGGAAACATTCTACATCTTATACGAAAATTAATACCAATTGGTGACATACATAATACAATATGTAAATTATTTTTAATACGATTAATAAAAAATTCATATATTCCATTACGATTCCCTTCAATGATACCATATTCTTTTGCTGCTATACGACAATCATTAATAATATGTTCATATTCATCATTATCGAATAGATTGGAGACTTCACCAGAATTCAATATATTATTAATATCTTCCAAGAATTCTTCTATAATAATTTGATTATCTGTTATTAAGAATACAGTTGGTTTATTATTTATACCAGCGATATAATACAGTTTTTTTAGATCTTCATGAAAAGATACATAATCATAACCACGACATAATTCAATTTGATAACATTGATAATCATTGATATGTGCTGCTAATCTAAAATATTCAAAAGAAAAAAAACATTCGATGAATGATTACAATAGACAGCTAATGTAGATGATTACATTTGATCATTATCATGTCGGGTAGAGACATGTATCTACCATAGTACAATGGAATATGGTTGCACGATTTCGTGGATTAGTTTAAGTTAGATATTAACATCATTGGATACCGACCGGCTAGCCCAATGGTCTAATAGGTTAAGTATTCGCGCGCAAAAACTAAAGGGTCTGAGTTCGAATTCCACGAGTGGGATTGTAGATGAACATTGCTAAGGAGTATAGTACAATAGAACGAAACGGCCGTACAGTGCTTTTAAGTTTTCAATGGTGGTCTAACATCAATCGGTTCATGATCTCAATCAATAAATTTGATAAGTTAGATTATGAACAATATTATGAATGATAAGCAAAAATGGATAGTGATTAGAAGTGGAATTCAGTTTGATGCATGTTTCGTTTGATTTAGGACTTATCAGCTGGATGTACCTACGTTTCAGAGTTGATATTTACTATGGGACTCGAATTCGATACTGTTGACCTCAAATGTCATCGTGTTATCCACTTAGCTATTGAGTCCTGATAGCCACTTACTTGTGCAATGAGGTGAAGTTTAAATTTACTTGATGTTGTTTTACTTGTATCTTCCCATTGTTATTGAAGATTGTAATTGATCAGTCTCATGTTGGGATATGTGCATCCTGTGCGGATTGTCTCGATACTATCCTTAAGTCACAAGCATTTTAAGAAAAGATAGATAGTGGCTAGAAGTGGAATCTAGGACGCGCTTTTCGTCTTATTTGGAACTCGTCAGCTGGATGTACCTGCATCTCAGAGTTGATGTTCACTCTGAGACTCTGTTGTGAACAAAGAAATAAGAAGCCCAGACAAACTACGAAAGCTATTTCTTGGGACGCTATTTCATTTTATTCAAATTTTGTAAAACACTTATATCTACTTTTGTCCCTATTTTATTCTACAGAACATGAGCTTTCGTTCGATGTATGATTCATTGCCATACCGCTTTCCTGTTCCGAAGCTATTGTAATTTACACATAATATTTTGCACCTTATTTTCTACCCTAATTCCCAGTTTTGGACATAATTGTATTTTCCCAAATTATCGTACTTTGTGGTCAGGATATTCACTTATTTATTCATGTACATTTTTGCACTAATCCGAATTCAGAATTCAGAGTGTTCCAGCTGTCTTGTCTTCTCTTACTTGCGTGCTTGCCAGCCAATTAGATTCTAGAATAGTTCTCTCTCTACCCCATCTCGAACTGACGCGTACTCGACTCAAGGTTAAACCGTTCAGCCTATTGCGCCAAGGTCAAGTCATAACAAAGTTTCGACGGGGTGAAAGCGATTCAAGGTCATAACAGACTCGAACTCAGTATCGTTCACTTCAAACGTCATCGCGTTATCCACTGTTAGCAACTATCCATTTTTACCTATAATACTTATGAATTAAGGCTATATCGAAGCAATAAGCACAGGATGCACATGTACCAATAAGAGAGTTATCAGTTACAGTTCTAAACATCAATGGGAAGATTCAAACAAACAATACCATGTGAATTTAATATCGTGAATTGATTGAAGTTAAATGTGTAAATTATCGAATACTACTTCAATAGTCCGAAGGTTAAGCGCTCAATATCAAACCTGATGACCCTCAGTTCGATCTGAAGTAGGATTGTCGGTGAGACTATAATTTATGGACGACCTTTGAGAGACGCCAGACTGACCCTGAGAGTATTTACCTAATAATCAGGATCAAATGAGGGTTATAAACCTGTGTGAGGAATTAGAATTACGATTTACAGTTGATGATTAGATTTAGGGTTTTCATCACGAACTGACATCAACTATAATGCCATGAATGTATTTAACCAAATGGATGAGTGAATTTCGCGCCGAAATCAGAGACCTGTTAACGTATACCTGACTGGTTTGCCCATAGATTATAGTCTTGCCATTCATTTATTTAAGAACTTGAGCATAACCGATAAGTTACAACTAGTGAGTCTATAATTTTGAGACAACCTTTAATTGATGTTGAAGTAACCTAGAAAAAATTCATCTACTTATTCAGATCAAATGAGATTAATAGATTTATGTAAGAGATTACGATTGGAATTTAGAGTCGGAAGTTACATTTAGATTTAGGATTAAGGTAATTGACGTAAACTGACTACTTTATGAGTTGGGTCTTAGTAATGATGAGTCGAAATTCCATTCATATTACCATACCCTTAGTTCTTTTTCGACTGTTTAGAGAATGAAATGTTTGTAAACGGATATCATATTACTCTTTATCAAAAGAAATGCAAAATGTAAAGACTACTATATGTTTTCCTTCAGACAAAATAATGCCTGTGTTATGGTATTGAAAACAGTATATTCCGTATTCAAGGGCTTGATAGTAGATGATAAGATATGGTGTATTACATAATAGACAAAGTATATTACAACACTATACTAAATAAAACATTAAGTTAACAGACCATTAGATTAGGGTTTACGTGAAACACCGATACGCGATTCTGACTCACAACTGAGAACCGGATAAGGAGTTAGAATGATCGTTTATTGAAATAAAGAGCAACCTGTTACATAATATTAAGTCTAGAGTAGAATATATATATATATATATATATATATATATATATATATATATTGTCCGGTTGATTGGTATGTTTGGATATTGTAATTAACGGAAACGTTGGAATCATTGAAACTATCCAAGTATTTAAACCAACCAGAATGAGATGGCGAATAATAGAGTTTTAAGACCTATGAGACATAATCATCAGTTTTAATTCATTTACCAAAGCACTATGAGGTAAGAGTTTGAACTTCTGAATGGAAATGATTATCTATAAGCTAAGTAAGTATAGAAGTCCACAAGACCCTTCCTTGTAGTCTATGAAAACTGTAATAGCCTCCTATTCACTGAACAATATACTATCTCTACTAGATAATCTACTAGATAATCATATCATAATTACGTCTACTAATTCAATCTGATTTCCATTATCATAAGGAAAAATGGCCAAAATGTAATAAAATGTTAATAGTCATATTTATCAAGGTTTGAATAATTTTTTCTGGCTAACGTTTTTTTTAGCGGGTTAGTTTTCTACGTGATGGGGTCGTCAAGCCCATGCCCAACTCCCCTCCTTTATCCGGGCTTGGGACCGGCAGTAGCCCCCGGAGGGACTCCAGGCGGAGTTCATATTTATCAAAACATTAAGAAAATGAAACAAAAATGGAATCTAGTTGAATCTAAGATCTTCTGACTCACTATTGACTCATTAACTGATCGATTAGAATAAAGTTGGACTTGTGAAATTAAACCGCCAGTTCTACTGTTATGCATGCTATCGTTTCCTTCCTTTCGTCCTAATTATATTAATATCTCCTTTCACTGCGCTTATGTGAGCTATCGTAATTTGAACCTATATATTGTCTTTAAATGGATAACTGACTAGTTCAAGTCATCACTCATCAAAACTACACTCGATTTGATATGTTTAACTTGACAGTGATTCAAGTTCATTACCTACTCTTACGATCATTCAAGTTCATGAAAAAGCTTCAGTATTCAGTTGGTCAATCAGTCATTATTAACTCTGAGCCTAGTACATGCATATATTGGTTCAAGTTGTCCTTTTCCATGAACACGAGGAGATGATTTAGAAAGGACAGATGACGAAATAATCATAATATTGTAGCAGCAAACATATTGAAAAGGTTTGAACACTGAAAATGTGGTTCTAAAATAAAAAAGCGATAAAGGTACATTTGGAAGATTGCTGAACCTCAAGATCTTGAGGGAGAGAAGGAGCGAATGCATTTGGACTTCTGTAGTCTTTTCTGAACAATATCATTCACTACGCTCAAGTATTGATCTCAATTGATACGTAGACTTCATCAAATAAAAAGCAAATTAAATGAGTCATTCATGTAACTGGAAGTACCTATCATACAGATTAATTTACACTACTACCATAATATACTACTGACTAACAGTTATCTATATTATTCACTACTAAAGAAAAAGACGTTTATTTTACCTAGTTAATGATTGTTTACCAGTACCACCGACACCAACTAATAAAGCATTTCCTCTATCTTGTCTAATTATTCGAGCAATACGACAAACATGTTCAATAGCATCGACAAAGAAGACAAGTTTCACATCCTTTGACATTGTCATATTGTAATCATCCAAGTACTGTATAGAAATGATGCATTTAAAATGAAATCTTTACAGAAAAGTTTTTATATGTTCATAGAGAAAAGATTATTATATATTACAAAAGAAAATCTACTCAATTAGAACACTATTAATTATTTCATGTGTTATTGATGTTAAGAACTCCAATCCATTAAACTATTTGGGATATATATTATCCTGAGTTGATTGATTCGATGAGTAAGACCAATGGCTATTTGGACCTAGAAGATTAGTGGATAATGTGTTGAGCATTTGAAGTAAAAGACACTGGGTCCTCGAATCTCGAAGTGAATACCAACACAGATTCAACCACATTCATCTGACGAGTCACGAGTAGAATTCTACTGTTAGCTAGTATCAAACTTTTCTTAATAGAGATCTTATTGGTTGTTTTATGATCTTTATCATTATTATTTAATAAGTTATACCACAGTGGTTGAATGTTTCTTTTATGAATAGCGGCATTAATTCCCTTTCATGTGTATATTCAGCCATTAAGTAAGAGATTTCATTTATCCATTTCTTGTTTTATGATAATTATAATATAAATGCATCCAGATAGAAAATTCATTTCTAAGTATTCAGGTAGTGTTTAATAGATATGGCTTTCTTTTAGAGATATACATTTCATTATTCTAAATATTGTTCCATTTAACTGATACCCAAAGACAATTATCAAGCTGTATGTATACGTTTGAACATTTAGGCAATCGTCAGTAATATAAGTTGTATTAACAAGTAAATGTTCAGAAATACAATTTTCAAAAATTTTCATTTCCGTCGATGAGAATCAAAAACCCAACAATCTCCATAACCCCATGTTGACGATAACCATGTGCTCACTAGTGATTATCTTCGAGAGATGATTCTCAGAGTTCTAGTAAGAAGCCGTGACTAGTAGAGCTAATCCGATCGGGTAGAGACAGGTATCTATCTCAGACTATGGAAGATGGTTGTGGATTGGTTGAAGTTAGATATTAACACCGTTGGATCACAGCTCAGTGATCTAAATATTAAGCGTTTGCGCTCAAGATCGAAGATCCTGGGTTCGAGTCTTGAGGGCGGGATCGTGGGTTCTCTCTGCTGATGAGTCCCACACTAGGATGAACCGGCCGTCGAGTACAATTGGCTATAATGTGACCATCAAATTAAAATCTTAATTACGATTAGTTTATCTTACTGTCTTAGTTCAACCAGATTACTGTTCTTGTTTTACTGAAAAATATATAAAAATATACATAGACTCAGGGTACCCAGCCTGTCGTATGCCCTGACGGTGTTCACGTGACTTTCGAGTTACATGATCTGCTAAAGGAGATGGGACAGTGTATGGTGCTATTGTTGTGTGTTAGGTTTAAAGAGAATTGTATGTTATATACATGCAAATCCGCCCCCTTAATGCTATTGTTGTTGTTGTTCCTATACATAGACTGCAGAATGTAAGACGTACAATTAAGACAGCAGAAGGTCATAAACACATTAATGAAACAGTTCTTTCCAAACAATAATATATACAAGAAATATTGAAATAAACAACAAACATTACAGAGAATCTTTTTCCTTATCTTTTATACTTACATCCATTAACAATGATTTCAGTTTATCCATATCATTTATTTCTTCATACAATCGTTCAGATCGTGGAATACCAGGTCTTAGAAAATCACCAAATAAAATTGGATGCTTTGTAAATGTTTCTGCTTCTATAGTCTAAGAAAAAAACGAATTAATTTAATATTTACTCGAACACTCTTTGGATAAGCAAAGATGAATAGTGGCTAGCAGTGGAATCCAGGGCGCGCGTTTCGTCCTATTTACTAATCGTCAGCTGGATGTACCTGCATCCCAGAGTTGATGTCCACTCTTGGACTCGAACCCAATACCGTTCGTTTCAAATGCTTTGAGACTCAGTAGCTAAGTGGATAACGCGACGGAGTTTGGAGCGAACGGTACTGGGTTCGAAACCCTCCACGAGTGAATCCCAAGTCTGAGATACAGGTACATCCAGCTGACCAGTCTCGAATAGGACGAGACCTGTGTCCTGGATCTCATTACTAGCCATTATCCATCTTTGCTTATAAAGCTTGTGACTTCGGGCAATATCGAGGCAGTCCGCACAGGATGCATATATGCCAACAAGAGACTGATCAATAGCAGTCGTTTGATGTGTTACCTAAACCAATATCGTGGTAATTCACATTTTCACTACTAACATATTTGGCTCAACTGACTACTGCTTTATACTAGATTTCCAATAAATACATTGCCAAGACAACTAACTTGAGAATTAAAGCCGCTTAATTTTTTAAAATTAGGCTTCAAAAAATCCGTTTATCATTCTACTAACTAAGAAGTCACATTAGAACAAACAGCAGATTTTGATTACTTTATCATTCTGAAATGATATCATGTACAGGG
Organism: Schistosoma guineensis; assembly: GCA_944470375.2. Lineage (NCBI taxonomy): Eukaryota > Metazoa > Platyhelminthes > Trematoda > Strigeidida > Schistosomatidae > Schistosoma > Schistosoma guineensis. The sequence goes on along the minus strand of OX103890.1, from coordinate 3,433,923 downwards.
CACAATTGATGAGAACAGTGAATCTGATGCAGATGTGAATGCGCCGATCGGCATAGCAAGAACAGTATATCTACAATTGAAGAACATCCGGAAATCAAAACAACTGTCTGCTAACCAACACCAAAATCAGCATTTTCAATGCAAATGTCAACACAGTTCTATTGTATGGGGTGGAAACTTGGACAACTACGAAAACCATCATTCAGAACATACAAGTGTTTATTAACAGTTGTCATCAGATCTGTTGGCCAGACACTATCAGTAACAACCTACTGTGAGAGAGAGCAAACCAGAATCGAGTGGAGGAAGAAATCAAGAAGAATCGCTATAAGTGGATAGTACACACATTGAAGAAAGTACCCAACTGCGTCACAAGGCAAACCCTCATCATTTGAAATCCTCGAGGCCAAAGAGGGAGAGGAAGACGAAAGAACACACCACACCGAGAAATGGAGAGAGATATGAGAAGATTTAACAACAACTGGCAGAACTAGAAAAAAAGTTTCAGGACAGAGTGGGTCGGAGAATGCCTATCGGCAGCCAAAGCCCCATTGGGAGTAACAGAAGTAAGTAGGTAAGTAAGTAACAAGGGACAATTAGAGAATAAAAGGTGTTGAGTTTAAATTCACTTTGATGTCAACACTTTGAGCTAAAAGTTTTTAATCGGTCTGAATTTAGTTACATGACTGATAAATCAATCTTGGAATTCAATAATTTCTCTGCATTGAGAAATAATGATAACTTGGCTAACGAACAGATATTTCATTTATTCTGGAGGTTAGACGCTCACTCGCGAGGCGGGATCGTGGATGAGCAATGCTGATGAGTCATACAGTAGGACGAAACGATCGTTCCGTGCTTCCAGGTTTTCCATGATAGTCTAGCTTCAATTGACTCATGATCTCAACTATTGACTATCGTAACCAATGGTTGGAGACTCTTGGTGACATGGCTCAAAACCGATCACAAGGGCGTCGGTGTATACACTCTCTGTCTTCCCTTAAACTAAGAGATTAAAATCGCTTTCTAGGAACTAATTCTTTCTTCCTGTACTATATCCTTATTGCAATCTTTCTTTTATATATTAGCACCACTGAATTAACTACTCCTATGAATCTGGTGTTCTTCTTGTTATGTTAATGAGGTATGGCAACTTGGACTGATACATATATGTGCCTGGTCCTACGTTGTAACTGGCTGACTGACTGAATGTAATATCCACAAAACCTCTTCTGCAATTATTTTGATATTTACGACTGAATTTCTTGTTATGAAACTGAGAGCTATTCTGTTGACAAATTGGCATTTAAAAAACAAACTAATGGTATAACTGATGATTACAGATAGGTAAACAAACAGCCAAAATTCTTTAGAATTTCTCTCATGTGGTCTCTTCCCAGGAACCCCTATTCACTGTCCTTACTTGGCAAGGGTACTTCAGCAAAATTGAGGGATGAATGTGAGCTCTTAATCCAGACTGGCAGATTAAAGGTGTTCTATTAGGAGAATCTAAAAACGTCAACTGTCCTCAGTCTCGAGGCAACGCTCAGTTACTCTTTCCCATGGGACAGCACCTTCTTAAGTCGCACCACCACACTGTGAACCGAGAATCCACATCGAAGTGCGGTGGAAGTGGCAATGTTGGAGAACTATGGAATTGAGATTGGTCATTGGAAAGGTGGGGAATAAATGATCCTGGTTATAAAACCTCAGATTTATTGGCTCATAGATGATCTACAAATTCGAATTCAATAAAAATTTGACGTTCAAACGAACTCTAGTAGTCCTTATTTTGTATTAATTTGGCTGTACATAAGTATACCATTTTGTTGCATTAAACTACTTCTACCTTTCTAATCTCTATTCCATCTTTTAATGTACATTTACTACTGTGGTATTGAATCGATTCTCAATTGTGAAGAGCACTGTACTTGGATTAAACATCTCTCCAGTGCTCTTTGGTTTTCAATGCCATTCCAACTAGAAACAGTTTATTATGAATTTAACCCAAAATAATTATGATGATTTCCACAAAAACTCCTTAACTACAATAAATTAACTGTCGTCAATCAATACTAATTATGTTATTAGGAAAAGTTGACCAGTCACAATAAAATCAATAAAAATGTAAACCACTGAAATAATTTCTTGAAGACAATTAAAATATCTTATCACTTACACATTGAAAAATAAGGGATGAATGGCTTATTCCAAGAATTGACCTTATTTAGACAGCTGTTGAAGGCCAAAAAGCACTGGATAGCATTTAGAGGTGTAAATCACTGGATACCGACCCAATGATATACACTTCCTCCTGAGAGACCTTATAGTTATGGGGTTGATATATGGTAATAACGTAGATATGAACTCACAAGGAGTTTCATATTAGCTAGTAATTCCTGGTTTTCACAATCATTGTTTAGGGTCAGTTGGTGTTATAAACTATGAAACTATACGATATTGACAAATCTCTCAAACAAAGAGTAACCATCATCATGAAGAAAGATAATATATTAAGTAAGATGTGTATTAAAGTAGATGAAAGCAGAAAATAATAAATAACATTAAGATAACTATCAATTAACGATGCACTATTGTACATAAAACATTCCAGTGTAATGATAATAAAACCATGATTAAATGTTAGAGATCAACGGAACTATATTATCAGGCGAGACTCTAATTGATGGACGACCTTTGGACGAATCTTAAGCGACCTTGAGAAATATTAGCGAATCAGCAAACAGTCAGTATAGAGTAAAAATGTGTTATACAAAACGAAGGAAGTAAAGTGAATACACTTCTTATACGTGGTTCAAAAACTTGTCAAGGCTAGAAAGAGGTTCAGAGATTCTAAAATCGTAATGCATGCAGTAGAGGAAATCATTCATACGGCTACAGAATAGTCGGCCTCTGGAACCATGATAAAGTCTCAAAAACTATTTCAGACTCGACCACATACCTTCAATATTGTTAGTGTGCACTCCGGTAGTTGAGTGCACAAAATGCTACTTGTGGATAACCACACGATGCACATAACCAAGTCTATGTACGAGTCTGTACGCTCTCCAATCATCCGTATATATTGTAGTACCTGGTTGTAAGCCAGTGTTTCAAGTGTTTTATTATCCAGTTCGCAATAATTGTCATAATTTGCCTCAGTTAGGAATTATATATAAGGTTTTCGTCACGAACAGACATCAACTATAATGCCAGAAATTTATCTAGCCAAATGGATGAAAGGCTTTCGCGTTAAAATCCGAGATTTTTTATCTTATACTTGATTGATTCGTCCACAAATTATAGTCCTGCAGTATTATTTGTTATAGGCGCTCAATGATCACGTCCATAAATTAGAGTTTCGCCTGTTATCATTCCATATTTAAATATAAAATTTATTAAACAATGAATCATAAAGACTGAATAGACCGACAAACAAAGATGACTTACTTCACTGAAATATTTCAATGCCATTTCTGATAGAATTTGATTGAAAAACATTTTATCTTCTTGATTAATTAATCGATCATGAAATACTCGTTGAGCTTCATGATAGAATAATCGACTAATTGATTGTTTATTACGAATAACACTTACATCACCTTGTAAAACGCCTGTTAAATGAAACGTAATAATGATAGGTGAATTCAGTATATTAATTATAGCTGAGATCATGAGTCAATTGAAGCTAGATCATCATGGAAAACTTGGAAGCACTGAACGACCGTTTCGTCCTATTGTGGGACTCCTCAGCAGTGTGCATTCAACTATGGAAATTACTACAATCTCCACAAAACCCCTTCTGATACTAATTATGATTAATTGAGATAATGAGTCAATTGAACCTAGACCACCATGGACTCATGATTTCAACTATTGAAATTACTATAATAGCCACAAAACCCCTTGTGATACTAACTAAGATTACTTCTATTCAGGCCTCATCTGTAGTGATAGTGTAATGAACAAAAAATATAGGTGGGGGATAATCAATTATATTTTAATATAAAATTTAAGAGTTCTTTCATCAAATATGAAAAAACCATACGTTCAGTACTTCATTTACAAATTCATCATCAATTGTTTTAAACTTCATTGTTCGTTCATTGTCATAATAATGATTCTCTGTTCCCGTTATCTTCGATTTGATCATCTTAACTTTCTGTTGACAGATATTTCACTTTCGATTGATGTTATATATTACTTATGTAGAGCGATATAAGTAGCATATATCACAATAACAATGTTGATATCACTTAGTGGGGCAGGTTATGTTATATTTTATATACTAGTAGTAATACTGTAGTGAACGAGAACGAAAAGTACTTGAATATTGAATTATGGAATCTGTTAGTAAAATCTGAGAACCATAGTGGTAATACTTCATTTTCAAAATATCTATCAATTGTCTCATACTTTATTGTTCCTTCATTTCCATAACAATCATTCTCTGTTCTCATTCTTTTCTCTTTGATCTTCTCAACCTTTTGCCGCTAGGCATTCCACATACTATTAGTAATACTTACTACTTATATCTGTCGACATCAGTAATACACACCACAATGCTAATTATTATAACAGTTCAGTAGATTATAAAGCATACTCAAATAATGACCAAGGAGATTGAACTGACAATCTGATTATTGAATCGATTTTGCAAATCTCAAATGACAAACAGATTACATAAGACAAGACTCTCTAGTAGGGAGTTTGTTTGTTAAACTAAGTGTTATGTAAGGTGGTGACCTCACATCGCTTTAATGTTGTTAATGTGAACATCATGACACATTTATTGGTCAGTTAGAATATAGCATACAAAAATGAATAATCTGTTACAGTAAATCACAAAGTATTACAATGGTTTCATCTTAGTTTTCTGTATTTTTCACGGAAAACCTCATTGATCCCCCTGTCTTCTACATGATCGTACAGCTCTGTTAACTGATGCATTGCTTCAAACATTTTATCTTAATGTATTTTTGTTATACTAGAAAGATAAAGCCATAGACCCTCACGTGCAATTGAGTTTGTTCTCATTTAATTCGGTCAAGCCCTTCTGTTAGCTTATTTAGTGGACACAGTCATCCGTACCATAACAACTTATTGTACCTTTCTTATTGTTGTGCTTGTATGAAATATGTGTATGCTTGAACATTGCTTACCTCCTACGCATATATATTCATTCTGCTAGCTTTATCATTAGCTGCTTAACTGATTCGATGATCCATTCATTTCCCTATATATTACATGTACATTTAACACTCTACACTCTCTCGGTTCACTGACTCACTCATTCGCCTCACTGCTTTGTGGTCTGAGTTATTTGCTAATAAAACTGTAGTCTCTGCTTCTCTTTGCCTTCTGATTTCAAACAACGTTGACGATTATATGGTAACGGTTACGAGGGTGATTGGTCAACGAAGTACAGCCACTACAGACTTTCAATAGGCAACACTGATAGTAATTGGTACGAAAAGATGTTTATTTCATTATGAAATTCACTGATAATTATTGAGTAGTATGTTAGTGCTTATTTATTCAGGAAAGAAAACACTAAAGGCATTTAATAAAACACTTTTATAGATTTTTAGTGTCTGTTCACTTAAACAATTTCTATGTCAAACAACTAGAAGGTTCAAAATTATGGTTAATGAGTATAAAGAACACGGACTGGGATATTGTATTTTGATAGAATCAGCTTTAAACTCCGCCTGGAGCCCCTCTAGGGATAGTGCCGGTCTAAAGCTCGGATAAAGAAGGAGGGTTGGACATGGGGTTAGCGATCTCATCCCATAGAAAATTAACTTGCTAAAAAAACGCCAACCAGAAAAATATTCAAACTATCTAAACTATGCCCTGGGAGTTAGGTCATCATTTAGAGGAGTTATGATGCCTTATAGTGAAAGCCGAGTTCCTTCGGAAGTCATGAGGCTGATGTCACTTTAGATAACCAGATCAACCATTTATTTATGAACATGGAATGCTCGTACAATGTGAGAGACCGGCAGAGTCTTCCAAATTATTGTTGCTGTAGCTTTTAAAAACTTGTAGATATAGTTCTCCTCAGATCTAATCGAATATTTACTCCTTTCCTTACCTTGAATACATTTTGACAAATCTCTTAAATTGAATACATAATGAGATTTAGTTGGGGTTGGTAATAGTTCTTTAGCCATTCTAGAATATATTTCAACAGCTGCATTAACAATTGAATCACCAACACTACGGACACCTTGAGGAAATTCAAGTAGATAACCCTGAGAAGAGAAAAAAAATTACAAAAGTAATTCAATGAAAATTTATGTATGGATACATGAAATTAAGTCACTATCATGTTACTTAGTTTTTGTTTTTGAAAGTCGCCACTTAAATTATCAATTAATCACTAGGAAATCATTCAAACCAGTGATTAAAGATGTCAGAGGAAAATAAATCCTACCTCAGTCAGTTAGTTAGCTACAATGTAGGACCAGGCACATATATACATCGGTCCAAGTTGCCATACCTCATTAGCACAGCAAGATGAACACCGGGTTCATAGAAGTAGTTAATCCAATGGTGATAATATATAAACGAAAGATTGCATATAAGGATATAGTACGGGAAGAAAGAATTAGTTCTTAGAAAGAAAGATATGAAGCGATCTTAATATTATAGTGTAAAGGAAGATAGAGTGTATATACACCTACGCCATGATTATCGATTCTGAACCATGTCACCCACAGTATCTAAACATTGTTTACGATAGTTACAGCGGCCCCTAACCAAGTAGTCTGGATCTATCAACATGGCTAAGACTACTTACGCGAGATTAATAATAAAACTCTCATTTGCTTCTTACAGTCGACCATCAAAGGTTACTTTTTGAATTTTATGATGAATATTTTTATACTTTGAGTTTTAATTTCTAATGTTAGATAGTCTGAATACTGATAATCTGGATAATTAATTATGTGGCTAAATTAATAAGTACAAGTTAGTCAACTGTTTTACCACAGTTAAGTTATACCAGACGATTGATGTACTAGCAACTGATATTACAATATACCTATTTGATTGCTGTTTATTTCTTAACTATAATACGTATGCCATAGGTATATTAGAGCCTTCAACTAATATATACAAACTACAAAATATTAGTTACTTACGCCTGTTACTCTCAATCAAGCATAGGCCGCCGACCAGCATTCTACAACGCACTCTGTCCTAGGCCCTACTTTTTTGTTCTAACTAATCGTTGCTCAATCTTTTCATATCTGTCTACATTTCTCTGTGTAATGTGTTCTTTGGTCATCCTCTTCTCCTTTGGCCTTAAGGATTTCAAGTAAAGGCTTGCCTTGTGACGCACGTAGTTGGGTGCTTTCCTCAATGTGTGTACTATCCACTTACAGTGATTCTTCCTGATTTCTTCCTCCACTGGAATCTCGTTTGTTCATTCTCACAGTAGGTTGTTACTGATAGTGTCTGGCCAACAGATCTGAAGCATTTTACCTAGACAACTGTTGATAAACACCTTTATGTACTGGATGACGGCTTTTGTAGTTGTCCAGAATTCCACCCCATACGGTAGAACTGTGTTGACATTTGTAATGAAAATGCTGACCTTGGTTTTGGTTAACAGACAGTTGTTTTGATTTCCAGATGTCCTTCAATTGTATATATACTGTTCTTGCTTTGCCGATCCGCACCTTCACATCTGCATCTGATCCACCATGATGCTGATCAGATATGTAAAGGTTTCTACACCTTCCAAAGCTTCTCCGTCAAATGTGATTCAATTGTTACATGCTGTGTTGTGTGTGAGAATCTTGCTTTTCCGTTTTTGTATGTTGAGACGTACTGGTGCTGGGGCTGCTGCTACACTTGTCGTCTTCTCCTGCATTTGTTGTTGCGATTGCCACAGAAGAGCCAGATCATCTGCGAAGTCTAGATCGTCCAGCTGCATCCTAGATGTCCACTGTTTCCCGTTCTTCCCTTCAGATGTTGACGTCTTCATGATCCAGTCGATCACCAGGAGAAAGGGAAAGGGTGAGGGTAAGTAACCTAGTCTGACACCGATTTTTACTTCGAACGAGTCTGTCGATTGTTCTCCACGCACGACTTTGCAGTTTAATCCATCCTAAAAATTCCGTGTGACGTTTACCATGTTCTCGGTTACGTCGTAGTGTCGAAGCAGCCTCCATATTGTTGTCCTTACCACATTATCAAATGCTTTCTCGTAGTCAATAAAGTTGATATAGAGTGATGAATTCCATTCAATTGATTGTTCCACAATGATCCATAGTGTTTTGCGATTTGGTCAGTACACGATCAATTCTTACGGAATCCAGCTTGTTGGTCTCGATGTTGACCGTCTAGGGAGTTCAACCACAAAATATCAAATAACTGAACTGAATTCAATTAACTTCCAAGCAATAACTACATAAATTCCGTTCAATCATTAATTATCATTTCAGAAGGAAGAAAGTGAAGATAATTAGTTTGCGTTTACTTATAGGAATTCACTTATAGCTTACCATATGTTTTAATATATATAAATGTATGTTCAACAGTGTTCAGAATTAAAAAAAAAGACTGATAAATTGTAATGAAAAGTGATTGTGTAAAAAAAATGATGACGAGGCTCTAATTTATGGACGACCTTTGAACGAATCTTAATTGAACTTGAGAAATATTAACTAATCGGCAAACAGTCAGTATAGAGTAAAAATATGTTATACAAAACTAAGGAAATAAAATGGATACACTTCTTATACGTGGTTCAAAAACTTGTCAAGGTTAGAAAGAGGTTCAGAGGTTCTAAAATCGCAATGCATGCGGTAGAAGGAATCATCCATACGGCTACAGAATAGTCAGTCTCTGGAGCCATGATAAGGTCGCAAATACTCTTTTAGCCTCGACCACATAGCTTCTATGTAGTTTGTGTGCACTCCGGTTGTTGAGTGCACAAAATGCTACTTGTGGATAACCACACGATGCACATAACCAAGTCTATGTACGAGTCTGTACGCTCTCCAATCATCCGTATATATTGTAGTACCTGGTTGTAGCCAGTGTTACTGGTGGTTTTATTATCCGGTTCGCAATAATTGTCATAATTTGCCTTAATTAGGAAGTATATATAGGGTTTTCATCACGAACTGACATCAACTATAATGTCAGAAATTTATTTCGCCAAATGGATGAAAGGCTTTCGCACTCAAATCTGAGATCTATTATCTTATACTTGATTGATTCGTCCACAAATTATAGTCCCGCCGTTTTTTATTTGTTATAGCCACTCAATTATCACGTTTTGTGCAAGCACTGAAATTGACGCCGTAACCTTGAAATCTCTCACATGCTTCTAATTGGATCGTCTATAAATTAGTGTCTTGTCAAAAGTGATTATTTCAAAAATAACATTATTTACATTTCACCGATTGAAATCATGAGTCAGTTGAAGCTAGACCACCATTGAAAACCTGGAAGCACTGGACGGCCGTTTCGTGAGAAGCCGTTACCAGTGGAGTTCAACCAGGTCTGTTGTGAGATAGGAACTCACTGAAGACAATGGTGTATGGTGGCGCAACTTCGTGGATTGATTGAAGTTAGACATTAACACAGTGGTCTAGTGGTTAAGTGCTCGCGCGCGAAGCCAGTAGATCCTGGGTTCGAGCCAAGTGTGGTGCGGGATCGTGGATACGCACTGCTTAGGAATCTCATACTAGGACAAAACGGCTGTCCAGTGCTTCCAGGTTTTCAATGGTGATCTAGCTTCAATTGACTCATGATTTCAATCGGTGAAAATTTCTAAAAAAATCTCCACATAACTCATTCTGATTATTTACATTTATAATTGAAGAAAATATTTGTTTTAAACTTATTTCTGATGGTGAAGGTATAACAAATAATGCAAAATGTCTTATTAATCTTGAAGTAATTGAATTTCTTCCACCACCTGGTGGACCACATGCTGAACATAATATCATATTTTGAATATTAATCCATTCTAATTTATCTCTATCATAGAAACCATGAAAATCTTGATATTGTCGTAATAATTCAATAGGTGGTTGACTACCATATTGATCTTGTTTTGGCATATTTAAATCATCAATAAATAATATAATTTTTTTATTTTGAGGTGCACCAATTAGATATTTTTTTTTCTTTTCTAATTTACTTTCAATAATTTCTTGAGTACGATTACTTGTTGTTTGAGCAGAGAAATTGATATATGCCGGTATATAATTATTCAATTCAGCAATATTATTCAATGTTCCACGAATTATAATTGACTATAATTAAAAAAAAAACAATAAGAAAACAAAGAAATTGTTCAATATTGATTATTTATCATTTCTATGATATAAGAATGAATAGAATATGAGATGACTTAACAACATACATTCATATCAATATCAGGAATCGAACTTACAGACTTATTAGGTTACATAGAATACTCATTGTTTTTTTCAATGAATATGTTATATATATTTCCAAATAATCTATTTGTTAAGTATTTTATGAGTCAGTCAGTTACAATGTAGGACTAGGTACACATATGTGAATCGGTTCAAGTTACCATACTTCATTAGCACAACATGATGGACACCGGATTCATAAAAGTAGTTAATTCAATGGTGGTAATATATAAAAGAAAGTTTGCATATAAAGACATAGTACAGGGAGAAAGAATAAGTTCGTATAAAGCAATTTTAATCTCATAGTTTAAGGGAAGACAGAGAGTGTATACACTGACGCCGTTGTGATCGATTCTGAGCCATGTTAACCAGAGTCTCCAATCATTGGCTACGATAATCACGGTGGCCTCAACCAAATAGTCTGCATCAAAAGTTGCACCGATCATGAGAACTGTCAACTTATTGAATTCGTTTGTAAGGAAACTTCGAGAAATAAACTTCATCACATGTATCTTTTAAAACATTCAACATCTACCAACCCTTAACTTTCCTCCAGCTGTCTTCAACACTAGTCAGCATTGCACGTCATGGTAATCGGTGTTCAGACATACGTGACACGTGACTCAAACATCTCATTTGAATGAGATGCACAAACTCATCAACTGATTTACCATCATTTCCCAATACCCAACGTCTAATCTCACTATTACTTACTCGATGATCCCAGCAGATGAGGGCAATATTTGTAAAACATCTGTGGTCTAATACTAGTAGCTTACGAATATCTTCAACTCTTAATGGTCATGTTTCGCTGCCGTAAATTAAAATAGAATGAACTACCGCGCATTATATTCGTCCATTAATTAATAAACGGATATCTCGCCTTCGTCACAGGTAACGTAAGTTGGCAAAAGCCAAACGAGCTTTGTGAATCCGTGCTCAGATTTCGTCACATACCAACCCATTTACGTTGATCAGATTTCCAAGATAAGTGAAGTTGTCAACGCGTTCGACTACTTCACTCCCTATATTTAGTTCAGGTGTTGACACTGTCCAGTCTTGAAGTAACAACAACAGCATTTAGAGACAGAGAAGTGGATCCCAAACATTCTGGCATTGTAACTCAGTGCTATCAAAAGAATCTGCATTTCATCAGTTGCCAGTAATTTAGAAAAAGTTAATAACAAGTGATGCCATTATTATTATTATTAATATTATTATTATTACTGCAGTGATTGAAAACTCAGTTAGGGAAAATAATCTATTGTTTTATACAAAATCATACAGTAGCTTTGTAAAATATAAAAGTTATTCACTAAATACATTATTGTTCAGGTCGTCCTTAACATAATTCATCATTCTTTCGACCCTGTATTGATCCTGATTGCTCTTCTTTTTTTTCCCATTCTCTTCACTCATCTACTGGTAAGCATACTACTTTCGAATTCAACCATATACTACTTATGTTTGTCCATATAAGTAGTGTAAACACGTTATTACCAATAATAATAAAAATAATAAAAATACAATATTAATAATGATTATAACAATGATAGTAATAATCATACTTTTCCAACTCCAGTTAAACCAGTAAATAGTACACTTTGATTTACAGCTAATAATTTATCTAACATGTATCCATATCTGACTGTATCTATAGTTGGTACAATCATATCAAAAAATGGTATTTGTTTATTATATATAAATGTATTAAGCAATTTATCCCAATTATCCATACGACGTGTATCCATATCAACAAAACAAGACCATAAATCAGAATGTTGAGGAAGCTAAAAAAAAAAGAGTAATGAAGTATACATTCATATAGAATGATATTTTCAAATTAAGATTGCTTAACAATGATTGTTTGATTGTTAATACTTATTAAAATAAGGTGTATTTGGAAACTTGAAGGGAGAGAGATGTTTTTTGTGTAATTCAAAATAAGGTTATACAACTCTACAAAAGTTATCATTGAACTATTCTGATCGTAACTGATCTGTTGTAAGACTGAAATATTTACAATTGACTGATCATTGAGTCGACACTACGGATCATCATCAAACTATCAGTTGAGTGGAACTCGTCACTGTACATCAACTTCATTGATTATGAGAAGACATTTGACAGTGTAGATAGGAGAACGTTATGAAAACTTCTTCGACACTACGGAGTTCCTCAGAAGATTGTTAATATTATCCGGAACTCATACGACGGACTATAGTGCAAAGTCGTGCATGGAGGACAGCTGATAGATGCATTCCAAGTAAGGACTGGAATCAGACAAGGCTGTCTACTCTCTCCCTTCCTCTTTCTTCTGCTGCTCGACTGGATTATGAAGACCTCGAGATCTGAAGGAAAACACGGAATACAATGGACAGCTCAGAATCAATTAGACGATTTGGACTTCACAGATGACCTAGCCCTCCTTTCGCATACACACGAACAAATGCAGATGAAAACAACTAGTGTAGCAGCAGCCTCTGCAATAATAGGTCTCAACATACACAAGGGGGAAATCAAGGTCCTCAAATTCCCAACTTGGAATCGTGATGGGAAGCGGAAAAGAGAAAGATCAAAGAACACGTTATGTCGGGAAATAGAAGCAGATACGAAAAAGATGAATAACAACTGGAAGGAGCTAGAAAGGATTGTTTAGGACAGGGTTGAATGGAGAATGCTGGTGAGCGGCGTATGCTCCTTCACGAGTAGTAACAGATCATTGAGTAGCGACCAATTTATTGTATATCTATGAACTATGTAATTTCCAGGTTGAATGTAAAACCCTGTCTATGGAGTACTACTACTTTATAGGTTAAGACCAAACAACTTTTAACCGCTAATTGGAAGTTTCAAATCAGAATCTAACTGATTCAATTTTACTCACCAAACCTTAACCAAATTTGTATATTTAAAAAATGAGTGATCTTTTTAAAATCGTCTTCATTTATGTATGTATTTAAACTTTGTTTTGTCATTTCTGTTCTCAGGTTTAAAATCTATTGTCACTTAGTGTCATCATTTGAATTCACCTGAAGAAATGGTGAAAGGGTCTAAGAAGGATTTTATAGAAGTTTCTTACTAGTATGAAACTTGATGGGAATGCGCACTTGAAACCGAAGTAATTAGGAACCAGTTTCGAGAATGAAAATTTTAAATCATTAAATCATCAGTTTACAGAGGTTCGTTTTTTAGACTTTGATAATATAGTATGTAGTTCTATTCTCATTCAAAGTCAAGTTTCAATTATATTTGAAAGAATATCGTCTTATTTGGGACACGTCATTTAGATGTACCTTCATCTTAGAGTTGCTGTTCACTGTGGGACTCGAACCCAATACCATTCGCTACAAACGCCATCGTATTATCTACTTAGCTACCGAGTCTTGATAGCTATTTGCTTGTGCGATGAGGTGAAGTTTTCAATTCGCGTGATATCGTTTACTTATTTGCATATATAGCTTGTAATTTAAGGCAGATCGAGGTAGTCTGAGCAAGATACACATATATCAATAAGAGACTGATCAATCGCAGTCCTAAATAACAATGGGAAGATATAAGTAAACAATATCAAGAGAATTTTCAATACTTTTGGTAAAGTTGAACACTTAATACCTTCTCATTATTGAAAAATTAATAAATAGCGATTTCAAATAAATCCACACTAAAGTAATTTTTGTTGCAAAGTATGTTTCGGCTACGAATTGATATCAATACATCAGGGAATATATTATGCACTATTTTGGGGATCCTTTAGCAGTGTCAATCTATGTTTTCCTTAAGATAGGACCTAGGGTCCTAAGGTTTAGCAATCTGTTCATCATTTAAGGATCATAAGTAGGGAATTATTCACATTTCTAACTTCAATCAACAATCGATTTCAGTCAGTCTTTACTCAGCCTCAACCTCCTACTTCTTCGAATGAGGGTATTGAAATAAATATAAAGACTTCATAAACCTGTAGTGTTGCTTACTGTAAATACACCATTCTAGCTTCTGAACAGGTCAATTTATCCATTCTTCTTGAGTCACATTTTGACTTTATCAACTTTGACTGTTTTCATTGTAAACTTATGTGTATACACTTCTTATCCTATTCATCATATGTCTGTAACTTCTTTTTTTATGACTATAAATGGGGTTGGTTCATGAACCTTTTATACTGCGCGTCATTTCACTTTGCTCTTTCCTATTCACTTCATCCCTATGATTTCCTGTCCAGATCATTGAGTGTACAAAATATACACATTTAAGAATTCATTCTCGTATTTCACTTTATTTAACTCGGTTATTCATTATTGTGAGTTAAGTCGATGATAATATACGAAGATTAACGATATGTAATATCTGAATTAGCAATCAGATATAATCAAAACTGGAATCAGATTCTGTGCCTACTTGAAACCAACTCATTCATATATAAATCAATAAAATAAAAGGAAACTTACTCTTGCATCACCTAAATCATCAAATAAATTACGAATAAATGCATCACATTTATCCCAATTTGTATCAATTAAACAACCAGCTAATCCCCATAATAATGAAAATACAAATGACATAGCTAATAATGGATTTAATTTATTTTTATCTTCATTTATTGATAGACAATTTGAATGAGTTAATAGAACTTCTAATAATTTACACATTGTTTGTATCCGTGCAATAGGTACCTATGAATTGAAATATTAAATGTAAACTATTGAGTGAATGTAATATAAATGAACATGTATAAAATGATCTTTCACCAAATGTTTACTACTTAGAGAGAATATAGGAGAAACTTACTTACACCTGTTACTCCTTGTGGAGGAGCATGGGCTACCCACTAGCACTCTCCATCCAACTCTGTCCTGAGCAATCCTTTTCATATCTGCTTCTATTTCCCGACATAATGTGTTCTTTGGCTTTTCTCTTTTCCGCTTCCCTTCATGATTTCCAGTTGGGAATTGCTTCTTGATGAAGTTTGATGATTTTTACAGTGTATGTCTTATCCATTTCCATCGTCTTTTCCTAATTTCCTCCTCAGATGGAAGCTAGCTTGTCCTTTCCTACAGTTGACTGTTGCTGATGGTATCCGTTCAAAAGATATTCAGTATCTTGCATAGACAACTATATATAAATACTTGTACCTTCTTGATGTTGGTTGTGGTAGTCCTCCAGTTTTCAGCTCCGTACAGTAGAACTGACTGTCTTGACGTTCGTATTGAAGATTGTGACTTTGATATTGGTTTACAGACAGTTGTCTTGAGTTCCATATGTTCTTCAATTGTAGGAATGAGT
Organism: Schistosoma guineensis; assembly: GCA_944470375.2. NCBI lineage: Eukaryota > Metazoa > Platyhelminthes > Trematoda > Strigeidida > Schistosomatidae > Schistosoma > Schistosoma guineensis. Next base: position 3,418,234 of record OX103890.1, on the reverse strand, counting down.
ATAGGGGAAAAAAGTTGAAATAATTGTGGTATCAATGAAAGATGTTCAGTTTGTTTCCTTTTCATTCCATTACTTTCGAGTCTGTTATACTACCTATTAATATCAAGGTTCGACCCCATATTTTGCTTATTTTCTGTTTATCATTTATATTTAAGTTTAGCATACATTGTGAAAATCACCAAACTGCATCACGAGGTAAGCCCTTACCTCAAAACCTGAAGGGGAACGGAAAAGTGGAAGACCAAAGAACATACTGCTTTGAGAATTGGAAGCAGACATGAAAAGGATCAATAGCAACTGGAAAGAACTGGGAAGGATTGTTTAGGACAGAGTTGGATGGCGAATACTGGTGATTCGTTTATGCTCCTCCATGTGGGGTAATAAACGTAAGTCTGTAAGTAGGCTTTTTTAAAATTCTACCTAAATGCTGACGAGCTATGTAACGGTCGAGCATCTGTAACACAAGCCTCAACTAACTTAAACGATATAACTTTATAATTATTGTTATAATTCACTTTTAAGTTTTATCTTAATGATGTGTATATTCGCTTTGGTTAAAATAGAATTATTTGTCTATTTTCTTTTAATCTGTACATGTTCTGACAAGTTCGATTTTCATCCACCATCCAGTGTACCAGAACAGTACAAATATGCTGTACCTTCGGGGGTTAAAAGAAGAAATGTATGTTTGATATAAGAGTAGAATCCCATTAAGTAACGCATCTTAATGACCATAAAATCCACTTTCATGATCTGCCACCAATTTTTCTAGCTTATCTAATATCATCAAATGAAACAAATACTTGGTACAAAAAGTTTGTGAACGTGCATTGAGTAGTCTCATGTTAAGAAATAACAGCCGTCCAGTAATTACTAAATGCTGGTGAGCGGCCTATGCTCCTTCACAAGGAGTAACAGGCGTAAGTAAGTAAGTAATTACTAATTTTTATTGGATGTCTGACTAAGGACATTCCATGATGTGAACCATGAGATTCAACACTATTCACAAACCTCCTATTACTAAAAACAGTCACGTATTTACAAATGAATAACTTTGAATTGTTATTCCTGAAATTCTAATGTAAAGCAGTGACTAGTGGAGTCCGAACATATCAATTGGTTACCCATGAATGACATTGGAAGATGGTTTCTTAGTATCACATATTGATGGAAGTTAGAAATTTAAAATATTGATCGCTGAGTCAGTGGTTAAAGGGTTAAACACTCGATGAGTGATCTGAAGTTCCTGAGTTTGTTCTTCTATAGAGTTATAGGTATGCAACAACAGAGAAGTTTCGTAGTAAAATGTAACTATGTCCAGATCTTCCTCGTTTTCATTGGTTGTGTGGGTAAGTTCAGTCAGTTACGTTTAATATATAAAACTCTACTGTTATGACTGAGTCTGATAGTAATATACAAAACTTCCTATATCCAAGGCCCCAACCGGTCACTATAAGAAGACTAAGAGTGAAAGCGGAAGTTTGTTGGTTTTATCCTAATCAAATTGTTAGGGAGATTCAGAAAATCCCTCGAAAAAAGCGAAAAAGGCTATGAAAACACTGAGAAACACTATACAATCAGCATTCAATAAAAGTTTTGCCTCAAACATCTAGAAAGTGAAAAGTCACATGTTGAGAAAACCGGATCAAGAGTTCAATTAGCAAAACTTATCACAAATGAATAAGAACTCCTTAGAGAATGAACAATAACATGCACTTATCAATAAGGAGATATTCGATTGGTATAATATAACTATCTCATTTGATAACCTTCGTTGAGTGCACTGATTCATTACGCATAAGTTGAAAATCTTCAAACTACCATTATATAATGAAAACTATTAATGTGAAGATGAACACTTACTTGTGGAATGATTGTTGTACATTTAGTCATTACAAAATTCATAAAAGGATCTACATATTTTATAAAAAGATTCATAATATATTCCACTACATATGGGGTTAATTTTTCTTCAATTGTTTTAATCCATGTCTAAAATGAAAATGGAAATAATTGATATTGTATAATGATCAAAGAACATATTATTACCGAGAAATGGAGACAGATATGAGAAGAATGAATAACAGTTGGATAGAACTAGAAAGAAAGGACAAGGACAGAGTGGACTGAGGAATGCTGGTCGGTGGCTTATGCTCCATTAGGAGTAACAGGTGTAAGTAAGTAAGTAAGTAATTGAATAATAATGACATAATTAGACAAAGCATCAATCGGAAGTACATAAACCTTGTAAAGGTTTTTTACTCGAACACTACTAGTCGAATCAGAGCTTATGGCAAACTGTCATCTGATTTCGCAGCCTTAAGTGGTGTTCAACTTCATCATGGACCTACTGATGGGAATAACATTCTCGTCTACTGAATTCTTGGGTATTGATCTCCTTCCAGGAGGTTCACTTATCGACTTAGAATATGCAGATGATATAGTCCTGTTTAGTGAAGACGCTGATAAAATGCAGAGTCTTTTGGTACCACTAAGCCAAAATCCCAGAATGTTTAGGATCCTCTTCTCCCCCTCTAAGTACAAGTTGTTGCATCAGGACTAGATTTCATCAACACCTGAACTAAGGATAGGGAGTCAAGTAGTCGAACACGTTGACAACTTCACTTATCTTGGAAGTCTGATCAGCCCTAATGAGTTAGTGTCTGAAGAAATGTGAGCACGAATTCACAAAGCTCGTTTGGCTTTTGCCAACTTACGTTACCTGTGACGAAGGCGAGATATCCGTTTATTAATTAATGGACAAATATACTGTGCGGTAGTTCATTCTGTTTTACTTTACGACTACGAAACGTGGCCATTAAGGATTGGGTTTCGTGTGGCTATCGTAACCAATGGTTAGAGACTGTAGATAACATGGTTCAGAATTGATCACAATGACGTAGTTGTATATACTCTATGTCTTCCCTTAAACCATGAGATTAAAATCGCTTCAAATCTTTCTTTCTACGAACTAATTCTTTCTTCCTGTACTATTTCCTCATTGCAATCTTTCCTTTATATATTACTACCATTGGATCAACTACTTCTATGAATCCACTGTTCATCTTGCTGTGCTAATGTGATATGGCAACTTGGACGGATGTATATATGTACCTGGTTCTACGTTGCAGCTGACTGACTGACCAATCAAGGCTCTTCTATAAATAAACTTAATCAAAATGATCATTTCAATTAAGTAATCTTTAGTTTAATGAAATAGTGATTACTACAGGATGAAAGATAACTGTCTAATAAGAGCTCACGTTTATGTGTCATTGGTCCGATCGATAACTCGTCACGATATACATTAACAGGGCAAACAGGCCACAAGTTATAACAGATTGTGCTTGTTTATTTGAAATATAATGTATGATGTGATCCCCATAGGAACAAATCGTAGATCATTAATGAATTCACTAATTAGTAAATAGATTTATTCAAAATAAAATATTAAAAAAAACATATTTTAAATTAATACAATTAACTTACTTTAACATATGGTAACCAACCTAAATCTTCTGAATCTACATAAACCATACCACAACGACTTACTGTTGCCGGTGATGCAACAGCTAAATCTTGTACTTCAAATAACATATGAACATAATTTGTTAATTTAATACGTTCAGAATTAGCTAAACATAACATTTTATTATCATCTAATACTGTGTTCATATTTTCAATCCATAATGCATCAACTGGACCATCACATATAACCCATTGATGATCTTGTGTAGGATCCTTCATAGTGGAATAAATGAAAAAAGAAACACAACAAAAAAGACATTTCAGAAGGGTTTTTGTGGATATTATAGTAATTTCAATGATTGAGATCATAAGTCAATTAAAGCTAGACCTGAAAGCACTGGACAACCGTTTCGTCCTATAGTGAGACTCCTTAGCAGTGTTCATCCACGATCCCGCTTCACGAGAAATTTGTATGCTTCTAAGCTAGTGTATACATGTTTTCTTTCCATATATTCATTTATTGACTAATTATCCTTTAGTAGAATACTTTTTATGTTTTGAAAACAGTTTGTGTAACAAATTATGAAAAATACAAATAAGAAAAACAATGACAATCAATATAAGCAGAGATGGATGGTAGCTAGTAGATGACCAGCCCCCAAATGCCCTGTTACCGCCGAGGGTGGGAAGAGTTAGCTCTCCCTCTTGAAATGCTCTCACACGGCCGCTGGCAAACAATCACTACCAGAGAGTTCCTACTCATTACCTTCTCACAGTGTGGGTATTGTTTACGAAATAGAGAGGACGAAAAGCGAATGCCGGGCTCTTCAACCGGGTTGGTGGATCCACCTAGGGGAGTTGGAAAACCCTCATTCCAAACCAATGGTGTACATGGGTTTCAGTATCCGAACTAATTATTGGTCATCGGCAACCATGGGACTACATCTCCTAACGCTGCTCCACTGTCTTACGCATCAAACCTTTAGGTGGAAGGCTCCGGGTGTGGTTCACTAAGAAAGGCACCTGGGCAGTATCCCCTCGAGTGATTTATTTGACGCATATCTATTTGGTGCCTCCTTGTACCAATGTTTATGTGGTTAATTAAAATAAATAGTAGCTGACGAGTCACAAATGGATTTCACTGTTGTCCATCATCCATCTCTGCTTATAATACTTATGATTTAAGGCAATATCGAGGCAATCCACTCAGAATACACATACACCAATAAGAGATTGATCAATTACACTCCTAAATATCAATGGGAAGATTCATCACAAATATTGTTCGATAAATTATGCAACAATATTACAATGACCACGTTATACTTACCACGCATGTTTGTCTAACAATAGAAGCTAATAATCCATCATGCCATTCAAATGTTAATTTATTTACTTCACCATATAATTCACCCATTGTTATAGATTTTGGATTTAAAACATACATTTTCACTGGTTGATATTCTGGTTTCTTATCCATGAATTCAGCTACATGTAAATTACTTAAAACTTTAGCTAAAACACGATAAATTGTAGTTTTTCCACCACCAGTTGGTCCAACTAACATTACTCCATGACGTACAATTAATGTTTCATAGAATTGTATTATTTTTAATACTTGTTCAGTAATAATTTGTAAATTCATATCTTGTAATACTGTTTCAATCTCTGCTAGAAATAATCCATAATCATGTTCTGGTAATGTAACATCAGGGAAAAGATCTTGTAAAATTGCCTATAGAAACGAAATAAATATTTACATTTTACTAAAACTATTAACTGTAGTTTAAGATTATTTGATTAGAATAAATAATGAGACTATAATTTATAAATGAATCAATCTTACATACATACTTAAGCCTGTTACTCCTAATGGAGCATAGGCTGCCGATCAGCATTCTACAACCCACTCTGTTCTGGGCCTTTACTCCTAGTTCCATTCAACTCTTGTTCATTTTACTCATGTCTATCTCCATTTCCCGGAGTAATGTGTTCTTTAGTCTTCCTCTTTTCATTTGGCTTTGAGGATCCGATGTGAGGGCTTGTCTTGTGACTCAGTTGGGTGCTTTCCTCAATGTGTGTACTATCCACTTACAGCGATTCTTCCTGATTTCTTCCTCCGCTGGGATATGGTTTTTTCTCTCCCACAATAGGTTGTTACTGATAGTGTCTGGTCAACGGATCCAAAATATTTTGCATAGACAACTGTTAATAAACACTTGTATCTTCTGCATGATGGCTTTCATAGTTCTCCAGGTTTCCACCGCATACAGTAGAACTGTGTTGAAATTTACATTGAAAATGCTGATTTTGGTGTTGGTTGAGAGACAGTTGTTTTGATTTACAGATGTTCTCCAATTGTAGATATGCTGCACTTGCTTTTCCGATCGGTGCTTTCACATCTGCATCAGATCCACCATGTTCATCAATGATGCTGCCGAAATATGTAAAGGTTTCTACATCTTCTAAGAATTATCCGTCAAGTTTGGTTCGATTGGTGTATACTCTGTTACATCGAAGAATCTTGCTTTTCCTTTTGTGTGCTCCCAGACCTACTGCTTCTGAGGTTGCTACTACACTTGTCTTCTTCTCGTGCATTTGTTGTTGAGTGTGTGATAGAAGACCCAAATCATCTGCGAAGTCTGGATCGTACAACTGCATCCTAGCTGTCCATTGCATTCCGTGCTTCGCCCAGATGTTGAAGTCTTCATGATCCAGTCAATCACCAGGAGAAAGGGAAAGAGTGGGAGTAAGTAACCCTGCCTGACAACGGTCAAATGAATCAATCAGGTAGAAGATAATAGATCTTAGGTTTTGGCACGAAATTCATTCATTCACAATTTGGTTAAATACAGTTTTGCCATTTTAGTTGATATTAATTAGTGATGAAAACTCTAAATCTAATTCTTAACCATCAATCATAAATCATAATTCTAATTCCTCACACACTGATTTATAACCCTCATTTGATCGTAGTTAATAGGTGAACATTCTTAGAGTCACTTAAGCATCGTTTAAAGATCATCCATAAATTATAATCTCACCGAATAAATTAATTTCTAATAATTGAATATATGAGTTGATTTAAGCTAGATCACCATTGAAAACCTGAAAGCTTTGGGTTGTCGTTTCATCCTAGTATGGTACTCTTCAGTAATGTGCATCCACGATCATTCATACTGAACTTGAATCCAGGATCATCTGTCTCGTACGTAGTATTTCTGTTATCATAATTGATTCTTCTAACATCTGTTATCATCTTATCATTTTGTTTTACACTGATTGATAGATTAAATATTTCATAATGAATGTATTCTTTGAGAGTTCTTTTGTTGATCAGTGTTACTTACCAACGTGATTTAATCGAGGTGTATTGTCTGAAAAATTTGTTTCAGATACGTTGTTTGAGAAACTGTAAAACCAATATCAACATCTCTACTGAACTGAGAGTCATTAAGTTGTCTCCTTTAAGTAATTGGTATCACTGGGTGTTCTACCTTATCATAGGAGAAAGGATTGGCTCTAAAATGAGCACACCTCATTTTGCTCCATTCTTAAGGTAGCAGATAAAGTTTAAATAGTAAAGAATTTGTACATCAAGAATCAGTCAGTCAGCCAGTAACAACGTAGAACTTCGTACGTACGTACATCAGTTCGAGTTGCCACACCACATTAGCACAGAGATGCAGTTGTTGATTCAAATCCCATAGTGGTAGAGGTAGAAAGAGTATAAGCAATAATCGGGAAGATTAGTGTTTGGAGGTGTTACTTAAAGAGTATAATACAGTGAAATAAATTTGGGAAGAGAAGAAAAAGAGACAAGGAGGAATAAGGACAGCAAAATTTGTGAGAACACAAAGAGTGGATGCACCTGAGCACACCATTGCAAACGGTTTTGAGCCATATCATTCAGGGTCTCTAACCATCGGTTGCTATCAACTCGCAGATCCCAACCAGGTAGTCTACACCTACCAACATGACTCAGTCCACTTGTCAGTGACTTCATGGATTTGTGCCATGTTTTGATCTGGCCACCCCTAGATTTCTTCCAACCTATTCCTATACCACTGAACATCGCAAGTCGAGGCAGTCGGTGGTTGGACATACGTAACACGTGTCCCAGCCATCTCAACTGTAACTCAGACCAAGTTTGTATCCATGTTAAAAACAAATTTCCAGCCATCTCAAGTGATGAATTTTCATTGCTTCATCAATTGATTTACCATCCTTACCTAGTACCCGTTTCCTAACAACTACATTACTTGCTCGATGGTTCCAGGATATACGAGTAATGTTTCGAAGACGCCTATGATCAAATACTAGTAGCCTACGAATATCCTCTACTCTTACCGGCCACGTTTCACTGCCATAAAATAGGACGGAACGAACTGCTGCGCAGTAAACCGGTCCTTTGGTTGATAGATGGATATCTTGCCAACGTCATAAATGGCGCAAGTTGGCAAAAGTCAATCGAGCCTTCTGTATCCGTGCTGAGATTTCGGATACAGGTGTCTTTAATCGACTCTACTGTCACACTTCCTAACCAACAAGAATTTCAATAATAATCAAGTTTTACATTAAAGTTCATTAAAAAACTTTACAAAATGGATACATCTCTAACTGTGTTCAAGATCATTTTGTTTAGAATCAAGGATTTGAGCTAAACCTGGAACAATGTAAACAAATTCTTCATGTTAAAACATCATCATTCTGTGAAAATTTACTAGTGGATCAAAATAGTTCAACTTACTGTAAATAGGATAGCATCTTGTTTAAGAAATTTCGGTAAATTACTATCTCTTAATGCACGAATTAATACAACATCTTCTGGTTTATCAGGATTTTCACGTTTTAATGAACCAGCCATAACTAATACTGATTTTAATGCTCTCATACCAAAATCATAATGATCTTGTTGTGATAATTGTTCACTGCATAATTTATACATTTGTGTCATTTTTAATGCTAATGTTTTTGATGATTCAAATCCTTCAGAATAAAGTATAACTTCAGCAATAAGACCTATTTATAAATAAAAAGAAAGATAACAAAGACGATAGAGAAACAGAGTGAAAGATAGAGAGCTGTGCACATTTAAAAAGTTCTCAGGAAATCCTTTAGAAGTTGAAATTATGAGTTAATTGAAGCTAGACCGCCATGGAAAGCCTGGAAGCACTGGACGGCTGTTTCGTCCTCGCTTTGCGGGATTCAAACTCAGGACCTACTGGTCTCGCGTGAGAGCACTTAACCACTAGACTACTGAGCTGGCCGGCATCCAATGATGTTAATGTCTAACTTCAACTAACCTACAAAATTGACCGATACATCCACCATTGTCATCAGTGAGTTACTATCCCACCACAGACCTGGTTGAACTTCACTGGTCACTGCTTCTCAAATGTTGAATTCTGTTAATCAAACAATAAGATATCGAAAAAGTAATTATTAACGTGGGTCAGAAGATCCAGTGGGTACTCTGAAAGACTATAACGATAATCATATTTGCTGTCTTTTGAATCTTTTGATTTCAGTTACACTGTTCTGATGATCACTGACCGGCTAACAGTACTGTGTGATGATGATGTCTGATATAATATTCGATTAGCGGATCACTAAAAATACACTTAAGTTGATTCTGTTAACGATTGTTTAAAGGAATCCCACTTATCTCCATCTAGTTATTTTTTTAAAAAAAACTCTATTTCGTATCATTTACTTAGTTAACTGATATGTCTTGTCGCAACTTCAATTATTATTTAAAAGACACTGATTGTCATGCTTCTAACATACAATCGAATATTCGTTTATACAAAAATGGTAATGATAATGTTTAGGGTAACAAAAATGACTTACGGTAATCGGGTACCATCATAGAAATTGGACGGAATAATGATTTTAAATTATCAGGTAATTCTGTACGTCCAGCATAACCAGGATTCATTGTAATAAAAGCTGCACATGTTGGTACTAATTTAATTTCACGTCCTTCAAACATGAATCTTGCGACCTATATATTTTAAAAGAAAACTAACTAATGAAGTTGATAGCTCAGATAAGTTGTTAGACATAAGTTTACTTCATAATTTTATTTAGCTTTACCTCTTGTTGTTGAAAGATCGCCTGTTTTAAAATATGTTCTAGAGGTTAAGCGTTCATGCAGGAGACCGAAAGCCCTGGGTTCGATTCCCGTGGGTGAGATTGTAGATGTGCACTGCTGAGGAGTTCCACAATAGGAGGAAACCGCCGTCCAATGCTTCCAGGTTTTCAATGGTGGTGTAACACCGATTGGTTCATGATATCAATCAAAAACTTAATAATCTCTACAACCCTATACTGATATTATTTGATCTCAGAAGGAAAGAAATTCAGAAACAATAATGCATTTCTTAACTGAAATTTAATCAAATTCTGTGAACTAATTATTAATGAGAACTTAGATACTACATGAATAGTAGTATATATGTGCGTGCTACTGAACATAAGATCACTAGTATAGGGGTTGTGGAGATTATTACATTTTTTGATTGAGATCATGAACCGATTGATATTAGACCACCTTTGGAAACCTGGAAGAACTGGACGGCCGTTTCCTCCTATTGTGGGACTCCTCCGCAGTGCGCATCCACGATTCCTCTCGCGGGATTCGGACATAGGGCCTTCGGTCTCGTGTGCGAACGCTTAACCTACTGTACCACTGAGCCGGCATCCAATGATGATAGTGTCGAACACCAATCGGTTCATGATCTCAATCAATTGAACATAAAATTGTTTGGATACATAATAGGATCACCTTCAAAGTTAGAGAATATATGTGTAAATAAACTCCTGAGTGATTTATGGAGAAGTTATTAATGTATTGTAAAGTAGAGATGGTGATTCGGTTGATAAACCTGGCAACCTTCTTCATGATTAAAGTATTTATTATACATTTCCAATCAATCCACATTCAGTAAGGAAAACAGTAAGATGAAAACATATTATCAATCTTTGAATTCATTTACTACCGGCTTTGAATGGTATAGGCAGCTGCCAACCATTTGAATGGCGACAGAAAAATATCCCTTTTAAATGATTGATGAAATAATCCTGGATCTGAGATGCAAATGAATTCAATCAAAGTTCAAGTTATGTGACTGGATAATTTATACTTGAAATTTGATTATTTTGAAATACCTTGCAATACCATAAAGGGTAAATAAATCTGCGCTTTTGTATGTAAAGTAAAAATATATAAAATTTGTTTTTAACATGGATACAAACTTGGTCTGAGTTACAGTTGAGATGGCTGGGACACGTGTTACGTATGTCCAACCACCGACTGTCCCGATGTGCGATGTTCAGTGGTATAGGAGTGGATTGGAAGAAATCTAGGGGTGGCCAGATCAAAACATGGCACAAATCCATGAAGTCACTGATAAGTGGACTGAGTCATGTTGGTAGGTGTAGACTACCTGGTTGGGGACCGCGAGGTGACAGCAAACGATGGTTAGAGACTTCGAGTGACATAGCTCAAAATCGTTTGCAATGGCGCAGGTTCATACTCTCTTTGTGTTCTCCTAAATTCTAATCTTCTGAATTCTTCATGTCCCTTTATTTTTTCTCTTTCCAAATTTATTTCACTGTATTATAATCTTAGAATAACATCTTCAGGCCCTAATCTTTCCGATTATTGCTTATACTCTTACTACCTCTACCACTATGGGATTTGAATCGACCACTGCATCTCTGTGCTATGTGGTGTGGCAACTCGAACTGATGTACGTACTTACGAAGTTCTACGTTGTTACTGACTGACTGATTGAGTTACAGACGTGATACTCTTTTTAATTGTCACCATCTAGTCGATCGATGTATTGTGTGCTCGGTAAGGGGGATATATTCGATTACTGATAGGCTCATTTACAGAGTAGTATTCAAGTTTATGTAGCACGGTAATAACAGTAGCAATTTGACAAAGGAATAAAGAGAAACTATTACTCACTCGTGCAGCTTTAGCGTTTCGAATAGTGATCAATTGTTGAGCAATAACAGACAATACTTCAATATCAATACGATTAAATTCATCAAAACAACACCATGCCCCAGATTGAGCTAAACCAGAAAAAAAACGACCCATCATTTTGTAATCTAAACCATCGGAACAATTGAAAACAACACATTGTTTTGCTACAGATTTAGCTAAATCTTTAGTTGTCTCCGTTTTACCAGTACCAGCTGGACCAGCGGGTGCACCGCCTAAATCTAATTGTAATGCACCCATTAAACATAGATAACACCTAAAACAAAATAAAAGAAATAAAAGAATTAAATTGCTGCTAACTGTGATGTACAGAATAATATCTATTTCACCTTAAGTTAAAACTCTTCAGTAGTATATAACCATAATGTATGCAATTATGGAATATATAGCCTACTGGTCCCATTATGAGCAAAGTACCTTCCGACACTTAAAGCAGAGTTCATTTGTGAAGTGATTTTCCAAGTTGTTTAGCGATCATTTCATGTCATAAGTGAGATGGTGCTTTATTTGCTTTCAGCATAATCATACTCCACCTATCATGGGCGATTTTTATGCTACATCCTGTTTCATCGAAAACCTATCTGTATGTAGTTTCATATTTGGGTCTCGATGAGATGTTTAATTCATCTTAATAAAATGTTGAGTTATAAACTTAACATAAATATAAATTGCTTGATCACTGCTTAAATAATATGTAATCTAGTTGAACAATTTCTCGTTACTTGTCATTAAATCATTGCTCCTTTAACAACTACATTGATAAGAAATCTTCGTTCACAGTAAAATCAGAGAATAACGAAACTCACAATGTCATTATATCAAGTATCATGAATCAGTAACTCATCGGTTTATACTGATGATGTCGTTCAGAAGAACGATGAAAGCTCTACGATCAAACCATCCAGCTTAGAGGACAAAAATCCATCAAAATCATCTACCTGAGCTATAAATCTTTTTCACTATCTCAGATCCTAATATATCAGGATAGGTTAATGAAAAAGAAGTTAGTTTAAATTTCATTCATTCTAACACTCCATGTCGAGTCGTTTATTCAAATTAGTTTGATCTCTAATAAATTCAGTGGTGTGGTAGATCTTATTACGTAACGAGGATTGTAGGATCAAATTTTAAGAAAGATATTTGATATCAAAAACGTTTAATTTACATTTTGATCAGAATGGGGTTTGTGGAGATTGTAATGACTTTAATAGTTGAATTCATGAATCGATTTAAGCTAGATCATCATTGAAAGACTGGAAGCAATGGGCGGCCGTTTCGTCTTAATATGGGACTGCTCAGCAGTGTGCATCCACGATCCTGCATGTTGGACTCGAACCTAAGACCTTCGATCTCGCGCTAGAACGCTTGACCTCTAGACCACTGAGCTGTTATCTAATAGTCTTAATGTCTAACTTCAATTGACCCATGAATTTACATTTGACATTATTGTTATTATCTTTGCATTCACTTGAGATAATGGTCTGTTTTTAATTTCCCCGTGTATATCCATGAAGCCATTTAGATTTGAGTTTTAACTTTGAATAAACATTCATTCAATTCGTCAAGGTTTTCAAAATTTCCCCTATTAACATTAATTCATAATAAGAATTGTATAATATATGTCTTCATCAAAAATAACCTTAGTCTTATACTTACCTATCAGTCAATGGAGTGATTACTAGACGAGGTGATGCACCTAAATATTCATAACCATAAATATAAGATGCATTGGCCATTTTTACAATACATGTATCTAAATCTAAATCCCAATAATATCTAAGTTGACGTTGCCAATCAAAATTATCTAATGAATCAACTTTATTATTGACTAATTCTGTAACCATATCACGTGCATGTACATCAATTGTAATTAAAGCACATAGAAGTGAACGAAATAATTTTGGTAATTCTCCACGTACTAAAGTAGCAAGTTTGTTAAGTCCCTAAAATTTGAAAGAAAAAGTTAAAGATAAATACTATTGTCAGTATAGAGTTGTGAAGATTATTCAATTTTTGACTGAGATCATGAGCCGATTGATGTTAAACCACCATTTGGAACATGGTAGCACTGGATGGCCGTTTCATCCTATTGTGAGACTCTTCAGCAGTGCGCACTCACGATACCACGAGGAGTCCCATAATAGGACGAAACGGCTGTCCAGTGCTCCTAGGTTTTCAATGGTGATCTGGCATCAATCAGCTCATGATCTCTATCAAATACTAATGTATATTAATAAAGTTGAATAAATTGATTCAGTTTTTATTTAGTTGATATGACCTGACTAATTTACCGGAATAAAATCCTTCATCATAAAGTCAGTAACAACGCCTATGATCTACTAGTTAGAACCGTTCAAGATTGCAAGCCTTCCTTGATTATTAATATTATATATTATGGAAAAGACATCAACGAGAGCTTTCTAGCGGTTACTATCAATCACTTTACAAGTTAACGACACATACTAACTATCTTACACTTAACAAAACTGTTTTACAGTTGGTTAGTGATAATTTGGATAAACTGAATTCCACGAATCATACTATCCTTAAGCAATTCTCAAAGTTGTCCATCACAATATAGCTGGTTACTTATTGGTTGGTGCATGACAATGAACATTAATAACTGACAAGATCATGTACAATTTTTCAGAATGATCTGTCTCAGAAGTACTAATCAGTTAAGGATAATTGGAAAACTGTATGCTTATCAATGAAGTAGTACTAAAATGATGGTTTTTCTTGATGGAAAGATCCCTAGTGTGAAAAACCTCACCAATTTATTTAAAATAACGTACTTACTGTATAGCATTTCGCTTCATATTCTTTTAAACCATCAAGACGATCTTCTGGGAGAGGATCTTCCAAAATTAACGTGATATCACGTGACCACATTAATTGTTCTACTGTTAAAACAATTTGATTTGCATGTGCTTTAAGCCATTCTTCACGATGTAAACTTTCAAAATCATTTATAGCAATTTTCATTAATTTACGAAGATTTGTAAACATTGCTTCTTCAACTTTACCTAACCAATCTTCAACATTACCTCTAGCTTTCAAACCCTTTAATAAAAGTGTAAAAAATACAGAACATATATGTTAACCGAACATACTAAGACATAACCATGTGATTATGAATTATCTTGTGAAGCAGTGACTCACTGAAGACAATAGTGAACCGTGGTACAATGTCATGAATTGGTTGAAGTTAGACATTAACATCGTTGGATACCGGCTTAGAGGTCTAGAGGTTAAGCGTTAGCGCACAAGATCCAAGGTCTTGGATTTGAGTCCAACATGCTGGACTGTGGATGAGCGCTGCTAAGGTGTTTCATGCTACGACGAAACGGCTGTCCACTGCTTCCAGGTTTCCTATGGCGGTCTACTTTTAATCGACTCAAGAATCCGACTATTAAATTATCTTACAGTTAGTAAACAGTAAATCTTGGACAGAAATATCAGACATGAAATAATTAGTAAAGCTCGTGTTTCTAACAGCTATAACAAAGTTACGATAAGTGAAAAACTACTAAAAACTAGGAATTTCCTTGGAAAAATTGAAGTTGGAAGTTAGAAAATCATTCAACGATAACATGAAATGCATAGAATTAAACTTTCATTCAACTTAAATAAAGTTGGTAATCTATCCTAGGAGATTTAAACTCAGTGGGTGATTGATAACTTGCTTATGACAAGACTGACAAATTTTGGTCCCCCATGTGGTTATGAATATGTTATGCTAACAGATCTCAGACGACATCCATCCAATTCTCCTTGGTTTAAAATAATTGATCGGTTAATTGAGGTCTGGTATAAAAACACCCTTGAATAAAATTATATATTTACTTTGAATACATTGGTGAAGATGATGATTTATTGACTCCATTACAATTAATGTGGAAGAATGATAGTCTCTTCAACTCTAAACGTTTATCTTTAATTCAGTATAATAGACCGACTTAGTTAAATAGTTTTTTTAACACATTCTTTTTACTAAGTCATTTTATATAGAAACCTGAAAATGGATAGTGGCTAGCAGTGAAATTTAGGACGCGCGTTTCGTCCTATTTGGGACTCGGCAGTCGGATGTGCCTGCACCCCAGAGTCAACGTTCACTCCGAGACTCGAACCCAGTATCGTTCGCCATTTTCCACTGCTAGCCACCATCAATTTTTGTTTAAAAAGCTTGTGACTTAAGGCAACACAGATGCGATCCGCACAGGATGCATATATGACAATAAGATACTGATCAATTGCAGACCTAAACAACAATCGGATGATACAAGCAAATAACACCAAGTGAATTAATAGAGTTCTAGTTGACTCCAGTTTATAGTTTAGGAAATTCATTGGAATTCAGTAGAAATGCTACATACTGTGGTGTATGGTGTAAAACTGCATTACTTCTATCAAACGATCTATAAAGAGTTGCTTGGTAGTACTGTAGATAACTCATCTAGATAGTTATTTTTAATAGTAAATATACAGACAATAATATTTTAGTTCACAGTAGTATACAAGTTGTAAATGTTGCTTTTAATCAGTTCCCAATCAAAATTTTTATGATATGATATGATTTTTAAATTCACTCGGTATTGTTTGATTCAATCTTCTCATTGATGCTCAAGACTGCAATCGATCAGTCTCTTATTGGCATATGTGCATCCTGTGCGTCTTTCCTTGATATATTCTTAATTCACAAGCGTTCTAAGCAAAGATGAATAGTGGCTAGTAGTGGAATTCAGGTACACCCAGCTGACGAGCCCCACATAGGACGAAACTCGCGTCCTAGATTCTACTGTTAGCCACTATCCATCTTTGATATAATTTTTATATTATCTAAATGTAAATTTTTTAAATTTAGTGTCATTAACTATAGAATATAGTTATGTAGCTAGAAAATGACAACATGTAACTCTGGTCTGTTTGGTTTGTACATAAACTCCAGTATGTTTGAAATACATGATTTATATCGCAGGGGCTGAGATTGGCGTTCTGGACTTAATAGGTCAGGCTAGGTGGGTAGCAGGACCGATAAAAACTATAAACTGCTCGTACTTGTTTTATACGTCATTGGTTCGGTTGGTAATTCACTATTCTCTAATTGACAGTATCATTACGTTATACAATGAGAGGAGCATAAACCCACAAGTTATAAGAACTCTAGTTTAGTGAATAATACTATAAATAGTATAATCGTCTACAATTTATGAAAGTCCAGCTTTTAATATCTCGCGATCGCAACAACGAATGCAGGAGAAAACGACCAGTGTAGCAGCAGCCTCAGCAGCAGTACGTCTCAACATACACAAAGGGAAAAGCAAGATTCTCACACACAACACAGCATGCACCAATCCAATCACAACTGACGGAGAAGATATGGAAGATGTAAAAACCTTTACATATTTGGGCAGCATCATTGATGAACATGGTGGATCTGATGCAGATGTAAAAGCGCGGATCAGTAAAGAAAGAGCAGTATATTTAGAACTAAAGAACATCTGGAAATCAAAACAACTGTCTCTCAATCAACACCAAGGTCAGGATTTTGAATACAAATGTCAAGACAGTTCTACTGTATGGAGCGGAAACCTGGAGAACTACGAAAACCATCATCCAGAAGATACAAGTGTTTATTAACAGTTGTCTAGGTAAAATACTAAAGATTCCCATTGCGAAAATTAGAACAACACATATAAGCGAACAATTGTTTTCAATTAGATCGTCATCAGGCTTTATTCTAATATACATGAATATTTATACGAAAATTTTAAACCAATCAAGGCAATATGGGTCAATAATACTTCGGATCCGTTGGCTGGACACTGCTAGCAACAACCTACTGTGGGAGAGAACAAACCAGATCCCAACGGAGGAAGAAATCAGGAAGAATCACTAGAAGTGGATAGGACACATATTGAGGAAAGCACCCAACTGTATCACAAAACAAGCTTTCACATGGAATCCTGGAGGCCAAATGAAAAGAGGAGGACCAAAGAACACATTACACCCAGAAATGTAGATAGACATGAGAAAAATGAGCAAGAATTGGATGGAATTAGGAGTGAAGGCCCAGAACAGAGTGGGTTGGAGAATGCTGGTCAGCGGCCTATGCTCCATTAGGAGTAACAGGCGTAAGTAAGTAAGTAAGTAAGTAAGATTTTATTATCTGATGAGCTTAAGTGTGAACATAGTTGATCAACTTAAAATAGATCTAAAAGAAAAATAAACGATTAAGTTATGGTCACTCTTAAAAATTAAATCAAATTATAGATTACTTTGCCGAGTGAGACACGTTCACCTTCAGGTGAAAGCATAGCCAATATATCATTGGTATAAACAGGTTCATCTAAAAAGAAAAAAACAGAATGGAACGATTATGATTTGGATAGAATATTTTAGAAACACTAACTAGTTGGTTAAACTATGAAAAAGAAACATAAACAATCTTGAAAAGAATCAAGGTTTGAGATTATAATTTATGGGGATACTACCCCTTAAACTCAGGGTTTGAAAAGTCGGAAAGATAAAAAACTTTCTCAAATGCGATAAAAAATGATCTTGGTGGTCTAGTAATAGTATTGAGACACCAGACAATGGGTTTTAAGCGTTATTTAGACCCTAACGTTTTAGCCTGAGCTAATTCGTTTACTACCCTACATATGTGTTGTATACAATATAAGCTATAAGCTATATGGCTATGTAGAGCTGAAGGTCTCACATGAGACTAGAGGTTTGCCATCGATGTTGTGGGTGGTTCCGCATTACTTTGGCAAGTTTTGATGACTGGTCATACACAAAATTGGTTTGCTGGTTAACCGATTTCATTCACAGTGGTGGTTGCTTCTCAGTGTTCTCAAAGGTTATTGTCATTCGGACATTGTAAGGCATATCACCATTGCTAACATTAATGAGTTTGACTGTCGTGTAAGTGGAATAGGTCAACTTTGGCCTGTTCGTGCTGTGCGTCATTGATTCACGCGACCATTGATCGGAATAACTATACATGTGACATGAATGTGTATATGAATGGTGCGAATGGTCCACCAGGTTGCTTGGTACCGGTGTGGTTGCTCCACAGGATTGAGCTGTACTAATCAGATTGTATCGTTGAAGTCTATATGGTGTGTGGTTCCCCTGTTAAAGGAGATTGAGTTGTACTGTTTGGGTTGTCACATGGAAATCTGGATGGTGTCTGGTTCTCCTGAAAACCAATGTAAAATTACCCAAGCCCACAAAGGTCTATTATATAACTATATTATATAACTTTAACTTATGAATGACCTTTAAGTGACGCTAAATTGACCTTGAGAATGTCTACCTAGTAACTAGGACTAAATGAGGGTTATAAGACAGTGTGTGAGGAATTAGATTTATGGTTTTCATAACGAACTGACATTAGCTTAAATGCCGGAACGCTATTAAGCCAAATTAATGGACGAAATTAGCGCCCAAATTTGATTTTTTGTTCCGATATTTGTGCATAATTTTCCTGATTGGTTGATAAATTGGATCGATATCAATGTGCTTGTTGATTGTTGATTGACCTGAGTACCAGGCTTCTAAAAATTCTCTGGTGTTTTTGGAATTTCCTCTGTCCAGGATTTCCACATTTTCCCAATCGAATGAGTGTCCGCAGTTGTCCACGTGTATTGATATAAGTGAGAAAGTATCATGGCGTTTGACTGCTAATCGATGTTCATGTAGGCGAAGGTGAAGGGGGCGTCCACTTTGTCCGATGTAGTCTTTTTCGCAGTTGGTACAATTTATTTTGTAGATGATGTTTGATTTGTCTTCCTTTGTTATTTCATCCTTTGGTTTGCATAGGATTGATTGTAGTGATTTTGTCGGTTTGTGTGCCACACCTATCCCGAAGGTTTTCAGCAGTCTCGTTGCGGTTTCTGATATGCCTTTTATGTATGGTAGGGTGATCCTTTTGTTGATTTCTGTGCTTGACTTACGTTCTGATGCTGCGTGCTGTTGGTATTTTCTGATGAAGTTGATTAGGTAGCCATTCTTTTAAAATACGTCCTTCAGGTATTTCTCTTCCTTTTATCGTGCTGCCAGTGTGTCCTCGCCCTTTTGAACAAAGTGTGAGTTCTAGGATTGTTGCTATTGTAGTTGAAAATTCGATCTGTATGGGTGGGTTTCCTATACACTCGAGTTTCCAGTTTTCCTATATCGGTTCTAGTGATTAATAATAATAACCATGGTTATTTTAACACAAAAAAATATGTTGATGTTAGACACTATCACCATTGGATGCCGGCTCAGTGGTTCAGTAAGTTAAGCGTTCGCACGCTAGACCGAAGGCCCTGAGTTCTAATCACGCGAGCGGGATTGTGGATGCGCACTGCTGAGGAGTCTCACAATAGGACGAAACAACCGTCCAGTGCTTCCAAGTTTCCAAAGGTGGTCTAATATCAGTCAATTCATGATCTCAATCAAGATCTTAATAATCTCCACAACCAAAGAAAAGAAAAACAACAATAAAATCAAAATCGAACTAATATGATTACCTTTATTCATAGAATCTGATGTTATACCAAATTCTAATTTCATAATAGCATCAAAACATTTTCTTAAATGTGGTTGTACAGCTAATGGATTACGGGTTTGTGCTAAAATTTCTAATAATTCATCATTAGATAAAAAATAAAAACGTGGAAATATGGAACGTTTTGATTCTAAATAAGCTTCAAGACATTTTTGTATTTGATCTAATAATTGATTATTATTACGTAATGTATCATATAAACCAGGTTGTGTAGCAGCACGTATAGCTAATGGAACTTTTTGTATTTTACGCATTATATCTTTATAGGATTTATCAACAGACATAAAACTTTTTGATTCACTAGGTAATTGACGTTGAATATCTGGTGCAGAAAATATACTTTCTAAATATAACCAACTTCGCTGACATTTCATCCATTCATCCTTGAAGTAAAAGAAACATTTTAAAATAATCAGTAAAGTTATAAATATTACGAAGTTACAAATTAATCTAAGACAACCATCGAAAATCCTGCTCAGTAGCAGGCACTCATGACTCAAAGTCAGAGGGGATGGGGGAGGTTGATTTTGAATACAGTGGTCTTGAGTGCTGTTAAAAGAGGTATGAGGGTGGTTGTCACTTTCCGGTTGCCCACACTGTGAAAGGGTTCTTCTGGAGGTGCCTGAAAATGAAATTAGGTTAGAGGTGGTCTTAGTGACTTGAGAGCGTGACCGCAGTGCCCAATGGACAACTGCTTGCGTTCAGTCACACACGACCTTTTTATGAGTAATTTTTGTGTTAGCTCTGTACTTGTTGAGACCCTACCGCTGGAGACAGATATCCGTGGGATAAGGTGAAGTGTGCATTTTTAGGGTCGACCTTTTCCAACCCCTTCCTTCCTTGTGACAAGGCAGCATCGCTGTAGATGCTGATTGTCCGAGGGAAACATCTTACTGATATCACACCCCTCTATAGTCAACAGTACGACTTCGCCCTCAGACCTTTAGTTTCTACTTTTAGTCTTACTGTTCTCCAATCGATCTCCCTGGCATGGCAGAACCTACAGGAACGTATGTTCCAGCCAATGTAGCTCGGTCGCTTCGTCACGATAGGCGAGCCCGACCACCACGTCAAGGTAGCAACAACGGTCAGGACTAGAAATGGTACCCAGGACCTTAAGTATTGCATGTAAATACTTGACCTCTATAACACTGAGAAGGGTTGTGCAATATCATGGATCGGATGAAGTTAGGCTAGTATATCATCGGATTTCAGTTTAGCTGTCTATAGGTTTAGACGTTTACACACGAGATCTAAGGTGCTGGGCTTTATTCCTGGTTGTGGGATTGTTGATGTATACTGTTGAGTAGTCTTGTACTAGGACAAAACGACCATCCATTTTTATCAGGTTTTTGATGGTGGGTTCGTAATCTAAAAAAAATCACTTAATAAAACATGTACAATATGCTAGACAGTAACACTGATTATTTTTTACTCTAAAAAAAAATTATTGAACGTAATTCTTTATAGTTAACGTTTTCAGTGATATAAATAAACTATCATGCAAAGCGCGGATATGATTACATAATCAAGATCTTCATTTATTAGATTCTTATCAATTATTATTGGGTTTCAGTGTCAGTACTCTGAAACGTCAATTAATCCTACTATGAAAGCAAATAACTTAGCATGCTGACGTATATGGTAGGTAAATGCTGGAAATATACTTTCTGAATGTTTTAGAAGATACATGTGATGAAGTTTATTTCTCGAAGTTTCCTTACAAACGAATTCAGTACATTGATAGTCCTCGTGATCAGTGTAACTTCTGATGCAGACTACTTGGTTGGGGGCCGCCGGTAACTATCGTAACCAATGGTTGGAGACTGTGGGTGACATGGCTCATAATCCATCACAATGGCGTAAGTGTATACACTCTCCGTCTTTCCTTAAACTATGAGATTCAAATTATTTCATATATTTCTTTCTACGAACTAATTCTTTCTTTCTGTACTATATCCTTACATAAAATCTTTTCTGTATATATTACACCATTGATTAACTGCTTCTATGAATTTGGTGTTCGTTTTGCTGTGCTAATGAGGTGTGGCAACTTTGACTGATGCATATATGTGCCTGGTCCTACGTTGTAGCTAACTGACTGACTGACTGAGTACACCAACCAACCAATCACAGTTTAGATAACCACTGAAAACTAAGAAGCATTAGACATCTGTTTTGTTTTAGTGTAGAACTTCTCAGTAGTGGGCATTCATGACCCAGAGAGAAGTCAAATTCAGGACCTTTGGGACTTGCGGCAATCATTCAACTTTAAGATCATGGAATCGGTATCTGATAGTTTATATTTCGAAGTTTACTTAATTCATAATATTTCACTACTGTCAACCATTGTCACTGATGGCATCTATCCCACTCCTAACTTGCTTGAATTCCTCTGATCACAACTTTTCACTAGAATTCCGGGAGTGACCTCTCAAGTTACTCCTATCCTGATGCTAAATTAGTTAGTTTTATCGCATATAAATACTGAAGAAACACCAGAGAGCGTCATCGAAACTTAACCTAACAATCTTGTTCTTTTTTCCTTATGCCCTAAAAGAAATACTCAATTCTATTCTACTCTACTCGTTAATGTACTATTTTTAATTGATAATCGATTCAATGTCTACGGAATAATCGAGTCCTACGACTTATAGCCTGATTCTGTTGTATCAAATTCATTTTATACATAACACTTTTCATCACTAAGTAAATCAGAATTAATTTACCAAGGTTCTTCCAAATAATTCTAATAAAGTTTGCCATTCATCAACACGATGTTTTATTGGACCAACATGACGTGATGAAGCAATTGTTGATATATTAATATTAGAATCATCCCATAATTGTTGTATTTCATCAGTTCCACCAATAATAAAAACATCTTTATTATCTTTGTATGGTAGAACAATGAATTCAGTTGATTTCCATGATTCTTCAACCTTGAATAAATTGAATGAATGAAACAAGTGGTCAACACATCAAGACAATGACATCGAATCATGAAAAGGAATAACAAGAGTAGATCGGTTAGTAGTAATACTAGTGATAGTAATAAGATGAAACAAAGGATATATGATTAGAAACGATGAGAACAAATTCTTATGAGATAACTTTTAACACCACTGATGTTAATATCAAAGCGAATATAGAAAATTGTCGTATGCACTGGATTATCATATTTCTAAACTCCTCTAATTGTAAGCTTTTATTCTCCATCACTCATGGCCTGATTATGTTTAAGGTTAAATTCCTTATTTGGAGTTTGTTACGGTCTGATTATTCATTATTTCTTTAAACATAACAATTAGTGGTCTTGAGTGCTGTTAGAGGTATGAGGGCGGTCATCACTTTCCGGTTGCCCACATCGTGGAAGGGTTTTTCTGAAGGTACCTGAAAAGGAAATTGGATTACAGGTGGTCTTAGTGACCTGAGAGCGTGACTGCAGTGCCAAAGGGACAACTGATTGAGGCCAGTCACACACGACCTTTTTATGAGTAATTTTTGTGTTAGCTCCGTACTTGTTGAGATCCTACCGCCGGAGACGGATATCCGTGTGATAAGGTGAAGTGTGCATTTCTAGGGTCGACCTTTTCTAACCCCACCCCTTGTTGTGGGAAGGCAGCAACGCTGTTTTCTCTTACTGAACTGAACAGGCGCGGGGAAATTAGAACTTGAATCTAGGTAAAGAAGTCTTACGATTACCCTATGACTGTTGAAGATCAGTCGCTGTCGATTAAATTGCATTAATTGTTTAAACTTAAGACGATGGTCTATAAGCGAAGAAGTATACTCGAAGTAGAAATTATAATTCGAAATCTGAATGGCAGACGTAGTAAATGAATTATTCAATCAAGGCTTATGGAATATGTGCCTAAATGGTTTCAAATTCAGTTCGTGTCAAATATTCAGATAAAAATGGGAAGTAGAAAATCATATTCATCGACATTAAAGCATATAACTGATATGGGGCACAGAAATGACCATAATACAGCTTTTAAAACGTTATATAGAAATTGTTAAGGATGAATTCTTAAGTTAGCAGAAGCCCTGACTATTCTCAAATTCAAATTGTCCTATGTATCGTAGCCTTGAATTTGCCTTGGTAATCCTTAAATCATTTTATGAGCTTGGGTTAATGTGATAATTTCCTATTCCTTCTATATGATGTTAATTCTATCTCCTTTATTTACAATTATCAACTTTGTTTACTTGAACCCTTATTAATTTTCATATAAAATGACTTTCTAGTTATCTTTAAGCTTTTCAAACGTTTATGATTTTTATTTTGTATTGTTTGTTTGAATATTCCCATTGATGTTTAAGACTGCAACTGATCGATCTCGGACTGAGCATCAACTATAAGATGCACGTGTTGTGAACGAGAACACAAGTGAGGGACAATCGAATGTATTTGAACACGAAATAACGGAATGTCTTAGTAAATCTCAGACCTCATTGTTCTTTCATTTCCACAGTAGTCATTCTTCATTCTCGTTCTCTTTTCTTTGATCTTCTTCACCTTCTGCCTCTAGGCATTTCACTTTCGATTGACGATACACACTGCATATATCTGTCGACATCGGTAGAGCATCACACTCGTCCCTCCTTTAGAGCAGTCGTTCTTGCAGTGGTTCTACTCGCAGTGCCACTTTCTTCTTCTCAACAGTCTGTGCCATACTCTTTGTCAAAATGCCGAGTCTGTAGCGCGCCGACCTTCATAGCTCCATCGACCCATCTGGCCACCTAAATCCGATGTCCATCTGGCACCCGAGACGTTCAACGCCTGCGCTCCGGTGACATGTTGAGCCATCTACATCCAACGTTCGCCCACCAGTAGCACGTCCAACCGCTCCTCTCCGTCGAAAGCACGCGCTCCGTCAATGCCATCCCGCCAGAACATTCCACTCGACATCACCTGCCCCGACTAGCACCTCAGCTCCAGATCCTCAACAGTGTCCGCAGGTTCAGGTACATCCAACTGACGAGTCCCAAAGTAGGATGAAACCTGCAGCCTAGATTTCACTGCTAGCCAACAATCATCTTTGATTATATTGTTTATGACTTTTTTTAGATGAATGTAACCAACTCTATTAATGACACTATATTTCACATCAAATAATCCTATAACTTAATTTGGATTTATAATTTAGTCATCGGTCTATTTCTGATATGATTGATGAAGTATCAAAATCATTTTTAATATTGATGATCATTTCAATAATCCATAAACACATATTTATACTTACCTTTTTAAGCAACATTTCCAAACTTGATTCAGAACTAGCTTGACCTGAGATTTCTTGAATTTGTTCAGCTTTATTAAAAGCTTTCAATTCATTTAAATAGCCTAAACTTAATGGTGTTTCCAATGCAGACATTTGAAAACCGATTAATTCTTCTAACATTTTCCAATGACGCGGTTTTAATGATGAATTGCGTAAATCCATTATAGTAGTTAACTTTAAAAAAGAAAACAATTTGATGATGATGATGATGATGCCGATCATGATGATCATGATCATAAGATGGTGGAGAAGATTTGTAGCTCAGGTGGATGATTTTGATAGAGTTTTGTTCTCTGAGCTGGCTGGTTTGGTCGTGGAGCTTTCATCATTCTTCTAAACGACATCATTTATGCATACAAAAAACGACGACTGATATATAAGTGGTTAGGAGATGCAGAAGTCATAAATCGTTGACTCGACAATGAATTTCATGTTTAACAATTGAAATGGGTTATTTCTCTCTTTATTGTATCAAGGAAAGATATTCCAGCATCAAGTTAGATATCAATATCATTTCTAGTCAACCGTTACCAAACATTTAGGACATTTTGATTGAGATCATGAAGTGATCAATCGTAGACCACCATTGAGAACCTGTTGACGAGACCCATACTGGAACGAACCGATCGTCTAGTGGTTTTAGGTTGTCAGTGGTGGTCTAACATTGATCGACTCATGATCTCAATTCAAACTCAATAACCACCACAGCCCTGTACTGATATTTAAGACGTTCTTAGTTTTATCATGAACTTTGATAATATAAGTTTACTTATTAAGTCCATATGTAAAAGATAAGAGACATTGAATAGACATTTTCAGATCTTCAACTCGTATGGAGGTAGTGAAAAATGAACTTTTTTTTGAAAACTGTACATCTGTAGTATGTAATAAACTAGACGAATATAAATATTTGTAGAACAATAATCACGTGCCCCCGAATGTCCTGGTACGGCTGAGAGTGGGGAGAGTTAGCTCTCCGTACAATAGTTCTTTCTACATGAACGACGGAATACGTAGACAATATCATATTTTTGTACTCGAGCATTCGTAGCATACCTTCCAGTTCAAAGAAATGAACCGGAATATCCAGTCCCTACTTTTGAGCATATTGACATTCAGAATTCCTGAAGGTACTGATTTTCTCCATCAAGTGTGAACACATGTCAACAAGTGCTATGATAAAACAACTTATTAATGAACTATTTAGATTAAAAAAATAGCCTATCAAACGGAGATATTTACACTGATTCGTCACTGAGCATTAATTGATGTTATATGTATTCACTTGGTGTTCTTTACTTGTATTTTCCTATTGTTATCTAGGACTGCAATTGATCAGTCCCTTGTTGGTATATGTGTATCCTGTGCGGATCTCCTCGAAATAGTCTTAAGTCCTAAGCTATTGCATGAGCAGGTAGCTGCAAGGACTCAGTAGCTAAGTGAAGAACGTGATGGCGTTTAAAGCGAATGATACTGGGTTCGAGTTTTGAAGTAAACATCCAATCCGGGATGCAGGTACATCAAGCTGACGAGTTCCAACTAAGACAAAACGCGAGTCCTTCATTTCACTGCTTACCATTATACACCTTCGATTATGATGTTATATATGTCTAGTTCTTAGAGGTGGTTGAATTTTGTCCATCAGGTGTCAATTTAACCACTTATATAAGTAATTCGATAGTATCAGCTGTATTTTACCACCTAAAATAAAATACACTGTAAAGTTTGATCACTTAGAATCGTAGAAGGAACTGATATAGTTGTTTCAATACTAAGAATCAGATAATAGGATAGAAGTTTGTGCTGATGATGTTGTTCAGAAGAACGATGAAAGCTCCACGACTAAATCATCCAGCTCAGGGAAGAAAACTTCATCAAAATCATCCACCTGAGCTACATATCTTCCCCACCATATATATATACATGAATTAAACTTACTTTTACTCTCATATCATCTACTTTTTCTTTTAATAATGGTACTACAGTATTTGGAGGTAAACCTTTTTCCATTAATGCAACTGATTTTACATATTTCATAGTTGTATTTGTTAAATCATCTGGATTTAATTTGAAAAATTCAGTGTTCATCCATTCATTAATTGTTTTATCCCATTCATCAATGGAATCCCATAATAAATATTTTAATTTCATTTCATTAATGATTGCATCTAACTCTTCAAAACGTGGTGATTCTATCTTGAAATTGAGAAATAAAGAGAAAAAGGAGAATAAATAAAACACTGGATTCCATTATTGGTTATAAAGTGGATTCGTATGTTTATTAACTGAAGAAGTTTTAGGTGTAGCTACTACCTTAATGTACTGGTAAGGCTTATCCATCACAATGATCCTATCTAATTACATTGATCAGAGTGTGGTGTGTGCTACTTATATCGACATAAGTAGTATATGATGTTAGTCGTGAACAGAAGGTCTGGCAGGAGAGAGACAAGAGGATCGAACAGTAAAGAATGGGAACAGAATGCAATTTGTATGAAAATGCAAGAACGATGAAGTCTGAGTCATTTTGAGACAACTGATGGACATTTTGTAAATTAGGCATTTATGATATGATTGTTAGATTTTATTAACAAGACCTGTAATTCTGTGTTAGACACATTCGATTGTCCCCACTGGTGTTCGTGTTCAGTACAAGAGTACTAGTATATTTGAAGTTCTCTACTAAAGTTATGAAATCAAGAACAACAAACTTAAGATTTAAGAATAAAATCATAATGTGATGATTGTAAGGTGTTTCCTTTAGGAAAATCAGTATCTATAGAGATTCTGTATGTATATGATAGAAGGAAGGAACTAGAAAACATTGATTCTAAAAAATAACACACCTTATCTCCAACATCATGATTATACATTATTAGCTTGAAAATCTGTAAAATATGGGGATTGTTTATTAGAAAATACTCATAAATAATCAAATCAAAATTAATCCAAATTAAAATAGTAGAAAGGTATGGTAAATTATTATTTTATCTATCTTAACACATAGATATTGGCACAATCAGGCACCAAATAGATATGCGCCACACAGATCTCACTTGATATGTGTGAGGGCTGTGATACTGCCCCGGTGCCCAAATCGAAGCAGGTGGTTTTCTTAGGAAGCCACATTCGGAGCCTTTGACCTGAAAGTCTGATCCACAAGGCAATGGAGCAATTTAAGAAGGTGCAGTCCTATGGTAGTCGGTGACCAACAATAGGTCGTCCCATCAGGATTCTGGATCCCATGTACACCATTGGTTTGGAATGAGGGTTTTACAACCCCCTAGATGGAGTGGCCATGTCCACCAAGCCGGTTAAAGCACCGGACATTCGCTTTTCATTCTCTCAACTTCGTAAACAACACCCCTGCCACGAGAAGTCAGTGAGTATGGCTTACCTGGCAGAGGCTATATACGCATGGCCATGTGAGAGCATTTGGAGAGGGAGAGCGAATTCTTCCCACTCTCGGCCGTACCAGGGAATTTGGGGCAAGTCTAATAAAACTGTAGTACCGTCATGGTATAACAGAAGAACTTGAAAGAATTATAAAAAAACACAAAATAGCGAATATATTTCGAAAAACTTCTCTTTATATCAATATGGAACTCTGTCTACAAATTAGATTGTGTCGATTGTGATACTTTTTATATTGGAGAGTCATCTCACGAAATCTCGACATGAGCCAAAGAACATATTAGGTACACACAAAAAAAACACACCTAATAATCCTGTAGAACTGGATAGACTTCAAATTAAATCAGAAATAGCACTTCATCCCATTCTCAACAACCACCAAATCAATTTCAAAACCATCAAAATAATACAAAAAGGTTTTTCCAACTACAAAAAAAGGAGAATAGCTGAAGTATTCTATATGATGATCTCAATAGAAAAGATGATCTCACTATACATCCGACTTGAACTATCTATCCAAGATACCATGTCTGATACTATTCACATTTCACACTATTATCGTACATACAAATTAAACTCTATCCTTTCTCACCATGAAGGTCACATTTTTTCATCCCTGACCTTGCACACAAACACACACACACACACACAAATTTACGTATATGTCGCTTATAAATCACCTTAACCAGAATGACATGACACTGACTTATTCGGATCTGGTTTTCATAATTGATCGCACATAAAATTCTTGCATTATTCTTTTGTACTATTTAAACTTGAATGAATTATTGATTTGGTTATTTATTTACACTGAAGAAGTAGCTTACATGGAGTCACGAAACGTCTTAATTTTTTCTACTGATTGAAATATCTTATCGTAACTATAATCATAATAACACCACCACTCCCAACAACAACAACAACCCTAACAACAAAACAGAACTTGAATAAAATGTAAACAAACTCAAGAATTGCTAACCTTTTTAAGTTTTGGAAACCGTTTAATGAAATACTTCTAAAATATATATTTACAAAATGGTTTATTTATTTAAACACTTAAACATTGGTACAAGGAGGCATCAAATAGGTATGCACCATATAAACCATTCGATTTATGTAATCTCTGGGATACTGATTTGATGACTAAACCGAAGCAGGAGAAAATGGTTGAACATAAAATATATATAACTGAGAATGTAGATCGAAAATTTTTTTTAAAAAAACACTTGTTATAACTTGTGACCTATGTGCCCCGTTTGTTGTATAACGTAACGATACCACCAATTAGAGAGCAGTGAATTATCAATCGGATCAATGACGCGTAAAACCCGTGAGAACAGTCTAGAGTATTTATCGGTCCTGCTTCCCGCCTAGCCCTAACTGTTAAGTCCACAACACCAATCTCAGCCTCTGTGATATGAATCATTTATTTCAAACATACTGAGTTTATATACCAACCAGACAGACCACATCATACATAAAGTGGAAAACAACATTTGCAGATCTAATCAAAAGTGGCTGTGAATATGGGGGGTAGTAATTAATAGACAAGACATAACTCAAGAATGGTAAATCGTATAATAATAGTTCATAGGTCAAAATAAAGCTCATAATAAGAGGGACATGAATATGAATAGTTTAGTTATTTAACAATTATACGATAAAAATATACGTTCAGTATTGGTCCATAAATGAATCTCAATAGTTACCATTCATTATTCTCATCGGGATATAACAACAGTCAATATAGTTTTAATATTAATGATCCAAGAATAAATTTCACTTACCACAAATGATGAGGCTTTTACACCAGCTCGTGCAAGTATTTGATCCTAGAAATATGAAAAATATGAAATATACAATTATAAAGCACTTATAAATGTTCTGTCTATGAGAATGAATACATTTTTTCTGGAATTCGATGCTTTAAATTGTGCTTTTCTTAGACTTGCCAATATCGATTCTGAAGGTGGGTGAGACGGGATTGAATCCGTCAGGGAACACCAGTTCCCTCAAGATGACAGGTACACCTTGCTGACGAGTGCCAATTAGCTAGAAACGCGGGTCAAGGTTTTCCTATTGTCTACCTCCAACCTCCAGCTAATCTCAACTTAGTGCACGCAAAGATGAGTCACCTAGACTAGTGGCCACAATGCAACTTGGTCGATAGCATTCGATCTGCACTAAGAAGTACTTGACGTAAATGACATTGATCACCACAAAGTGGTCAATAAATTGTGATGATATAATAAATTTAATGTATGATTTTCATACTTTGCAAAGCCCCCATATGATTTTTCATTGGACAGTAAATTAGTTTCCGACCCCACTCACTGAGTTCTTAATACTACATAACTTCTAGTTATAGTTATATAATAGACCTTTGTGACCCTGGGTAATTTCACATTGGTTTTCAGCAGAACCAGACACCATCCAGACTTCCATGTGACAACCCAAACAGTACAACTCAATCTCGTTTAACAGAAGAGCCAGAAACCGCCCACGCTTAAACTTTTTTTGTAATCCAAGCAATACAGCTCAATCCCACTTCAAAGGAGAACCACACACCATATAGACTTTAGCACTACAACCTGAATAGTACAGCTCAATCCTGTGGCGCAACCACACAGGTACCAAGCATCCTGGTGGACCATTCGCACCATTCATATACGCATTCATGTCACATGCATAGTTATTCCGATCAATGGTCGCGTGAATCAATGATGCACAGCACGAACAGGTCAAAGTTCACCTATTCCACTTACACGACAGTCAAACTCATTAATGTTAGCAATGGTGATATGCCTTACAATGTTCCAGTGACAATGACACTTGAGAACACTGAAGAGCAACCACCACTGTGAATGAAATCGGTTAACCAGCGAACCAATTTTGTGCATGAACAGTCAGCAAAACTTGCCAAAATAATGCGGAACCATCTACAATATCAATGGCGAACCTCTATTCTCATATGAGACCTTCAGTTATACATAGCCATAGCTTCTACTCATACTATTACTGCTACTACTACTACTACTACTACTACCATATCACTAAAATTTACAAAAGAATTTTCTAGTTTATCTGAAATTATGTTTTGAATGTTTTATTTTCATAATCTGTATAACGGGATACCTAAGATTGTAGGTCATATTGACTTCATAAACTGTAGATTCTATGACAAAAATATCAGCTTTTAACCAATGAAAGATATTTACTGTATTCAGTGTTTGTTGTTATTGAGCAAATTGAAGAATACTTTCAACCCAGTATCTAAAATCAATTAAAGTTCATAGATTTTGACTGATAAACTTTGGTTTTATATAAGCACCGTGGAAGCCAACAAGTTCATATGTTTAGAATGAGGGTTTGTGGAGATTGGAAACAATAAATGGTCGTTAAGTTTCAGAATGGGACTTCTCATTAGTGTGTATTCATGATGTCACATCCTGGAATCGAGTCCGGACTCTTCGGTCTCACTTGCAAACGCTTAACTTCTGGACTACTGGGACAAAATACAAGAGAGTCCCATACTACAACGGGACGGCCATCCGATGCTCCCATGTTTTCAACATTGTTCTAGCTTAGATTAGTTAGTAATTTAAAACTGTGTAAATACTACTAAATATCCACAAATTCCACATACTTGTGTTAAGAATAATAAGCATGTCTTCACTAGTGACTACATTCAGGATGCCAATCCTGGAGTTCAAGTGTGAATTACTGAGAAGTGGAGTTCAATCCTTGTTGGATGTGAAAGATTTATCCTCCACTGTTAGTCAATGGAAGATTACACGATATCATAGATTGATCATAGACATTAACACGATTGGATGATAGGTCAGTAGTCTAAAGGTTAAGTGTTCACAGGTGAGATCGAAAATCTCGGATTCAATTGCTGGGTGGGGGTCATGGGTGCTTACTGTTGAGTAATCCCATACTAAACCAAAATAGCCATTCATTACTTTCGGGTTATCAGTGGCTATCTAATTTAGATCCGTTCATGATCTCAATGAAATTCAACAGTCCCTACAACTCTATACTGATAATAGAAGGCAAAGTAACTAACCGTTCTCGATTTCTAAATAGTCATTGGTAATGGGAGGAGTTGTATGAATCGATAGATATTGTTTATCATCATTTGTGTGAATAATTAGAAAGAAGATAATTGATCTAATAAGAATAAACTAACTTGTTATAAGCGAATTCTGTAATTTAATTATCTAATTACTTAAGCATCTGATCGCTGAAATCATAACACATTTAACTAGTATATTTGGTAAACTTTTTTGTGTATTTTGCTTTTAGAAATATACTACTCAGTCAGTCAGTCAGCTACAACGTAGGATCAGGCACATATGTGCATCGGTCCAGGTTGCCATACCGCATCAGCACAACAAGATGAACACCGGATTCATAGGAGTCGTTGGGTCAAAGGTGGTAATATATAAGAGAAAGATTGCATATAGAGATATAGTACAAGAAAAAAGAATTGGTTCGTAGAAAGAAAGATATGAAGTGATTTTAATCTCTTAGTTTAAGGGAAGACAGGGAGTGTATACACCGACGCCATTGTGATCGATTCTGAGCCATGTCACTCACAGTCTCCAACCATTGGTTACGATAATCACGCGGACTCCAACCAAGTAGTCTGCATCTACCAACATGGCTCAGACTAGAAGTTAGTGTCTTCAAGCACTGATCCCACGTTTTGGTTTGGCCGCCTCTAACTTTCTTCCAACCATCCCGAACACCGGTTAGCATTGCACGTCGTGGTAATCGGTGTTCAGGCATACGTAACACGTGGCCCAACCATCTCAGTCGATGAAGATTCACAACCTCATCAACTGATTTACCATCATTCCCTAATACCCTGCGTCTAACCTCACTATTACTTACCCGGTGATCCCAGCAGATGCCAGCAATATTTCTAAGGCATCTGTGGTCAAATACTAGTAACTTACGAGTGTCTTCTACTCTTAATGGCCATGTTTCGCTGTAACAAAATCTTTTGTTACCTGGAGAACTACGAAAGCCATCATCCAGAAAATACAGGTGTTTATTAACAGTTGTCTACGCAAAATACCTCGGATCCGTTGGCCGGACACTATTAGCAACAACCAACTGTGGGAAAGAACAAACCAGATCCCAGCGGAGGAAGAAATCAGGAAGAAGCGCTGGAAGTGGATAAGACGCACATTGAGGAAAGCACCCAACTACGTGCATCACAAGACAAGCCTTCACATGGAAACCTCAAGGCCAGAAGAAAAGAAGAAGACCAAAGAACACATTACTCCGGGAAATGGAGATAGAAATGAGAAAAATGAACAAGAATTGGATAGAACTAGAAAAAAAGGCCCAAGACAGAATGGTTTGGTGAATGCTGGTCGGCGGTCTATGCTCCATTAGGAGTAATAGGCGTAAGTAACAAAATCTTTGATGATAACGTTAAATACTACTTATTATTAAACTGCTGTACATAATTCATTACTTATTAACTTACTTCAATTGATGTTCCTGTTAAAGCTTGTGCAAGATCCTACAAAATAAAACAGATTGTTCAGGTAATAAATACAATTTATGACAATATTAATAAAGGAAAGATAATGGCAACCAACTTGACAGATTAAATACTACTAATAATAGTAGTCAGTAGTCAGTTGAGTGGATAACGCAATGGTGTTTAAAGAGAATTGTACTGAGTTCAAATCCTAGAGTGAAAGTTAACTCTAAGATGCAGGTACATCCAACTGATAAGTCTCAAATAGGACGAAACGCACCTCATGTATTTCACTGTTAGCCACTATCCATATTTACTTATATAGTAGTCAGTTTATTTGTAGTCCACAATCATCGAGAATAATAAATATTCAATAATGACGGGATGTACTGAATTACATTCATTTCTCATATCATTTTACTAAGAACTAATGTAGGAAATAGTTTAACCTGATACTAATACCATGGAAATTAACTGTTCATGGTTAATTATGTGATACTAATCAACTAACGATAAGGTTTGTATGTATTGATCTTTAATTAATCGAGAAACTGCAATAGTTGAGATCATGAGTCAATTGAAGCTAGACCACCATGAAAAACCTGGAAGCATTGGAGGGATGTTTCTTCTTCGTCGTACGTAACTCCTCAGAAGTATGCACCCACGATCCCGCTCACCGGGTTCGAACCCAAGACCTCCGGTCTCGTGCCTCAACGCTTAATCTCTAGACCACTGAGCCGGTATCCAACGGTGTTAATGTCCAATTTCAACCAATCTACGAAATTGCAACACCGTCCACCATTACCTTTAGTGATTTACTATCTCACAACAGAGTCGGTTGAACTCCACTAGTCACGGATTCTTTAACATCTCAAATATAATAAAAATCATATAGTAAGAACATTATTGGCAAATCTTTTATGCATTGTCCTTTACAACCTTTATTATTCCTCTAATTCTGTTGTTATTTCGATTGCTCTCTAATTTAGTTTCTATTCTTTTCTCTTCAATCTTTTACTGACAGGCATTTCACATTTGAATGATGCTACATACTACTTATGTAATGAATGAGAACACATTGGGGATAACCAAATGTGTCTCAGAGCAACATTGCAAAATATACTGATAGAATCTGGGAATTATAAAGTAAAGACTTTATTGTAAAATGCCCATCAACTGTCTCAAATTTTGTTGCTTCCTCGATTCCCTACCAATCATTCTGTGTTCTCATTCTTTTCTCTTCGACTTTTTCAACCTTCTGTTGCCAAGCATTCTACTTTCGATCAGTGATAGATGCCATTTATATCTGTCGACATCAGTAGCACACACCACAGTCATATCCACCAATATAAGTAGCATACAGTACAGTAGTATTTTCAGAGTTTTAAATTACTAACTAATCTGAGCTAGATCAATATTAAAAACCTTGAAGCATTCGATGGCCATTCTGTCTTAGTATAGGACTTCGTTGTATGCTGGCTCAGTAGTTTAGAAGTTAAGCGTTTGCAAGTGAGATCGAAGATTCTGGACTCGATTCCAGGATGTGGTCTCGTGGATGCACACTAATGAGGAATCGCATTCTGGAACTAAATGACCATCCATTATCTCCAGTTTTTCAGTGCTGATCTAGTTCTAAGATTAGTTTATGATTTAAAACTATATGATGTTATGTTGAAATGATGCATTTAACGACAGGACGTTCTGTCTTATTTGGTTTGATTACTCCGTTTTAGTTTAAATTAATTGGTTCTTATTTCTTTATCAGGAAGTAATTAACTAACAAGGAAACTGTACTCGTTATTCCAATGAGATTAACAATTGTAATTCATTTTACATAGTCAGTCAGTCAGTCAGCTACAACGTAGGACGAGGCACATATATGCATCGGTCCAAGTTGTCATACCTCATTAACACAACAAGATGAACATCGGATTCATAAAAGTAGTCATTTTACATAGAATTCCTATTATATCAATTTTGTGAATGAGACGTAATATAATATAGGCAGGTATATGAATTATTAATCATATTCTGATACTCTATGATATCGTTAAATATAATCAAACTCACATCAGAATGAGTAGAATGAATGAACAAATGAATGATACTACAATCTATGTCATTTGCAAGGGGTTAGAGATCTTAAGTTCAATTTGTTTATTTATTTGAACATATAAATATTGGTACAATAAGGCACCGAATACATATGTGCCAAACAAGTCACTTGATTTCTGTGTGGGCTGTGATGTTGTCCAAGTGCCCTGACCGAAACAGGTAGTTTTTCAAGAGGGCCACACCCGGAGCCCTCGACCTAAATGCCTAATCCACAAAACATTGTAGCAACGTTAGGAAATGCAGTCCCATAGTAGTCAGTCACCAACAATAGGTTCATACGTCATTTGTTCCCTCAGGATCCTGGAGTCTATGTGTACCATTATTTTGGAATCAGGGTTTTCCAACTCCTCTAGGTGGATCCTTCGTATCCACTAACCCGGTTAAAGCGTTGAGCATTCGCTTTTCATTATCTTAATCTCGTAAACAACAATAATGACACGAGAAGTCAGTGAGTAGAACTTCCCTGACAGTGAGTGTATACGCGTAGCCATATGAGAGAAGTTCGATGAGTAGGGCGAACATTTTCCACCCTCGATCATACCAGGGGATTTTGGGGCTCTTAAGTTCAACCATTAAGTGAAATATTGCAATGAAATAGTAAATAAATTTATAAGCAATGCTATGTATATGGGATGAACGAAATTAATTAATGGGGCACATGAGTTGAACTGATTTAACAATGAATCTTTTGGGATTACTCAAATTGATTAGATTAGTTCACTTACTTTAAATTTTCGATGATACATTTTATAAGTTGTAGCTCTGCTTTGTAAATCATCCGTTATTATCTTTAATCTAGATAGTTCTGAACGAATAGCTTCACGTTCTGCTGTCACATCTAAAAGTATCGGGTTCTATGAACATGTATATACATAAAAAACAAAAATATAATTCAGATCACTATCAGAATAAAATCTTAGATTATTTCACTTGTTGAAATCATGGGTCAATTGAAGCTAGACCACCATGGATAACCTGGAAGCACTGGACGGCCGTTTCGTCCTAGTATGGGACTCTTCAGCAGTGCGCATCTTAGATTATTATTATAATTCAATCTACGTTGCTACAACTCTAGCCATCATATTGATAGAGGAAGCAGTGAAAATGACAAGTTAATGATTAGGATGTTATGTTTGATATTAAACTCAAGATTTAAAGTAATATAGTGAATGAATACTACTGCAACTAATCTCGTATTATGCTAACCTATTTTTCTAATCTCCATTTACGATGACTGTCGAAGTATGGATCGAAAATCCTACACTTGAAAACAGGCTTCACGCCAGTTGTCAGTGACTTCATAGACTTCAAGATATTCCATGAATTTATGTCTAGATATACTTGTATCTAGTTTTCAGGAAATCAACATTTATGTTAGTCAATATTTCATATTACAGTGATCAACGGGAAACGCCGCGTGCGATGGTTACCTCAAAATAATGAAATCAAATTAATCATTATCTTCTTCCTATGGTTCGGTAATAGCAATCAACATCGTAGTTTACAGTTTTTTTTAATATCGCAATTAGGGGAGGGTATGGTGATATTCAAGGAATTTATTAAAATATAAAACCCCAAGGAATGTAAATTCATACTATCTATATATTTGCATTATATAACAGCTTAAAAGGTCGTCACTTATGGTTGATTTCAATCTTGAATAATCCTTAATTCATTTTTTATTGTTTATTTGAATCTTCTCATTGACAGGTCCTGGGTTCGAATGTCTCGGGAGGCAGGAATGTGGATGCGCATTGCTGACGAGTCCCACACCAGGGCGAAATGGCCGTCCAGTGCTTCCAGGTTTTCCATTGTGGTCTAGCTTCGATTGACTGATGATTTCAACTATTGAAATCTTCGCATTGATGTTTAAGATTGCAATTGATCCGTCTGGAATTCTGGTACATCCAACTAACGAGTCCCGAATAGGACAAAACGCGAACCCTAGATTCTACTGCTAGCTACCGTCCATCTTTGAAAAATCCTATTTTTGAAATGTTCTCCATCTTAC
The DNA here is from genome assembly GCA_944470375.2 of Schistosoma guineensis. Lineage (NCBI taxonomy): Eukaryota > Metazoa > Platyhelminthes > Trematoda > Strigeidida > Schistosomatidae > Schistosoma > Schistosoma guineensis. The sequence continues at coordinate 3,379,861 of OX103890.1, read as the reverse complement.
TGTAGACTAGTCCAAACTGTCTCTTTATGGAATAGAAAATAGGTATTATAATTTAGAAATAAACAATTCACTGTATAGACTACTACGGTTTTATGAAAGTAATGATAAATCACTTACATTAATAGCTTGCTTCACTTCTTTAATATCATGAATTAATTCATTTATATCTTTTTCCAAGGAAACAAAAAATTTATCAACACATACATCACGATCACCAAGAGCTCTATCCATAGCATTTTTAGCTCGATCAATTGACGGTATAAGGCTCTTAAAGACAAAAGAGAATATTAAACACCATGAAACATCATGAAACATGAAGACTCGCTTGTTTAGATATAATGCTATGAAGAGATAATCATTATAAAACACTTATAGTAGGGTTTATCTAAACTACAACGCTTTTCTTGGCTAATATGTTATGTAGAGGGTGATGTACGGACTAGGTTTGACTGTGCTCATATATATTTCTCTGATCAAAAATTAAAAGAATTGATTGCAGTTATTAAAAATGCCTTCCTGAAAGTGCATATCCAAAGAAATTCATCAGTATGCGCACTGAAATGAACGAACAGGTCAGGTACTGAACAGTCTAAATGAAAGTCTCCTTCTTATATCTTAGATTTGAAGGAAGTGGAATCATTGAATAAACCAGTCATCGAATTAAATCTAGACTAAAGATTACTTGTTCTACGATGTAAAATGAAATGGACAGTAAAACAAATAAACGTTGATAAGTACTCTTTTTACAGTTCTTCCAACCCTTTTTTTTCAATTTGCTTATATATACACCAAAAGCATATCCTTTGAAGGAACAGGGAAGAGACTATATATTTGTATTTGTGAGTATGTCTCAAAGAATTTAAGGATAAAATATCCTGGCGAGACTCTAATTTATGGACGAGCCAATCAGAAGCGTTTGAGTAATTTCAAGGTCGCGGAGCCAAGTTCGACACATGATGCTCACATACGATCGGTTTACAGCGGATTTTAGAGAAGAGGTGATTATTGAAAGGCTACAAGAGATGAGACTACTAAGAAGTTCTTGTACCTGTGACTGCGGTTATCGAATAACTGTAGTAAAGTGTGCAGACTACCGTGATGAGATTGTATTCCGTTGTTCTTCATGTTGGAGGAAAAAGTCTCCTCGAACGGGGACTTTCTTCGCTCAATCGCGACTGAAACTGAGGTAGGTCATGATAATAGTTGCGAATTGGATAATAAAGGCACCAGTAACACTGGCAGATGTTACTGAAACTTCAGCCGTCCAGTGGTATGAGTATTGCCATGACATAAGTGCAACCAAAATGACATGTCTACACCAATCATTCGGAGGCGTAGGATGTATTGTGGAGATAGTTGAAACATTAGTGAGAAAGCGAAAATACAACAGGGGACGTAGTATCAAGGAAGACGGGGTAAGTAGCACTTCCGTAAATATACTTGACGAGTACTTGAAATTTATGATCGATCAACGCAAAAGGGGCATTTTCAGACGGTCAGAAACCGGCAAGTAAACACAATAATACCAATTATACAGGAATACATGCAGCCGGGCACTACAGTATATACGGATGATTAGAGAGCTTATAGATGCCTACATAGACGTGGGTATGTGCATCATGTCGTAGTGCACAAGCGCCATTTCGTCGACCCTACAACCGGCGTCCATACTAATAATATTGAAGCCCTGTGGTCAAGACTGAAGGAATTTTTAAGACAGTACCGCGGCACTAAAGGACGACTATTATGGAGCCATATGGACGAGTTCCTATACCGTATGCATTATGATTTCAGAACATCTGAAACTTTATCAAACCTTAACAAGTTTTTAAATCATGTAAAAGAAGAATATCCACTGTAATTCATTAGGTTCTGATTGGCTAATAATTGTCAAGGTCATTTAAGATTCGTTCAAAGTTTGTCCATAAAATTAGAGTCTCGCCAATATCCCATAACTCTAAACAATACAATAGCTCGACATCAAATCGGCAATTGAGAATCTTAAATCTTTGGGGGTTTTCTCTGTGTTTTTAATGATTCGTCAATATGGAGTGATAAACAGGAAATCATTCGTTCATGTAATATCTTGTTTCTTTTTAGAATTCAAATAAACAATGTAAACATTATCCAACGGAAGAAATGAACTTAATGTATATTAGAATACTGTAATGTCTTTACTGAATGATATTATAAACATACTTGATAGATTGCATAATCTTCTGGTGGTACAGGAATAACAAATGCTTCAATCATTTCATAGAGTTCTTTAATAACTTCAGCTTCTTTCTCAATTGGTTCAATCTAAAATTGAAATAGACAAGATTTTTTTGCGAAGTTCGATTGTAAAGAATATATGAAATTTACAGTTGAACAGACATAACAATAGAAAAGTAGATAGATTGATATACAAATTACTTACTTACTTATTTAGTAACTTACTTACGCCTTTTATCTTTCATCAAGGAGCATCGACCGCTCACAAGCAATCTCCATCCAAACTCTGTCCTGGACAATTCTTTCCACTGCTTTCCAGTTGCTATTTATTCTTTTCATGTTTGACTCCAATTCTCAAAGCAGTGTGTTATTCGATCTTTCTCTTGTTTGTTTCCCTTCACGAATCCAAGTTAACGCATGCTTCGTGATTCAATTTGATGATTTCCTCAATGTGTGTCCTATCCAATTTCAACGTTTTTTTTCCTAATTTCCTCCTCAGATGGAAGCTAGTTTGTTTTTTTCCACAGTTGGCTGTTGCTGATGGTATCTGGTGAACAGATATTCAGTACCTTCTTGATGATGGTTGTGGTAGTTCTCCATGTCTCAGTTCCGTGGAGTAGAACTGTCTTGACGTTCTTATTGAAAATTGTGACTTTGATATTGATTTGCAGACAGTTGTTTTGAGTTCCATATGTTCTTCAATTGTAGGAATGCTATCCTTGCTTTGCCAATCGTCACCTTTTCGTCTGCATCGTAATATTCTTGTTCATCGATGATACTGATCAGATACGTGAAAGACTCTACATCTTCCAAAATTTCTCCATCAATTGTGATTGGGTTGGTGCTCGCTGTGTTGTATTTGAGGTTCTTGGTTTTTCCTTTGTGTATGTCTAAGCCTACTGATGCAGAGACTGCTGCTACACTAATTGTCTTCATCTGTATTAGTTTATGTGTATGACGTAGAAGGGCTAGATGAAATCCAATAAAGCTGATCAGGAAACTAAAACAGTCTAAACAACAAGTTTATTATGCAATGTTTATGTAGTTGGATTATAAATCTCAGAGTATAACTCAAATATAGAATAATTCTCCAAGTAGATTTGATTGATGAGTGAAATGAAACAAAATCTTTCAAATCGATGCAAATGATTTTATATGCAATTGTCAACTTCACGAACAGTACTGTAAATCCTTGGAACTCAAAACAACTATCAACCAATATCAAAGTCACAATCTTCAATATGAACATCAAAATAGTTAGTTCTATAGTACGAAGCTGAAACATGGAAAACCACTATAACCTAACTATCATCAAAAATGTACAATTATCATTTATAAACAATTTTCTACGTAAGATACTAATGTTAATAGTCTACTATGGGAAAGGATCAACCAACTTCCAACTGAAGAGAAAATTAGGAAAATATATTAGAAGCGGATATAGTATACATTATGGATATCGTCAAACTACATCACAAAAGCAAGTTAGCTAACTTGAAATCTTCAAGGGAAACAGAAAACGGGAAGACTAAACAACACGTATTACAACTGGAAACAATGGTCAAGAATATAGTTGGGATGACGAATATTGGTATGTGGCTTTTGCTTCATCAACGACGATGAGTAACAAATGTAATTAAGTAATTATAAATCTTTATTGGAACCAATAAATCAATTGATTATTATTATTATTTATTTGAACACATAAATATTGATACAAGAGGGCACCAAATATATATGCGCCACACCATATTTGTGTGTGTTTGGGCTGTGATACTGCCTGGGTGCCCAAACCGAAGCGGGTGGTTTTTTTAAAGGGCCACACCCCGAGCCTTTGACCTAAAGGTCTAACCCACAAGGCAGTGGAGCATCGTGAGGAGATGCAGTCTCATGCTAACCGGCCACCAACGATTAGCTCATACGCCATTTGTTCCTTCAGGATACTGAAGCCCATGTGCACCATTGGTTTGGGTTCCAGTTAAAGCGTCGGACATTCGCTTTTTGTCCTCTCATTTTCATAAACAACACCCCTGCCACGAGAAGGCAGTGAATAGGACTTCCCTGGAAGAGGCCATATAAACGCGTGGTCATATGAGAGCATTTCGAGAGGGAAGGATGGAGGGCCCACCTCACTCTCGGCCATACCAGGGCATTTCGGGGCTGAATCAATTCATTAAAACCATAAGAATATTGATTAATTTATTAATATTTAATCATAATATTCTTACTCTATTTTGTATTTGATTTAAAAATCCAAAATAATTAACATAATCTATTGTAGAACTTGGTATGATTGATAATGTATATTCAGCTTCTTGGGTCTCATCTATTAATCTATTCACTTCATTATGAATATATAATGGTAATAAATGATGTAATATAGTTAAACATTGATTTGTTGATGGTAATAAATTATTATGTAATAAGTTGGTGTTAATTAAGAACATTCCAATGGACTTTTCTATTGGTACCAATTCAATGATTTTTAATTGATGATGATATTTTAATAAATTTCTTTTAAAAAATTGTAAAGCTTGCAATAAAAGAAGAAAACAAAAAGAAACAATGAATGAGTGAATGAATGAAGTTAAGTGAATATGACTGGGTTCGAGTCCCAGAGTGAACATCAACTCTGAGATGCAGGTACATCCAGATGACGAATCCCAAATAGGACGAAACGCGCTTCCTGGAATCCACTGCTAGCCACTATTCATTATTGCTTACAAAAAGCTTGTGAATTAAGGCGATATTGAGGCATACTCACAGTATGCACATATGCTAATAACAGACTGATCAATTACAGTCTTAAACCTCAATGGGAAGATACAAACCAAACAATACCAAGTGAATTTAAATTCACCCCATTGCACAAACAAGTGGTTATCAGGACTCAGTAGCTGAGTGGATAACGCGATGGCGTTTGAAGCGAATGTTACTAGGTTTGAGTCCCAGAGTGAACATCAACTCTGAGATGCAGGTATATCCAACTGACGAGTCCCAGATAGGACGAAACGCGCGTCCTGGATTCCACTGCTAGCCACTGTTCATCTTTACTTACAAAATAAGTGAATGTTGTTTAAGTTTTCATTGAATGGATATTTATTAAGTATTATAATTGACTAGAACTAGTAGTTAACAATGATGCATAGTGGCTAGTAATGAAATCTAGGATATACGTTTCATTTTATTTGGTACTCTTCAATTGGATATGCTTGAATCCTAGAGTTGATATTCACTCTGGAACTCGAACCTAGTATTGTTCATTTCAAATACCATTTAGTTATTCATTTAGTTACTGAGTTCAGGTCTTGAAGTGAACATCAACTCTAAGATAAGGGTACATTCAGCTGACGAGTTCTAAATAGGACAAAACACACATTGTGTATTCCACTGTTAGCCACCATCGATCTTTCCTTATAAAGCTTGTGATTTAAGGCACTACCAAAGCAATCCGTATAGGATGCACATATACTAACAAAAGACTAATCAATTACAATCCTAAACAACATCCAGTGAATCTATATAGAGTTTTAGTTAACTCCAGTTTATACTATAGGAAGTCCATTAAAACTCAATGAAAATGCTACATAAGGTGATGTGATTGAGTTGTGAACAAGTGCTTTCTTATCACTTAACCAGCTTACAATGTGTAGAGAGAGAGAGTGAAACTGAAATAAAAAGCCTTATTTACCGTGATGACCTAAACTAGAAGGTTTGATTAACCGGACAATCAATTCCGTCAGTCATGATCAGTTTAGAGTTTGACATATAAATATGTGTTTTCTCCATTAATCTTATCTAACTAAATTACAAATGTATCATTCAGTTTTGTGGGAAAGAAAACGCTACTTCAAGATGTACAGTTTGACAGTAACTGGATGCATTTTTTGATAACTCATCTTGCTTATATACTCCGTAAATACTTTTTTACATATTTGAATTTATTCTTGTGAGATTGACGTTAACCAATCATCATCTTGAACTAAACTGATTCAGTTTGTGAAATATTCATACGGACTTGATTAATAGTTGTTCATTGATGAAGAAATTTATGTTTCACATGAAGTAAATCATTATGATGTTCATATCAGATGGGTTTTGTGGATATTATAGTAATTTCAGTGGTTGAGATCATGAGTCAGTTGAAGCTAGACCACTATAAAAAACCTGGAAGCACTGAGATAGTAACTCACTGAATGCATTGGCAGATGTGTCGCTCAATTTCGTGGATTGGTTGAAGTTAGATACTAACAGCGTTGGACACCGGCTGGCTCAGTGGTCTAGTGCTTAAGTGCTCGGGCGCGAGACTGATAGGTCCTGGGTTCTCCTCTCGCGAGGCGAGGTCGTGGATGCGCACTGTTGAGAAGTCTCACAATAGGATGAAACGACCGTCCAGGTTTTCCACAGTGGTCTACCTTCAATTGACTCAAGGTCTCAACCATTGAAATCATTTTAATGTTGTTTAGAATGTTAGCAAAATCTTTGAAATTACGTAATCCGGCTCATTAAATAAAAGGGCGTGTTTACTCGATGACTGTTGTAGTTTCGATTATTAATAATAAGGTTTTGATTGGACTTATAGTGAGTAATCGGTACACTGATTTTTTAACATAAAATTAATAGTCTTTACCTTCGTTCAGATTACGTCCGCCTGTAGCACTTCAAGGGCTACTGCCGGTCCTAAGTCCAGGTAAAGGAAGAGGGTTGGTCATGGGGTCGACAACTTCATTTTGTAGAAGAAAACCTTGCTACAAACACGATAACGACAACAAACCATTTAAACCATTTAAACTTTACCCTCCGAGTTGAAGGAAGAATTATGACGCCTCAGGATGAAAGCCGAAATTCTTTGGAAGTCACGAGTCCGATGCTCCTTCTAACAACCAGAGTAACAATTAATACCAGTACATGAAATATCCGGACATTGTGGGTGACCGGGAAAACCGGTCAAATAGCTGTGGAAATGAGGAGGTACAACCTGGTAGTACTCGGAATCAGAGAAACCCATTGAATCCAAGTTAGACAGTAAACAAAACAGCCTCCAGCTGAGGTGGAAATCGAGAAAAAGTGGTGGTAGTGGATAGGACATACGTTGAGAAAATCATCAAACTGCATCACAAAGCATGCACTCACTTGGAATCGTGAAGGGAAACTGAAATGAGAAACGACACTTCGGGAAAACTTACTTTCATTAAGACGTTCCACATGATTCATTTCATTAATCTTTGCTAAATTACAAATAAAAGATGAAAAAGAAAAGAAAAAAATTAGCAGAAAGTTTTGCGGGTTTTATTTCAAAATATGTTTACATATGCCAAATGTGTATTCTGATCTGATTGAATTGATTTCAGAAAGGTAACCACTCTAATTCAGCTTATAGATTTGATCATGTAGATAGACAATAAGAGTGAAATGTTATTTCACCATAGTGAACACTGATATATAAAAAAAAGTAACAACCAGGAAGTAGTGATGAGTGTAGACAATATCTGTTTATTCAACTCTTATCATTCAAATGGTTTTCCATTGTTGCCTTTTATATGTAACAAGATAACTCCGCCTGTAGCTCCTCTAGAGTTACTGCCGGTCCCGGGTAAAGGAGAAGGTTTAGGCATGGGGTTAGCGACCCTACCCCGTTGAAAACTAACTCGCTAAAAAAACGCTAACCAGAAAATGTAATTATTTTCAAAAAATTTCCTGTAATCAGTATTATTAGTCAGTATTACAAATAAACAAAGGTGGATATTGGTTAGCAGTAGAATCCAGGACGTGCGTTTCGTCTTATTTGGAACTCTTCAGCTGAGTGTACTTGTATCTCAGAGTTGATATTCATTTTAGAACTCGAACGTAGTACGGTTCATTTCAAAGGCCATCGTATTATCCACTTAACTACTGAGTCCTGATAGTCACTAACTTGTCCAATGGGATGAAGTTTAAAGTCAGTTGCAATTGTTTACTTGAATCTTCTTATAGATGTTTAGAATTGCAATTGATCAGTCTTTTATTGGTATATATATATGCATCCTGTGTATATTGCCTCAATATTACCTTCATTCACAAATGAATTGTGCTAGGTTCGAGTCACTGGGAGAATATCAACTCTGAAATACAGGCACTTATGAACTCAAACCTAGTGCCATTCACTTCGAACTCTATTGCATTATCCATTTAGCTATTGTGTTCAAGTTTCAAAGTGAACATCAACTCTGTGATATAGGTACATCCAACTGACGAGTCCTGAATTCCACTGCTAACCACTATCCATCTTTGCTTAGAATGCTTTTTGATCGAAGACACTATCGATAAACTATGCAAAAGATTCAAATATACCAACATGACATTCATCAATTACAATCTTAAACATTCATGAAACGATTTCAAACAAAACAACATTATAAGTAGTTTAATATAAGTAGTTTCGAAAAACAAACAAAAGAAATTATACCTAAATAATCATTTTGTATACTATCCATTGTAATTTCATTATTCTCTTGATAAAATTGTTGTATATCATGAAATGTATTCTTATAACAATGAATTGCTTCAAATGAACAATTTAATGAATATTGTATACGTTGAATAATATTATGTAATTCTAGATCTTCATCAAATATATTCTTTAATTGTGGTCCAGCACCGCATAATTTCTCTTCGAATTTATTATTAATTAATGGTTGAGTAAATGCATTAAAATATGGATCAGATGTTAAATTTTTAATATTGATTACTTGTTCCTAAATCAATAAATCATTAATAATCAATTGATAAAATAGATTATATCAATAGTTCACTGATTGAAATCATGAGTCAATTGGAGCTAGACCATTATGGAAAACCTGTAAGCATTGAACGGCCGTTTCGTCCTAGTATGGGACTCCTCAGTTAGGCATTAATACCATTGGATGACGGCTCAGTGGTCTAGTTGGTTAAACGCCTTGCGCGAGACAGATAGGTCCTGGGTTTAAATTTCGCGGGATGCGGGATCGTGGATGCGCACTGCTGAGGAGTCCCATACTAGGACGAAACGGTCATTCAGTGCTTCTAGGTTTTTCATGGTGGTCTAGCCTTAGTTGATTCATGGTTTCAATCAACGAAAAAACTTAACAATCTCTACAACCCTTAAACTGATAATACAATTTTGCTTGCTCAATGAAGGTTGTACTTGATGTGATTCAATATATTTTATTCATTTATCTGAATATATAAATATTGGTACGAATGGGCACCGCATACATATGAGCTACACAAGTCACTTGATTTATATGTGGACAGTGATATTGCTCTAGTATTCAAACAGAAGAAGGTAATTTTCTTATCGGACCACACCCAGAGACTTCGACCTAAAGGTTTCATCCACAAGCCAGTGAAGTAACACATGGACATGCAATCCCATGGTAGTCGGTAACCGACAATAGGTTCATGCGCCATTCGTTCCTTCAGGATCCTGGAGTCCATGTAGACCATTGATTTGGAATCACGGTTTTCCAACTCCTCTAGGTGGATCCTCTGTATCCACAAATCAGGTTTAAGCTTCATACATTCACTTTTCATTATCTCAATCTCGTAAACAACAGTAATGCCACAAGAAGGCAATGAGTAGAACTTCCCTGGCGGAGGCTGTATACGCGTGGTCATATGAGGACATTTCGAGAGAGAAAGAGAGCTGACTCTCCCCACCCTTGAGCATACTAAAGCATTTAGGGGACCATTAAATGAATTAATATTAATCATACAATAGAATAGATCATCTTTCTAAGAAAAAATCTAACAACAGATGGTTTACTTGAAATTTATTAATAATTTCCATAATTCCATCTTGAAATAAAGATTCTTCAGGAACTAAATATAAACGAGATGGTTCCATTATGATTTCCAATGTAAAAAGTGGTGTTGGTTTTGATTCTTCTTCAATTTCATTATCAGATATGTTTATTTTAATCTATTATAGAAGTTTAAAGATTGCATAATCATTAGTTGTAATAATCCATCAATAAATATACAATCATAGATAATGAGCTAAATGTAAAAGAAATATTTCCTCAATTATATGGAGAAATTCGAACACTTCACTTCAATCTGAAGTTCATGCTGTTGATGATGTCGTCCAGAAGAATGATGAAAGCTCCACGACCAAACCATATAGTTCAGAGAACAAAACTTCATCAAAATCATCCACCTGAGCTACAAATCTTCTACATCAATCATTATGTATTTGTAAATTTTGAAATGAGATAGTTCATCAGTCAGTCAAATACAACGTGGAATTTGGTACGTATGTACATCGATTCAAGTTACCATACCACAATAACATAGTCACATGAAATCCTAGAGTAGTAGAAATGGTCACAGTATTAGTGGTAGTAAAAAATGGATGAAAATCAATGATACGATTCATGAAAAGATAAATCGGTGAAATAAAAAGATTTTGAGTCATCTCATTCAGAGTTTCTAGCCTCTCATTATAATAATCATGCTGATTTCAACCATATAGTCTAAACTTGTTAACACGCCTCAGTCCATTTGTCAGTGACTTCATAAACTGATGCTATGTTTTACTTTGGCTACCTTTAGCTTTCTTCGGATAATATCGCTGGTTAACGTGGGCGGTGGTTGGGCATACATTTTACACGTCTCAACCACTTCAGCTGATAAAGATTTACTACCTCATTAATCGATTTGACACCTTTTCCAAGTCCCCTCTCCCCTAAACTAGATATTGTTTAATTTGTGGTCTCAAAATAAACAAACAGCGTTTTGAAGACACTAACATAGTAGAACAAAGAGAACTGTTCCTCAGTAAACTAATCCTTTGATTAGGAGACGAAATTTTCGCCTACACCACAAGTGATGCAAGTTGACAGAGCCAATCGAGTCTTCTGAATTCTTGCCGAGATTTCTTCAGACAACAGTTCATCAGGACTGATGAGACTTCAAAGACAAATGAAGCGCTTAATAAGTTCAACTAAATCATTCTCTATCACTAATTCTGAAGTATCATTTTGCATTTGGAGGGAGAGAATCTTATCCTAAACATAGATGCATTTTTGCTTAAGGTGGTTAGATGACCATGGAAATTTTCAGAGTCATCATCAAGAAGAACTATATCATTTGAATATTTTAAGTCAACAATTGAATTCCCTGGTAGAAGATCAATCCCTGAAAATCACAACTATCAAACATATCAATGACAGAGTTAAATGGAAATGTTGAAAATGGAAAACTCTGATGGTTGGAAGAAAGTTGGGAGCGGCCAAACTAAAACATGTCATCAGTTTGTAAAGTCACCAAGTTTCTAGTTTGAGCCATGTTGATAAGTGCAGACTACTTGGTTGGAGTCCGCCGGTGACTATCGTAACCAATGGTTAGAGACTCTTGATGACATGGATCAGAATCGATCACAATGGCGTCGGTGTATACACTCTTTGTCTTCCCTTAAACTATGAGATTCAAATTATTTCATATCTTTCTTTCTACTAACTAATTCTTTCTTCCTGTACTATATCCTTATATGCAATCTTTCTTTTATATATTACCACCATTGGATTAACTACTTTTATGAAACCGGCGCTCATCTTGCTGTGGTAATGATGTATGGCAACTTTGACTGATGCATATATGTACCTGGTCCTACGTTGTAGCTGACTGACTGAAGCAGAAATGGAGGAACATCAGATTTCCAAGATGAAAATCTAGTGAAGGATAACTGTATCTTGTCATCTGTGTCAGAACATGATCGCGATGCTTGAATGAGTGTCTTCAACTAGTGATATCGCTTATAACTAACAGAGTTAGTATCAATATTGAGTACCTTTCAAGTTATTCATTTTGGAGAGTTATTTACCACGACGTGGCCATAGCTTTTTCTATCTCATCAACGCTAAAATACATTTCCCTAATTTAAATTCCCGTAACTAGAGAAAATAATCACTTCTGACTGTTGAAACTCAACGGATTATCATAGTTTAAATTGTCAACCGATTCTAGTCAGACCATCTTAGAGGAGTGGACAACCGTTTCATCTCAGTATGAAACTCCTCGATAGTGTACATCTATCATTCCACATCTAGGAATCGGGCACAGGACCTACGGAAGTTGTCATTAACAGCTGTAATAAACGTTACAATCGTTACCTTAAAATTAGAATACAGATAACTAAACACTGATATCTCATTGTAAATGTCTATTGTTAAGCGCTTTTTGGCAATACTCTTTTTAGAAAAACCGTTGGAGTTGGTACTATATCAAACACACATAGGTTATTCTAGCCTCTGAACAAACCAATATCTTCATTCTTCTGTAGTCATATTTTTACCTTGTCATTTATTCCCTTAACAGCCTTGTCTGTTTCTATGTATGTGTATGTGTGTGTGTTTCTTATTCTATTCATCACATGTTTGTAACTTATTTCTGTTCGGCTATAAATGCCGATTAACGCTTGGTTAAATCAAGTTGGCTTACTTTCCTTCTCCAATCTGCTCCACTCTTCCCTCGTCATTTCACCTTTCTGATTCAAATCGCCAAGTACATGAAACATTACTTACTTACTTACACCTGTTACCACCAATGGAGTATAGGCTGTCAACCAGCATTCTCCAACCCATTCTATCCTTGGCCTTACTTTCTTGTTCTATCCAATTGTTGTTCATCGCACTCATGTCTGTCTACATTTCTCGGTATAATGTGTTCATTGATCATCCTCCTCTCCTTTCGCCTTGAGGATTTCAAGTGATGAGGGTTTGTCTTGTGACGCAGTTCGTTGCTTCCTTCAATGTGTGTACTATCCACTTACAGCGATTCTTCTTGAGTTCTTCCCCCACTGAGATCTGGTTTGCTCTCTCACATAGTAAGTTGTTGCTGATAGTGTCTGGCCAACAGATCTGAAGTATTTTGTGTGGACAACTGTTAATAAACACTTGTCTGTTCTGGATGATGGTTTTCGTAGTTCTCCAGAATTCCACCCCATACAATAGAACTGTGTTGACATTTGTATTGAAAATGCTGATTTTGGTGTTGGTTGAGACAGTCGTATTGAGTTCCAGATGTTCTTCGATTGTAGATATACTGTTCTTGCTTTGGCGATCCGCACCTTCACATCTACATCAAATCTACCATGTTGATCAATGATGCTGCCCAGACATGTATAGGTGTTTACATCCAATAATTTTCCGTCAAGTGTGGTTCGGTTGGTGCTTAGCTTACCTTTCTTACTATTTGCTCCTAGACCATGAAACATCTCTCATCGGGGCAGTCGGTGGTTGGGCATACGTAACACATGTCCCAGACATCTCAACTGATGAATTTTCACTGCTTCATCAATTGATTTACCATCCTTACCTAGTACCCGTTTCCTAACAACTATATTACTTGCTCGATGGTTCCAGGATATACGAGTAATGTTTCGAAGACGCCTATGATCAAATACTAGTAACCTACAAATATCCTCTACTCTTACCGGCCATGTTTTACTGCCATAAAGTAGGACGGAACGAACTGCTGCACAGTAAATACTTCCTTTAGTTGATAGACGGGTATGTCGCCAACGTCATAAATGACGCAAGTTGGCGAAAGTTAGTCCAGTCTTCTGTATCCGTGCTGAGATTTCGTCACATACCAGACCATAAGGGCTGATCCGACTTCAATAACAATAATCATACAATGAAATTGGAGCCAGACATTCGAAAGTAACAATAAAATCACATGACTATTTTATACATCTAATGTAATCGAAGTAAGTAAAAATGGTGAGACTATAATTTGTGGACGACCATTCAGCGACACTAGACTGACCTTGAAACTATCCACTGAATAACTATGATCAAATATGGATTATAAACCTGTGTGAGGAATCCGAATGATGATTTACATTTGATGGACAAGGTTACTAAATAGATTTGGGGTTTTCATCACGAACTGACATCAGCTTTATAATACTAAAACCCTATTTAACCAAATGGATGAATGAATTTTTGCGCCAAAATTCAAGATCTGTTATCTTAAATCTGATTGGTTCTGTTATGTCCCGATAAGCATAATGAATGGTAACTTTTTGGGATCCATTTATGAACCAATACTATGCGTATATTTTTACCGTATAATGATTATGTAACGAAACTGCTCATATGCATTTCCTTCTTATTATGAGCTTTATTTCGACCTATGAATGATTATTATACGATTTACCATTCTTGAGTTATGCCTTGTCTATTAATTACTACCTCCCACATTCACAGCCACATTTGGCTAGGTCCTGTCAGTCAGTCAGTCAGTAACAACATAGAACTTTGTACGTACGTACATCAGTTCGAGTTGCCACACCACATTAGCACAGAGATGCAGTGGTCGATTCAAATCCCGTAGTGGTAGAGGTAATAAGAGTATAAGCAGTTATCGGAAAGATCAGGGTTTGGAGATGTTATTTAAAGAGTATAATACAGTAAAATAAATTTGGGAAGAGAAAAAGAAGAGACAAGGAGGAATAAGGAGAGCAAAATTTGTGAGAACACAAAGAGTGGATGCACTTGCGCCATTGCAAACGATTTCGAGCCATGTCATTCAAGGTCTCTAACCATCGGTTGCTATCATCTCGCGGTCCCCAACCAGGTAGTCTACACCTACCAATATGACTCAGTCCACTTGACAGTGACTTCATGGACTTGTGCCATGTTTTCGTCTGACCGCCCGTAGCTAGGTCCTGTGAAGATGTTTCTGCTTATTTTGTGGTATGATGTAGTCTGTCTGATTGGTATATAAACCCAGTATGTTTGAAATATAATGATTTATATTGCAGAGGTTGAGATTGGTGTTCTGAACTCTAACAGGTTCAGTTTGGCAGTAATCAGGACCGATAAATACTCTAGATTGTTTGCATTGGTTTTATGCATCACTGGTTTGATCGATCAAAAGATTCTATTACAGTATTTCAAAAACAAACAATATTACTTACTGGCTTCTTGATAGATTCTTTATGTTGATCTATACTACTTAATCCTATATTTAAATCATTAGATGGAGCTTCTAATAATTCATCTACTTCAATTTTATATCCTTTAATTTCATTTAATGTTGGTGTATTCTGTAAATGTTCATTAAAACAATTTAATATTGTATTAACTGAATTCACTGTTAATACATGTAATGTGCTAAGAATTTGATAATCAGCAAGACGTATAAAACTATAAGGTAAGAAAACAAAAAAAAAGAACAAATTGAATGAGATGAATATTTCAATGGTAGGGTAATTTGGATAGAAGATAGTCTACAACACTCATCAGTAAGGTGTATTTGTAATACTGAAAGAGAAATGATACTCTCAAGTGAATTCAATCCTATGCATCATCATGTTTCATGAGTTAGAGATGATAACATTGAGTTATTTGGTGAGCGGCCTATGCTCCTTCACGAGGAGTAACAGGTGTAAGTAAGTAAGTAAGTATCTGAGTCCCAACTCATCTATTGTTTATTATGTCCTGTTATTATTTTACATCTCAACATAATACACACTTACACCAATAGCCATACGGAAACTTGATCAATAAAATTCGATCTATGTTGAGTCGACTTCCGAGAACTACAATGGAGTCATCAGAGGCTCTAAAGGAGCCGAAGAGTTCCAGCCAATCAGAATATGATGAAGCTTTTTTTAGAATATCAACGTAGCATGCTACTATTGATCAGTAGCATAATATATTTCTTAGCGGATTGACCAAAATATAATGTTGATTTAACAAATGCTAATATTAGAAGGGGTTTTGTGAAGATTTTAATAATTTCAATAGTTGAAATTATGAGTCAATTGAAGCTAGAACATTATGGAAAACCTGGAAGCACTGGATGGCCGTTTCGTCCTAGTATGGGACTCCTCAGCTAATGTCTATAAATACCCGTGATTTTCTGTACACTTTGAATTCTTACCAAATAAACACTTCTCCAGCTGTTTTCTCTGTCTTCTGATTTACGATGGTGAACTTGAACGTTCAAGTGTCATAGTAGTAAACCGTATTCTGCGTTAATCAAGTAAAGAACTTAACAACCTGCATTAAAAAAGGACCCGATGCAAATGAGATTGATCATTTCCCGGTGATCAATTAACTGTAAATCGATATTTAAATGACTAACATTTCAAGGCACAATATAAGCTGTTCTTTTCGCTAAATAAACAAGAATATTAAGGAAAGTTAAAACATTGAAAGTCGACTAAATTCAAATGTTAAATATGAAGTTTTCACACATTATCCTAGTTCCGAAACGATGCCCTTAAATGTCCTGGTACGGTTGAGAGTAGGGAAAGTCCGCTATCCTTCTCGAAATGCTGTCATATGACCACGCGTATACAGCCACTGTCAGGGAAGTTCTACTCACTGACTTCTCGCAGCAGGGGTGTTGTTTACGAATTTGAGATAATGAAACGCAAATATTCGGCGCTTTAACAGGGTTGGTTGACAAGGAGGGTCTACCTAGAGTTGGAAAACCATGATTCCAAACCAGCGGTGTACATGGACTCTAGGATCCTGAAGGAACGAATGGCGTATGAATCTATTGTCGGTCACCGACTAACATGGGACTGAATCCTCTGACATTACTCCACTGACTTGTGGATCAGACATATAGGTCAAGGGCTCCAGGTGTGGCCTTCTAAGAAAAACACCTGCTTCAGTTCGGGCACCCGTTCAGTTTCATAGATCACACACAAATTAAGTGACTTGTGTGGATCATATGTATTCGGTTCCTCTTTGTACAAACAATTGTAAACGATTACATTCTTATCAAATTCATCATAGGTAAGTGTCTACAACTTCCTTTATGTTAAGTGTGAAGTTTTCACAAATGATCCTAGTTTTCAACCGATTTCAGCAAATATGTACTCAGGTTTAGATTATCTTAGTATTGAATTTTCAAAATACTGTATTGACTGATATTGAACTGGTATAATGACCATTAAAGTGAACAGCCTAATAGTAAAATTGCTACCTCCAACTTAAACTATTGCACAAAATAACGAGTCAGTAGTAGCTAGATTGAAACATGATCGAAAGAAATTAGTTAACAGTAAAAGAGTAGAGAAATGTGACGCTATTCACAACTTATCCATCAATCAATTTACATACCAAGTTAAACGCTGACAATATTGACGTTTCGTGGCCATTTCTGTAAAAGTCATTTTTTCTGGTGCATCTAATAATACCTCCATATCACAAGCTGAAGAAATATAACTTGTTCCAACAATTAAAGGTTCTGAAATAAGAATTAAGATATGAAAAAATTATTTCATCTTCATCTACATATGTGAATGGATCTTTTTGAAAAAAAAAAGGGGGGGAAACTGAAAAGATAACATCCACTAACTGTAGAGCTTCTAGTGTAAGTGGAACAAAAGCAAGAATATACTGCTTAGAAGTTAGAATCACCATTATTACAATGAAAACAATGAGGATTTTCAACGCCTTTACATGACATTTTAGCTTGGGTGATTTATAATTTCAACATCAATTAATTTCTGGAGAATAATTTAGCTACTTATAATAAAAATAGTAGTTAAAGTAAGTTCATAAAATTTAACTGATAACCACCCTCATACCTCTAATAACACTCAAAACCACTGTATTCAACCTCCTTGACCAATATCCATTGAAAATACATATTTGAAAAAGAAATAACATGAAACAATATTTCAAATAGATTACCTGTTTTTACATTTTCTGTAGTCTCATTATGATCTATAATATAATCATCTGGTATATAACCATATTCTAATAATGCAGTACGACATGCACCACGTACAATTTCTTTAATTAATTCACGAAATTCATATAATTTAATACAAACATCATTTAATTGATTGACTTGATTTATTAAAAATTCTATTAATGTATATTGTTTCTCTTTATTTAATTTACATAAATTCATTTCTTTTATACGATAACACATTTCATGTATATTTAATAATGCTGGTCTTATTGATGAATTTAATATAAATAAATTATCATATAAATATTGTTTAGATTTATCCATTTTTATATAATGTATAATTTTACGCCATAATATAAAACCTTTCCATAAACAAAATTTAGCAAATGTTGGAATCTATAAAAACAGAAAAAAAAAGAAAAATATAAAGGGGGGGGTGAGGGGGGAGTGAAGCTAGGGGTGGGGGGTTGTTACTTTTTTAGATAAACTTTCAAAGATTAAAAAAATCTTCAAGAAAGTATCTATTGAACAAGGGTGAGGGTGTGAGTAGGAGTGGGGTGTTGTCACCTCTTTTAGATATACTTTCAATAATCAAAAAGAAAATTTTCAAAAAAGCATTTATTGAACGAGAGTGAGGGTGAGAGTGGGGCTGGGGGTGAGGGGTTGTCACTTTTTTAGATATACATTCAATAATGAAAAAGAAAATTTTCAAAAAAGCATTTATTGAACGAGAGTGAGGGTGAGAGTGGGGCTGGGGGTGAGGGGTTGTCACTTTTTTAGATATACTTTCAATAATCAAAAAGAAAATTCTCAAAAAATCATTTATTGAACAAGAGTGAGGGTGAGAGTGGAGCTGGGGGTGAGGGGTTGTCACTTTTTTATATATGCTTTCCATAATAATAAAAAATTTCAAAAAACGTATTTATTGAACGAGGGTGAGGGTTGGGGTAGGGGAGGGGGGTTATCACATTTTTTTAGATATGCTTTCAATATTGAAATGATAAGAAAAGTTTTTTTTTCAGTTTATATAAATATTTGTTCTCTTGGTAATTAGTTGTTGAAATATAATTGTCCCACAATGGAATCCTATTGAGATACTGACGAGACTTAAATTTATAGACGAACTAATCAGATATAAGATAATAAGGTTTTGGATTTTTGGCATGAAATTCAATCATTTATTTGGGTAAATAAAGTTTTGGTATTATAGCTAATGTCAGTTCGTGAAGAAAACCCTTAAATCTAATTTTTAACCTTAATAACCAACTGTAAATCATAATCCTAATTCTTCATATTGGTTTATAATCATCATTTGCTCCCATTAAGTAGTTGAACACTCTCAATATCATATTAGTGTTGTTCAAAAGTCGTTCATAAATTACAGTCTCACCGAGATATTTAGTGGTCCTAAATCTCATTCCAGTTATATCGTATGAATGATATATATATATAGACTCAATCAAACGTATATAAACATTGAATTCATTCGCGTTAGTGTATAACGGAATCAAATAAGTCAAATACGAAAATGCATGTTTGAATAAGTACATTTTGTACAATCATTGATCTGCGCAGACAGACGTGGGGGGACAGAGCGAAGGAAGTGAATAAGAGAGAAAGGAACGAAACGGAATGACACGCAGTGGAGAAGGCGTATGAACCAATTCCATTTAATCAAGCGTTACACAAAAATAAGCTACTTCTTCGACATCCTTTATTAACTAGTATACAAATCGTTTGAAGTTGGCTAAAGGCGAATACAAATCAAAACATTATATGAATAACAGTTTAAAATGTCTATGGGGATATAAACTTTATAATTAAGATCAACTCAAACAATTAAATCAATGATTGGTTGCCTTAAATCATAAAGCTCAAAGCTGGTTGAATTTGGAGTGTTCTTCTATCTGTGATTTCACCCTATACATTACATACTTTGATTTGATTATTTACACCGAAAGGGTATTCTTTTGATGTATCACATTGATACCAAAACTGTTGTATCCCGATAAAAAAAGCATGGCCAATCAGGACTCTAGGTCGTCCTTACGTGTTTTACGCGTCTTTAGTCCGATCGACAATACGCTACCGTCTAATTTTCAATCACAGTTATAACATAAACATACTGAGTGGTGACTATTATTCCAGTTTACAAAACAAGTTCCATTTCATTGAGGACTTGTCAACAAAGATATTTCTTTATTCCAATTTTGATGCTCACAACGAAAATTAAATACAATACCTACCAATGGGCTATTGGATAAATTGTAAATTTAAAGAAAAGAAAACTACTTACTTGACATATTTCTTTAAATGTTTTATATTCTGTTTCAAAACGTTCCAATGTAATATGCTCTATATCATCATTTGTTATTAAATGTGTACAACCATTAAGGCTTAAAGTATAATAATCATCCCGATTGATAGTTTGAAAGCTGACAACCCTGTTTTATTAATAATGATAATAATGAGAAATGGAGAAGAAAAATGAAGAGAATATATATATGTTAATCGTTGGTAATCATATCATATCATTAGCCAGAAAAACGTTCTTTACATGTTACTTTGCTACTTACTATATTTCAGTAGTTTGAGTTTGTTTTCAAATATTTACAGCTTGGGTTCTGTAAGAAGTTGCATCATTGTGTTGTAATACCAGGTTATCTCATCATTTGATACTGCGGGATATTTATCTATCCAATATACTAATTTTTTTAGATCGGAAAAGCAGGATTAAAAATTAATAGGATAAGAAACCGTTGAACTGAAAGATTGATGTTAATTACACCAGAAAGTTAAACGAGAAACATTTAGTCCAAAAGCGGGAGAATATATCCAGAGAATGGAAAGTGTGGAACGATAATAAAAAGAAGATTTGGGAGAAAGTAAACGATAAGTAAAACTTAACCATGAAACGTAGCGCTTCTAACCATCGATTATGATTGTCTCTTAAATCTTGACTTCATAGTTTTTACCATCCGATCTTTCTGAGAGCAAGTCAGTCGCTTCACAAAATAATGATATATCTTGATTTAGCCAGGCAGTATTACTCTTAAGTGCCACAACCATCTGATACGTTGTGAATTCACAGCCTCATACATAAGCTTACTACTAATACTAGTACTAGTACCAAAAACCTCAAGTCGGACATGACAATTACACAATAAGTGGGATTTTTTAGACAGTCTATGACGGACCAAGAATAATGGATATGAAGCGGACCATTAAATAGGATTGATAAGGTTATAATATTTAGAATTTTATCTTTTAGACTGTTGGTTTAAAGTGAAGCCTCATGTGACGACACTACTAAACCTTTAACAAATGCAATAGCTCAATGAGATGAATAGTTTTAAGAACCTTAAGAAAAATTAGTCCATTTGAAGATGGTTTCCATTACAGATAACCTCAATATATTCAATTTGTGATTATAGGAAGATTAGAAAGAGTTGAATATTATCCAGTGTATGGTTTATTCCACAAGCCATGTTGAGAAAGTAATGGGTGTAGAGTAGAGTATTGAACTCGAACTTATTTATAGAATAATATAACATTTAGTTAAATCCACAAAACAATGGCTTTACAATCCATTGAGAGATGTAAACACCTATACATATATGGGCGGCATCATTGATGAACATCGTAGATCTGATGCAGATATGAAGGTGCGGATCGGCAAAGTAAGAACAGTATATCTACAATTGAAGAACATCTGCAACTCAAAACAACTGTCTCTCAACCAACACCAAAATCAGCATTTTCAATGCAAATGTCAACACAGTTCTATTGTATGGGGTGGAAACATGGAGAACTACGAAAGCCATCATCCAGAACAGACAAGTGTTTATTAACAGTTTTCCACACAAAATACTTCAGATTCGTTGGCCAGACACTATCAGCAACAACTTACTGTGTGAGAGCACAAACGAAATTGGAGTGGAAGAGGAAATCAGGATTAATCGCTGTAAGCGGATAGGATACACATTGAGAAAAGCAGGGAACTGCATCACAAGGCAAACCCTCATCACTTGGAATCCTCAAGGCAAAAGGAAATGAGGGTGATCGGTGAATACATTACACCGAGAAATGTAGACAGACATGAGTGGAATGAACAACGATTGGATAGAACAAGAAAGTAAAGCTCAGAACAGAGTGGGTTGGAGAATGCTGGTCGAAGGCCTATGGTCAATTGGGGGTAATAGGCATAAATGCAATGGAATCAAATCGAGTGAATATTTATATTTGTACTAAATTACACTTTTTCAATGTCTAAATTTACAAATCAAAATATTTATCAATATAAGATTGTGTAGATTATTGAGCTTAAATTGATATCATGAATGAATCAATGTTACACTACCATTGAACACTTGAAAACACTGAATTTCTGTTTCGTCGTAGCATTTCACATTCATTCATGATATCAATTTCAAACTGATTATTCACATGATTATATTATCTCTATGATAGAATATAACAATAAGAAGGAGAAAATGTTATGCCATGATAAGCAAAACGAATGGTAACTATTGAGATCCATTTATGGACCAATACTATACGTATAGTTTTATCGTATAATTGTTAATTAACTAAACTATTCATATTCATGCCCCTCTTATGATGAGCTTTATTTTGATCTATGAACTATTATTATACGATTTACCATTCTTGAGTTATGCCTTGTCTATTAATTACTACCCACCACATTCACAGCCACATTTGGCTAGGTCTTGTACAGATGCTGTTTCTTATTTTATGGTACGATGTGGTCTGTCTGGTTAGTATATAAACCCCGTATGTTTGATATAAATGATTCATATCATAGAATCTGAGATCGGTGTTGTGGACTTAACCTGGCTGAGCTTATCAGTAAGCAGGGTCGATCAATACTCTAGACTGTTCTCATGGGTTTTACGCGTCATTGATCCGATTGATAATTCACTGTTCTCTAATTGGCGATATCATCACGATATACATGAACATGGCTAACTGATACATATATACTTACTTAAGATTATAAAAGTTATATTTTGTTGATCGTTTTGGTAAACAATTGGTTAAATAAAAGAATTTGATACGTTTATTTTCACGAAGAATATGAATTATTTTCAATATATCCGTTTCCCCTTCATAATTTGCAATTTCTATGAAAAGAAATCAATCATAATTGTTCATATATATTACTGATTATACATTTTAATATTGATATATTAACAAAATGTGATTATGGTATATAGCTTAGTAACTGTTGGAATTCGAGAAACATAATGAATGGTAACATTGGGATCCTTTTATAGACCAATACTAAACGTATATTTTTACTGTATAAGTAGTAAGTAACTAAACTATGCATATTCATATACCTCTTATTATAAGCTTTATTTTGATCCATGAACTATTATTATACGTTTTACCACTGTTGAGTGATATACAGTATATTAATTACTACCTCCCATATTTACAGCCACATCTGGCTAAGTCTTGGACAAATGTTATTTCCTATTTTATTGGTACGTTGTGGTCGGTTTGATTGGTATATAAACTCAGTATGTTTGAAATATAATGATTCATATCGCAGAGACCGGGATTGATGTTCTGGACTTAACTGGCTGGGCTAGGCGAAAAGCAGGACTAATCAGGACTCTAGACTGTTCTCACGAGTTTTATGCGTCTTTGGTTCGATCGATAAATTGCTACCCTCTAATCAGCGAGCACAAGTTATAACAGTAACAAAATTAAAATTTCATGTATGAAATTTCATGTTTTACTTTTGTGTATTTCTAAAGATTTATGATACTTAAGTATGTGCTATTGATGTCGACAGATATATAAGTATTATATATCATCAAAAGAAAGTGAAATACCTGATGGTAGAAGGTTAAGGAGATCAAAGAGAACAGAATGAGAACAAAGACTAATTGATGTGAAAAGAAGGAACAATCAAATCTGAGACACTTAATGGGCATTTTGCAAATGAAGTAGTCTGAGCCATGTTGGTAGATGCAGACCACTTGGTTGGGGTCCGCGTAACTATCGTAACCAATGATTTGAAACTCTTGGTGATATGACTCAGAATCGATGACAATGGCTTAGGTGTATACACTCTTTATCTTCCCTTAAACTATGAGATTAAAATCGCTTCATATCTTTCTTTCTACGTACTAATTCTTTCTTCCTGTACCATATCCTTATATGCAATCTTTCTTTTATATATTACCACCTCTGAATTAACTACTTTTACGAATTCGGTGTCCATCTTGTTGTGTTAATGTGGTATGGCAACTTGGACCGATGCATATATGTGCCTGGTCCTACGTTGTAGTTGACTGACTGACTGAAATGAAGTAGTTATTGTATGGTTCACAGATTTTACTAAAAGATTCTGTAATTTCATATTATGCATAATTAGTTGTCGCTACTGGTGTTGTTGTTCACTACAATACTATTCAACTTACTCAATAGTAGTAGGCAGACTGTGCCTGTCATAGTTAAACATAAATAATGTCAATCGATCAAATGTCCATCTATATAGCTTAGATAAAGATAATTGAGAATATAAATTGAAATGATTAATCGAAGCTAGACCATCATGGAAAACTTGAAAGTACTGGACTCCCGTTTCACCCTAGTATGAGACTCCTCAACAATCCGTATCCATGATCCTGCTCGCGGTCTATTTGTAAGATGGTAACTCACTGAAGAAAATAGTGAACGTTGGTATGATTTCATAAATTAGTTCAAATTTAATGAAATGTAAGCTACATTATGTACGCTCAAGTATATTTTAGAGCTTCATAGAATCGAAATAATCTACAGTATGTATGATTTAAAGATGGAACACGGTTTCTGAAATTCGTAAAGAGTATCACAACTCAGTTTTAAGTCAATTAACTCAGTGCTTCATTAACTAATTAGGTTTTAGGTATTTAATCACTGTACCACTTTAAAATTTAAATTCCTTGTCCTTAGTAAATAAAGGGAAAAACACTGCGGACAGCAAACAAACCCTTTTGTAGTGCTATAGTTCAACAATTGAATTGATCAATCAATTGAATCGCCAATCCATGATATAAATCTTTGTCTTTATCAATGATAGCTTAATTTCATTAACCATGTTACATTTTCATTTATATCCTGTATGAATTCAGTCAAACTTCTAGAAAGTGGTCAAGCCTAACTACTCCTCAAACAAGCTTAAAACGGGCATTTAGAACACTGAATGTGCTAATTAACAAGAACATATGAAAAAGGTATTAATAATATTTACTTTTGCACTACAGAGGATTTAGATCAATAAGAAACATTCAGTCATGGTATTATGAGTAACATAGTACTAAAACATCTAATATTTCATCGATTACTTAAGATAAAAGTTGGGTAGGTAGATCAGCTATTCGGTTTTCTGATGTACTTAGACAAAATCTCTGAAAGTGTTTGCAATTGACATCAGACCAGATTTTAATTTGTTCTGAAAAGGATTGATGTATTCCACAAATGACTCTGCAGATTAAAATGAAAGGTTTCAGTGGTGTTTGTATAAAATACTGGTTGATTTTTACTTCATTGCATGCTCACTTTTAGTCCCAGTAGATTTACGAGTTCACATAATCTTCTTACTGTCGTTGTGTTCTGGCTCATTAGTGATTAGTCAGGTATATTATGCATAACCTTAGAAATCACTACTTCGTACGTTAAATTTCCAACTAGTACTTTTAATTCTAGTAGTTCAATGTTTCATATTTTTCAAATAGCTCAAGTGGTTGTTGATGGAATCGAAGAAGTTCTCGCTTATAGATTTCTCTGTACATGAAACAAACAAAAGGGTACGTGAAATACTGTTCTAAGCCTTTACAAATATGTCAAGCTTTTTCCTCAGAGAACTCCTGGGTAGTCACTTCAACCACTTTGGCCGGCAGGCAATTACAAGTCTTGATAATTCGTTTCGATAAGCCATGGGTCCAGTTTACTATTTTATACCTCTAAATTCAGAATATACCTCCAGAAGTTTGTCTTAAAAATGAACGTAAACAGATATTTCAGAAAATGCTTAGAGGTGCTTTAGATGATGGAGGTTATCAAGAGGTTGTTTCTTAGTGATTGTAGCGTATTTTGTGCATAAAGCTCTTTGCGGTTCAGCAATTAGAAGCTTGAAAAAACGGTTCGTGCAATAAATATTGCATCATAAGCGTACGCAAGCTATTTATTTCAATTTGTTGCCGCGGAAAAGTTTGTGGTTTCAAGTGAAGGTTGTAAAAATATATGGAGATGATATAAATTACCATAATTTTTGTAACGATCAGCAAGGATATACTATATAAATTTGAAAACTACACACTGTATAATATGCTTAAATTTATGTGCTTATAATTTGCGGTGAATTGTAGGTAATGTCTTAATCAAAAAATTGTGGTATTTATACTAACTGATGATACCCTTATACTTGACTGAGCACTCATTACGAATCACAA
The DNA here is from genome assembly GCA_944470375.2 of Schistosoma guineensis. Lineage (NCBI taxonomy): Eukaryota > Metazoa > Platyhelminthes > Trematoda > Strigeidida > Schistosomatidae > Schistosoma > Schistosoma guineensis. Next base: position 3,353,495 of record OX103890.1, on the reverse strand, counting down.
TTGTAATATGTTCATTTGTGCTCATCTATTTCTACTTGCTTCAAATTTAACTATTCTGAAAATTCTTAGTTAGCGCATGAATCTGAATACTTCTAATTATCATATTGGCGTTGCGTTGGAGCCTGTGATTAGACAGTTGAGTATTAATTCAAATCCTAAAACTTTCGAGTATCACATGGAAAAGTTCAAAATATGGAGTATGACGAGGATGTTAAGTATAATAAAATTAAGTGTCATCTATTCACATGCATAGAAAAGGATGCGTACCATCTACTAAAATATTTAGCATTTCCAGACAAACCTATTTCACTTCTTTACGCAACACCGGAAGAATTACTACTGAACCTTGTGAAATATGCAAAGTTTGAATGCTATAAAAAGCAGATTTTCACACAATGGTTCGCCAGTACAACAAGAAGGTTAGAGACTTTATCCCCGAATTGCTTAAACAAGTTGCCAACTGTAATTTTAGTGATTGACTTCACGTAAAGCTGCGTGACGAATTAATTTCAGGAATCAACACACAACGTTTGCGAGAAAGAGAGCTTACGCAACTCATGTGTACTTTGTCATACTAAATGCTTTCACTGTGGTATAATGGGACACATTCAGTCGGTTTTTGAAACCAATATTCACTTTGCCTCGGGTAAAACCAAACCTTGATTCAAATCCTACTAATTTGGGTGCAAAATTCACAGACTCGAAGAGCAGGATAGATAAGGTCTTTCAGTATAGAATTACCACACCGTACTCACAAGAAACAAAAATAAGATTGCCCAAAGAAGAAATCTTCGTCCAAATAAAAAACGCTTACAGTCCGTCGATGTTACAAACCATCGAGGAACTGATTTTCCATAACCTAATAAGGGTCTGCTTAAAATGATTAGTAAATCTATGGTCCATATTCAAACCAGCCACAACAACCGAATACGTCACAAGGGCTGAGGTGAGTCCGCTTCAATTACCACTGCTTATTCTAAAACTGAGTAAATTCTAGATTATAATGAGTCTATACCCAATACACAGTAAACAGACATGATGGACCTAAGGAGAAGACAAATTACAAAATAATGCGTTCGGTAGTGTTCATCTATCGCTACCTGTCTCAAGTTGTACTATTTGAAGAATTATTAGTTGACACACTAATTCAAACGCTTTTAACTGACATAAGACCACATGAACTTTGGAATGGAAGAAAATATGAACATTCACAATGTAACGACAAAATATTTATAAACCAGTCAAGAAGACATCTTGAAGACTCACCATCCAATGTTTCTGAAACGGAACAAGTACCTATTAAGAAATAAAATAAGGCATGAGATAGAGTACACTATATATTTATTCAAAAGTTACCTGGATGTGCTCTATATGGATGCGATCTAAGTAGGCTACTAGGTTTAGGATTTTCATCTCCTTCGACTAGTTCTGAATTCGGCAACTTTTCCTAACAGAACTTTGTAATACAAACTTCTTACCTCTGGCAAGACTGAACTTTTTGAACTTTGAGGGACACTACGTATTAATGGTCGTTCTCTGTCGAATGGCATGACCCTACGGATCTTCTCATCCTTGTGGGAAACATGTGGGTCAGTTCCCGAAAGTAAATCACGTGCTCTCTTTTGTATTGATTCAGGTTTATTAAACTCCTGAAATTCCTGTAACTGTGACTGAAGTATGTATGAATATATAAATAAACAGTTGACATTACTAAGGGTTCAACGAAAGGATGTGCTGGAACAGAAAGCCTTTTCGCTTGAGCGGCAGTAGGCTTCTTGAAACACAATCGTTCTTTTATTCTATCCTCTATATTCAGTCTAACATTTACATCTCTCGTAACCATTTATTTTCGGTGATTGACCGTATTTTGTAAAATTACCAGCGTAATCTCTATAGCGCTTGTTGATATGGCGTGGTAAAACAAAATGCCTCAATCAATCTTGATTTTTATATGTTATGTGTAAATATCATAAAAATCTATGCTTGCCTAGTTGTTTGTTAATTAAAGATCTACCACATTTTCATTCTTTTCCTACAATTCCCTAGTCTGGCGCTCTAGAAACAAAATGAATGGTAGTAAAACCGATCACTATGTCACTCTCCTCTCAAAGTTACTTTGTGTACGAGCGGTCTCCCAAGTTTCAGCTAGATGTCATTGGTCTTTATTGATAAAACAAAATCATTTGACCCATTTCGGGATTTCTTTTTCTCACTACCGTATAATTTAGGCCGCCACTTGATCTTCATTGGTTCCATATTTCATATCGCAGGTACAACGTCAGTTTGGAAAGAGCAGGAGCCCTGATGGCCTGTGTTAGTCCTGACAATGGTGGTCTCTCAGTCGATCCAACTTTCTTTTGAAAGAGTCGGCGGAGAGAGCCTCAAACACGCGCTGAGGTAAGAGATTCCGCTCGTTGAGGATTCGATGGGAAAGTCAATAGTCGACTGACAAGTAATTTGTTCTGGGTTTGCGAACTTTTTTGGAGTGTCCTCATTAGTTAAAATGAGGGCATATCAGGCGCAAATTTATCACTTGGCAATTTGAAAACTGTAATCATGTCGTCTCTAGTTCTACGATACGACAACGGGAATAGGTTTAGCTTGGTCAGTCAAGGGTCATACGGAAGCTCTGCTGTTCTCCGAAACTTTTTCAAATACTCACTGTCCTTTTTAGAGCAGGGTGTAGCCGCTTGTATACAGTACTGAAGTTTAGGACGTACGAACACTGTATACAAAGTCAAAAGCGTTTTAGCGTCAACATGACTAAAAGCCCTACGAATTGACCATGAAGTTCTAAAACCTTTGGCGGCTATTGCACGGCAGTGTGTATTAGTCTTTAAGTCTTGGCTAATGATGACTTCTAAGTCATTACGTGTCTGGACAACAGGTAGCTCAGTGTTATTCATTGTATATGTGTCTGTACTTTGATGACCGATAAGCGTCACAACACATTTGGAAGTATTTATCGGCAACTGCCAGGTTTGAGACCATTCGGATAATTTCTTCAGGTCATTTTGAAGTTCTAAGCTGTCACTTTTACATCGTATCGTTCTCCATATCTTGACATCGTCAGCATATAGGAAGACCGGTGATGATAGGAGACGAGGAAGGTCACTTACACACAAGAGGAATAGCACTGACCCCAAAACAGTACCCTGGGGCATTGCACGGGGACTGAGTAAGCCAGGAGTTTTCGCGAGCATGTTATACATTGTCGTTGATTTCTTGTCGTTATCTGTCAGCTATTAACAATTTTTTACCATCACACGTCAACTTTCGTAATGTTTGTGCTTGTTACATAGTTTTTATTCCAATTTATTAGCAGTTTGACGTATTTCTTGCTCACCACCTAAGTGGATCTTTAGTAAGCCTAATATGGTTATTTGTAACAACAGAAACTCAAGCAAGTAAAATTCACCATTTTTCAAGTCAAAAAATAGATCACAGGAATAGTGTATAACGCCACTGGAAGTGCCACATTAAGTAGTCACAAAGTCTTCACAAGTAAAACGATGAGTGTTCCTTTTGAGCATGTTGACAAAACCATATCGTAGTTAATACTGATTTATGATGGGTCTGTTATAGGGTTAACGAATAAGTTTCTGTAGACAGAATCCGCAATCACTGGCCAAATTATGAACAAAGTTATAATGCATATTGTTCAGTAATATCTAAATGGTGCTTACCAATTATTTTTGTTAATACCAAATGTCTAGGTGAAATACTAGAACGATTATAAAATGAAGCGTGCTGTTTACACGGGTTATTTGTAACCTGTTAGTGAAGCCATAATGATACTGAAATCATAGTTTTAAGGCAATATGAGCTGTGAAGCTATTAACATTTCATTTACACCATGAACTTGGTATAAACAAATGCCATAAGGCTGTGAAGCGTTCACAGTTATATGATGGGGATTTGAAGCTGACAGTCCTTGATACGACACAACCCTAGAATCAAATAACAACTATTATTGAGTTAATTCTTGAATTCCTACTCCATTACAGACTGACTCGTCCAATTAATTCATGCAAAGTACGTGACGAAAAGTGAACGGGTAATCGAAGCTAAATCACAAATTTATAGCACTCATATCTCCTTTGTGCCACATTAATTAGTCACCTTTTCCTCATGAGTCGGACAATGCCTGCATGTTGCGATGATAGTAACTACAGCAATTTGTAAATAACACTAATTTGTGATGCGTTCGTTCTAAAGATTACTAATGAATTCCTATTAATGAAATCCGAAATCTCTAATGAATAGCACTGTCTGCAAATAAGAGACTTATAGGTATATTCAGTTACCTGCTATTTGATTAACTTATTGAATGTGATACTGATAACGAAGTTTAATTGTTTGTCTCAAGATTGATTTGTTGTTTTTCAGAATAGTATGAAGCTTATGAAATTCATGATTATGGAAGATCGTGTAGAAAATTGGTTTACAAGTTTACGGCAACTGTTTTATATTGCCTATTGCTATGTTCATTCATCTAATTAATTATTTAAATGTAAATATAACAACCATACTCAGTGTTTTACGTTATAAATCCTGTAAGTATGTATAATTATAGTCTAAATACAGCCAAAACAAATACTGATGCAGAATAATGTGACTGCATTATATTTCGTGGTTTCTCGTAAGCTGCACACAACTAAATATGTATTATAATTTAAGATTGAGGGAAGAAATAGTATGAAACAATTGACATAATAGAAAGCAAAGAATTGGAATGACCTGGGTTATCAATAATAATTATATATATATATATGCTTGAACAGGTCAAAGGTTAGTTGGTGTTAGACTTAGGGAAACATTAAGGATGGGTGGTGTAATAGTCGAGTGGAGTTCAGAAGCAGATAAGATAAATTGTGTGATAATTCTAGATGTAATGAACGAATCATTGAATAAAACTAATAAGATAAGTGAATGCAATCTGAAGAGTTAACATAATTTAAGAGGGTAGGGTTAGCAAATAACTGTGAGTGGGATGGTGGTCTAAGGATTACGTAACCCATCTTGTCAGGAAACTAACTGCAGGAAATTGTCTAGTTCGGTACTAATACTTACTTGATAATGGACGTAATCGGACAACGGAAAATATGTAAGGCGGTTGCTTAATCTGTAAGGTTTTACGTGGAAGTCGCATTATTATTTTATGTGACTCGTTGATTCGTCACAATGAACGACGACATAACGCTAAGTTCTAACGACACTTCCGAACTAATGCAGTAGTACAAGTTTTTAATTCTCACACACAGTTATTCGTTAAAACGATTTGTATATCTCCCCACTAAAGTATGAAGAAGACGAAAATAAGAATTGAGAAAAAGTTTATTGATTTACCATGACAACTAAAGTAGAAATATAAGCTTACAAGTTGCATATATAGTGAAGTCAGAAATAAAGCCACAAAGAACTTTTTATTGTGAACGTACTGTCTACTTAATGGTAATTCTTAAATAGAAATTGTAGACTTTTCTCTCCACCTGTTTTGCGAATTGTTCACCATATTTCTCAGTAATTTGTTGTTTGCACATTCTTTGGAGCCATCGATTTTGTGTATATTCTTCACTCCGTCTCGGTAATGAAATTGTTGTGTTATTTCGTAAGTTGTGTGTATTATCTAACTTTCATCTACAACAATGCCTGAGAATTTGATGAGCTATATAGTTTTTATTCCGTAAGTGATTAAGCTTACCTGTAAGAGTTCGTCCTTTAATCAGTGGAGAGTTTAGCTTTCATAGCTTTGACATCACCAGCGGTAACCTGCTTACCAGTTCTCTCCTTAATACTTTCCATAACTTCATCTGTTGACTGAGTGTGCAATATTACTGGCTTCAAGTTTTATTTTTCTTTGGATGACAATCTTCTACTCCACGAATTACAAACCATCCATGAACTACTACAAGGATGGTTGTGAGACATGTTGTAAGATTCTATGACGTATTTCTGACCTTCCAATCTCATACAAAACCTAGATTGGCAGTTTAAAAACTTAGACCTTAAATGTCATAGACTAGTTAAAGTTTTATTCACTGTCACACCTGCTGATTTACGTTTACGACCAAACGTGCAATGAAACACCACAAACAAGTATTTATAACTCACATCCATCAACAATTTACTTTCTGCATGAACATAGTGCGTATGGGTAATCTAAGAAAACATAGAATTATTCTTCCATACTTTATGGAAATACTTTAGCGCACTATCAAATTCAATCCAGCTCCCGAATCGTCTGTTCAGCATAATACGTAGAAACGCCTTGCTTATGTCCACTGAAACTTCACATGAGCATGAAGCACTACAGACAACACGCATTAATCATTGAAAAAAGTTATTCCTTGAAAAAAAATAACTGAAAGAAGTACGACAAATATTTAGGACTTACAGTTGAGTTGACATTTCGTATTAACTTCTTTGTTTAACAGCGACTCACAAAAACTCTGCGTATCTATAACTTTTAACGTTATCTTATCCTTCTTACGTTGTTTTCTGGACCATATCAACAAATTACATAAAGGTGTTAACGTTTACTACAGCAGTTGGGATCACAGATCAAGTTAAGAAGCAACAGCAGAAATAACGTGTGCACTACATAACAGAGAATGCTAAATTAATGTTCGTGGCAGTTATTTTGTGCTTCTTCATGCAGTAAAAGATGACTTAAATATGGAAAAACTTAATACTTATAAGACCCAACACACCCACAGCAACTGAAATATGGAATGACCGTCTCTAGCCAGGCCGTTCAGGGTCGTTGAAACGAAACGGCTGGCAGATTTAGAGGAGCCTACCTTTTTCCCTCGCCCTGGGGCACTCCACCAAGCACAGTTTCCCAGCTAGATAACTTTGAGTTCACCCGTACTCTTTGTTAGCGCCCAACTAGAAAGTCTTTTACCCACATCAGTAGATTGACCCCAATTCCGACATTTCTTAGCTTATATAACAGCTGGTGGTGAGAAACTTTGTCAAAAGCCTTACTGAAATCACTGTAGGCTACGTCTATAGGTAACTTTTGGTCCTTAAGAGCGCACCAGCTTTCACGAGTGACTAATAAGTTAGTGAGACAAGAATAACCTGTTCTAAAACCGTTCTGCTTATCCGAAAGGATTCGGTTTTCATCTAGGTACTTAAATAGCTTCTTCCGAATAATCTTTTCTAAGATCTTAACAACCACACTAGTGAGGCTAACGGGTCGGTAATACTCATGTTTATGTTTAGTAACTGTCTTGAAGACATGACTTACTATGACGTTCTTCCAGTATTTTGGTAAACGACCCTGCGTTACGGATAGATTAAAGCATATACTTAAAGTTTTCGCGACGAAGTTAGATAACTCATTTTGTAGACTGGGATGCGATTCATTGGGCCCCGTAGAAACCGAGTTTTTTAATGGTCACGCTATCCAGTGTATGTGTGTGTGGAGGTTTTTATGCGTTGACGGGAAGGGTGCTTTTATGGTGTATACATTCCAAAAGTAGTTTGAGAACACTTGAGCCTCACAAAAGTCGCCCTTCACTAATGATGCGGCAGTACTGTCTCCCCATAGTGCAGGAATAATTCCTCTTCTCTTTGTCCTTTGGTTTATATGGGAATACAAGTTTAGGACATTCTATGGATCCCCTAAAAAACTTTTTTGTACAACTTTCTAGACTTACTGAGGGTCGAGGCACAGGTATTCCGAGCTTTTCGATACTGCGATTTTGACTCATCAGATCCCAGTAATCTAAATCTATCCCACATTTTCCTTCTCTTACGAAGAAGGATGCGGCCCTCCATACTGAACCATTGTGGAGAGTTTCCCTGCCCCCTTTGTGTAGTCCAAGGGATGCGGGGTGTTGCGACTTTTGAGTACAAATTTCGAAATGCGTCCCAAGCCGTTTCAATTGAGGACTCTGGGTCCATTGTCCAATCTACTAACGATGCTGAGTGCATGATATCTGGTATGTTTGCCTTCCAGACGTTAGGTCTGGATTTGGCTGACTGACAGTTATATGGAAGTCAAAAGTTAAAACTGCGTGATCACTTTTACCTAGGGGTGACATGTAGTGGAGGTTCGCAACGTCATACTCATAGTGAGTCAATATAGATCTAGTAAGGATGATTCAGTGTCCAGGTCGTACCTAGTCGCTTATTTCATATGTTGCACTAGGGGACATGTGATAACCGCATCAACTAGTTCCTGCTCGAAGGAATTTTCTGACGATTCAGTTCTTAGATTTACCCAGTCTACCATCGGTGCATTAAAGTCCCCTACGATTAAACATCGACCACTTTGTGACCAAGTATTGAGACTGCTCAGCAAGATTTCATTTACCTCACAGCTTGAACTGCGATAGACCAAATCAATCAGCAGCTCTTGTCCCTTGAATTTCAAGCGGCAACTAACTAATTCACACGTCCGACTCTCATGAGATACATTGTCGATAATGGCAAATGGGACAGCATTCCTAATGAATAGAGCTACTTCCCCTCCTTTACGCTTTTGTACTCTGTCGGCCCTTACTAACGTAAAACCCTCGAAATCAAGCTCCATACTATCTATAGACTGTGTCAGCCAGGTTTCTGTGACTGTAATTATGTCTGGCTTTGTAGAGTCAATCTGTACACCTAGTTCTGGTCGCTTATTGAGCAGGCTTCGAGCATTGGTGTGACAGATCCGAAGCTTATTTAAGTGGCTTCGGCATCATTCTCTGTCGAAGCCTTACAACCTTACTAAACGTTACGCATTTCTCAACTTTAATCTGTAGCATACAGTCGTTAATTAGAAATATACACAAATTTTTTGTGACTACGAGTACCACGTCTATGTTTATGGTTCATCACAATGCCAAGTTTAAAGCGCTTCATGCTACAAACATTCATAGTTTTACAGTGCTGACCACCGTCCACCAACTTATAAAGCGATAAAATATCACAACTACGGTCAAAAAGCTAAAAAACAGGTTGATTCGGCGATTTTACTTTACAGTACGCCACCTACCACTGACTTCTAAGGGAATGGCGTGGTTGTTTCAAATTCTACTCCTTATTTTCTTCATTGAATGAACCTTTGAGTTACGTTCCTCTGCTTAATCTGAAAATCCTACAGATTGTTTAACCTTTTTATATTTTTACATACACTGTCTTTTTTCAATTCGTCTGGAGTTATAGTTTTACCCCTATCGACAGACATACTGTTTGTAACCACTGAAAGCCTACCACTGGCCAGTTATTCTATTCTTATTCATATCTGAGGGCTTATAAGAGGTAGCAAACAAAATCCTGATTATTGGTATACCAGTTAAAGATCATATAGCCGCAGACAAACTAACACTTGAGTTCAGAACTAGTACATTTTCAGGTTCTTAGTGGTTTAAATTGTCTACCATGATACGTACTTGTCTATGCAGCTTATCACCAAAGAGTCTGTAGTGTGGCGTAGAGTCACGGTTGACTATGATCACAACTACAGGAAGACTACATGCTGGTTAATCGATAAGATCCCCCGTAGGTCAAATAACAGATGGCAGTTGATGGCTGTAGTCAAAATGTATTTGTTGGCGATCTCGTGGTATCAAAAGAATACCGAGATCGTTCCAGATTACAAGTGTGGTTACTGAGTGTAACCGAATTCGTGCAAGCTCACAATCGACGGAAGAATGTATGTATTTAGTACAGTTGAAAAAAAAGAACAGCAAAACAATCCCTGGTACAATTGATTATAATAGCAATTGACTCCATTACGCCAGTCATGTCCTCTTGATAAAAGTAGGTCACTACAAGTCTTTGAGAACCTTTCTAATTGATTCTAAAATCCTTTATCACCACTGATAAGATTTTTATTATAGACTTGCAGAGTTTAATTCTTCACTATGACTTCATAATATAATGACCCGTTAAATTCATGTTTCCTAGCAGGCTAATCCTAATAGCATCACTATGAATCTACCGGAGAATGTTTAGAAGCCAAAACGCCAGCCTACAGGGAAAGCTTGTATTGTTAATAACCAATTAACTCAACAGTCACTAGATAGGTAGGCACATCGTAAATAGACTGACAAAGGCATGCTTTAGGTTCTAGACAATATCTATTCGATAGCCACAGTTACGGAACGTCTCACGTAAGTCAGAAACGCGAAAATTTAACAACGCCAACATTTTCCATTGGTACATAATCTTTCGTAAGAGTGTGAAATGCTACTTTTATTGTGCCCAACATGGAAATCGACTCTTTCTGTGATCTCGGACATAAATGACAAATAAAAATTGATAAAGTGCACTGAAATATACTATTATGACCTCATCAATGCAATTTATACATCCACTATAGGTGTAACAGTTTTTAAAACATTAACAAACCACTGTATAGTATTTTGTCCTTTCTACATAATCATTTGTCTTGATATAAAGAACATATCAAAAATAACCTCATGGCATTTGGTCCAGGCCTCAAATAAAGTGAAAATATTTACGTGATTTAGAGGAAGTATCTTAAGATTACATGGAATAAATGGATTATTCCTTCATTGTTCTGAAAGATTCCGGATACAAAAACGGGTTTCAAATTACTTGCGTATAGCTCCAGACTATAAAATCTCGTCAACTACACTGATTTAATGACACATCTCTCTGCTTTTATTTTTACCTAATTTTTTCTTGAATCATTATGCTCTTATTATTTCTGAGAGATTCAAATGATGGTCGTATTGTTAAACGCAATGATGAGCCCTAAAGTATCTTAGTTCTTTTTGTGTATGGGTTTGTAGATATGTTTGTGCCTGCTTGTGAAAATCCCCAGTGTATCTGTTCTATATGAAAGACGTTCTTTTCCATCATTTTCCGTTCCTTTATTTGAATGTTCCATTCATATTTTAGTTTAGAATTAGATTGTTATTATTCATTTTACTTACAATTTAGTATTCAACGTATGTCATCTTATTGTTGGTTTTTTATTAAGTGTTAATTTTGTTCTAACTACTTTCTAGATTGGGTAGCTGCCGTACTGTTTCTTTTTATATAGATTGATGCTGCTTGAATCGACTGAACTGAGAAAATAAGATTCTCCAGATTGTTGGTGTTTTTTACACTGGATAAGTAATCTATTTACATTTAGTTTTGGTTTTGGTTTTCGACCATGCTACTTTCTGTCAAATAATATTTTAGCTATAAAGCCTGATGTCGATAATAATATAAATGTTGTGTAGCGTGGTGTCGAGTCGAGATTGACTATGAGCGCCAGTACAGGGAAACGCGTACCAAATAAACCAGAAGGCGACGATTGAATGTAACCAGATTTATTCGTTGACGATCTCGTGGTATCGAAAGGATACCGAGATCGTGCCAAAAGGGTACAAGTGGAATCAGCGGACAAGAGTACAAACGTACGAGGTCACAATCCGCGTAAAAGTAATGGAGGAGGAATATGGCTGTCTTTATCACAGTTAAACAAACGAGCACAGTAAAACAATCACTGGTACAATTGGTTATAATGATAATTGTTTCAATTACATCAATCGCGTTCTCTTGATAAATGTAGGTCACTACAGTTTTGTAATCCTTATGATTAGAACCATTGTGCTTTGAATATATCTCTGAGAAAGAACGTGTGCTTAGTACATGATTCGCAGATATGTAGAATCCGAACATTATCGGTTAGTATGTAACAGCTGCATCATAATATGCATCTAAACCATACATATACTCAAATCTGTTTCAGAAAAAATGGTCAAATGCTTGACAAGTAAATGGGTGATTTCTGATCCCTTGAATTACTTTCATATAAAGAATTATCAACTTTCCATCATATGCATTTTCACAAATATATGAAACTATTTATTTTTCTGTTCACTGTCATCAAAGCTTTTTAGCTGTAGTCGACAATTCACAAATCAGTTGACTTTCAAGTCAATTCGCTCATTACATAGTTGATCAATGGATCAATCTTCCTATTAGTTATCGATCATGGTGAAAATGTCAAATATCCACTTTTCCTGGTTCATCATCTGATCAAACGATTTGCATAAATGAAATATAATGTCCAAATTCATTTCGTAATTCAATTCTGTGTTTCGTTACATTTGGCGATCGTGATAAGAAGTTACCTGAAAAACAAATTAGCCGGCAACAAAATTTCGAATGACTCCAATTTCTTAAAAGCTCATTGGTCCATCAAAACTAACAATGAGACATTTGATATGGATTTTATTTTATTTCTGATATATCTAGACATTATTGTATCGTTAGATACTTTATTATGTTATCTTTCCAATAAGTCTATATGTTGAAAGAGACTAATTAAGCTGACCTTCTTTTACAACTAGTGTAGTGAAGGAGAACACAGATGAGGACAACCGTATTATATTTCCCACAACATTACAGAGTTACTTGGCAAAATAGAAAACCATACTATAATACTTAATTTGCAAAATGTTCATTAATTGTCGCGAACTTCGTTGTTCTTGCATTTCCATACTAATTGCTTTCTATTCCCGCTCTTCCTTTCTTGATCTTCCCCCATCTTCTGCTGCCAGACATTACATTCCTGACTCGCGTCATATACTATTTATATCAATATGAGTAGCAGGCACCATACTAGCAATATGAAATTACGATATCTAATACTGTTTCATTTCGTTGCTAAAGTATTAAAGTTTACACTTCATTTCGCTGTCGAACTCTACAAGGAAATTCACAAGACTTTTTATTTGCGTAGCATATGGGTATAGCTTCGACTGTCATGTCACTTTCCGATCTCTATTCAATACTCGAAATGAATTAAAATGAAGATTATAAATTGCCAAGACTATAATTTATGGACTAACCAAACAAATATAAGATAACAGGTTTTGGATTTTGGCGCGAAATTCACTTATTCACTTGGCTAAATAAGATTTTAACATTATAGCTGATATCGGTTCGTGATGAAAACCTTAAATTTGATTTCTAACCTTAACCGTCCAGTGTTAATCACAGTTCTGTGGTGTTTGAATGAACTAATGATTCCCTTGTACTTGTTGAATGCTTAATTTCGAATTCTAAATACAATACATTCGTATGTGCTTATCTAGTACCTCTTGATCCGATTACGTTATTTCTGTGATTCTTAGTTCATACTATAATTCAAATATTTCTGATCATCACATTGGCGTCGCGATGGAGCCTGTGATGGAATTGTTGGATATACATTCAGATCTTGATGCTTTTGAGGATTACTTTGAAAGGTTCGAAATTTGGGCTATGACCAAGGAAGATGATGAGGATGTTAACATTGTAGCACATTTCCTCACAATCATCGACAAAGAGGCATATAGCTTATTAAAAACTCTGGCTTTACCGGAAAAGCCCATTTCACTTTCTTATACAGCTCTCAACGATCTATTGCTAGACTATGTTATGTATACAATTTTCAAATGTGGTAAATGAGGAGGATTTCGCAAAACGATTCATGAGGATATAAAAATTCCACTACATTACGTTATCCCAACCCAGTGCATAAGCAAGGTTATGCAGATAATTCGTTGAGGAGTTGCGATGAAGTTCACGAAGATGGGCATAGTTCTGGTCACTTTGTCCTGTGGTAGGTTCCACTCTTTGAATTCATGTAAATTTCGTAATTCTAAGTGCTTTAAATGTGGTGATGTTGGACATATTCAGTCAAATTGTAATACTACTGTACATCTTGCTGCAACGAATATTAAGTCTTGTAATTCTAATTCCATTAAGTCGAGTATTTATAATAATGATTTATCTTTATCAGCGATTTCAAAAGGCAGTGTAGAGCCATATATCAGTTTAGAGTTAAATGAAACTCAGAATCCTTGTGAGATGACAGTTTCTAACCAGTCGACTTATTAGATTCATGTTATTGTATCAGATATGTTTTTTTCTAATGATTTACATATTTCTGACGAAGTTCCTTACAAATCTGAGGAAAATATGTTGAATGAACCTAGTCAAGATCAAAAACCTGATGTAGTTTTGATAGATGCTGATTTTTTTGATGGTCCTTTACTCAGCAATGATATTCTTAATAAATTTGAGGAAACTATTTCAGAAGGATCGAATCTTGATGTCATACCAAATATTATTTGTCCCCATAATTCATTTGTTTCTTGTGGGAAACTTGTTCAATTCGAAGCACAAGTACTCAATGACCTCGATTTTAATTACAATTCGTATGATTTCATATCAACTGCTGTTTATCCTTATCACGGAGTCACTTCTAATGTTTACTCTAATCAATGTGAGAAATATGTTTTAAATGAAGCCATATCATTCATAACTTGGGGATATAAAGATCCGACATTATTTTGTGCGGGAGGATAGTCTAAAAGTGTGTGGTTCAAAATTCTAGGTAGCAGCGGTTTCGGTACACAGCCAACATGCTGATTACACAATCCCGGGAAGCAGGTGGGTCTATTCCGATTTCGGTTGTTAATTCTAATACAAATGAGTGCATTCTAGATAATACAAAGTCCTTATCCAATAGAATGTCAGACAGACACGGGATGAACTTAAGAATAAGACGTACAATCGATTACAGACTCTTATATTCCTATTTAAGCTGTGGCGGATGTGGTGTTGTAATGAATTAATGATTCCTTTGTACTTGTTGAATGCTTAATTTCGAATTCTAAATACAATACATTCGTTTGTGGTTATCTAATACTTCTTGATCGGATTACATTATTTCTGGGATTCTTAGTTTATACTATAATTCAAATACTTTTAATTATCACAGTCCTCATTTTCTTTATAACCCTCATTGATTCATAGTCATTAAGTGGATATTCTCATGGTCACTTTAGCATCATTCAACGATCATTCATCAATTATGATCTCACCTATAAATTTATACTTTGTTTTCTATATTTTAACTTATATAAACAAACATGATCAAAATACAAATTATAATAATCATAAAGAAGAAGAAGAAGAAGAAGCATAGATACTTCTAAATAAAAACCATTACAATTTGAGAAGTATTAAATACTTTGAAAGTAAAAAATAATGTTCAATGTTACAACTTAATAAGAAAACAAATACCATGGTACCATGTATATATATATATATATATATATGAGAGGGAGAGTGTGTGTGTGTGAGAGAGAGGTAGACAGTTGAAAATATTACGTTACATTGAACATTGAATAAAATAAACATTCATTGAATATCTCACTTGATCATTTATCAAGACTATCCAAATGTATCCATCTGAATGTTTATTTGTTTGTTTGTTTGTTTGTTTTTGAATATGACTTTATAAATAAAAAGTGAAGAGGTAGAAGAATGAATTTAGTTATTACTTAGTAAGTATTTAAACAACTGATAGATTGATTTACATAGATATTGAACAATTGAATATGATATGATTTGTACATGATGATAAAAATGTAATGAAAATTATAGCTTTATTGTTTCAAAGAAGTATTGTGTAATCATGTAACTCCACCTGGAACCCCTCTGGGGGGGGGCTATTGCCAATCCTAAGCCTGAATAAAGGAGGACGTTTGAGTATGGAGTTAACAACCCCATCTTTTAGAAAACTAACTCGCTAGAAAAAACGCTAACCAAAAAAAATACATTCATGTAATCTTGTATAAATGTAAATGTTTCTATTTCATTGATTTGTATTATCTTTAGTTATTACTTTTCTGATTAGCATTTATTATTTAGCGAATGGATAGTAGGATACACATTGAGGAAAGTACTCAACTGTGTTACAAGACAAATCCTTACATAGAATCTTCAAGACCAATGGGGGTGAAGAAGAAGAAGAAGAAGACCAAAGAACACATTACACCAGGAAATAGAAATAGACATGAATAAAATGAACAAGAATTGGATGGAACTAGAAAAAAAAACAGAGACCCATGACAGAGTAGGTTGAAGAATGCTGATCAACGTAAGTAACTAATCATATAAAGAGTTGTGGTAATATTAATTGACTTAAACCACGTTTAACTCTATTATGATGATGATGATGATGATTACAAAATAGAGCATGCATTTGTTGTTCTGAATTATAATTTCTAAGTGTTGTTATAGATAAACCTAATAAATTAGCTAATAAATTTGTATTGACTTGATATAATGCTAAAATATCAATTAATTTAATACGTTGTGGATTAGATAAATAACCACAAGTTGGATTACATTGTGGTATTAAATAATCCATTGATGGGATATATTTAATTGTATGATTTCCAAATGGTTTCATATATGTACTATTATAATGAGTACTCATATTTTTACATAAATAGGTACCATGGTTACCATTAATTGAAAATAAACCACATGAATCAATAATATGATACAGAAATGAATTTGAATAATGACCAAATATTGAATTAATATGTTTACGTGGTTTATGATATTGTTTTATTAATTGTGTAACATTTTTTTGATTTAAACGAGTCATTGTAAATGCATATGGATATGATTTTAATAAAATGTAATCATTATAATGTATTAAATGACGTTTATATCTTTTAGGATATTGATTTAATAAATGAACAAGACGAGATAAGAATATAAGTGTTGAATTCGTTGCCATGGTGGTGGTGGTGGTAGTCGTCGTCTTAGTCCCTGTAGTAACACTTTCTTTATGTTCAGGCTGTTGACGATTATTTGTATTGGATTGTTGAGCTTTAAGTAAAATATTTGGATAGTGAATTGAGAAATATAATAATTTTTGTTTTACCCAATGTCTAGAACAAAGTAGAAAGAAGTAGAATAGTAAGTCTTTTACTTAATAAAACAAATATCATTATTTAAGTAATATTGATGATTCTTGGGGGGGGGAGGAAATCAAGTTAGAAATATGATTTCATTGGTTGAGATCATGAGATCGTTGAAAATAGATCACTAGAGAAAACTTAGAAGCACTGTAGGGTCGTTTCGTCCTATTATCGCACTCTTCAGCGGTGTGTATCCATAATCCTGTCCAGTGCTTCCAGATTTTCCATGGTGGTCTAGTTTCGATTGACTCATGATCTGAACCATTGAAATTATAAAAATATCCACAGAAACCCTTCCGCTGATTTGAAATATGAATCATTTAATTAAAAACCCAGTAAATTTTAAAAAAGTGATTACTATAAAATGTAATGATGATATTGAAGTAATTAAAAGTATAGATGTATGGAGGCTAGTAGTTGGATCTAGGATGCCTTTTTTTTATTCTGTTTTGGGACTCGTCAGCTGAATGTACTTTCATCTCAAATTTAATAATCACTCCGAGACTAGAGCTCAGTATTTTAAGTTTTTTCAGCACAGTCGTGTCAACCACTAAGTTACTGAGGACGAGGCTCTAATTTATGGACGACCTTTAAATTAATCTCGAGTGACTTTGAGAAATATTAGCCAATCAGCAAACAGTCAGTATAAAGTAAAACTGTGTTATACAAAACCAAGGAAATAAAGTGGATACACGTCTTATACGTGGTTCAAAAACTTGTCAAGGTTAAAAAAGAGGTTCAGAGATTCTAAAATCGTAATGCATGCAGTAGAGGAGATCATCCATATGGCTACAGAATAGTCGGTCTCTGGAGCCATGATAAGGTCGCGAAAACTCTTTCAGCCTCGACCACATGGCTTCAATATTGTTTATGTGCACTCCTGTTGTTGAGTCCACAAAATGCTACTTGTAGATAACGACACGATGCACATAACCAAGTCTATGTACGAGTCTGTACGCTCTCCAATCAGCCGTATATCTTGTAGTACCTGGCTGTAGCCAGTGTTTCGGGTGTTTTTTATTATCCAGTTCGAAATAATTGTCGTATTTTGCCTTAGTTAGGAATTATAATATGGGGTTTTTATCACGAACTGACATCAACTATAATGCCAGAAATTTATTTAGCCAAATGGATGAAAGGCTTTCGTGTTAAAATCCGAGATCTATTATCTTATATCTGATTGATTCGTCCACAAATTATAGTCTCACTGTTTTATTCGTTATAGCCGCTCGATTATCGCGCTTTGTACAAAATTCCCTGTGAACCGATCGTACGTTAGCACTAAACACTGAAGTTGGCGCCGTAACCTTGAAATCTCTAAAAACGCTTCTGATTGGCTCGTCCACAAATTAGAGTCTCGCCGTTACCGAATCCAAATAGACAATGATTTGTATAATGGAGTTAGTTTCATTTCATATAAGACGTTCAAAATAACCAATATACATGGATATTAAGGTCAGTTATCAAATAAATTTCAGTTCAGTTGCCAGACTAAGTAACGTGACATCAATTATACTATATCTGAATGTTAGGTAGCTGAGAGAAACTGATAAGTAGCCTTGAGATTAGATTTCATGCTAAGTGGCACTCGTCATTAAGGCTTGTATATAACTGTCAAGGAACTGATTCTAAAGCACTCGACTTACATACTTACTTACGCCTGTTACATCTCGTGGAGGAGCATAAGTCGCCCACCAGCACTCTCCATCAAATCCTGTCCTGGGCAATCCTTTCCAGATCTTTCTAGTTGTTATTCATTCTTTTCATAGCCGCTTCTAGTTCCCGACGTAATGTGTTCTTTGGCCTTCCTCTTCTTCGCTTTCCTCCAAGCTAGGGCTTGCCTCGTGATGCATAGAAAACTATTTATAAATACTTGTACTTTCTTGATGATGGTTGTAGTAATTCTTCACGTTTCAGCTCCATACAGTAAAACTGTCTTGACGTTCGTATTGAAGATTGTGACTTTGATATTGGTTTGCAGACAGTTGTCTTGAGTTCCATATGTTCTTCAATTGTAGGAATGCTATCCTTGCTTTGCCGATCCTCGCCTTTACGTCCGCATCCGATCATCCTTGATCGTCGATGATGCTTCCTCGGCACGTGAAAGATTCAACATTTTCCAGAGTTTCCCCATTAAGTGTGATTGAATTGGTGATCTCCGTGTTGTATTTGAGGACCTTGCTTTTTCCTTTGTGTATGTTGAGGCCTACTGATGCAGAGACTGCTGCTACACTAGTTGTCTTCATCTGTATTTGTTCGTGCATATGGGATAGGAGGGTTAGGTCATATGCGAAGTCTGAATCGTCTAATTGGTTCTGAACTGTCCATTGTATTCTGTGCTTTCCCATAGATGTCAAGGTCTTCATAATTCAGTCAACCACCAGAAGAAAGAAGAAGGGGGAGAGTAGACAGTCATGTATGACTCCGGTCCTTACTTGGAATGCATCTGTCAGCTTTCCTCCATGCACTCTAGTCGGTCGTATGAGTTTCGGATAATGTTGACAATTTTCTCATGAACTTCATAGTGTCGAATAAGCTTCCATAACGTCCTCCTGTCTACACTGTCAAATGCCTTTTCATAACCAATGAAGTTGATGTACAATGACGAGTTCCACTCAACTGATTGTTCAACAATGATCCATAGTGTCGGAATTTGATTTGTGCACGATCGCAAATCACTCGACCCATTGTAAAAATCATTAGAACAATACATTAAAGTATCAAGTAACTTTCATCACAATAAATATTCAGGGATGTCATAATCTAAAGTCATTTAATAAATTCTTATTACTGATAATTTTGTTATGGTATATTAACGAATATAGAATATCAGATGGGTTCGAATCTCTCAGGGGGTGAGATCGTGGATGCGCACTGCTGAGGAGTCTCACAATAGGACGAAACGGCTGTCCAGTGCTTCCAGCTTTTCTATGGTGGTCTAGCTTCAACTGACTCATGATCTTAACCATTGGAATATTGAATAATAAATCTAATCTCTAAACCTTTTTTATCCATTTCAAATTATACACAATTAGAATAATGATAAAACTAATATCAATCAAAACTTACTTTTCTAATTCATTATCCCATGATTTGATCGCATTCACTAGACTGATTGTTCCAATCATTTTATGCACCCAATTACTGATTTTTTTATCATTTTAAAATTAAAGGAAAGAGATAAGAAGAGATGAATAAAGGTTATTGATATTATTGGGAATTTTACTGTTACCATTATTATTATTATTATCATCAAAGAGGGTTTTGTGGAGATTTTAGTAATTTATTAGTTGAATTCATGAGTCAATTAAAGCTAAACCATCATAATAGAGAGCCTGGAAGCGCTGGACGGGAGTTCCGTCTTAGCATTGAACTCCTAAGCAATACGCGTCCATGATCTCTTCCGCGGGATTCGAACCCAGGACTTTCGGTCTTGAGCGCAAACGCTTAACTTTTAGACCCCTAAACCTGCATGTAACGATGCTAATGTCTAAAACTTCAACCGATTCATGAAATTACACCACAAAACCCTCTTCTGATAGTAATCATCATGAGCTCACTAGTGACTGGTTTCAAGAAGTATTTCCTGGAGTTCCAGTGAAAAACAGTGACCAGTGAAGTACAACAGGGTCTGTTGTGAGACAATGGATGGTGGAGCAATCTATACTACCTTCAGAAACCAAGGACATTTCACATGTTTACGTAATACGATCACTGGATAGTAATCAATATCACATTGTTTATGTTTTACAATTGATCAAATTCTATTGATAAATTTTCAATATGGTGATTATATTAAATCACTTGGTATCGTAATATGTTTTGTTAGATGTTATAAAGATTAGAAGTTGCTACGAAGAAGTTCTTTATTAAGTCTACTCCTATCAGTAAGTGGTAAATCTAATAGTGACAAAACTTTTGATGGAGCTTTATTCTTTGAACTGAATGTTTTGGTCATAAAGCTTTCATTGTTATTCTAAACGACATTATCAGCACAAACTTCGGATAGAAGTGAAGTGACATAACTAATACTCATCATAAAATGATGTCTAAAGAACAAATGTGTATCAAAGCGATGGATTTTTTTATTTTCGTTCGTTCAGATTACTTTGACTGTATGCTTGTGTTTACATCGAAATTAACCAGCACATTGTAAGTTATGGAATCCCTTTGTCGACTTTTATTGGTAAACTGACTTTAGATTTGTTTTTTGTTTTACCGATTACATAGTTCAACGTTGTAAATTACTGTTAGATTTTGATGCTGTAAACTTTCATGTTCCACTACCAGTTAAATAAGAGGGATTTTTTGACATAGATAATGGAATGATAATAGCCGAAACTATTTCTCTTTGATTATTGTTATAACCTAGGGATTGGTAACTAAGTGGTCGAACCACTGGCATTTTTTACAAATGTTCGTAGACATATGCTATATCATGTATTTCTGTTTAATCAACCCGAGAGTGCATTTAATTATCTTGAACAAATCGTCAAACAGATAGTTTTTCTCTTAGTGTTGTTTTACTTGCATTTTCCCATTGTTTTTTAAGACTGAAATTGATCAGTCTCATGTTGGCATATATGCATCCTGTGAGGATCGCCTTGATATAGCCTTAAGTCACAAGCTTTTTAAGAAAAGATGGATAATGGCTAGCAGTGGAATCCAGGACGCGTGTTTCGTCCTACTTGAGACTTGTCAGTTGAATGTACCTGCATCTCAAAGTTGATGTTTAATTTGGGATGTGAATCCAGTACCATTCGCTTCAAACACCATCACGTTATTCACTTAGGTACCGAGTGCTAATAGCCACCTGCATGTGCAATGAGGTGAAGTTAAAATTCACTTGGTGTTATTTTACTTGTATCTTCTCATTGTCATTTAGGGATGCAGGTACACCCAGCTGACGAGTCCCAAAGGATTTCACTGCTAGCCATTATCCATTTTTGCTTAGATAGTTCTTCTGTTTCTATTAAATAATAAGAATCCACATATTTAATGGATTCCATTCAATATTGTACGATGGAAAATATATGTAACAATCATTTGAAAACAAACCCATGATATATTCACTTTTATTACGTTTGTAATAAAGCACAGAGTAAATTAGAGAGTAGTAACCATTCCCTCAATAGTTTGAGAATTTTCATATGGTTAAAACTTGTTTCTTGACTTTAAGGATCCGGTTAAATGTCAAGTTTTATCCCTCTTGAACTGTAATCTATTGGATTTGATACCAGCTGTCAATGTGAGTCTTTTACTTGAATAGGACATATTATGAGGAAAGAACCTAATTGGGCCACAAGGCAAGCCCTTACTCGAACTCCTTAAGGCCAAAGAGGAAGAGGAAAACGAAAGAATACATTAGGCCAAGAAATGGAGACACACACGGGAAGAATGAACAACAAGTGGATAGAACTAGAAAGACCCATGAGAAGGTTGGAGAACGTTAGTTGGCGGCCTAAGCTTCATTGGGAGTAACAGGCGTAAGCAATTATTTAACTTTTATGATTAGTTCTTTATAGAAAGCATTTGATTCCATGTACTTCTCATACTCCTCTTATCCTTCCTTTCTTAAAATTAAATAACCTTTTTACAAATTTCTTTATAACTCTTGACTTTGATTATCTTACACAGAGAGACTATAATCTATGGACGAACCAATCAGATTTACGATAACAGGTCTTTATAGCTGATGTCAGTTCGTGATGAAAATCCCAAATGTAATTCCTTACCCTAACTATCAACTGTAAATATTAACACTGATTTATAATACTGGTTGTTAAGTGAACACTCTCAACATCAGTCTAGCGTCGCTCAAAGGTCGTCTATAAATTATAGTCTCACTATGAACTTTAATGACTTGTATTATTCAACATATTCAATGACATTTGAGGGACTTACTTTTTGGTTAAAATCTCATGATCTAAACATGATGGAGCAAATACACCTCTATATAATAAAAAAACAAAAGGGGTATTTTAAATGGATGACCTTCAATGTGAAGGTTAAACAATGAAATATCAATTCAATATTGAATAGTTATTCATGAAACTGAACATCTATTTGGTCCTTTGAATAATAAATATATTATCAGTATAGGAGTTGTGAAGATTATTAAGTTCTTGATTGAGATCGTGAACCGATTGGTATTAAACGAATGTTTAACCAGTAAATTAAGCATTCGTGCTCGAGGCTGAAAGCCCTGGGTTCGAATCCAACGAGCGGGATTGTGGATGCGTATTGCTGATGAGTTACACAGTAAGATGAAACAGCAGTTCAGTTCTTCCAAGTTTCCAACGGTGGGCTAACACCAATCGGTTCATGATCTCAATCAAAAATAATAATAAATTTATACTAGAAGGGAAAATGTTTCCATTCATTTCAGGTAAAATCAAATATTGATCAGTTATTGATTCTAGAAAACTTATGATATAATCCATTGTGTATTTGATCAATTGAAGACTGATGAGATTTTTTCTACAAATTTCACACACAACTTTTACTTACATTTAATTGGAATGTTTCCTTTTTCTGAAATATGTTTTCATCTTTTTTCGCCTTGAAATTACATAAAAGTTATGAGATCAAATTTCGACAAGTTCCCCAATGCTCTGGTACGTCTGAGGAAAGTTAGCTCTCCCTCTTGAAATGCTCTCAAATGCTCACGTACATGGAACCATTACAAGGGAAGTCCTGCTCACTGACTTCTCGCGGTATTACTGTTGTTTACGAAATTGAGAGAACAAAAATCGAATGTCAGGTACTGTAACCGGGTGGGTGAATATGGATGTTACACCTGGGGCAGTTGGAAACCCTCATGCACATGGGCTCCAGTATCCTGAGGGAACAAATGGCGTATAAACTTGTTGTTAGTCACCGATGACTGTGGGACTGCATCTACTGAGGTTGCTCCACTGTCATATTGATCAGACCTTTAGG
Source organism: Schistosoma guineensis (assembly GCA_944470375.2). Classification (NCBI taxonomy): domain Eukaryota; kingdom Metazoa; phylum Platyhelminthes; class Trematoda; order Strigeidida; family Schistosomatidae; genus Schistosoma; species Schistosoma guineensis. Next base: position 3,329,823 of record OX103890.1, on the reverse strand, counting down.
TCGAATTCTCCGGGTATGGTTCACTAAGAAAACCACCTGTTTTGGTTCGGGCACTCGGGCAGTATCCCAGCCCTCACATAAATTGAATGATTTATGTGGCGCATATATATTTAGTGCTTCCTTGTACCATTGTTTATGTGTTTAAATAAATAAAAATAGAAATCGCTAAACAGGATTTACATATATAATCATAATTAACTAACCCAGCTGCCTGAAGACTACGTGCTACTTCTTTGCCTAAATTTTGTATATATGCCCATTTTGAATATGTTCCACCGGTAAGTAATGGAACTTTAGACATTTGCATTTGTGCTTCATCGAACAAACTTTGAACAATATAAACTGGAGCTTAAAACAAATAAAAAATCAATTTAAAAAAATGAAAGTATTGATGTTTTATGAAAAATTGGTTCTACAAGTTAACTGGATCTCAATCAAAAACTTAATAATCTACACAACCCTTATACTAGTAATCAACATGTGTTCACTAGTGACTAGATTCGTGAGGGAATTCTCAGAGTTCTAGTGAGAAGCCGTGACCAGTGGAGCTAATCCATGTCAGGTAGAGACAGTTATCTTCCTCAGTACAATGGAAGAGGGTCGCGCAAGTTCATAGATTGGTTGATGTTAGACACTAACACCACTGAATGCCGGCTAAATGGTCCAGTAGGTTAAGCGTTCGCGTGCAAGACCGAAGATCCTGGGTTCGAATCCTGTGAGCGAGTTCGTGGATGCTCAATGCTGAGGAGTCCCACAATAGAACGGAATGGCCGTCCAGTGCTTCAAGGTTTTCAATGGTGGTTTAACATCACCAATCGGTTCATGATCTGAATCAAAAACTAAATAGTCTCCACGACCCCCATACTGGGTTCGAATCTCTCGAGGTGCAGGATGGTGGATGCACACTTCTGAGGAGTCTCATACTGGGACGAAACGGCCGTCCAGTGCTTTCAGGTTTTCCATGGTGATCTAGCTTCAATTGACTCATGATCTGAAAACAATAATCCTTTTAAGAATTTTATGAGATAGTAATGACTTTCAATTTAGTTGATATTGTTTACTTGAATCTTCCTATTGATATTTAGGACTGCAATTGATGCAAATGTGCATACTGTGCGTATTACCTCGATATTGCCCTAATTTTATAAGCATTATATGCAAAAATGGATAGTGGTTAGCAGTGAAATTCGGGATGCAGGTACATCCAGCTGATGTGTCCCAAATTGGACGAAATTTTTAAAGCCTGTCCAAGATTTCACTGCTAGTCACTATCCATCATTATATATAATGCTTAATAATAACTTTCATTTTAAAATAAACATGAAAAGGTTACATATACTTGATAAATCATAAATAATGTAACTAGAAATATGTTACCATGTTGAATAGATGTATGAATTGAGCCATTAAGATTGTTAGCTATAAATGACTGTTAAACTCTTGTATTAATGATTATACGAAACATGTACTTGTCTTTTATCTTTCAATAGCTCATTTACATACCTCAGTAAAATAACTGAAATAACTAGTTTCTAAGGTCCTTTTAGTGTGTTTCAAACTATGAAAACGGGATGGAAACAATTAGTTATTCCCACACATGGTAAGTATACTTAAAATGAATATGATTCATATATCTCAAAGGTTAGAATTGAATTTTATATGATCTTAACATATTTATTGAATCCTGTATATAATATTACTTAAGAGAATGTAATTATGCTTCATAAATAATTAAAATCCTGGAGTCCCAGAATGAACAACAACTTTGGAATACAGGTACATCTCTAGCTGATGAGTTCAAAATAGGACGAAACCCACATCTTGGATTCTTTTATTAACCACTATTTCATCATTGCTAATTCAAATCTTTTTAATAATAGATTAATATTTCAATAAATCAATAAATGTACTTTTTAAATGTGGATACATAAACGGTGCCAAATAACATTTCCATTTTTCTTCTTTTGGATGAGCTTTACGACATGGTTTCGGTATTCTGGGATTCCAAAATCTTCCATTTAAAAAAAAATAAATAAACATAACATAAATATTCATGTACACTTGTGTTAAATGTAAAATCTTACAAAAACAATCCAAATAGATGGTGTTATGAAAGAACAGGGTTTTTCATACAGTAATTAATACTTTTCTTAACTGAATGTATAATAAGTATGAGTGTGCGGAGTTTATTAAATTTTTGATTGTTCACTACTGACTAACTTCGTGAGAGAATTCTTAGAGTTCTAGTAAGAAGCCGTGACCAGTAGAACTAATCCATGTCAGGTAGAGACAGGTATCTATCTCAGTACAATGGAAGATGTTCAAGCAATTTCATGGATTGTTTGAAGTTAGGTATTAACAGCGTTGTATGCTGGCCAGCTCAGTGGTCTAAGGGTTAGATGTTCGTGCACAAGACCGAAGGTCCTGGGTTTGAGTTCCGCGTTCATGATCGTGGATGTGCACTGCTGAAGTCCCACAATAGGACGAAACAGCCGTCCAATGATTTCAGGTTTTCAGTGATGGTCCAACATCAATAGATTCAAGATCTCAGTCAATTATTTATTCAGTTTTAATTAAATATGAGGTTAAAAATGTATTTTGGTAAAGTGATAACTTATAAATCATCCATTTCTTATGACTGTATTGTTCTATTCTAAAAAAATCGTCAAATTAATAACTTCACCGTTGTCTTATCAAGTAGAAAATCACTCACTATGACAATGTTCTGTTCAGTTAATAAAATAATTGGGTTCATTAGAATCTAAATCGAATAAATTAAGGATACATCAATTTGATTCGCCCACGATGTGGGTGTGTGTTCGAATCCCACCTCCGACACATACTTTGAGCACAAATGCTCTGGTGTGTCTGAGGGTGAGGAGACTTAGCTCTCCCTCTCGAAATGCTCTCATATGGTCACGTACATGCAACCATTACAAGGGAAGTCCTGCTCACTGACTTCTCACGGCATTACTGCTGTTTACGAAATTGAGAGGACAAAAATCGAATGTCAGGCACTATAACCGGGTAGGTGAATATGGAGAATCCACCTGGGGCAGTTGGAAACCCTCATGCACATGGGGTCCAGTATCTTGAGGGAAGAAATGGCGCACAAACTTGTTGTTGGTCACCGGCTACTATGGGACTGCATCTCCTGAAGTTGCTCCACTGTCTTGTGGATTAGACCTTTATGTCAAAGGCTCGGGTTGTAGCCTTCTAAGAAAACAACCTGCTTCGGTTTGGGCACCCGAGCAGTATCCCGACCCTCACATACATCGAATGATTTATGTGGCGCATATCTATTTGGTGCCTCATTGTACCAATGTTTACATGTTTAAATAAATAATAATCATTACTTACTTCATTCCTCGATGAATACCTTCTTCTGGTGGACATTCAAATGCATTAACACATTTACTTTCTTGATAAGCAGGAATGTGAATAAACCATGATGAATCTATTATTCCACTAACTAATACAGGATATCCAATACGATTAAATAATTTTCTACTTAATCTATCAATATTCATAAGTACACCAATTCCTCCAGCACTGGAAAAAATAAAGTATATATTTGTTTGAGACGGATCAAATGTAAAACAGATCTGATCCTATATGACATTTACCTGTTAGTAGGTATGAAAAATGTGATATTTGTATTGTGGAAGAGTAGAGTGGAAGATATTTAGATGTTTATTAGTGGTATGAGATACGAACAAGATTCAATTTGTGAATATTTGAATAAGTAATTTGCTAGGTTTGAAGCTATCACGAGTTCACTTGATCTGCGAACGAGAACAAGACTCGGTGACCAAAAGCCAGTAAACTAGCTATTTGATGCGTCCTAGCCCCGCTAACTAGAGGTAGAAGTCCAAGCTTGAAATGGGGAAGTATATTCTGCAAAACAGCCAGAAACGATCGATAACAACAAACACAATTCAAAACGTATATATACAGTGCCAAACCGTCCTTGGTGAGAGTTACCAAATCGCATACTAAAAGACGCAAGGGACCGATAGCATTTAAGATATTTCCCAGTGGGAAAGACGACATGAAGGTGACAAGAGCGCCCTTGGCACGAAAACAAAAAAATTCAAACTTTCTGAATAAAATTACAAAACTAGGTCGTTTACCAAGTGAGTTCTGGGGATCTAACGTCCCCAACATAATCCATCATGAATAAATTGTTAGGTCTTCCTTTTTATGAAGCGCGATAGGGTTTAGCGATATATATATTGTTTATCTATTCTCTAGAGAAACAGCTTACACGAAACATTAGAAATCTAACTATCTACAGATTGAATAACACTAAAAAACTAGAAAGCGTTTCGACAGCTCTTTCGTTCTTGTATAAGACTCTTTAAGAGTGCTTACCTACGACCTACAGTAATTTATACGTAGTACTTTCAACTTTCCTATTAGACATTTAAACATTAGAGATACTGATCAGAGTCTGATAGGGCAAGTTCGACTCCAAATAAATTTTACTTTAATTCAACAATCGTTCGACTCTATTGGTAATAAATATTTCCCTCCATCTGGGATCAATCTTTGATGAATACAACCTACAAGTTGGATCAATTTGCATGAAGCTTCCCTGACAGGATTATTTTTGGGAAGATTTTTACGATTCTTCAGGATTGAACTGTAGCATCCAGTAAATATTTGGTTATTTAAAAGTATTCAAATTTTATCAGAATGAGTTTGTGGAGATTTTAGAAAATTCACAGATTGAAATCATGAGTCAATTGAAGCTGGACCACCATGGAAAACCTGGAAGCACTGGACGGCCGTTTCCATGGTGGTCCAGCTTCAATTGACTCATGATTTAAATCTGTGAAATTTCTAACATTTCCACAAAACCCCTTCTGATAATAATCATCTGCTCACTAGTGACTGAATTCAAGAGATACTCCTGCAGTTCTAGTGTGAAGACGTTGCCAGTGGAGTTCAACCAGGTCTGTTGTGAGATATCAGCTCACTGAAGACAATGGTATACAGTGGCGCAACTTAGTGGATTGGTTGAAGTTAGACATTAACACCGTTGGGTACCGGCTCAGTGGTCTAGTGGTTAATTGCTCGCGCACGAAGCCAGTAGGTCCTGGGTTCAAGCCCCGCGTGTGCGGGATCGTGGGTGCGCACTGCTCAGGAGTCCCTTACTAAAACGAAAAGGCCGTCCAGTGCTTCCAGATTTAAGTCTTAGATAGGTACCACTGTCAAAGTTGAATTTGATAGTTTTAAAGAAAGTGAAGACTTAATAGAAAGTTACGTTTCGTGACGTAATGTAAGTTACTTCTTCAGAGTAAATAAATAACCCAAATAAAATTAATACAATTCTAAATAGTAAAAAGGGAAACAATGTAGAATATTTTTACAGTTTATCGAAATAACCGCATTTGACGCCATTTATTTTCCACACGATTTACACACACACACACACACACACACACACTTTCAACCTCCACTACTCCATATTACAAATGTATGTATTTTTCATATCCACCTTCAAATGCATATATTAATACAATGATCTCATACAAAATCACCTTGATTAAAATTAGAATGACAGTGACATGTTCAGATCTATTATGATTTTAAATTCACATGATATTGTTTACTTAAATCTTCGCATTGATGTTTAGGACTGCAATTGTTCAGTCTGTTATTGGTATATGTGCATTCTATGTGGACTGCCTCGATATTACCTTAATTTATAAGCATTATAAGCAAAGATGTATAGTGGTACAAGTGAGTGGCTATTAGTACTCAGTAGCTAAGTGAATAACACGATGATGTTTGAAACGAGCTATACTAGATTTAAGTCCCAGAGTGAACATTAACTCTGGGATGCAGGTACATCCAGCTGACGAGTCCGAAGTTGGACGAAACACACGTCCTGGATCTTAATGCTAACCATCGTTCATCTATGCTTGTTATGATTTCGATTGCATTAAAAATATTCTTCATTGTTTCCGTTTGTGCTATTTTAACTTGTGTTAATTTCATTTGGGTTATTTACTTACTCTGAATAAGTGACGTACATTACTCCACGAATTGTCAAAAAGACGATTTTCTGTTCATTGGAATGTCACATAACTAAATTTATTATTAAATCTTAAGTGTTCAGTTCTACAAACATATTAGAATAGTGAATAGATGGATTTATATTCTATTTGATCTTCAGAGATTTCAGTCGACAGACACTATTATTCAACTTCATATAGTACATGTTGTTAACCATTTACTCTATGAAACTTGATTATATTATTAATGAATAATTATTTTACAAGGGATTTTGTGGAGATTGTAGTAATTTCAATAGTTGAGATCATGAGTCAGTGAAGTTCAACTGGGTCTGTTGTAAAATAGTAACTCATTAAAGACAATGGTGAATGTTTCACTCAATTTCGTGGGTTGGTTAAAGTTAAAAATTAACACCGTTGTATGTCGACTGGCTCAGTGGTCTGAAGGTTAAGCGTTTGCGAGTGAGACTGATAGGTCCTGAGTTGAAATCTCGCGAGGTGTGGTCGTTGATGCACACTGCTGAGAAGTTCCACACTATGACACAATGGCCGTCTAGTGCTTCTATGTTTTCCATGGTGGTCTGGCTTCAGTTGACTCATGATCTCAACTATTTAAATTAATTATTTGTTATTAATAATACTGAGTTAGTTATGTTATAGAACATAACCGACATGCTTTGAAACTATTTTCCTACTGAAAATTTGTCATTTATAATGATAATTTTGTGTTATTTTACCAAAGTTTGAAAAACTTTTTTCCAGAATTATTTAATGGTTGAATTCATCAGTCGATTTAAGCTAAACTACCCTAGAAAACCTAGAAGCACTGGACGGCCGTTTCATCCTAGTTAATCAGTCCTTCACTGGAGACAATGATGGACGGTGGCGCAATATCGTGGATTGGTTGAAATTAGGCATTAACACCTTTGGATGCAGGTTCAGGGGTCTAGAGGTTAAGCGTTTGCTCACGAAACCAAAAATCCCAGGTTTGAGCTCCGCGTGTAGGATCGTTGATGCGCACTGCTGAGGAGTCTCATACTAAGGTGAAACAGCCATCTAGTTCTTCCAGATTTTCCATGGTGATCTAGCTTAAATCGACTCATGAATTCAACGACTAATTTACTACAAATTCCACAAACCCTCATTTTGATTTCATAACAATATATCTCGACTATAAGTATAAAATATAATTTATAATAAACAGCTAAAATAAATCAGTTAATTTCTTACCTAGAACCAGCAAATATAACTTTCTCTGTATAAGCTGCATTTTGCCATGGTATATTATCAATAACAGCTGCCAGTATACGTGATCCATGAAAATAGAAATCTATTCAGTATGATATAATAATAATATAAGGAGAACATAAAAAACGTATCAAATAAACACATAATTGGTGTTAAATGAAGTTAACAAGAATTAGTGAAATTTAACAGTTGAATTCATGAGTCAATCTAAGCTAGACCACCCTGGAGAACCTTTAGGCATTAGACGAACGTTTCGTTCTAGTGAGGGACTCCTCAGTAGTGCGCCTTCACGATCCCGCTCACGGTATTCGAACCCAGGACCAATCAGTCTCGCGCGTGAACGGTTAATTTACTAGACCTTTGAGCCAGCATCCAATCCCGAGAGTGGGATCGTAGATGCGCACTGTTGAGGAGTCTCACAATAGGACGAAACAGCTGTCCAGTGCTTCCAGGTTTCCAATGGTGGTCTAACATCAATCGGTTCATCATCTCAATCTAGAACGAATATGTTTAGTATAGAAGAGTTATTAAGAGAATTGTGATAGGCTCATCTGTTTTAAGTAAACATTGTAGTAAATTACAACTATATCATTTTCATTTTAGTAAACATTCAGTTATATCACATTTGATTATATACTTTCAGTTTGGTTTAAATAAGACAGTTGGGTGATTAGCATACAAAAAAAAGAAAGAAAATTAACTTTTATTCAATTAGTGTTGTTTATTTCAATCTTCCCATTGTGATTTAGGACTGCAATTGATCAGTCTGTTGTTGGCATATGTGCATCTTGTGCGGAATGCCTCTATAGTGCCTGAAGTCACAAGTTTTATAATTAACGAATGCTTTAAAGGGAGGGGGACGAGGGTGGTGCGTGATACTTATATTGATATAAGTAGTCTATAACGCGAGGTAAAGAACGTAATGTCTGGCAGCAGAACATGGCGGAAGATAAAGAAGGGAAGAGATGGAACGCAATGCAATTTGTAAGAAAACGCATAAACAATCAAACGTGAGACAATGGATTGATGTTTACAACGGCAACAGTCCAGTTTAATATGATGGAATGATATTTTGCAAATTAACGATTTACTATTTGGTTTTTCTATTTTACCAAGTAACTTCGGTTTTCCTCACCCGTGTTCTGTTCACTACAGTATAACCTTTGAACATAAGAATCATTGAAGAAACTCCATAGACTTTAAGCCCAATGATGAGCTTCAAGAGATTTTTAAACATCTTAAGATTGGAAATAACAAAAGTAACGTTCAGTTATGTAATACAGTAAGTAGGTTTTGTAATAACCCATCTAATCATTGTTAATAGCTTTTAATACAGACTGACATAAGTCCAGATACCACTGAAGATCATGAAAGATCACAATGAATGTCAATTACTTCTTCGTACTAGTCTCTTTATTAGTGTACTGTTAGTTTTTGAGTGCTATATCATAGCAATTGTTCGAATCCCTATATCCTTGTCAACAACAAAATTATTGTTTTTTTTAGACGCAAATAAAAGAATATAAAAACCAAATCTCCTACCTCCACTACGATTAGCCATTTTCCCAGTCCATAAATCACTTGAACAATATGGAATGAAACTAGACAACAATAAAAAATGAAAGAAAAATAAAAGTATTATTCACATTTTCTTATATTCGAAATTGGAGAATGATGGTCAGCGGCCTATGCTCCATCGGGAGTAACAGGCGTAAGTATGCCTGAATGCTATTACGAGTTCACCTTACTCGGTAAACGGAACGAAAGTCAATGATACAGTGACACGATAAGCTACTCTAATCCGTTGTCCCCGGCTCTGCTAACTAGATCAAGAAATCTTGATGAGGCGTAGAGAATGTATTCTACAAGCACCCAGAAAATACGAGGTCACTAAGCACATAAATCAAGCTTATTTATACAATGATAGAAACGCCCATGGGAGAGCCACAAAATATGGTACTACAAAAAATCCGTCAACCAATGACAGTCAAGAATTTCTAAGTGGGAAATGTAGGCTGTAGGTCAACTAAGCGTCTCTTGGCGGGAAAACATGAAAGTAAGTAATTAGGTAAGTATATTCAAAATTAAAACGATGTGAATAAAGGAGATGAATCATTAAATTGATTTCAACTTACACACTATGAAATTCATGATAAACTGGATTTGCATTTGAATCAGATGAAAGTATCCCACCAACTGAAATGTAAATTATCCGACATAAAAAACAGACATTTAGATTATTCTAATCATAATAATGATAATAATAGTTGCATCCAATTTATATATACATTTAACTAGTTTTAACGATGATAAGTTGATCAGTATGGGGTTGTGGAGATTATTATTATTATGTTTTTGATTGAGATTATGAAGTGATTGATGTTAGACCACCGTTGAAAAGCTGAAAGCACTGGAAGATTTCGTGGATTAGTTGAGGTTAGACATTAACACCGTTAGACGCCGGTCGGCTTAGTGGTATAGAAATTAAGCGTTCGCAAGCGAGACCGTAGGTCCTAGATTCGAATCCTGCGAGTGGGATTGTGGATGTGCACTACTGAAGAGTCTCATTCTAGAACGAAACGTCCGTCCAATGCTTTCAGGTTTTCAGTGGTAATCTAACATCAATCGGTTCATAATATCAGTCAAAAAGAAGATAAGTTTAAGTTGTATATAGACTATGTTATCAGTTGAGAAATCTTTGAATATCATTGATTGCAAACAAGATTATTGTCCCATAATATATTGACAAAAACTGTGATGGATTGTTGAAGGTCATTAGTTAGATGTCCTAATGAAGCTATGAATATGCCCTACTATAAAGTATAATAGTATAATGATAAAGTTATTCAATACCCCTTGATTTGGAATCATTCATTAACTAGTATTATTAAGAAATATAAACTAAGTACCGTTGAATTACAGTCATAATGTAATACGTAAAAAATATAGCCAATAGATTGAGTGAGATAAAACGAATACAGATCCATCATCTTAGTTAGTTTTCGAATATATTAACAAAAATATACCAGTATCTGCCAAGTCACTTGTATATGTCATGATATAGATATTAGAAGGATTAAAGGGGAGACTATAATTTATGGACGACATTTGAGTAACACTAAAAAGATCTTGGAGATGTTCATCTACATACAACGGCTAAATGAGGATTATAAAGCAGTGTGAAGCATAAGGATTATGATTTACAGTTGATGGTGATAAATCTTGCGAATTGAACGCTATATTCGTTTCCTAAGTTATTCTGGTAACCCCCAAGCTAGAACTATACAACGACCTGAACACAAGAGAGAAGACACAAAGTATGCGAGAAATACTTTACTCCAAGGTTCATTTTTGTACAGAAAACGTGGGTATTTATAGATGTTAACATTTTATTAAATCAACATCATATTTCGGCCAATCCGTTAGCGACATATTATGCTACTGACCATTGGTAACACGCCACGTTGACATTTGATTGACTAGGACTCTTCGGCTCCTCTAGGGTCTCTGGAAGTTCTGTTGCAGTTCTCGGAAGGCCGACTTAACAGATGGTAAGTGTTAGGATTTAGATTTATGTTCTTCATTACAAACTGATATCAGCTAAAATGCCAAAACGTTATTTAGACATATAAATAAATGAATTTTGAGCCCAAATCCAAGACCTGTCATTTTAAATCTGATTGGTTTGTTCATAAATTATAGTCTCACCGGTTAGAGTTAAATCTCCACATCCAAGATGGCATAATTATCGATTTTGCGTTAATCTAATAACCTATTTCGTAATACTTTTTTTGAAGACTTCTTTATTCTTTGCTTCTCTTCCGAGATTTACTTAGTTAATAAACTTTTTAGATGAATATAACATATGATCATAACATTAATTCCTCATTTTCAAAACTTCCATCTGTATATACTTCTCATAGTTGCTGTGTAGTGAAGAGAACACGGGTGAGAACAATCGAATGTATTTAACACAAAATTATAGGACTTGTTAATAAAATCTAACAATCATAAAGTAAATGCTCAGTTTGCAAAATGTCCATCAATTGTCTCATAATGACTCAGACTTCATTGTTCTTGCATTTTCATACAAATTGAATTCTGTTTTTACTGTTCGATCCTCTCGTCTCTTTGCTGCTAGACCTTCTTTTTACGACTAATATCATCTACTATTTATGTCAATATAAGTAGCACACACCACAACTGTTGTAGTGTGTACTACTAACGTCAATCGATATAAGTAGTATATATCATCAACCGAAAGTGAAACGCCTAGCGCGGTAAAGAATTAAAAAGATCGAAAAAGACAAAAAAAAACACAACGAGAACAAAGAATAATTGATGTAGAATTGAAAGATCAATGAAATCTGAGACAATTGATTGAGACTGAAGGTCCTGGGTTCGAATCCCGTGTTTGGGATCGTGGATGCGCACTGCTGCAGAGTCCCACAATAAGATGAAACGGCTTTCCAATGCTTCCAGGTTTCCAACGGTGCATCAATCAATTCATGATCTCAATCAAATACATTTGGTTGTCCCCATTTGTGTTCTTGTTCACTATCATGTTTTTTCATTGATCTATATGAACAATACTGAATTCAATATTAGAAAATACATTACTAATAGTAATATATACATATACTTGTTATATGTTTTAAGTTATAAGCAAGCTGAAAGTGAATTCATCAAAACATTAATCTACCTCCTATCATTACAAACTTCAAAACTTACATGAACGAGTTTTTGGCCAAAATTTTGATGAGAATAATGAAAATGCATTAGATTCACGTAAAATACATGTTTCTTCATCAAAACAATACCAACCACCTAGAAACATAATTAAATTAGATATTATTATATTTGTTAGCGGGATATAGATTGGATTAAATCATGTTCAATGCACGCTTGCGTTGGCACATTCTGATTGGATAAGAATCAGCCAATCAGCGTTAGTCAATACTTAGTGAGCACTCTAGAAATCTTCTCATATGAAAAACTATAAATATACTAACGTTTTCCCTATTGCACTTGCTTGCTTCTTACTTCTATCTAACCTTGTTATTTGGGATATAATCTCTTTTCCTGTATAACCGTGTTCCGATTTGGGGGACTTGTCGAGTGAATCGGTGTTTGAGAATACTAAGCAATAGGAATAGTTGAGTTATAACCATAAGAGAGAATTATAACAATATTATAAAAACTAAAATAGTTTTACTTACCTTCAAGAAATATTAACCATCTACTTACTGTTGTATATTTTGCTGGACGATAATAATAACTGAAATATTAAAAAAAATAAAAGAATTGATATTCATTCTGATAATAATCAACTGCTCACTAGTGACTGACTTCAGGAAAAACTCCTGGAGTTCTAATGAGAAGCCGTTACCAGTGGAGTTCAACCAGGTCTGTTGTGAGATAGTAACTCACTAAAGACAATGGTGTACGGTGGCGCAACTTCGTGGATTGGTTGAAGTTAGACATTAACACCATTGGGTACCGGCTCAGTGGTCTAGTGGTTAAGTGCTCGCGCGCGAAGCTAGTAGGTCCTGGTTTCGAGCCCCGCGTGTGCAGGATCGTGGGTACGCACTGCTCACGAGTCCCATACTAGGTCGAAACGGCCGTCCAGTGTTCGCAGGTTTTCCATCGTGGTCTAGCTTCAATCGACTCATGATTTCAACCTGTGAAATAAATAAGATTTTTAAAGATGATCTAACTGAGATCATGAGTCAGTTGACGATATATCATCATGGAAAACCTGTAAGCAATGGGCTGTCGTTTTGTCCTAGTGTGGAACTCTTTAGCAATGTACATCCACAATCTCGCCTCTCAACAGATTCCAACCCAGGACTCATTGGTTTCAAGAGGTATTTCCTGGAGTTCTAGTGAAAAGCAATGACTAGTGGAGTTCAACCGAATCTGTTGTGAGATAGTAACTTATTGAAGACAATGGTGGACGTGTTGCTTAATTTCGTAGATTTGTTGAGGTTAGACATTAGCACCGTTGGATCTCGGCCTGATCAGTGGCCTAGAGTTTAAGCGGTCGCGCGCGAGACTGATAGGTCGTGGGTTGGAATCTCGTGAGGCGGGACCGTGGATGCGCACTGCTGAGGAGTCCCATAATTGGACGAAACGGCTAAAGAACACAATAATTTGGGAATTAGAAGCAAACATGAAAAGGATGAATAGCAACTGGAAAGAAATGGAAAGGATTGTCCAGGACAGGGTTGGATGAAGAATGACGTTGGGTGGTCTATGCTCCTGGACGTAGAGTAACAGGCGTAAGTAAGTAAGTACTTGGACACTATTAGCAACAACCAACTGTGAGAGAGAACAAACCAGATCCCAGTGGAGGAAGAAATTAGGAAGAAGCGCTGGAAGTGGATAGTACACACATTGAGGAAAGCACCCAACTGAGTCACAAGACAAGCCCTCACATGGAATCCTCAAGGCCAAAAGCAAAGAGAAAGACCAAAGAACACATTACGCCGGGAAACGGAGATAAACAAGGGAAAAATGAACAAGAATTGGATGGAACTAGAAAAGAAGGCCCAAGACAGAGTGGGTTGGAGAATGCTGGTCGGCGGCCTATGCTCCATTAGGAGTAACAGGCGTAAGTTAGTAAGTAACAGTTATACAGTCTATGTTGTATATTTTGTAATTTTTTAGATGAGGAGCGCAATATGTGAAGAAATTTAGATAACTGTTGTTTACTGAACTAATTGTTTATTTACCAAACAGTTGTTTAGTAATATTATCACATAGTCTAAACTGTATTATACTGTCGGTTGCTATGTTAAACCCATACAGTTTATTCTTACCTCCAGACAGGCCAATTTATTCACCCTTCATGAGTTACTTTGGCTGGTTTTATCTAAGTGTGTGTGTGTGTGGGTACACTTCTTATCCCATTCTTAACATGTCTATAACTTATTTTTGTATGACTACAAACATTGATTAACGCTTGATTAAATCGAGTTGACCCATACGCCTTCTTCACTGAATATCATTTCGTTTCACTCCTTTCTCTCCTATTCACTTCTCTCGCTCCAGCTCCCCAATTGTTTGTCTAAATCAATGAGTGTACAAAATATACATATCCAAAACTTCATTCTCGTACTTGACTTATTTAATTGCATTATTCAATAATGCTATTTAAATCGATAATTTTATACGAGGATTGACTGTGTCATCTTCGATAACAATCATTTACATTTCACTTGTTGAAATATGGGTCAGTTGAAGCTATACCACCATGGAAAACCTGGAAGCACTGGACGGCCGTCTCATCCTAGTATGGTACTCCTCATCAGTGCGACCCCGCATCCCGCGGGACTCGAACCCAGGGTCTATCAGTCTCGCTCCAGGCGCTTAACCAACTAGACCACTGGGCCGGCATCCAACGGTGTTAATGTCAGCAGTGCGCACCCACGATTCCGCGTCGTGAGATTTCAACCCAGGACCTATCTGTCTCACACGCGAACACTTAACCTTTAGATCACTGAACCGGCCGAGATCCAACGGTGTAAATATCTAACTTCATAATGAATCAACAAAGAATATTCTTTTTTGATAACACAAAATAATCGTTTTCATTGAAGTCAACAAGAACTTTACTGATTGAATCTATTTTTTCTTGATGATGAATTTTTGATAATTCTACATTATGACATTAGCTTTCATCATAGACATAGAACTAGAAGGTATTCAACAGTGAATTCATTGAAAAAGAACATTTAAATCGTTTACATTCTGTTTCTCATATTGTAAAGATATCATATTGACTATGACATATAAAGGCATTGAGTCTAATTATGTATGAAATTATTGATGCGCATTGTTAAGTAATTCTGCAATTAGGCCTTACAGCTTCCTTGCAATTCAGATTACGTAAGTTCTCAATGAGAACTAACAAATTTTTTTCATTTTATAAGATTTATTTAACCCTGTGAAATATATGTTTCTTTATAATTCATATCTGATCAACATTGTGAGTAATCTGATAACTTTATCCTTCAAATGCCCTGGTACGGCCGAGAGTAAGGAGAGTTTATTCTCCCTCTCGAAATGCTCTAACATGGCCACGCGTATATAGCCTCTGCCAGGGAAGTCCTACTCACTACCTTCTCGTGGCGGAGGTGTTGTTTACGAAAATGAGAGGACGAAAACCGAATGTCCGGCGCTTTAACCGGGTCGGTGGACATGGAGAGTCCACCTAGGGGAGTCGGAAGACCCTCATCCCAAGCCAATGGTGCACAGGGGCTCCAGTATCCTGAAGGAATAAACGGCGTATGAACTAATCGTTGGTCATAGTAGTATACCACGTTGATATTCCAGAAAGTCCTATCAGGTTCTGATTAGATGGAAACTTTTCGGCTCCTTTAAGGCCTCTGGAGGCTCCTTCGTGTTTTGTGAAAGCTGGCCTAACAGTTACATATTACATTTTTGGTAACTAAATGACTAGTTTAGTTGAAACTAACTTTCTAAATCCTTCAGTAAATTCCATGTATATTATCCCTCTTATCTTATAAACTTAATACACAGTTAAAAGCTAGAAACTCAAACACTGAATAACTATATTAATTTAAAGCATAATATCATTTCAGAATTCCACTTCTTATTTATTCAAAGTAATTTATAATGGATGATGTTGTTCGCAACATTTAATGGTTAAGTACTGAATATTAGTCGGTAATTTCCGCCGAATATTTCATTTGCAGACTCTGGAAATATCAATAAATGTCTGATATAAACACGTCAGTGCAATACAACTCAACATACCGGTTGATTAATAATTACTTACTTACTTACTAAATCCGCTTGGAGCCCTTCTTGGGTTACTGTCTGTCCCAAGCCCGGATAAAAGAGAAGGGTTGGGCATGGGGTTACCGACCACAACCTGTAGAAAACTAACTCGCTAAAAAAGCTAACCAGAAAAAAATAATTCGAACCATTTAAACTCTTCCCTGGGAGTTAGAAGATCTTCATTTAGAAGAATTATGACTCCTCATGGTGAAAGCCGAGTTCCTTCGGAAGTCACGAGGCCGATGCCCCTTCTGACAACCAGAGCAACCATTTATTTAGGTACATGAAGTTCTCGTGCAATGTGGGAGACCGGAAGAGTTATCCGAACCGGTGCTTGAAATCAGTGAAACACATGGGATTCAGGTTGGACAACAAACACCAGCTACATGGGAGCTGATACTATACTCCGCCCATGAAGAAGAAAATACACCACATACACAAGTAGTTACACTGATGGATGAATAATACATAGATAATAAATGTCAAGGTTTAAAATGACAAGATCGTTACTGTAAATTACACCTTGATAAATATTATTAATCAACTTAATAAACAAGAAAACTATTTAAGTTATTGAATGAAACTTATATAAGACACATTGAAAATATTGAAATAACCCCTATCGGATAATTCTAATCATTTAAACATAAGATGTGTCACTCAATTTCGTGCATTAGTTGAAGTTAAACATTAACATCGTTGGCTCTCGGTCGGTTCAGTGATCTAATAGTTAAGCGCTCACGCGCGAGACTTATTGGTCCTAGGTTCAAGTCTCTCAAGGTGGGATCGTGGAGTCCCATAACAGGACGAATTAGCCGTCCAGTGCTTTCAGGATTTTTATAGTGGTCTATTTTCAATTGACTGATCATCTCAATTATTGAAGTTACTATAGTATTCACAAAACCCCTTCTCATAATAATTATCGTATACTCACTAGTGACTCACTTCAAGAGGTATCTCCTGAAGTTCTAGTGAGCAGTCGTGATCAGTGGAGTTGAACCGGTTCTGTTGTGAGTTAGTAGGTCATTGAAGACAATAGTGGATGGTGACGCAATTTCATGGATTAGTTGATGTTAGACATTAACATCGTTATATCACGGCCTGCTCAGTGATCTAATAGTTAAGCGCTCACGCGCTAGACTGATAGGTCCTGGGTTCAAATCTCATGAGGTCGAATCATGAGTACTCACTCCTGAAGAGTCCAACAGTTGGAAAAAACGTTCATCCAGTGCTCTGAAGCTTTCTATGGTAGTCTAGCTTCAAATGACTCATGATTTCGACTATTGAAATTACTATAATACTAACAAAACCCCTTCTCATATAAGATAAAAAGTAAAATCTCAGAAAAAAATAAACAACACATACCCCGCTGATGAACCATCATTACATTTAGCTCCATTATTATTTAAAAGATATAATTGATGTGATTGATATTGTAATCTTATATTATTCCATTCATTATGTTTATGATCATTATTGAATCGATTCAATTGATTTTCGATTGGTTTCTTAAGTGGTTCCCATGGTTCAATCATATTCCAACTATCATTATTATGATTATTATTCTTATTCTTATTATTAGTATTAGTATTGTGTTCCGTTGTATATATAAATGATTTATAATAGGATGGTTTAGCTTTTACATTATCTAACCATGTTATAATAATAATAATGATTATGATAATATAATAAAGTGTTGTATATTGTCGTAATGAAAATGGTATTTCTATGGATATTGAATTATGGATATGAATGAGTTGTTTATTTGAATACGTTTCAGATAATAAAGAATGTTTATTTGATATTGGCAAATAATCTATAAGATTTAAACAAAGGAAAGATTACAAAAATAAGAAAAAGTATAGGTTGATTGAAAACAATAAATCAAATTACGTATCTATATTGATAGTTGAGATGATGAGTTAATTGAAGATAGACTATCATAGAAAGCCTCAAAGCACTAGACGGACGTTTTGTCCAAATGTGGGACTCCTTAGGAGTGCGCACCCACGATTCCATCTCACGAGATTTGAACCCAGGACCTACCGGTCTAGTGAGCGACCGCTTAACTATTAAATCACTGAACCGGCCGAGATACAACGATGTTAATGTCTAACACCAACTAATCCACGAAATTGCGTCACCATCCACCATTGTCTTCAATGACTTACTAACTCACAACAGAACTGGTTCAACTCCACTGATCACGGCTGCTCACTAGAACTTCAGGAGATACCTCTTGAAGCCAGTCACTAGTGAGCATATGTTGATTAATATCAGAAGGAGTTTTTGTGGATATTGTAGTAATTTCAATAGTTAAGATGATCAGTCAATTGAAGATAGATCAATATGGAAAACCTCGAAGTATTAGATGGCCGTTTCATACCATTATAGAATTCTTAAGCAGTACGCTTCTACAACCCCACCTCATGAGATTTTAACCGTAGGCACTCGTTTATCAGAGGAGTTACTAACACATAAAGAACATGTTTTTATTGTGGGAATCAAGTTCATTTACATAACATCAGTGGTGTAATTTGTGTTATATTTGATATTGAAACAAAGTGGCTGAGAGCGTTCTACTTAATTTTTGTCTGTGTTGACATTTGAAATCTTAAAGAAGTCGGTGTACCTTATGAATTTCGAAACAGATATACACAATTTCTAGTATAGGGGTTGTGGAGA
This sequence comes from Schistosoma guineensis, assembly GCA_944470375.2. Classification (NCBI taxonomy): domain Eukaryota; kingdom Metazoa; phylum Platyhelminthes; class Trematoda; order Strigeidida; family Schistosomatidae; genus Schistosoma; species Schistosoma guineensis. Next base: position 3,311,062 of record OX103890.1, on the reverse strand, counting down.
CTATTAAGTTTTTGATTGAGATCACGAACCGATTGGTGTAAAACCACCGTTGGAAACCTAGAAGCACTGGACGGCCGTTTCGTCCTATTGTAGGACTCCTCAACAGTGTGCATACACGATCCCGCTCGCGGGATTCGAACCCAGGATCTTCGGTCTCGCACGCGAACGCTTAACCTACTGGACCACTCAGCCGGCATCCAATGGTGATAGTGTCTAACATCAACCAATCCATGAAATCGCGCCACCATCTTCCATTGTACTGAAGTAGATACCTGTCTCTACCTGATATGGATTAGCTTCACTGGTTACGTCTTCTCACTAGAACTTCGAGAATTCACTGTCATGAAATTCAGCTATGAATCAATAATGTTAAAATTAAACTCCTGAAAGACTATGATTGATTTCTATTGGTGAAAAATCCTTACTAATAATAATCAAAATAATTACAAGTGGTAATCAAATTCATTCGAGTATCAGCTCTTTGAGAAACCTGAGGGTCATGCTTTAGATTTTCAATTGTGTCATGTATGCAAACTAGTGAAGAGGCTCATATTAGGATGAAACATATATCTAGTACACTCTGGTTTGCGATGGTTGTTTAGTTAAGGTTCGTATGTAATACACATTATAAAATTACACATCTTATTTATACAGTATGACGATTTGATATTGAAAGTTTTAACATTCACCGCTTCTAATGAAACACTGTGTGACGGTTTTGAATTGGACGGAAAACATGAACTTTGTTTAGAACTTAAAAGTCTCACGAAAAGTATATGTTGAATCTCTGGCTATCTATAATTATTAGAGTGAAACATTGTTAGTAGATTTAATGAAAGCAATTATTTGATGTAAACAAAATAATGTTTATCTTTATTTCTTGGTATTTTGTATACTACTGAGTTTATATTACTTTCAAATGATTGAGTAGTATATTTCTATACAGATAATAAGCCTTAATTGCAAGCATGAGGATTTGTGGACATTGTAGTATTTTCACCGTTGATGAGTCCTAAATAGGACGAAACGTGCACATTGGATTCCACTGTTGACCACCACCTATCTTTGCTTATAATAAGTTTGACTTAAGGCAATCCTCACAGAGAATACTTATGCCAATAAGAAACGGATCAATTGCAGTCCTAAACATCGATGGGAAGATTCAAAGAAAAATGATCTAAAACAGTAAACAACATATCACAGTATTTCCAAATTTGTATTATAAACCATTCGACCATTGCAATCAACCAAAGGAAGGTGTTAAAAAGCTTCGTTTTACAAATTTCCTAATATTCATCAATCGGTTTCAAGTTTGGGTCATACAGTAAGATGAATCAACTACTGTAATTAACAAACTGTAAGTGATTCCTTACAAATGGCCTATAAATTAACCTGTTACACAAGAAAAGTAATGGCGATTCAGATTCCCCACTTTTTTCAAAGTCATGTAAACATATATATTCAAAGATAAATGAATTCAAAGGTATCAATTTTCGCATGTATGTATTCATCCACTATTTTGCTTTATAAGTATCGATATAAAGATTGGAGTTGATAGTTTAAAGTAAGCTTAGCATTGGATAAAATGTTATTCACAAACATATTTTTTATCAGAAGGGAGGTTTATGGAGATTTTAGTAATTTAATAGTTGAATCCATGAGTCAACTGAAGCTAGACCACTATGGAAAACCTGGAAGTACTGGACGGCTGGTTCGTTCCGGTATCGGACGCCCCAGCAGTACTCATTCAGGTCTGTTATAAGATAGTAACTCATTGAAGACAATGGTAGACGGTGGCTCAGTCTTGTGAATTGATTAAAGTTGTACATTAACACCATCGGATGCTGGCTCAATAGTCTAAAAGTTAGGCGTTCACTCGCGAAACCGAAGGTGCTGGGTTCAAATCCCGTTCGTGGAACTCAATAGTACAAAAGTACATGTGTTAATATACTTCGGTTACGTATTAAATCTGAAGAAGTAACTTACATGTAGTTACGGAACGTAAGAAACGCAAATTTTTCTACGTATCGGAATATATTTAATAGTTGAATTCATGAGTTAAATAAATCTAGTCCACCATGGAAAACCTGAAAGCACTGGATAGCTATTTTATCATAATATGGGACTTCTCAGCAGTGCGCATCCACTATCTCGCTCACAGGATCCGAACACAGAATCTTCGGTCTCATGTGCGAACGCTTAGCATCTGAACCAATACGTCGACATCCGATGATGTTAATGTCTAACTTCAATCAATCCATAAAATTGTACTACTACCCACCATTGTCTTCAATGAGTTACTATCTCATAACAGACCTGGATACACACTGCTGTGGCATCCGATACTAGGATGAAACGACCGTTTAGTGCCTCTCTAAAAAAACCCCCCTCCTTTCTGAAAATAATCCTTATTATTTATTATTACAATATTATTACTAATAATTCCAATTAATTAATACGTTAATTCATTCATTAAATGTTTAGATTTTTCTCTTTTTTTTGTTGAAAAAAACAAACAAACAAACGAAAGAAAAAACTGTGTTCATCTAACTCACATGGATACACATACACTAAAGTTTATTTCAAAGGTCAAGTTTTTTTTTAAAAAAAAATCCTTTTTATGTATCTGTACAAGCGTGTAAACCTAGGCCCAGATACACAAACATACACACACACACATATATGCACACATATACACACACACAAGTACACATACATCAAACTATGCATCCATTAAAGATATTTTTTTCTCATTAACAAAACGTTTAATTGACTTAGATCAAAGAAAGTAATTTAAAAGGTATACAATTTACAAATTTTTTTACTATTAAAAGATGAATTTAATTGATGATAAACAAAATGGTATAAACGTTAAGAAATGAGGGGAAAAAAAGAAGTAGTGAAGGGAAACAAAACAACAACAAAAAAAGAGATTAAATCAATAATCTGTTTTTGTAACTTTTGTTTTTTTTCTTTTCAAATAAATTGTAAATAGACCACTGAACCGGCCGGTATCCAACGGTGTTAACGATGTGTAACTTCAACCAATCTACGAAGTTGCGCTACCGTATACCATTGTCTTTAGTGAGTTGATATCTCACAACAGACCTAGTTGAACTTCATTAGTAACGGCTTCTTACTAGAACTCCTGGAGTATCTCTTGAAGTCAGTCACTAGTGAACAGATTATGATTATCAGAAAAGGTTTTGTGGATCTCGCGTTGCGCGGGGTTGTTGATGCACACTGCTGAGGAGTCCCATACTAGGACGAAACGGCCGTCCAGTGTTTCCGGGTTTTCCATGGTGGTCTAGCTTCAATTGACTCATGATTTCAATCAGTGAAATTTCTAAAATCTCTACAAAAGCCCTTCCGAAAATTGTAAATAGTCTTAATCACAAGAATTTTATAACATATATCAAGAAATAGTAGCTAAGTGGATAATGTGATGACGTTTGGAGTGAACGGTACTGGGTTCGAATCCTATAGTGAATATCAACTTTGAGATGGAGGTATATCCAGTTGACGAGTCCTAAATAGGACGAACCACGTGTCAAATTGGATTATACCACTAGCCACTATTTATCTTTGTTTATAAAGTTTATGACTTAAAGCAATATCGAGGCAGTCCACATAGGATGTACATATGCTAACAGGAGACTGATCAATTACAGTCGTAACACAACAATTGAAAAATACAAGTAAACAACATCAAGTAAATTTTCAAATAAGTTTCGAACATTTTGGGTGCCTTATATCTAATTCCAGTTGGATTGTTTCTGATTATTGCCAAATAATTGCTGTTGAAATATACATCCTGATTAGTTTCGTATAGAATTATCGACTTAAATAGTGTTGATGAATAATGTGATTTAATAAGTCAAATAAGAGAATGAAAGTTTGAATACAATATATTTTGTACACTCATTAATCTGGACAGACAATCAGGTTAGATGGTGGTTGGAGGTAGTCGACAGGAAACCCTGGACCCAGGTTTCGTGCTACTTGGCATTCGTCAGCAAGGTGTACCTGTAATCTTGAGGAAACTGGTGCTCCCTGGCGGATTCGATCTCGTGTCACCCAGCTTCACAGTCAGAGACGTTACCATTGGGCTAGCATTTGATCTGCACTAATAATAAGGACTAGACAGGCATGACATTGATCGCCACCCAGTGATCAATCAATTGTTAGACAATTAAGTTGATGAAGCGAAAGAAGTGAAGAAAAGAGGGCGAAGCGAAATGACACGTACTGGAGAAGGCATGTGAGCCAACTCGATTTAGCCAAACGTGAATCGATATTTATAGCTACACAAAAAATAAGTTACAGACATGTTATGAATAGGATAAGAAGTGTACACACACACACACACATAAAAATAGTTAAAGTTGATAAGTGACAAATTATCAAGGTCAAAATGTAACTCAAGAAGTATGAATAAATTGGCTTGTCTGGAGGTTAGACTAAGCTATGTGGGTTTAACATAACAATCGACACTACAAAAAATAAACAGTAGTAAACACATAATTGTTGTTGAATTGAATTATGTCTATACAGATCATCTCCATTATGACGATGGTATACGTTGGTATATTGTCAAAGTAGCAGTTACACTGTTCACATTTCAATGTGAACACTAACACAAGGATACAAATATATTTAACTGATCATTTCAATTAAACGCAAGTCATTCTGCATAACATCTGCTAGTTGCTACTCTCAAATAATGATATGAAAATATGTAGATGGGGGTTCTTAGTTAGGTGTAATTTGAATTAAATGGTCTATTCAGAATTCTCAATCATTGATTTTCAAACTGTATACTAAATTATAAGAAAAGATTGATAGTGGCTAGCAGTGGAATCCAGGACGCGCGTTTCGTCCTGTTTGGGACTCGTGGATAACGCGATGGCGTTTGAACCGAATGGTACTGAGTTCGAGTCCCAGAGCAACTCTGAGACGCAGGTACTTCCAGCTGACGAGTCCCACACTGGACGAAACGCGTGTCCTGGATTCCACTGCTAGCCACTATCCATCTTTGCTTATAATGCTTGTAAATTAAGACAATATCGAGGCATACGCACAATATGCACATATGCTAATAAGAGACTGATCAATTTCAGTCCTAAAACATCAATGGGAAGATTCAAGTAAAACAATACCAAGTGAATGTATACTAAATGTTTGTGAAATCATGATTGTTACCATCATCAAGCATATAATCTGAAGATGTTCTTCTTCGTATTATTATTATTACGTAATCATAGTCAATTCTTTATACTACAATCAAATGACATTAATTAAGGTGTAAGTTTATGAGTTGGTTGAGAAACTCTGAATTAACACATTAAAATAGTTTATACTGATTCTATCCATATAGTCTAAGGTGGCCTGTTTGAATATCTGGTCTACCTGTTCCTGTCATCTAGATATTTAAACAAGTTATCTGTTTTCTTCTTTGTTTTTTGTTTTGTCACATCATTATGCTTATTAATCTCATAAACTATTCAGGTGCGTTTGTGAAAAATTTATGACATTTCATTGCACAACTATTGTGGGACTCCTCAGCAATGTGCATCCATGATCCCACTCGCGGGATTCGAACCCAGGTACTTCAGTCTACCGTGACTAGTAGAGCTAATCCGTGTCGGGTAGCGACAGGTATCTACCTCAGTACAATGGAAGATGGTAGCGCAGTTTTATGGATTGGTTGAGGTTAGACATTAACACCATTGGATGATAATTCAGTGGTCTAGAGGTCAAATGTTCACGCGCAAGACAGAAGGTCCTAGGTTTGAATCCCGTGTATATGTTCGTGTATGCGCACTCAGTTAGTCAGTCAGTAACAAAGTAGAACTTCTTACTTACGTACATCAGTTCGAGTTGCCACACCACATTAGCACAGAGGTGCAGTTGTCGATTCAAATCCCGTAGTGATAGAGGCGGTAAGAGTATAAGCAGTAATCGGGAAGATTAGGCTTTGAAGAAGTTATTCAAGGAGTATAATACAGTGAAATAAATTTGAAAAGAGACAAAATAAAGGAACATGAAGAATTCAGAAGATTATAATTTGGGAGAACACAAAGAGTGGATGCACCTGAGCACACCATTGCAAACGATTTTGAGCCATGTCATTCAAGGTCTCTAACTATCGGTTGCTATCATCTCACGGTCCCCAACCAGATAGTCTACACCTACCAACATGACTCAGTCCACTTATCAGTGACTTCATGAACTTATGCCATGTTTTGGTCTGACCGCCCGCTAGCTTTCTTCCAACCTACTCCTATACCAGTGAACATCGCACGTCGAGGCAGTCCGTGGTTGGGCATATGAACTGCTGAGGAATCATACAATAGAACAAAACGGCCACCCTAGTACTTCTAGGTTTTTAATGGTGATATAACATCAATCGATTCATGATCTCATTCAATTAATAAATATATATGGAGTTTCTTTCAAGTTTACTGATGAATCTTAAGATTAAATAAACAGATATAAAATGAACACTAAACACATTAGCATAAATCGACATTTTTCATTTTTCATTTTATTATAATATATCATTCAAAAATATCAGTTTAGATTGACTACTGCTGTTACCACAATTGTACCGTAACCCTACACTCGTATAGTCTTGCACATATATACAAACACACACACACACATATATACGAGCCTGGATACCCACACAAATAAACTTAATAACATTTTATGATTTTATTTTAAAATCAATGGGGTTTCTACTTTTACAACAACAACAACAATAACACAAAAAAAAAAAAAAATATCTATAATTTAAACACCGACCAGTTGTAAACCGCTATTTTCTTTTGATGTTCAATTAAAACACATCAATGTACAGATTAGTTTTCCCTAAAGAATTCATGTTATGTAAATAGGTCAAAGAGACATGTGCATGATTATTGTATTCTGTTACAATTTGACCAAGTAAATCATTAGATTCAAGTGTATCTATCTGTGTGTAAGTGTATGTGTGTGTGTGGGGGGGGAGTGTTCAATGTGTATTATGTAGGTATTGTTGTTATGATCATTGTGTTTGTTATGATTGTTCACTTTTGAAAATGATGATTACATTGTCTCACTTTGTTGTCTCATTGTTATTTGTCTAATATTATCTATCTATCTATATACAACAATGTAAACATGTGGTTATTGAATTCAATATATAGTTTTTCAATGGAAAATAAACTATTATTATTATGATTTGTACAAATTTAAATAAGTAAAAAAGAAAAAAGAGAAACGCTACTGTATTTCAAACATCAATGTTATAATTAAATTGTCGGAAGAAAGAAATAAAAAGCGCGAATATAAAAACATTCTATTCAAGGTAAACAAACACATACACACATATACACAAATAAAAACGATTTAACTTTGTGAATGTGATTACATTTCATGAAGAAACTATATTACTACCACTACTACTATTAATATCATCATCAGTAGAATTTGTAGTATCAGTAGTAGTAGTAGTAGTAGTAGTAGTAGTAGTAGTAGTAGTAGTAGTAGTAGTAGTAGTAGTAGTAGTAGTAGTAGTAGTAGTAGTAGTAGTAGTAGTAGTAGTAGTAGTAGTAGTAGTAGTAGTAGTAGTAGTAGTAGTAGTAGTAGTAGTAGTAGTAGTAGTAGTAGTAGTAGTAGTAGTAGTAGTAGTAGTAGTAGTAGTAGTAGTAGTAGTAGTAACTATACCAAAGTTAGTTATCATTCGTTCTAATTAATTTTTATTTCTATCTTGAAAACTAATTAAACTATACATGGTAACAAGTGTTTATTGACATTCTTAAAAAAAAGAGAATTATTAATCTCTTTATTATCTTGTTTTGTACATAGAGACTGAATGGTTCTAAAAAGGCAAACAGTTATATACAGAGAGGGAGAGAGAGAGGGGGGGAAATAAACCTGAAGGGGATAATATATCTATCCACTTGAATAGCTCCATAACTCTTTAATACAAAGTTAATCTTGTTAAATATTCGAATTAAAGAGTCCGATGACTATATTCTGAAGACAAGTAGTTGTTATATCCTGATGAGAATAATGAATGGTAACTGTTGGGATCTATTTATTGATTAATAATATACGTATATTTTTTTATTGCATCCTTGTTGAGTAAGTAAACTATTCATATTCGTGTTTCTCTTGTCATAAGCTTTATTTTGATCTATGAACTGTTATTATACGATTTACCATTCATGAGTTATGCCCAGTTTACCAATTACTATCTCCCATATTCACAGCCACATTTGGCCAAATCTTGTATAAATGTTGTTTCGTATTTTATGGTACGGTGTGGTCTGTCTGGTTGGTATATAAACCCAGTATGTTTGAAATAAATGATTCATATCACGGAGACTGAGATTGGTGTTTTGGACTCTAACAGGTAGGGCTAGGCTTGAAGTAGGACCGATAAGTACTCTAGACTTCTCGTACAGGTTGATGTGTCATTGGTCCGGCCGATCAATTAGCGTTCTCTAATTGGCGGTATCATTACATTATACATTAATAGGATACATGACACAAGTTATAACAGTATTGAAGAAAAAGAAGTAGATAAAACAAGTTATATTTTGATAATTTCATAAAACCAACAAAAAAATCTACGCAAAGATGGATAGTACCTAGCCGAATGAAATGCACGTACTGAATTCCACTGCTAGCCACTATACATCTTTGCTTAGAATGTTTTTGAATTAAGGCAATGCACATTGAGTTGGTCAGATACGATAATTTATTCTTAAGATCATTGGTGAACAATGATCGGCTGCGAAGAACGTTCTTTTTAAATAATTAGAAATTCTCCTCTTTAAGATCTATATGACTCTGTTACCCTTAAAGTCGATGTTCATGTATAATGTTTTCTTTTCGACTAAAGTTATTTGTGTTTTCGGCAGTTTCGGTTTTATGTTCTTATCAATGAACATTGAAGGATATCCATTTTTGATAAGTATCTCCTTCTTAGCATTACCGAAGCAATAACCATACATCTGAGAAGACCAGAATTGTATGTTCAAAAGAGATTGGTATAACCTCTTCTCCTACCATGGACTACCATGTCTAATAATATTTTTTCGTAATCTTCTTCCTTTATAACCATCTACTTCTCCTTCCATCTTCTCCTTTAATCTTCTATCTCTAAGTAATTTCTTTCTATCAGATGGGTTTTTGTAGATATTATAGTTAGTTCGATGGTTAAGATCATGAGTCAATTGAAGCTAGACCACCATGGGAAACCTGGAAGCACTGGACAGCCGTTTCGTCCAATGCTTCTAGGTTTCTCATGGTAGCCTAGCTTCAACTAACTCATGATCTTAATTTATTTCTGTTTCTACGATCCTTTTGATTAAAATTAAGGCAATATCGAGGCAATACATACAGTATACACATATACCAATAAAAGACTAATCAATTATAGTCCTAAACATCAATGAGAAGATTTAAGTAAACAATATCAAATGAATTCAACAAAACATCTGATTTCAAAAAAGCAATACAGACTGGCATGATCGACAGATCCATTACACTAACTAATGAAACCAATGTATTACACATAACTCTCTCAAGTCAACTTATGTTAACTCAGTGTATAAGAGATAAAATCTCAGTAATGTCAGTAATCCATGTCATATTTATCAGATTAAATGTTCTTTTAGAGCTAGTAACATGATCTATACTTGGATGACTTTATCTAAACGGTTTTACAAAAGTACACAAGTATCGTTAAGAATGAATATCACTATATCTATAAAATGAGCTACTTAATTGATAATGAACATCATATCAAGATCAAAGATGGTTTTCAACCTGTATATCAAGTCAAGAGTAATATCTCAGAAAGGGTTAGATTATGTGTCTCTTATATAAGTAAATGCAGTTTACATCAGTCTAAAGAAAGTTAACCTATACATAAACAAATGATTTATTCAACCTGTTTGTTAATCTTGTTTCACAATAAGGTTCTCAATCCTTATTCTTATTCTGAATTGTACATTTACAGATGAAAAATAAAGGTTGAATTAAACATAATATTCTTATTAATGATTGCTGACATCATAATAGTAAACACGATCTAACAATTTCTTGTGTTAAAGTCATAGATGAGCACTCACATCGTGGATTCCACTGCTAGTCACTATGCAACTTTACTTATAAAGCTTTTAAATTCAGGCATTATTGAGGCAGTCCGCATAGGATTCACATATGCTTATAAGAGACCGATCAGTTGCAGTTCTAAACAACTATAAGAAGGTACAAACAAACAGAACCAAGTGAATTTACAGATAAGTTTGGAAGATTTTTGGTGCTGTATCAATGAATAGAAGTTAGTAGTGGAATCTAAGACGTATGTTTCGTCCTATGCTGGATAAACTTGCATCCAAAAGTTGATATTCACTTCAGGACTCGAACCCAAATACTGTTCACTTCATCAGATAATCTGTAGAAGAGATCATTATCAAAATAACATTGTTTCCCTTTGTATTTTCAATAGTATTTATATGTTTTAATAAAGAGTTTCAATCGTTAAAATGTACTAATTACTATAAACAAATGATATTATTTCAAAAACTTACTTAGTAGATCACCTAGTAATGACAAAACTCATATCTGTTTATTCTTTTTTGAATAGATCCATTTCAATCAAATATGAACTAATGAGATCATTAGTCTGGTGGCAACTAGTGACAATCACTAAGATGCTTTATTTAATCTAGATTTTAGACTAGTTTCTACTTTTTTGGTAAGGTATATCCATAACATTGAAGGAATAATCGCTATCTAAAACATTTGAACTAGTGGTGGAATAAAAAGGTGTTACAGTCAGAAACTTTTCCTGATTTTGAAACGATTATAAGCTAAAATAATCGTCGAACACTTATGTTTCTTTAAGTGATTCTAACCATTTTTCATATGTATTATCATATACTTTCAGAAAAGGGGTTTTGTGGAGATTGTGATAATTTATCAGTTGAATTTATGAGTTGATTAAAGCTAAAGTACCATAGAAAACCTGGAAGCACTGGAAAGCTGTAACACACTGAAGACAATAGTGGACGGTCGCTCAATTTCGTGGATTAGTTGAAGTTGGACGTTAACACCGTTTCAATGGTCTAGGGGTTAAGCATTCGCACACGAGACCGAAGATCCTGAGTTTGAATCCGGGTTCGAGATCATAGATGTGCACTGCTAAAAAGTTCCATACTAGGATGAAATGGTCGTCCTATAGTGATCGAGCTTTAGTCGACTCATAAATTCAACATAGAAACTTCTTCAAAATTCTTCCTTAATGGAGAAGATTTACTGCTCAAGTATACAATTTCAAAGTTGTTGAATTCTTTGATCAAGGTGATTTGATTTTCATTATCGTTCTAAATACTATCGTTAGAGTATATTTGTACACATAATAAACTCGAAGAATGTTGACTAGAACAACAATGGAAATCTAACAACTACTAACCAGTAAATGAATAGCAGTAGCGCTGAATATATGGGTGAATTGGAACAGCCTAAACAGAAAGGATGATATTCAACTACCAATCACTTGAAAAATGTTCATTAACAAGTAATCAAACTCATTCTCTATCCAACTAGTTTATATTCACCTGCATTGCTATTCTGACAGAAATTAATTTGGGATATTTTAGCAATACAATTATGTTAAGAATAATATCATAAATACATCAATGTTAGATCTGGAAACACTGGATGGGCGTTTCTTCCTAGTATGGTTCTCCTCAGTAGTGCACATCCATAATCCTGTACGTGAGATTCGAACCCAGGGCATTCAGTATCATAATCAATGAATTTTCAGTTCATTGGTTTATAATAAATCTCAGAAACGATTTGATTCAATAAGCTCATTACTAGAATGTGGATTTGTTGAGATTGTAACAACTTTAATGATCTAATTCATGAGCCGATCTAAGCTAGATCACCATTGCAAACTTGGAAAAACGAAGGCCCTGAGTTTAAGTCCCACGTGAGGGATCGGGGATGCACACTCTTAAGGAGTCCCATGCTAGAACAAAACGGTTGTTTTCAATGATGGCCTAACATTGATCCATTTACGATATCAATCTTAATTCAACAATTTCCACAACCATTTATTAGATTTGATTGTTACAACGCTATGTGTTTCCTTGATGATTTTGATTTTGATTATTACCTTGAAGAAGTCTAGAGGAGTTTGTTGGACGAAACGTTGAAATTATTTCATATATAATTTTCACAAATAGAATGTTAGAATGAATGATATTCAACTCTTAATTATCTCAATGAAAAGTGTCTTGTTACTCAATTGGATAATAAAGCTCATTATGAAAAATTTGTATGTCATACAACAACAAAACTTCATCTTAAGCAAATATGGATAGTGGCTAATAGTAGGATCGAGGACGCGCGTTTCGTTTTCTTTGAGACTCATCAGCTGAATGTATATTTATCCCAGCGTTGATGTTCACTCTGGGATTCGAATCCTAAATAGTACAAAATGCACGTCCTGGATTCTACTGCTAGCCATCATCCATCTATACTTATAATAGTTCATTTGTTCAATTCATCTGTTGGCGGTATTTTGTTCTTTATGCAATATAATTTAATTGTGGAATATTTTTTTAATTATGCCTGTTACTCCTCGAGGAAGAGCACAGGCCGTCCATCAACACTCTCCATTCAACTCTGTCCTGGACAATCCTTTCCAGCTCATTCCAGTTGTTATTCATCCTTTTCATATCTGCTTCTAATTCCGGACGTAGTGTCTTCTTTGGTCTTCCACTTTTCCGCTTCCCTTCACCATCCCAAGTAAGAGCTTGCTTCGTGATGCAGTTTGATGATTACCAAAATGTGTGTCCTATTCACTTCCACCGTCTTTTCCTAATTCTCTCTTCAGATGAAAGCTTGTTTATCCTCTTTCACAGTAGGCTGTTGCTGATGGTATCCGGCCAACGGATGTTGAGCATCTTGCGCAGACAACTATTTATAAATACTTGTACCTTCTTGATGATCGTTGTAGTAGTTCTCCGAATTTCAGCTCCGTACTGTAGAACCGTCTTGACGTTCGTATTGAACATTGTGACTTTGATACAATTTATGATAATCTGACTTAAAAATCACTTGTTCTTTGTAAAATTTCATCAGAGAATTAAAGTTTATCATTATGAAGTGATCGTAAATTCAAACAAGTTAACTTTGAAGTCAAATTATAACGAACGAGAATATCAGTGGGGACAATCGAATAGATACCTATTGCTGAGGAGTCTCATAATAGGAGGAAACAGCTGTCCAGTGCTTTGAGGTTTTCCATGGTAGTCTAGCTCATGATTTCAACGATTAAAATTACAATTAAATGTATTTGAATACAACATTACAGAAAGACTTAATCATATCTGAGAACTATACAGCAAAATCTTAATCAATTATTTCCGACTTGACTATTCCTTCATTTCTACATCAATCATTCACTGTTCTCATTCACTTTTCTTTGAACTTCTTCACCTTCTGCCTCCAAGTTTTTTTTCTTTTTCTATCAATCATACATATTACTTACATCTGTCAATATTAGTAGTATACACTATGTACGTTATAAATTATCAATGTATTGCTCTTTATATTTTGTTTAAATAAAAGAGAAAAACAACAAAGAAAACTGAATTATAAACAAAGTTCTATTAAAATTCATTGTTGTTTTATATTGGAAATGTTAATTACTTCCCATAGGATGAAATGTATGAAATTAAGTTCAATTATCAATGATTAATAAAAGAAAACACAATGAAAATAATTATGATATAGTAAAACAAAAGTTCAACAGAATATTATAATCCGGATTGTTTTGATTGCGATCATGAATCGATTGATGATGTTAGACCACCATTGAAAACATGGAAGCACCGAATGACCGTTTCGCCCTGTTGTGGGACTATTCAGCAGTGTACATCCACGATTCCGTTTGCAGGATTCGAATCCAGGGTCTGCAATCTCACACGCGAACGCTTAACTTCCAGACCACGGATTCAGCATTCAACGGTGTTAATGTTTAACTTCAACCAATCCACGAAATTGCTCGACCATCTTCCATTGTACTGAGGTAGACACCTGTCTCTACCTGACATGGATTAGCTCTGAGAATTCTCTCATGAATTTAGTCACTAGTGAACACATAGTAATTATCAGTATGGGGTTGCGGGGACTATTATGTCTTTTACTGACATCATGAACCGATTAGTGTAAAACCACCGTTGAAAACCTATAAGCAGTAAACGGCTGTTTTGTCCTATTGTATGACTCCTCAACAGTAAGCACCCACGAACCTGCTCGCAGGATTCGAAAATATTTTGTATAATTTAGCACTTATTGGCAAGGCTTTTCCATATTCCTTTGTAATTTGAACCTATAGTAATCAATTTTAGTCAAAGATATTATCATTAAACTGTTCTGACTGATACCAACCTTTTGTTTTATTGAAAATTTATCTGAATCAGAACCGGTAGTGTTCAGTTATATTGAGAGTAAAACTTGTATCCCTTATTGTAATAGACAATTATTATGTAGCATTCCGAAAATGGATGAAAATGAGAGACTTTAATTACTGGGTTCGTATACAGTTATTCGAATATTACATGTACTTGGTGGTGATCAATGTCATGTGTGTCAAGTCCTTATTTAGTGCAGATCAAATGCTATCGATCATGTTGCAATGTGGCCACCAGTCTAGGTGACTCGACACTGAGGGCACTATATATTGAGATTAGATCAAATCCACCAAGGAGTACCAGTTCCCTCAAGATTACAGGTACACCTTGCTGACGAGTGCCAAGTAGCACGAAACCCTGGTCCAATGTTTCTTGTCGACTACCTCCAACAACCATCTAATCTCAGTGCTTTCTAGTTTCTAACATTCTTTAAAAAAAGTTGATATTTGTTCATTATGTCTGTTCCCTTCGTAAATTCTCTGTATAATAGTTAACAAATGTTATATTATCAGAAAGGGTTTTGTGGAAATTTTAAAAATTTCACAGATTCAAATCATGAGTCAATTGAAGCTAGACCACTATGGAAAACCTGGAAGCACTAGATGGCCGTTTCGTCTTAGTATGGGACTCCTCAAACGGCCGTCTAGTGCTTCCAGGTTTTCCATGATGATCTAGCTTTAATTGACTCATGATTTCAACCAGTGAAATGTTATATTGTTTTTTTTTTATAAAGACCAAACAGTTTGTATCCACTAACTCAATTATTACGTAACAGAAACGGATTAGATAGTTTTCTATACTTATCTTTCAAATGGAACTTTATGGATCAATCTTGCATTGATTTAATCGACAACTAAACAACAGAGATCATAGGAATTGAAATAATTGTAATATCAATGATAACAATGTACTGGACATAAACAAATTTACAGTATGGGTTTGTTGGCAGCACTCTAGTTTAATCCAGTTTTAGACCCTTCAATGTTGATTTTCACAATGAAACTTCAAAGCACTATTGATCGTTTGAAGTAAGATTAAATGTCAGTTCTAGATGGTACTATTAATAACAAGTAAAAAAGTCATCAATTCCAAATTCACATATCTCAATAGATACTGATCATTTGTAGCCCTGAACATAAACAACAGAAAATACAAACTCTTATCAATTGTTGAAGATTGTTCGAAAATAAAGAATGATATCAAGGTTTTAATATAAAACAATACAGAAATTGAAAATCAGTGCATCAGGATGCGGTAACTCTAATTGACTAAATCTTCAAATTTCTCTTAGATATCAACTAAAATGTCATTACCTTTCTATCTGAGACCCATTGAATGATATTATGATATTGTTTGACAAACCCTGGATATTTTCTAATCTGTTGTTAAGATATTAAGCATTAAAACTCAGTGTATATAAGCAGTTACGTATGTATAACTCATGAAAACTTCTGTATATTAAATCTATATCACAACTGTATCAAGTTGACATAAAGAAAACTGAGTCCTACGAAATATAATAAGTAACTATGCTTTATTTTATTAAAATACATTGTGAAATAGTAACTCATTGAAGACAATGGTGGATTTGTCGCTCAATTTCGTGGATTAGTTGAAGTTAGGCATTAACACTGCTGGATCGCGTCTGGCTCAGTGGTCTACTGGTTAACCACTCACACGCGAGACTGATAGGTCCTGGGTTCAAATCCCTAGAGGCGGGATCGTGGATGCGCACCACTGAGGGGTCCCATAATAAGACGAAATGGCCGTTCAATGCTTTCACGTTCTCCATGGTGGTCTAGCTTCAATTGGCACATGATCTCAACTATTAAAATTACCAAAATCTCCATCAAAAACCCCTTCTAATATAAAATACATTACCCAATCAGTGATTATCTTCAGGTATAACTCTCTTAAAACAATATTTATTCATTTAATAATTTTCATAATAATATTCCTGATAATAATATTAAGAAGATCATTAGGAGAATATCATTTTGTTTTTGAACCCCCCTTTGACAACAAATTATATTCTGCTCAAATAATATACAACCAATGAGATTCTTCAATGTCACATGGAACATATCTTATCAACTAATTATGTGATATTTGGGAGTGTATGTTCGTATGTGGGGGATGTGTGTGTGTGTGTGTGTATGATCTGTACACAACTCAATAAAGTATTTAAGTTAAATGAAAAATACAAAAATTAAATTAGATAAACGTTTCAAGTACTTACTTACGTAATGTTCTCATTACAAATTTCTATGGAATAGTTTCAGTTTATTCTATACTCAAAAAAAGAAACAACCTTAATCTCTTTCAACAATAATCCCAGAGTATCATATGTTATCTAACTGTTACCCAGCCAGGTAAGGCTTCACTTGGAATCCTCAAGGTCAAAGGAGAAAAGGAAGACCAAAGAACATAGTACGCCGAGAAATAGAGATAAAAATGAGTAGAAAGAACAACAATTGGATAGAACTAGAAAGGACGATCCAGGACACAGTGGATTGGAGAATGCTAGTCAATGGCCTATGCTCCATTGGCGGGGGGGGGCAACAGGCGTAAGTAAGTAAGTCATACATATTTAAAATGGAAGAATCTTTGAATCGTTATTGACTACTCCTTTTAGTTCGATATTTGATATTATTACTCTAATAAATTAGTTACTATGTAATAAATGAAACAACAAATTATAAGCATCTATTAATGTTTATGATGATACTTAGATTGATATTTGATAAGCATCCTTTAAACTGAATGTTGTCTTGATATCACATATAGTTACAAAGGGATTAGACTTTTCATAGTAACTAACCATGTAATTTATGATTCTTATTTTATTTTATTTGGGTCTTGTTTGAACACAACAGAATTCTAATGTTCATGTACATACATATTGAAACTTGAACTTAGTACTCACTTGTTTAAATACAAATGAGTTATCCATTAGATTACTCTGAGTTATGATAGCGATCAACCTATTCAATGACCGAATTATTTAATATATCAAAGGTATTTTTGGAATATATATTGAACATATCAGTGTCAAAGTGATTCTTACTATGAAAATCAATGTTGGTCAATTAAATCAAACATTAAACAGAAAAAAAATGCTACTCACAGATTAAGAACAAAAACAGAAAGATCTAAGAAAAGATAACAACCATGTAAATGGTGTCTTAATGATGTTATAATATCAACTGAAGATGACTGAACAATATCATAAATTGATTGAAATTAGAAATCGGCATTGCGCATCCATGATCCCGCTTGCGGGATACGAACCCAGGGCCTTCAGTCTCGTGCGCAAACGCTTAACCTACTGGACCACTCAACCGGCATCCGACAGTGATATTGTCTAACATCAACCAAACCATGAAATTGCGCGACCATCTTCCATTGTACTGAGGTAGATACCTGTCTCTACCTGACATGGATTAGCTCCACTGGTCACGGCTTCTTACTAGAACTCCGAGAATTTTCTCACGAAGCTAGTCACTAGTGAGCACATGTTAATTACTAGTATAGGGGTTGTGGAACCCAACCAAAAACTTAATAATCTCCACAACCCCTATACTAGTAATTGAATATTAGTTCTATTATTTAAAAATAAAGAGCTCTTTATAAAGCTTGAAAGTTCTAAGATCAATCTCTAATACAATCCTAGATGTATATATATATACATATATATCACTAATTTCAATAATTGTCTAAAACCAATATCTTAACTAGGATGTTTTAAACACATTTAGTTATATATTTTGTTGAGTAATGGCTGAGAACTTCTTTAAACTTAATGGTTATCTAGTTAATAATCAGTCAATTATTAAGAAAAAAATAACCTTGATTTAAATTCGACCATTTTAAACTATTCCCTATTATAAGCAAAGATGGATAGTGGTTAGAAGTGGAATATAAGATGCACGTCTCATCCTATTTGGGACTTGTCAAATAGATATACCTACATCTCACAGTTGATATTCACTCGGGAACTCTAATCCAGTACCATTCTCTTCAAACGCTATCGCGTTATCTACTGAGCTACTTGCTTGTACAATGGAGTGAAATTTAAATTCACTTGGTATTGTTCACTTGAATCTTCCCATTGATGTTTAGCACTGCAATTGATCAGTGTGTTATTGGCATATGTGCATACTGTGCGTATTGCCTCGATATCACATTAATTCACAAGCATTCTAAGCAAACATGGATAGTGGTTAGCAGTGGAATGCAGGAGGCGCGTCTCCTCCTATTTGGTACTGGTCAGCTGCACGTGCCTACATCTCACATTTGATGTTCATTGTCTGGCACTCCAACTCAGTAACGTTCACTTGAAACGCCATCGCGTTATCCACTCACCTACTGAGTGCTCACAGCCACTTGCTTGTGCAATCAGGTGAAGTTGAAATTCACTTGGTATTGTTTTACTTGAATTTTCCGATTGATGTTTAACACTGTAATAGATCGGTCTCTTATTACTGGTATATAGTGCATCCTGTGTTAGATTACCTCTCTATATTGTCTTAATTTACAAACATTCTAAGCAAAAAATGGATAGTGACTAACATATTTATTATTTTTATTTATTGTAACATATAGACATTGCTACAAAGAGGCACCAAAATACATAAGCGCCACACAAATCTCATTTGATTTATGTGAGGACTGTGATACTGCCCAGGTGTCCAGACCGAAGCAGGCGGTTTTCTTAGGGGACCGAACCTTGAGCCTTCGACCCAATGGTCTGATCCACAAGGCAACGGAGCAACGTAAGGAGATGCAGTCTCATGGTATCCGGTGACCAACAATTGGTTCGTACGCCATTTATTCCTTCAGGATACTGGGGCCCATTTGCACCAGTGGTTTGGAATGAGAGTTTTCTAACTCCCCTAGATGAACTCTCCATGTCCACCAACCCGGTCAAAGTGCCGGACATTCGGTTTTCGTCCTCTCAATTTCGTAAACAACAGTAATGCCACGAGAAGGCAATCAGTAGGACTTCCTTGGCAGAGGTTATATACGTGTGGCCATGTGAGAGCATTTAGAGAGGGAGAGCGGACTCTCCCCACTCTCGGCCGTACCAGGGTATTTATGGGTAACTAACATATAGAATTATTTAAAAATATTATATTCTCTCCTATTAAAATTTATTTAGTTACCATGCCATAAATAAATAAATAAATAAATTCTGATCAATTAAACAGACTGGTTAAATGAAATAAATAAAAAAATAAAAAAAATAAAGATTTAATCCCATTTCTTTCAATAATTTAAACAAAGAATAAAAGATTGAAAAAAAATGAAGAAAAAAAATGCCGAAAAGAAATTATCTATGGACATGAATGGAATTTCTATTCAACTATTACATATGTTATATTTATTTTTCTTTTCTTTTTTTCTTTTTTTTCTCTTTTTTCTTGCTTTTTTTCTGATTGTCGGTATATTGAAAGTTATATATATGCATATAGTTTCATTTAATCTATGACAAAATGATACATCAATGTTCTTTCTTTTTTTCTTTTTTTCTCTTTCTTTTTCTTTTTTTTTGTTCAGAAAAAAAAACAAACAAACAAGAAGACATTTAAAACAAAAATAAAAGGAAATTGAATAGTTATAGAATCTATAAATAATAAAGAAAAAACAGGCATTATGTCATATTCATTCAATATAGATATAGAGATAGAGATAGAGAGAAGGATATGTGAAGATGATTTACAAAAAAAAAAAGAAAAAAAGGAAAGAAAACAAAATAAAGAAAAAACCGCTCCTATACTCGTTTTGTTTAAGTTCATTGATAAACGTCACGTGTTCAATGTGTCAATAAATTGAATCTGTCACATATGATACATAAATATGTGATAGGCGCGTAAAACAAATTTAAAATGTCTATTTCAATTTATTCGTTGTTCAATAGTAATAAATCTTATTCAAACAAAGTATAATATTAATAATAACTGTGTCTATGATTATGTAATAGCTACAATGATCATATGAAGATAGTAATTTATGAAATTTGAAAACCAAGAAAAAAAATGCGGTAATTTAAAATCAGTTTTTAGAAGAATAATAATCATTCGATAGAATGATTTAATAAAGGAAAAAAACTGTGTTTAGTTTGTTAGAATGTAATGGAATACATCCCATACACATGAATAAATACAGAGGAAGTTAACTAATGTAGTGATAGTGTGTGGTGTGCTACTTATATTGACATAAGTAGTAGATGATGTTGGTCATGAACTGAATGTCGGATGTTGTTGCCCTGGCAGGTCGACGGAGCTATGGAGGTCGGTGCGCCGCAGACTCGGCATTTTGACGGAGAGCGTATCACAGACTACGGAAACGAAGAATGTGGCACGGCGAGCATGAACCACCGCAAGAACGACTGCTTTAAAGGGGGGCACGAATGTAGTGTGTACTACTTATATTGACATAAGTAGTAGATGATGTTAGTCGTGAACAGAAGGTTGGACAGCAGAGAGACAAGAGGTTTGAACAATGAAAGAATGGAAACAGAATGCAATTTTTATGACAATACAAGAACAATCAAATCTGAGTCATTTTGAGAAAATTGATGGACATTTTACAAATTACGTATTTACTATTATGATTGTTAGATTTTATTACCAAGTCCCCTCCAGTGTTCTTGTTCACTACAGTAGTAGTCTCTGTATCAGTAAACTTCAATATACACAAATGGAAAAGTAATATCTTCAAATACAATATGGTGAACACTAAACCAATCAGTTATTGATGGGGAAATTCTGAAAGAGGTTGAAATTTCCATGTACCTATATAGATAATATCGTTGATCAATAAGGAGGAACTGATGAAGATGTAAAGGAGAGCATTTACAAAACAAGGTGTGCCGGTCTACAGTTGAACAATATATGGAAATCAAAACAACTGTCAACCAATGTCAAAGTCATAATCTTCAGTACAAATGTCAAGTCAGTTTGTTTTACTGTATGTAGATGAAACTTTGACAACTACTACAACCATCATCAAGAAGGTAGAAGTATTTATAGACAATCGTCTATTCATAATACTCAATGTCCGTTGACCGGATACCATCAGCAAGAGCCTACTGTTGGAGAGAACAAGCCAACTTCCATCTGAGGAAATTAGGAAAAGATGTTGGAAGTGGATAGGACATACATTATGGAAATCACCAAACTGTATTACGAGACAAGCCCTAACTTTGAATCCTGAAGGGAAGTGGAAAAGAGAAAGACCAAAGAACACTGTAATGACAATTGGAAGCTAACATGAAAATAATGAATAGCAACCGAAAAGAATCGGAAAGGATTGTCCAAGACAGCGTTAGATAGAGAGTGTTAATGGGCGGTCTATTCTCTTTCACGAGGAGTAACAAGCGTAAGTAAGTAAGCAAATATGTATACATATTTTATGTTTAAGTATTTGGTACTTTGATGAAGTATTCTAACAGGTGTAAGTAGCTTTGAATTTATTATTATTACCATATTATTACTATTTGGTAATAAATAGTAATATATAGTATGTATTTACTCTTCGTTAGATTCGGTTTCATTGTGATTTAGGCAAAAAAATAGATTCAACAATGCAATGACAAATAATCATAAAGATACCTATCAAAAATGTCTACAAAAATTTATTAAGTAGTTGGGTACTGTTTATCTAAAATGGAATTTAGTCTAAATTTTATACTTCTAAAGTTGAAAAATGAAGTTATGTAATTGTATGACAAAAATGAATGAATTTGATCAACATCATGAATGGATCAATGTTAGATCACCATTGAAAACCTGAAAGCATTGAACTACTGTTTCATTCTAGTATGGAACTACTCAACAATGTTCATCTACAATTCCGAACGTGGGATTCCAACCTATAACTTTTGGTCTCGTGTGAGAACGCTTAAATTCTAGACCATGGAGCCGGCACTCAACTTGGTTAATGTCTTACTTCAACCGATACATAAAATCGCGCTACCATTTTCAATTGTCTGAGGTAGATATCTATCTCTACCTAACATGGATTAGTTTCACTGGTTATGACTTCTTATTAGAACTCTGAGAATCCCCTCATGAAGCTAGTCATCAATAAGCATATGGTTCGAATCTCTAGTGCAAGATAATAGATGCGCACTACTGAGACACCCCATACTAGGATGAAACAGCTATCTAGTACTTCCAGGCTTTCAATAGTAGTCTAACATTGATTGATTCAGAATTTTAATCAAAAACTTAACAATATCCATAACCCTATCCTGAGAAAAATCAATATAATTTCGTTTATTGATCTTTTCAATAAGATTTTAATAAAATCGTGTTTATCATTTCAGGAATGAACTAACTGTATCTTGATAATCTTCTTAATGAAAAAAGAAAAGAAAAATAGATTCATCCTAGTATGAGATTACTCAGCAGTGCACATTCACGATCCAGCACTATATGAACTCGAATTTACTACCTACGGTCTTACGTGAGAACATTTGATTTCTGAAGGTGGAATATTGAATATTGAAAAGGTTCCAGACAATCTCCGATTACAAAAATAGTATGATATTAAATTTTTGAGAAGTATCATGAAGATCATTTTGAAATATTTTTTTTAAAATATTTTTCCCTGAAACTATAATTTATGGACGACTTTTGAGCAATACAATAATGACCTTAGAATGTCTATTCATTTATTAGGACCAGACACTATTAGCAACAACCTACTGTGGGAAAGAACAAACCAGATATTAGCAGAGGAAGAGATCAGGAAGAAGCGCTGGAAGTAAATAAGACACACATTGAGGAAAGCACCCAACTGCGTGCGTCACAAGACATGCCCTCACATGGAAACCTCAAGGTCAAAAGAAAATAAGAAGACCAAAGAACACATTACTCCGGGAAATGGAGATAGACATGGGAAGAATGAACAAGAATTGGATGAAACTAGAAAAGAAGGCTCAGGACAGAGTGGGTTGGAGAATACTGGTCGGTTTGTAGTTGAAGTGTCTTCAAGAAAAACCGTAAACAATGAACGTTCGTTTTATCTTTCTTAACAACTAAACATCTACAGAACAACTTGAAGATTATAGATTCAAGCTCTGATAAATGATTATTAGTTTATCATTATCATTTATATACATGATTCATAATCATTCATTAATCGATTGTATATTTACATAAACAAATAGATAACTTCAACAGTTGAGATCATGTGTCAATTGAAGCTAGACCACTATGGAAAACCTGGAAGCACTAGACTGCCGTTTCGTCCTACTGCGAGACCCCTCAGCAGTGCGCATCCACGACCCCGCCTCTCGGGATTTGAACCCAGGACCTACCAGTCTCGCACCAGGCACTTAATCAACTAGACCACTGAGCCGGACGAGATCCGACGGTGTTAATGTTTAACTTCAACTAATCCACGAAATTGACCGACACATCTACCATTGTCATCATTGAGTTACTACCTCACAACTGACCCGGTTGAACTCCACTGGTCACTGTTTCTCACTAGAACTCCAGGATATATCTCTTGAAGCCAGTCACTAGTGAGCATATTTTGATTAGTATCAGAAGGGGTTACGAAATATTATCAAGTTTTAGAAACGTTTATTTGGATAATTAAGGATTTGTGAATCAAATGTTCCTCATAAACATATTTCAGCTGTAAACACATCACACATTACATAACTTTTAATACATTTTATGATATAGCTTATTAAGTTATAAATGAAAAAGTTATCTCTTTCTAGAAAGTTTATGTATGAGCACAGTTAATACTGAACGAACTAGGTCAGAACAATTATCCAACATTATTACGATTAGATGTTAGTTCAGTGGTCTATTGATTAAGTGTTCTACACAATACCAAAGGTTATGGGCTCGATTCCCGCATGTGGGTTCATAAACGAGTAGTCATATACTAAGACGAAATTGGTTCTCAATGATAGTCTAACTAGGGTTAATTCATGATTTAAACTGTGAACATACTACTAACTCCACAAATCCTCCATACTAAAATGATATTTTCTACTTAGATTGGTATGTTTATTTATTGAAATGTTTTTCATTCATTTCAGTTGATAAGTAAGCGTGTGTTTTTTAATACTCGACCGAGGTATCGCTATTAGTAGTTGCTTTTGTTTAGCGTCATAAACTTAGAGTAAGAAAATTCTCGGTGAGGATATAACTTTTAGATGAACCAGTCAGATATAAGATAACAGGTCTTGGATTGGTGAGACTTTATGTTTTTAACAAATGTTCAATTTATGGTTATCAGTAGGGGTTTGTGGAGATTTATAGAAATTTCACAGATTGAAATCATGAGTCAATTGAAGCTAGACCACTATGAAAAACCTGGATTGGTTGAAGTTAGACACTAACACCGTTGGACGCCAGCTGGCTCAGTGGTCTAGTTGGTTATGTGCCTGGCGTGAGACTGATAGGTCCTGGGTTCGAATCCCTCGAGGCGGTGTCGTGGGTGTGCACTGCCACTGAGGAGTCCCATACGGGGACGAAACCGCCGTCCAGTGCTTCCAGGTTTTCCAGAGTGGTCTAGCTTCAATTGACTCATGATTTCAATCTGTGCAATTTATGGTTATTGAAAAAATGTGTATAAACTTAATGTCTTATAATAGTCAGTGGTAGACAACACAAGCACATGACACTTTTCCACTAGTTCAATTGTCTACAAGTAATTTATTCATTCATCATATGATAGATCTATATATTTCAATGTCAGCAAGTTCAGTTACATCAAAAAGGATAGATTACGAAGAAAATATGTCGACAACTTCAGTATTTCTGTATGAAATTGATCATAATTACTTTCATAATAATTTACAAACTCTGCATGGAAACCCCCTAAATTCAAAATGTAACTCATCAGTTCAAAGTATTCTCAAACAATTGTATTGCTTTGACTGTTATAAAATATGTAACCTGATTATCAGAATGGGTTTTGTGGAGATTTTTAGAAATTTCATTGGTTGAAATCATGAGTCAGTTGAAGCTAGACTACTCTGAAAAACCTGGAAGCAGTGGATGGCCGTTTCGTCCTCGTATGGGACTCCTCATTATGAATTAAGCTTAACTATCTAATAAAACAAAAAAGGATGAGTTGAATTTTCGAAAGATCTGGTTCATTTCAAGAAACTATTATAGATTCATATTAGAAGGGGTTTTTGTGGATATCATAGTCATTTCAATAGTTGAGATCATAAGTCAACTGAAGCACTGCCGAGGAGTTCCACAATAGGACGAAACAGCTGTCCAATGCCTCCAGACTTCTCAGGGTAATCTAGTTTCAATCGACTCATGATCTCAACTAGTGAAATTATTATATAATCATTCTTTCAATTCAAACAAATTACATATTTTTTTCATGAACCGATTGATATTAAACCACCATTGAAAACTTGGATAGTAGATGTGCATTACTCAAGAGTCTCATGATAGGACGCAACTACCATCCAATGCTTCCACGTTTTGTATAGTAGTCTAACATTAATCACTTCATGATCTCAATCAAAATATTAATAATAAGAATAATCTCTAGAACCTCATACTGATAGATCGTTTTATTTATTGTTTAATGTCATCATTGATGATTATTTGGAATAATTTAAACTTTCTATCATCATCAAAATTGACTAAAACAATAAACATTGAATACATAATGGCTAACAGTGGAATCTAGAAAGCGCGTTTCATCTTATTTGGGGCTCGTCACTTGGATGTACCTACAACTCACAATTGATATTCACTCTAAGACTCAAACTTAGTACTGTTCGCTTCAAACGCCATCACGTTATCCACTTAGCTACTTAGTCCTGATGCCCACTTGCTTGTGCAATGGCATGAAGTTATATTCACTTGGGACTCGTCAGCTGGATGTATATCCATCTGCATCTCAGAGTTGATGTTTACTCTGGGACTTGAACCCAGTACTGTTTGCTTCAAACACCACTGTATGATCCATTTAGCTACTAAGTCCTAATAGCTATCTGCTTGTGCAATAGGACGTAACACAAATCAAACTGGATTCCACTATGAGCCATTATCCAAATTTTGCTTATAAAGCTTGTCACTTCAAGTAATATCGAGGCAGTCCACATAGAATGCACATATACCAACAAGTAACTGATCAATTACAATAATAAGAAGATACAAGTGAAACAACAACACTATTTGAAAATAAAACTCAAAAAAAAAGAAAGAAAGAAAGAAAAACAAAAAAGAAAATCAAAAAGAAATCCAATTTCACTAACCTTTATTCTTTTTATTCTCTTCATTTTTATTATGTAATATATTTCCAATCATGTTTTTCTCTCTGTTTTTTTTTCTTTTCTCTCAAAAGCAATTATGATTATGATTATTCTCGAAATGTTTTGTTCTATTTTGTTTTAGTACTTATTATAGATTATCAGTAATATTGAATAATAAACAATCAGGATCATTGAATCATATAAAGATGATGGATACTTTCAAATGAATAATAAATGGTGTCTTTTCTTTGTATGTATGTGTGTGTGTGTGTTAGTTCATTCGTTCGTTCGTTCGTTAGTTAGTTAGTTAGTTGATAATAGGCATAATGATAATATAAGTAGTATCTTTCAATATGATCCAATCATTGTGTATTCAATACATTGAATGTTCCATTCTTTAATATATTTTCAGCGTCAAGTTTGAATTGTTTCTTTCTCGAGGGGGGGGAGGTGTCTTTTTTTCTGTTTTTCTCTCTTTTTATTTTCTTCTTCTTTAGAGTATACTACTCTAAAACAAAACAAAAATTAAAAAAAAGAAAGAAATCTGTAGTAAAAATTTTTTTAATTCTTGTAATAAATAACGAATGAATGAAGGAGGGAATGAAATGTTTTGAAAGATATAAGAAGATCTATTATTTATGGGATAGTTTCAGTGATATATATATATATATATATACATGTAACCATGAATTAACTTTATACGGCAACAGTGATGAATGGATATTTGTATGTTTATATATATTTGGTCAGAGGTGATCAGCACACTTTGTACACAACTATTATATATCTATACATATATATCTCTTCTATAAAATGTGTATGTATGTTAGACAGAAAGATGATGAATGAATTAAAATTGTTGTATACATATAGAGATAGATAGAGATAGATACATTCATGTACAATGCTGATGTAATAACACAAAGTTCATAATCTCCGACTGGCGTTGGAAATTTACCAGTTTAATCATTTTACACCTTATACATATAATAATAAACTCGAAAGAAATAAGAATTAATGATGTTGATGATTTTACAATGTCGGCACAACTAACTGTGATCTCTTTTTCTTTTCTCTTTTCTCTTCTCTTTTCTTTTCTTTTTTTTATTATTCCCAAACACTTTTTTTTTTATATTTCAAATAATCCTAAAAGTTTTTTTTTGTGCTTGGTATACATGTGTGTAAAGTTTAACTTATCCAATTACTTTCATTATACCAGATGAGATTTTGTACATTTCCCCACCCCCAATCTCACTCTCTTTCTATATATCTATATAATTTTATAGCACATAAACACTTAGATACATATTTATTTGTATGTTTGTGCCGACAATCAATTGTTTGATGTTTACCAACTGTTACCGACTAGACACAATTACTAAGGTGTTGTTTTTTGTTGTTGTTGTTGTTGTTGTTGTTGATTGTTTGTTTGTTTGGTTGGTTGGTTAAACACCACTATGAAACCTTACACCCTCCTTCATCCAAAGAAAAAAATTCACTTTTTTTTTTGTTTATTCAATTTTCATAAACATCATAGAAAATGTTGAATATTTTACAATTTAGTTCAATCAAATCTTCATTTAGTTATTTCATTTGTAATAATGTTACTTTCTCTCTCTCTCTCTCTCTCTCTCTTTCTCTCCCTTTAGAGTTAGGGTTAGGGTCAAGGTTCGTTAAAAGTCTGTGAAAAGAAAAAAAAAGCTAACTGGATACTGGAACATATACAATCATATGTGTACATACATTCGTTCTGAATATCTATCTATCTATCTAGCTATTCACCTATCTATCTATATATTGACACCATTAAATATTCTCATTGAATCACAAAAGAAACCTTGTGTTCATTAATACGGTATAGATAGATAGATTGTTGTTGTTGTTGTTGCTTGGTTTGTTTGTTTGTTTGTTTCTATTTATACATTAAAAAGGTAAACATATTTAATTAAATAAATCTAATGAATTGAATGAAACTTCAAATCAAACAACAGCAACCACACACGCACACACACAAAAGAACGCAGCGGCTTATTTTAGTTGGAAGCGCATATTAACCAGAATTTAATGTTTCAATCTATCTATCTATATATATATATATATATATATATATATATATATATATATATATATATATATATATATATATATATATATATATGTAATATGTCCCAGTAAACTGACTCTAGGACACAATGTGATTGCATGTTTCTCTTTTGTATTTATTGTATATAATGATTATGTAATTAGATGGAAGAAGTAATCAAAGAATAATTGTAGTAACCATGGCTAATAATAATAATAATAATTAATTGCTCATATGTAAATGGCTCTTTTTTGTATTTTATTTCTATCTATGGTCAATAGTACATGATTAGTCTGTATAGAAATTGTTTTAATTTAAGACTTCCTTAAATATATCGTCATCTGTTTATTTAAGTATCATATAGGGGGTTAATATTATAAAGAAAGGAATATAAGGGAAAAATGAATTGAGAAATAATGGTCACATTACATATTTTCGGATCATAATAGTAACCCGCCAGTTAACAATTAAATTGTCTTTACAAAGGTAATTGTTGTAGTAATTAGAAACTAAAACTACTTACTACATTTACTTACTTCTGTTACTCATTGTAGAGGAGCAAATAGGCCACCCACCAACACTTTCCATCCAACCTTGTCCTGAGCAAACGTTTCCAGTTCTTTCCAGTTGTTATTTATCCTTTTCATATCTGCTTCTATTTTCTGATGTAATGTTTTCTTTGGTCTTCCTCTTTTTCATTTCCTTTCATGATTCCAAGTTAAGGCTTGTTTCGTAATGCAGTTTGATGATGTCCGTAATGTATATCCTATCCATTTCCATAGTTTTTTTCCTAATTTTCTCTTCAGCTGGTAGCTGGTTTGTTCTCTCCCACAGTATACTGTTGCTGATGGTATCCAGTCAACGAATATTAAGTATCTTGCGTAGACAACTATTTTTAAATACTTGTCCTGTTTTGATGATGGTTTTAGTAGTTCTCGAAGTTTCATCTGCATACAGTAGAACAAACTGACTTGACGTTTGTATTGAAGATTGTGAGTTTGATGTTGGTTAACAGTTGTTTTGATTTCCATATGTTCTTCAATTGTAGGGGACTAAAACTACTAAAAAACAATTACATATTGGATGAATTAGAAAACAAACTACTGAAATCCTTCTTTGAACTAAGTTTCATATTGATTAATGTTCATTAATTGAAGTATATACATCTATGAATTTGAACAGAGAGAAATAAACACTCTAAGTGAAATCTAAAAAGGCAGGTTATCTTGTATCAAAGGTTTATTAACAATATTCTATTTGAATTGTTTATGTAAATCTTCCTATTGATGTTTAGGACTGCAACTTGTTGACTTAGAATATGCTGATGACATAGTTCTATTTGGTGAATACGCTGACAAAATGCAGAGTCTTATGACCACTAGGCAACAATGCAAGTATGTTCGGGATGCGATTCTCCCCCTCGAAATGCAAAATGTTGCTTCAGGATTGGGTTACATCGACACCCGAACTAGTGATAGGGAGTGAAGTAGTTGAGTGTGTCGACCACTTCACTTATCTTGGAAGTCTCATCAGCCTTTGTGGTCTGGTGTGTGACGAAATCTCAGCACGGATACAGAAGGCTCGACTAGCTTTCGCCAACTTGCGTCATTTATGGCGTAGGCGAGATATCCGTCTATCAACCAAAGGACGTGTTTACTGCGCAGCAGTTCGTTCCGTCCTACTTTATGGCAGTGAAACATGGTCGGCAAGAATAGAGGATATCCGTAGGTTACTAGTATTTGATCATAGGTGTCTTCGAAACATTGCTCATATATCATGGGACCATCGAGTAAGTAATGTAGTTGTTAGGAAACGGGTACTAGGTAAGGATGGCAAATCAATTGATGAAGTAGTGAAACTTCATCATTTGAGATGGCTGGGACACGTGTTACGTATGCCCAACGACTGACTGCCTCGACGTGCGATGTTCAGTGGTATAGGAGTAGATTGGAAGAAAGCTAGGGGCGGCCAAACCAAAACATGGCACAAGTCCATGAAGTCACTGACAAGTGGACTGAGTCATGTTGGTAGGTGTAGACTACCTGGTTGGGGACCGCGAAATGATAGCAACCGATGGTTAGAGACCCTGAATGACATGGCTCAAAATCGTTTGCAATGGCGCAGGTGCATCCACTCTCTGTGTTCTCCCAAATTCTAATCTTCTGAATTCTTCATGTACCTTTTTTCCTCTTTCCAAATTTCTTTCACTGGATTATACTCTTTAAATAACACCTCCAAACCCTAATCTTCCCGATTACTGCTTATACTCTTGCTACCTCTACCACTACGGGATTTGAATCGACAATTGTATCTCTGTGCTAATGTGGTGTGGCAACTCGAACTGATGTACGTACGTACGAAGTTCTACGTTGTTACTGACTGACTGACTGCAACTCATCATTCTCTTATTCGTATACGTCCATCTTGTGCGTATTAATTCACAGGCATTCTAAGCAAAGATGGATAGCAGCTAACAGTGGAATCCAGGAAGCGCGTTTCGTCTTATTTCGTACGCGTCAGTTGAATGTACCTGCATCTCAGAGTTGATGTTCACTATGGGACTCAAACCCAGTTCCGTTCGCTTAAAACTCCATCACGTTATTCACCCAGCTACTGAGTCCTGATAGCCGCTTGCTTATGTAATGGCGTGAAGTTAAAATTCATCTGGTATTGTTTACTTGAATCTTCCCTATAGATGTTTAACACTGCAATTGATCAGTCTCTTATTCGTATACGTGCATCCTGTGCATATTGCTTCGATATTGTCTTAATTGACAAGCATTATAAGCTAGTCACTATCCATTTTTGCTTATAATATTCTGTTTACACTAAGATGCCTGTTAACAGGACTGAAATATTTACAATAATTCATCCTTGAAAAATAACTAGTATCCAATGTATGGATGAAATTTTATTATACAAAGTATTATGTGAATACTAGTCAAAGTAATTTGTCATTACAATGCCTACTAGATATAAATGATAAGTTAGCTTTCATGGTTAAGATTGGAATAGTCTGATCAATTTACTAAAAATTATTTCAATATCACAGATGAAATCATGAGTCAATTGAAGCTAGACCACCATGGAAAACATGGAAGCACTAGACGGCCGTTTCGTCCCCGTACGGGACTCCCCAGTGGCATTGTGCACCCACGATCCCACACCCCGCGAAATTCGAACCCAGAACCTACAAGTCTCGCGCCAAGCGCTTAACCAACTAGACCACTGAGCCGGACAAGACTCAATGATGTTAATGTCTAACTTCAATAGTTGAGATCATGAGTTAATTGGAATTACTACAATCTCCAAGCAATGTGCTTCCAGTGCTTCCAGGTTTTCTATGGTGATCTAATTTCAATTGACTCATGATCTCAACTATTGAAAGTACTATAATCTCCACAAAACCCCTTCTGATAATAAAGATTATTTCATAAGATCATCTCTTACTAAACGACTGTTCCGGTAAATAATAATAATAATAAATCATTTTAATGATTCCCTTAGCAAACTGCTTTTGTATAAAATTTATTATGATTATTCTGAATTTTTTTATGGAGATCGTGAAAAAAACTTAACAATCTCCGCAACCCCTAAACTGATAATAATCATGTGCTCACTAATGACTAGCTTCGTGAGAAAATTCTCGGAGTTCTGGTGAGAAGCCATGATCAGTGGAGCTAATTCGTATCGAGTAGAGACAGCTATCTACCTCAGTACAATGAAAGATAGTCGCGCAACTTCGTGGATTGGTTGTGGTTAGACATTAACACCATTGCATGCCGGCTGAGTGGTCCAGTAGGTCAAGCGTTCGCGCGCGGGAGTGAAGGTCCTGGGTTCGTGGGTGCGCACTGCTGAGCCCCAAAATAGGACGAAACGGCTGTCCAGTGCTTCCAGGTTTTCAATGGTGGTCTAACTTGACAATCTCCACAACCCCTAAACTGATATTCTAAAATTTATTTAATCTTAGTATCTGATTAACTATACTTAATGTTGTATAAAAACTTGAAGAAATAGATTTATGGGATGGTGGAGAAGATTTGTAGCTCAGGTGGATGATTTTGATGGAGTTTTATTCTCTGAGCTGGATGGTTTGGTCGTGGAGCTTTCATTGGTTTTCTAAACGACATCATCAGCAGCACAAACTTTAGGTAAAGTGAAGTTACGTTATTAACACAGTTCGTTTGAATAACAAACGATGATTATCGTGATGGCATGTGATCAAGGATTGAACTGTTGAGAAATTTGCATTATTTTTTAGATAAAGATACAAGGTATGATGGAAAAATATAACATTATTTAAGTTAACATTTTCTTTTGCATCAATTCATTATAAATATTGACCAGAGTGACAAGTGTGAACTTCGTGCAGTATGACCTTTTGAGGTCAAGGTTTTCTTGTATCAATTCAGTGTACATTTTGTTCAGTACAACAAGTATGAACTCCCTGCATCCATTTAGGTCAACTACATTTACTGTAAGTGTTTCCACAGTAACTGTATTTATATCTGCTTTCCTTATGCGATATCATTGTGTGTGGAAATTAGTACATAAATGACTATATTTTGGTTTAATGACTATGTGACTTGAAGACTTTTTTTGGAGACGTGGTTTTTGGGGTCAGCAAATCTTTATTGCATAAGATTTTCATTTTCTTACTTTACATCATGAGAATTATAATCATTCCCATTTTTCAATATCCACATTAGGATCGGATACTTCTAGTTGTTCCCGACTATCAAGTAACCACAATAAGACTGCGGACTCAACAAAGTCCTCTCGGACATTACACTTATAACTCCGCAGATATAACAGTTGGCGATTCGGTGCCCCCAGTGTCGAGTCACCTAGACTGGTGGCCACATTGCAACATGATCGATAGCATTCGATCTGTACTAATAAGGACTAGACACGCATGACATTGATCGCCACCCAGTGATCAATCAATTGTGCTCTGTTCTTTCCTTTACCTTTTCTTTATTTTAGTCCTCTTCTAGTAAACATTCCACTGTCAACTTTTGCTTTATGCTACTTATATCTGTCCGCACAAGTAGTACACGTCACACTATTACTACCACTGCTACACAAATGAGAATTGCTTTTGTTATAAATTAATGTTTAGAAAATGAACTATATCATTATTACTCGGTTAAAAATGATAACAGTTACATAATGAAAAGGATTAGTTAGACAAAAGTTTGCTTATTCATTTTATTCTAGATTAGGATATTCACTATTGAGTTTAGATCTCATAATGAAACTTGATCCAGTTTCAGACTATCAAATCAAGATTCATTGAATCACATTTACAGACTTTATAGCTGGTTTCATCAAATAGAATATCTATCACTTATTATTAATGGTAACAATTAAATAACCTATAGTACCAAGCATTCATTTCTATAATTTTCTTCTTCAAGCTCTTTTCAGTTCTTTCTTCTACGATACTTATATATTAGAAATCTGGAAGTATTGGACAGTCGTTTCGTCCTATTGTGGGACTCCTGAGTAGTGCACATCTACAATCTTGCACGCGGGATTCGACCCCGGGATTCGGTTTCTGACACGAACTCTCAACCTCTAGATCACTGAGCAGCGTTCGCGTGAAAGACAAGATGCCTTGGGTTTGAACCCCGCGTGAAAAAATCGCAGATGTTTACTTCTGAGGAGACCCATGCTAGAATGAAATAGCCGTATAGTGCTTCCAGGTTTTCAATAGTGGTCTAACACTGATCCATTCATGATCTCAATCAAAACTCAATAATCTCTACAATCCTATGCTGATAATATTATTGTTCTTAATTTATTGAAACTGAATATCTCATCGTTACTGATTTTTTAAAGTCTTAATACTGTTGAACATAATAGTGAAGCAATTCTCAATCGTCTTGTAATTTTATTACAAGTCTCCGGTTTACATTAAACGTTTATGAAATAATTCATCGTTTGCGTATACTGGTCGACGTCTGTACGTTCATATATAGAGGTAGCAAAAAGGTTACACTGAATTTCCGATGTCAAATTAATTAAAATCAGTTCATGTTTTCAACTATGAAACTACTACATCTCCTTAAATCCTCCGTACTAATAACAATCATGAGCTCACTAGTGTTTAACTCCTGAAGTTCCAGTAAAAATTCATGATCATTATGTTTGTTTGTGTTGAATGTGAAACAGTTATTCACCTTCCGCAATAGATCAGTGGTTGTACGAGATCACTGATTGATTGAAATTAGACATTACCACTTTTGGGTGTTAATTCAGTAGTTTGGAGGTTTGGTGTTTATGTTCAAGAATGAAGGTCTTCGGTTCAATTCTCACTTGCAGGGTCGCGGATGTGAACTACTGTGTAATCGTATACAAGGATGATATGGTCGTTCAAATCTTTCAGGTTTCGAATGGATGTCTATCTGAGACTAGTTGGTGATTTCAGTCATTAGTCATTTGTATATATCATTAATTATTTTTAACATTTTATTTATTTTAAAGTAATTTTAAGTAGCATCTCTCAGTCAGTCAGTCAGCTACAATATACGACCAGGATCATCTCTATGATTATGCGAATACAAAACTCGTACATACATATTGCAAACAAATAAAAAAACTAACTTTTTTCCAACCGTAAACTGCTTTATTCCTTCTTGTTCTATAATTAATCACTTATTTTCAATGACATGATTCATGATTACTCTTTCATTGTATTCTGTAATTATTACTTTTTAATCTATGATGTAATATTTATTTCGTGGATTAGTTGAAGTTAGACATTAACACCGTTGGATGCCGGCTCGATGGTCTAGTGGTTAGGTGCTCACGCGCGAAACCAGTAGGTCCTGAGTTCGAATCTCGCCGGGGGTGAGGTCATGGATGCACACTGCTGAGGAGTCCCACAATAGAACGGAACGGCCGTCTAGTGCTTCCAGGTTTTCCATGGTGGTCTAGCTTCAATTGACTCATGATCTTAACCATTGTAATATTTATATTTACCTTTTTATTTAATTTCTGAAAGCATTTTCTTTCTCGAACGATTCTATATATTTATATTGTACATTTTATCATATATGATGGAAGTGGTGGAATCTTTCATGTACCTACATGGACAGCATCAATCAATGAATAAGGAGAATCCGATGAACACGTCAAGTTAAGGATTGGAAATGAAAGCACAACATTCCTACAGTCCAAGAATATATAGAAATCAAAACAACTGTTAACCAACATCAAACTCACAATCTTCAATACAAACGTCAATTCAGTTTGTTCTACTATATGCAGCTGAAACTTCGACAACTACTATAAGTATCATCAAGAAGGTACAAGTATTTATAAACAATTGTCTATTCATGATACTCAATGTCCGTTGACCAGATACCATCAGCAACAGTATACTGTGGGAGACAACAAAACAACTTCCATCGGAGGAAATTAGGAAAAGACGTTGGAAGTGGATAGGATATTCATAACGGAAATCATCAAACTACTGTTATATTTAGAAGTTAGATTCTTAACATACCGCGTATAAATTGAGCACTTGAACGATAGAACACTCCCAAGTCGCAAATGAGAAGACAAAAGACAAGTAAAAACAATGTTATTCCAAACACTATCAATTATGGCACAAAGCTATCAAGTATTTATAGCTTTTAATAAAAATAAAATCATCATTATAATTATCCAATCCTCATACAGAGGGTTATTAGCATTTTTCCAATAGGGAAGCTACACGTAGGGATTCTGGAATATTCTTCCAAGAGATGATTGAATGGAATATCTTCGGCTCTTTTTGAGTATCTTAGCGCTTCCTCGAGTTCACCCATGGACCATCCTCACAACTGCATCATGAGGTAAGCGATAACATGGGATCGTCAAGAGAAACATAAAGGAGGAAAACCGAATAACACATTGCTCCGAAAATAAGGAGCAGACATGAAAAGGATGAATAGAAACTGAAAAGAATTGTTTAGGAAAAAGTTGGATCTCATAATATTATCATAAATACACAAGGATATATAAATTCATTTATACTTAAAATCACTTCATAACATGTAAAGTAATACTATTTAGAAATTATTAGAAGGGTTTTGTGGAGATTTTCTAAATTTCAATAGTTGAAATCATGAATCGATTGAAGCTAGACCATCATGGATAACCTGAAAGCGTTGGACGGCCGTTTCGTTCTACCATGGGGCGATCTACCCCCCCCCCCGTGAGATTCGAATTCAAGACCTGTCAGTCTCTCGGGCGAGCGCTGAGCTGGCATCCAACTGTGTTAATGTCTAACTTTAACCAATCCACGAAATTGCATCACCGTACACCATTGTCTTCAGTGAGCTGATATCTCACAACAGATGTGGTTGAACTCCACTGGTACTGGCTTCTCATTAGAGCTCCAGGAAATGCCTCTTGAAGTCAGTCACCAGTGAGCAGATGATTATTATCAGGTGGAGTTTTGTGGAGATTTTATAAATTTCAGTAGTTGAAATTATGAGTCAATTGAAGCTGCTGAGGATTCCCATAGTAGGAAGAAACGACCGTCCAGTGCTTCCATGTTTTTCATGGTAGTCTAGCTTCAATTGATTCATGATTTCAACTATTTAGAAATTGTTAATTTCTCCTTTTTAAATCCAATTGACTACAGTTCAAACGTATGTAATAAATATTTATAGTTTGAAATAGTTGAGTTTTGAACATATTCCTTGTAGTTCGGAGTTTGTCAGATTTCAATAATCATGATTAATTAGATAGAAGTTTATGCTGATGATATCGTTCAGAAGAAGGATGATAGTTCCATGACTAAACCATTCAGCTAAAAGAACAAAACTCTATCGAAATTATCAACCTGAGCCACAAATCTTCCTCACCATCTCAAGTCCCTTTTATAAATTTCAATAGATCATCTATGTCTTCTAATTACTCTATCGAGATTTACTGTCCTTTATATGAATAACAGAAATGTTACCATTCCCTATGCACAATATTCTTTTACAATTATTATTTGTTTAACTTTTATTAAAACAAACTATCTAATATAAGTAGGAAGAAGCGCTGGAAGTGGATAGGACACACATTAAGGAAAACACCCTATTGCAGCACAAGACAAGCCCTCACATGGAATCCTCAAGGCCAAAGGAAAAGAGGAAGACCAAAGAACACATTACGCCGGGAAATGGAGATAGACATGAGAAAAATTAACAATAATTGGATGGGACTAGAAAAGAAGGCCTAGGACAGAGTGGGTTGGAGAATGCTGGTCTTCGGCCTATGCTCCATTGGGAGTAACAGGCGTAAGTAAGTAAGTACGTAAGTGTTTAATATAAATTCTATGATAATAAGTAAAGTTTTTCAGAGTTGATTTGTTTACTTAGATAATTCTCCTATTTTGCATGTATGATTTCTTGGTAAGATCATAATTTATAGACGAACTCATCAGTTATTAAAATAAAAGGTCGTGAATTTTGGCTCGAAATTCCTTCATCCATTTGATTAAAGAGAGATTTTTGGCATTTTAGCTGATATCAGTTCATGATGAAGACCTCTATATCTAATTCCTAACCCTTAACCATCAATAGTAAATCTTAATTGTAGTTCTTCATCATGGTTTATAATCCTTATTTAGTCTTAGTTAATATGTGGACATTCGCAAGGTCGTTTTAGCGTCGATCAAATGTCGTTCATAGATTATAGTCTTACAGATTTCTTTTATTAACAGAATAGGGAGGGATAGTGGTTTGTGAAGATTGCATTAATTTTAATCGTTCAATTCATGAGTGGGTCTAAACTAGACTACTATTGAAAACCTGGAATTGAATGATTCTGCAACAATTTGGATGACTCTCCCAGTCTCTCACATTGTACGAGCATTCCTTGTACCCAAATAAATGGTTGCTCTGGTTGTCAGAAGAGTCATCGGCCTAGTGACTTGCGAAGGAACTCGGCTTTCATCATGAGGCGTCATAACTTTTCTAAATGAAGACCTTCTGACGGTCATCCCGTGCTTCAAGGTTTTCCATGGTGGTTTAGCTTCAATTGACTCATGATCTTAGCCATTAGAAAAAAAAACATGTAATATATGTAAACAAAGTTTGTCAATTAATAGTTACTTACTTGGCTTACTCTCCCGGTCTTCCATATTATGCTAACATTTCATGTACCTAAATTAATAATTGCTCTGATTGTCAGAAGAAGGGTTAGCTTCGTGACTTTCAAAGGAATTCGTCTTTCTTCATCAGAAGCCATAACTCTTTTTCCTAGAGTAGAGTTTAAATGGTTTGAATAATTTTTTCTGGATAGCGTTTTTTTTAGCGAGTTAGTTTTCTACAGGTTGTGGTTGGTAACCCCATGCTCAACCATTCTCCTTAATCCGAGTTTGGGATCGGCAGTAGCCCCCGGAGGGGCTTCAGGTGGAGTTAGAATTGAATGATATCATCTTCTATATCTGTTTTTTTTTCTGTTTTTGTTTGAGTTTTCTTATTTAACTCTAATTTAATCAAGATCATTTCGAAAAGAAACTATATACAAATGCTTTACATTTCAATTGACTTTTATTATGGGACTCTATTCAAAAGATCATCACCGAGTAGTAACCAAAATTATGTTTCCCTAATCTTTAGTACTGAGGAAATTCTACTAATTCGGTCATAAAAGTTTTAGTCTAAGTATATTAGGCTTACACAAAAAGGAAATTAGATACTATTTAGTGTTAACTAATGTAAACATTTCTGTAGGGTGAGAAGTCAGCTAGAGCTCAAATTA
Source organism: Schistosoma guineensis (assembly GCA_944470375.2). Lineage (NCBI taxonomy): Eukaryota > Metazoa > Platyhelminthes > Trematoda > Strigeidida > Schistosomatidae > Schistosoma > Schistosoma guineensis. The sequence continues at coordinate 3,271,485 of OX103890.1, read as the reverse complement.
CCTAGTATTACTGTCTCGAACTGATGATTAATGATGTAGATTCGAATATTATTGAAAAGTATCCGTTTACTCAAAATTTTCTGGTTTCTATCACTTTCAATTATTGAATAGTATATAAACTAAGTCAAAGAGGACATCTTGAAGATTATACTTAACAGTTTATAGAGCTAATTGCATATCAGAAGCAGTATGAAGTATCAGAATACAAATGAACTGACAATACCGTGAACTTTAATGACAATGATAATCAAAAATTTCATAGTTCGTTTATGATACTCATTCAAAAGTCCTCTGTAACCTATGAATATATAGATACTATAATCATCTTTGATTCCTCTGTTCTCCATCAATGCTGTATTAAAGTCTTCATTATTTTGAAAATCCTTTATCTAAAGCATTCATTAAAACTATATTCATATTGAACTATATTCAAACTATACTAATTCTAATGATCAGAAGGGGTTTGTGAACATTTTAGAAATTTCACAGATTGAAATCATAAGTCAATTGAAACTAGACCACCATGGAAAACCTGGAAGCACTGAACGGCCACGAGACTGATAGGTCTTGGGTTCGAATCTCGTTGAGTGCGGGGTCGTGGATGAGCACTGCCACTGAGGAGTCCCATACTAGGACGAAACAGCCGTCCAGTGCTTTTAGGTTTTTCATGACGGTCTAGCTTCAATTGACTCATGATTTCAATCTGTGATAATTCTAATGAGTCTAAACACCATAAACATATATTTTTCTTTGTATTGAATACTCCCAATTGTCTTTTGTTACTTCTGTGATAATATTAAAAGGCTAATAATGTATATACATGTTAAATGTAATTGTCAGTCAGGGGGATTTGGTGAAGATTATAGTAATTTTAATAGTTGAATTCATAAGTCGGTTAAACCTAGACCACCATATAGGAGAGAACAACCAGCTACAAGCTAAAGAGGAAATTAGGAAAAGACCCTAGAAGTGGATAAAACATACATTACAGAAATCACCGAACTACATCACAACGTAAGTCCTAATCTGGAATCCTGAAAGAAAGTGGTAAAGAGGAAGGCGAAAAAAAAAAACACATTACATCGGGAAATAGAAGTACATATGAAAAGGATGAATAACAACTGGAAAGAACTGGAAAAAATTGCCTAGGACAGGGTTGGATAAAGAGTGTTGTTAGGCGTCCTATGCTCCTCCACGAAGAGTAACAAACGTAAGTCAGTAAGTATATACCATGGGAAACCTTAAGGTAGTGGATAACTATCTTGTCCTACTACAGGACTCCTCAGCACTATGCATCCACAATCCCACTAGTAGGATTCGAACACAACATCTAGCAATCTCACACTTGAACACTTCACCTCTAAACTACCATCCACTATTGGTTTTAAACAAATCATGATTTCAACTATTAAATCTAATTATATTTAATAGTATAATTTATAGATTTATATAATCAAACAAATTCCCATATACATGTACATGTACATGAATATACATATGTTCAATTGCAAAATACAATTAAGCTAATATACTTGTTCAATATTCAATATTCCAATCTCTTTTAAACATGGGAAAGAAGTTATATTTCAGATGTAAAAATTAAAACAAAAAAAAAGAAAGAAAGATTTTAACATATATCTATTAATCATTGATCATTTATTATAATAAAGAATTTAGTTGACTTTATCATCATCATAGATTATTTATAGAAAAGAAAGAAGAAAAAGAAAAAAAGAAGAAAGAAAAAAAGAAAAAGAACATGATTGTTTTAATTGACTTGATAGTGTGAATTCAAGCGGGGGGGTGGGGTGGGGTGGCGGGGGAAAACGAATCACTATCCTGTTCGAATGATGATCAAGGAGGCGGAAGTCAAGTTATAAGGTATAAGGTATATATATATATATATGTACAATATGACCATTTGTATAAGTTGCTAATAGGATTACCGACATATATCAACAACTATGTAGTAGATCATAATGATAATTATACAAATGGATAGATAAATTCTAAATCTATGTATCTAAGCGAATGTATGCAATACATTTCATATAAGATATCACATTTTTATTAATGTAATTCAAATAAATTCAGACAAATTGTTTCAAAATCTTATTACTTTTAATTTTCTTATCCCTTAACAACAACAACAACAACAACAAAAGAAAGAAAGAAAAAAGAAAGAAAAAACTTTTTTCCCCTCTTCAACTTCTTCTTCTTTTAACTACATGTCTATTTTTTTCTCTTTTCTTTCTTTTCTTTCTTTCATGAAACCGACAAAATAGCCAGACCCAATTTTCAATATATCATTTGAAATTATTAATAGAGTCATTCAATAAAGTAAAGTAAAGAAAGAAAGAAAGAAAGAAAGAAAGGGAGAAAGAATGAGATAGATAGATGGATAAAATAGGAGAAAAAAGGATGGATAAACTGATAAAGTAATCATCATATTATATTATGTTATCAAATCAAGTCTGTCATCTTATATACATAAGCATGTATATTATCACATTATGTAAATAGAATAATACCTACCACCTTCTGTGTTCAATGAAATTAATTTAGACATTAGTAGGTATGTTAGACAAGTATGAAGAAGAAGATGATGATGAAGGAAAACTGAATATAGAAATGAACACATGCTGATAGAGAATTCATTGAATGTAACTATGAATAATCTAACTAACTAACTAACTAACCAGTCAGATACATAGATAAATAAATAAGTGTGTATATGTCGGGGGGTGGGGTGGGAGTCAAGGAGAAATAAAAAGATAATCCTTATGTATCTAACACATAGATCAAAGAAAATATTTCTCTTTCACTTTTTTTTTCTCAATTTTATTTACCGTTTTATTTGATCATTTTGACATGAAACTATGCAAAATGCAATGAAATGAATAAAGAAAAAAGGAAAGAATAGTCAATACATAATCCATATGATTCTTCTTTTTTTTTTAAATACTGGAATGTTATTATCATACTTAGTTACACCTGTTATTCCTCATGGAGGAATACAGGTCGCTCATCAAACATTCTCTATCTAATCCAATCCTAAACAATCCTTTTTCAGTTCTTTCTAGTTGTTATTTATTCTTTTCATGTTAGTTTTTAATTCTTGACACAATGTATTCTTCAGTCTTCCTTCTTTATGTTACCATGCTAGGGTTTAACTCGTCATGTAGTTTGATGATTACTGTAATATATGTCCTATCCATTTCCAGTATCATTTTCCTAATTTCTTCAAATGGAAGTTGGTTGCTGTACCTTCTTGATGATAGTTGTAGTGTATTGAAGGAGAACACATGTAGGGACAACTGAATTACATTCAGCACAAAATTACAGAATTACTTGGTAAAATAGAAAAAACCATACTATAATACTTAATTTACAAAATGTTCAATAATTGTCTCGAACTTCGTTGTTCTTGCATTTCCATGCTTTCTATTTCCCCTCTTCCTTTTTTGACCTTCCCCATCTTCTACTGCTGCCAGACATTACATTCCTGACTCGCGTCATACACTACTTATATCAATATAAGTAGCACTCACCACAGTAGTAGTTGTCGAAGTTTCAGCTGCATATAATAGAACAAACTGAATTGACGTTTGTACTGAAGATTGTGATTTTGATATTGATTAATATTTATTTTGATTTCTATATATTCTTGAATTGTAGGAATGTTGTGCTTGCTTTTCCAATCCTTAACTTGACGTGTTCATTGAATCCTCCTTATTCATTGATTGATGCTGTCCATGTAGGTACATGAAAGATTCCACATTTTCTAGAGCTTCTCCATCAAGTATGATTGGGTTGGTATTCTGCGTGTTTTATTTCACGATCATAGTTTTTCCCTTGTATATATTGACACCTACTGCTCATAGAGGCTGCAACATATATTGATGTAAAAAGTCCAAATCTTCAAATGGATTTCAATCTGTCCATTGTATTCCATGCTTTCCTTCAGATATCAAGGTCTTCATCATCTAGTCGATAACCAGAAGAATAAGAAAAAAAAAGAGAGTAAGCAACTTTGTCTGACTATGATTCTTACTTGGAATTCATCTGTTAGTTATCCTCCATGCATGATTTTGTACTCTAATCTTGTAGTGAACAAAACACGGGTAGCGACAACCGAATGTATTTAACACAAACTAGAAAAACCATATAACAAATCGTTAATTTGCAAAATATCAATCCATCATATCAATCTGGACTGCTGCTGTTGCAATCATCAATCCATTGTCTCACATTTCATTGTTCTTGCATTTCCATACTAATTGCTTTCTATACCCGCTCTTCCTTTTTTTGATCTTCCCCCATCTTTTGCTGCCAGATATTACATTCTTTAACTCGCATCATGTACTACTTATATCAATATAAGTAGCACTCATCACAATCTATCAATATGAATCTCATAAAATGTTGTCAATCTTTTCATGTTATTCTAATAGTTAAGTAATATGGTTACACATCTAGGGTATATTATGTTACATTCGTTCATTTTTCACAATCATCAAAGCATACAGCAATACAGAATAGATATGCCTTTTCTTTCTTTTATGTTTCATCTATAAACATGATTTAATTTATGATTGTTTTAATATTTCAATTTTATTTATTTATTGTGTTTGAATATTCTCCTTTTTTTACTTCTTTTTTCTTTTTTCTTCTTTTTTCTTTTTTCTTCTCTTTTTCTTTTTTCTTTTATGATTAGAAAAAGACAGTTGATATATGTATTTCTGTTATAAAATGGTAAAATATACTAAATGAATCAATTATTAGAAGATTAGGATAAGATATAGGGGGACAACTAGGATACAGCTAAACAATCTAGATTTCGTAGATGATCTAGTTTTTATCGATCACACATGCAACAACAAAAAATTGCAGGATCAGCAACAGTAAATCTTAAAATACACAAAGAGAAAAGCAAAATTCTCTGATATAATACAACATAACACAACATACACCAATTGAGTCACACTTGATGGAGACACTTTAGAGAATGTAAAAGATTTTATATATTTGGGCAGCATCATTGAAGGATATGGTGGATCTGATGCAGATGTGAAGGCGTAGATCGGTAAAGCAAGAACAGCATATCTACAATTGAAGAACATCTGGAATTTAAAACAACTGTCAAACAACACCAAAGCTAGAATTTTCAGTAGAAATATTAAGTTAGTTCTACTGTATGAGTCGTAAACTTAGAGAATTACGAAAGCCATCATCCAGAAGATACAAGTGTTTATTAACAGCTGTCTACGCAAAATACTTTTGATCCGTTTGTCAGACACTATCAGCAACAACCTATTGTGGGAGAGAACAAACTATATCCCAGTGGAGGAAGATATCAGGAAGAAGTACTGGAAGTGGATAGGACATATATTGCAGAAAGCACCTAACTGCGTCACAAGGCAAGCCCTTACACTGAATCCTTAAGGCCCAAGGAGAAGTGAAAGACGAAAGAACATATTACGCTGAGAAATGGAAATAGACATGAGAAGAATGAACAACAATTTGATAGAACTAGAAAGGACGGCCTAGGGCAGGATGGGTTGGAGAATGTTGGTTGGTGGCATATGCTTCATTAGGAGTAACAGGCGTAAGTAAGCAAGTAAGTATTATTTCTAATTACCACATACCATGACAATTGGTCTTTGGTGATGTAGGAATTAGTTGAAAGAAACCAAGGAATGACCACATCAAGATATAGCATCAATTCATGTAGTTAATAATTGTTGATTTAAGGAATATTGGTAAATGTAGGATATCTGATTGAGATTCTCATGACAATTACAATCATCAGTATAGGGGTTGTGGAGATGAGTAAGTTTTTGATTGAGATCATGAATCGAATGGTGTTAGACAACGATTGAAAACCTGGAAGCACTGGACAGCCGTTTCGTCTTATTATGGGACTTCTCAGCAATACTTATCCAACATCTTCTCTCATGTGATTCGAACCCAGAACCTTCAGTCTCGCGCGCCAACAATATTGGACGGTTGCGCGATTTCATGAGATGGTTGAAGTTAGATATTAACACCATTAGATGCCGAATCAGTGGTCTACAGGTGGTCTAACATCAACCGGTTCATGATCTAAATCTAAAACTTAATAATCTCCACAATCATATAGTGATAATTACCATGTGCCCATTAGTGATTAGCTTCATGAGGGAATTTTCAGAGTTCTAGTGAGAAGCCGTGACCAGTGGAGCTAATCATGTCGGGTAGAGACAGGTATCTTCCTCAGTACAATGGAAGATGGTCGCGCAACTTCGTGGATTGGTTGAAGTTAGACATTAACGCCGTTGGATGCCAACTCGATGGTCTAGATGTTAAACGTTCATGTACGAGACTGAAGACCTTGGATTCGAATCCTTCGAGCAGGATCGTGGATCGCACCGTTGAGGCGTCCCACATTAGGACAAAATGGTCATTCAGTGCTCCCAGGTTTTCAATGGTGGTCTAACATTATCAAGCAATTCATGATCTCAATCAGAAACAATCCTATATGGATGATTTTGTTTTTCATTAAGTTCATTACATTCTAATATTCTAATCTGTTTGTTTTTGTTTTACACAAAGAAACATTCATCAATATGGTAACTATAACAAAATAAGTAATGAATGATTAGTTCATTTTTGTTTTATTAAATTCCAAACCCACATGAAGTAACAGATTAAATTGATTTTGTTTTATTTCTTGATGTGTTTTCTTACAATAACTTTCAGTGTACATCTTAATCGAGATGAATATGGATAGCTTGAATGTTATTCATTGGTAAGGGTTTTTGCTTATTTATAATTGAATTGGATCAATTTTATGGAAGTTAGTTTAATTAATATTGTCACTGGTTGACTTAAGTTTGAGAGTTGAGAGTCACTGAAGACCATGTATTATCGAAAAACTGTTTCGTTCTAGTATGGAACCACTTCAGAACTGTCGATACATGAACTTGTCAAGATGTGAACCAAGAAACTTCATACCTGTTCCAGAGCATATTACATAGTATTACATAAAAAGATAACTTTGAATGGATAACCACAAAAACGATTTTAGGTATTTCCTTCTATGATGTTAAATAATCACTTAAGTAACTAGTTCTATCGATAGTCAACATTTTATATTGATCATATACATTTTACTCAACTTAACTAGTTGAATGGACCATTTTTGTAACACACACTATACATATGTAATATGCATCTAATCATTGCTTCATATTTGTAGTTCCGACTTATTTCGTCTTTCATTTGAGTTTATCTTCACATGGTGTTTAGGATCCGGAAGCACCACTTCCAACCGTTTTAGCTAGTCAATCAAATTCCAAGCAAATAAAAGTATTAATTGCTAGTGATTTCCTCTTCTCATATTCGTCCTTTATGGGTTAATCTCCATTCAACCACAGTTCATAGCATTGCATACAAAGCAATACATAGTCATAGACAATCATATAAACTACTGTTTTAAAAGACAATTTTCAGATTCATTGTGCATTCTCTCGAATTCTTAAGAGAATGCATAAATAGATTGCTAATCGATAAATGATGACATTATGATGTACTACAGTCATCTCATAACTATTCACAAAGTCCATGTATTGATGCATATCTCTTGAGTAAACGGATATGAAAATGAAATGCAGCAAATGAATAACTTGAACAGAGAATGTGTAATCAAAGTGATCGTTTCTCAGCATTATCATCCAATGTCCAATACACGTAAATGATTTCATATAAGTGAAACTACTTACTAATAGTAGGTAGTATCACATAAACACATAGAAGGAAATGAAATAAAGGTGAATTCAGTGTTTAAAAGCATTGGTGTAAACATATTTTTTATCAACCAACTTCATTTGGAAACTACTGAATTCCAGAAAGCAAGTAAGTAATTGTTGTGAAGTGGTGTATCTTGAACTCTAAGTTTTCAGTTCTTTCTAACGTCAAATATCACAATCAGCGGGATGTCATCGTTCATCGGTCAAATTTTTCCGCGTTTCACCTGTTCTGTTGCAAATTTGAGATATTTTCTACTTGACACAGTTTGGATAATCAAGATTTTATCATTCACTTTTATGAAGGAGAACCTACGGCTCAAATAGGAGTATATGCTTTCAAACTTTCAAGCGAAACTCTACGACAGTATTTTGATATGCCCAATACACCGTAGACCTGTTGTAATAACTTACAGTCACTTCCAAACCTTGAATGCTAAATATAAAACAAGAAATATGATAGAATGTATCTACATCGACTGATTTGCACTCACTTTCACAGTAATATTCCCTTTCACTTTGTCATCCAAAAGAGAAAATCATATTCCAGACATCCCGTTCACTAACTATGCTCATTTCTTTATTATTTGTCACCATTTACACTGTAAAGTAACTTCTATCCAGTGTATGAAATGTTTGATAAATTCATTAGCGATATCCAAATGTCCTGACGTGAGTGTCCTTTGTAGCTTCATCTTTTGATCCTTTATGACGTGTTGGTATTTGCGGATCCTGTAGTGTGCATACGTTATCATTAGGTGTACCACTTTTGGACAAACTACTCATATAACACACTCATTACAAAACCGAGTGTCCTTAGTTCGATTCCAGCTTGAGACATCGTGGATACGAATAGCTGGGAATTCATGTATTGGGACGAAATAACCATCCAATGTATAGCAACTCACGTGCAATCGAGTTTGTTCACAATTAATTCGATTAAGTCATTTTGTTAACTTATTGACGAACTGAGTCATCCGTACAACAACAACTTATCTATATCATCGTATCTTTATTATTGTTGCGAATGTATGAACATGTATGCTTGAGCATTGCTTGCTGCCCACGCATTTATTCACGTCTTACTTCTAACCGCTAAATTGATTCGTTCATTTCACTATGTATATATATGTCCATGTTATTCATGTTCATTGCTCCCTCTCTCTCGCTTATCTGTACTCGCTTACTGGTAGTGATATTCGCTGACTCACTCGCTCGCTTGCCAGCTTGACTTTTGGCACAACTCTTTCATGCATGTTTAACGTACCTGTACTTTTGGATATCTGTGTGTGTGGTCCCATAATAAACATAATCAACACTTCATATTCGCCTTCTGATTAATATACCGTTGGGGCGTTATCTCGTGACGGTTATCAAAACGAACTGTATACGATGTTTAAGAATTATATTGAATACCGATCACCACAAATGCTTTCTGGTTTACAAAGCTTGTCACGTTCGGAATTTCAATGAAATTCAACAATCTTCAAAACCTTATACTAAAAAGTTATATAATTGATTGAGAGATATTTCTAGACATGCAGTGAATTATTAAGATTCATGTACAAACGAATAAGCTTGATGCGTATATTAACGACTAGAATATTTATAAGCAAAGATGGATAGTGGCTAGCAGTGGAATCCAGTTGATGTTCACTCTGGGATTTGAACTCAGTGAACATCAACTCTGAGACACAGGTACATCCAGCTGACGAGTCCCAAACAGGATGAAACGCACGTCCTGGATTCCACTGCTAGCCACTATCCGTCTTTGCTTATAATGCTTGTAAATTAAGACAATATCGAGGCATACGCACAATATGCACATATGTCAATAAGAGACTGATCAATTTCAGTCCTAAAACATCAATGGGAAGATTCAAGTAAAACAATACCAAATGGACTAGAATATTTATCTTTATTTTTATGGATAATCTCATGAAAGAATTTAAAAGTTTATCGTGGTAATGTCGAACTTTTAAATTGGTACAACATGGTGTCGATTCGTCCGCCGTAGCGACGAAGTTGAGAAATCAAGTAATAATTAGCATTTGCAGTTTGTTATAGTTCGACCGTGTAAGAATGGGGGCTTGAATATTACTCCTTTATACACAGAGATCATATTTTGAAAGGTAAATCGCTATAGCTTCAGCTGTGCCCAAATATTCATTTTTTATCTTTAAAAGTGTTGAAATATTCCACCTATCAACTATTATCCGTTTGTCAATATTTTGCGGCATCGATCCATTGGGAAATAGAAATTATCATTCATGTCTGTTGAACAGTATACAAGAAAACGGTACTGGGTTGCACATAGGCTGTTGCAATTACTGGGTTGAGTGCATTCTTGTCCCTAACTTATCATAATGTATCAATTTTAAAAAGTCATACAAAATAAAGTCTAATCATTGAGAGTTGTTTGCATGCATGCGAAGCCGAAAGTACCGCGTAGATGCGCACTGCTGAGGAGTACCATACAAAGACGAAACGGCTGTTCCAGGTTTTCAATGGTGTAGTATCCTTTATATAACATGGCGAGTAAGAGCAGGTGTAAATCGTCAATCACAAATCTTAATATACGTGTACATATTATACATCATTGAATAGTATTAAATTAGATGAGTAACACAAAGCACGCCACATTGAAAAATATTAATCCGTTTTCAACAGTTATCAAGGATAATGTGATCCGAAAACTTCCTATACAAAGTCCTTGAGAACATTGAAAATCAACCACCATTATAAATGAAATCGGTTAATCGGCAAATAAATTTTGCACATGAACAGTCAGAAAAACTTGCCAAAGTAATGCCGAACCATTCACAATATCAATGGCAAACCTCGTCTCATATAAGATACTCAACTCTATATAGCAATATAACATATACTGCATAGAACATATATATAGGATAGTAAACGAAATAGACCAGCCTGGAACGTTAGGGCTCAAATCACGCTTAAAACCGATTGTCTGGTATTGGGATACTATTACTAGACCACCAAGATCATTTTTATCTCATTTGTGAAATGATTCTGATAAATCTAATTTACTGATTATCCATTTGAGATTATTAATTCAGTAATAAATAATCATTGATAAATTTTATTTAAATCGAACTTTTTCAGGTGATGTCTATCCGTTTCATCCAACCGGTATTTCAAGTATGTGTTCACCGGGACTTCGCTGCTTAACATTGTTGATTCGACATATGACCATGAAATGTAGGCTTCAAAAGTAAGAAGCACTTATAGGTTACCAGAACTTCATCAGAAGTATCTTTATAACACTTCGACCATTGAGCGAGTAATTTTGTAGTTGGAAGCAGGATACTATGTTAGAATGATTAATTGGTCTATGAACATTCACCGACTGACGTGGTTGAGACAGGTAGTAAGTATACGCAGTGAACGCGTCTGGATGAGCGACCTTGACCGTTATAACCATAAGTTAGAAGAAAACTATGAGAAGCTAAAATAAGATACAGCATCAGTTCTTGGAGTCATTGATCGTTGGTATGTATAAACTAGCCGGTTGTAATCCGCGTGATAACCGCAAACAATGGTTGCAGAAATAAGACATGACTGAAAAATGGTCACAATAGTCCGTATATATTTATTCTTTGATTTCTAGATTATTTTATTCGGAAGATATCATTCTTTCACCTTGATTCAGTTTTATCATCACTGAAACTACAACTTCTAAATACTCCAATATTTATTCTAAGCTTCTAATGTAATGTAATGAGAACTTGAACCGAATTATATTGATCGATAAGTTATTTTCTTATGTTGCTTATCTCTATTTGTTACATGATTAACAAGTATCATATCAAAGTGAAATGCCTTGGTAACAAATTTTTCAAATAAAAGATTATAGAATAACAAAACTATTCATGTTTTCATTGATTCATTTATTAACAGTTCGTAAAAATAACAGTTAAAATATGAGAGGGGGGAGAACAGTGGGGTTTTTTTTAATTTTTTAAAAAAACAGTAACCCCCCCCCAGTTATGCTTGTTTTAACTAAATAAAAAAAAGAAAACCTATCTATTTAATATATATGATGCAAAAAAAAAATAATAACCGAGGCAACAAAAGGAAATAGAACTCGATTGTTAACTAAGTATAATCAATACAGAGAAATAAGAAAAACCATACTACCATAGAATGTAGAAGAGAAAAAACAATCTAAATATGTGTACATAATTTTTAAACTAAAATTGATTGTACATAATGATTTGATGTCAATGGACAGTGTACGTTATGTTGTTACTGACACATATATATATATATTTCAAAGGTGAAGCAAAGCATCAATAGAAATGTAGTGGTGTAAATAACTTCTCAATGCAATTTTGTTAACATAGAAGAAAAAAAAAGTCAAGTGACGATGACAATAACAGAAATAAACAACTGAAATGCATTTTATTAATGACGATAATATGATTATGCTAATGTAGGCAATTTGTTATTAGTGACCGCTGTCGATGTGGATGATGTAATTGCAGGGATGGTGGTAGTGGGGATAGTAGCGTTGATTGTTGTTGTTGCTTTCATTGCAACATGTTCGAAACGACCTAATTGCAATGGACTAGAACATTCAGTTTCTAAGCTATTATCATCAATATTATTATGAGTAGTATATGAGTTCATTGTTACTTCATCCGTGGAATATGGATGCCATACAGTTCCCCAATGCGGTGGTTTACGTACAGCTCGTTTTCTATTGGCATTATTTAAAAGATCAGGATCAACTTCATTCATTACTCTGTGTAAAAAAGACAGGTAAGTACGAAATTATTGATCAAAGATGAGAGAAAAGTTAACGAGAGATGTGATAAATCGGATCGATGAATAAAGTGGGACAAAATACGAAGTTATTCGAGTATTAAGACGATTGGTAGCTTACTTAGTACTGGAAAAGACACGGTTTTTCAACAAATCCCAGGTTTGTAATACCTCTAAACCTAATTTGATCTACATAATTGGCTATTATTCACACTAACCTTTGCACAGAACTACCAAAAAACAAAAGAATTGAATTAAAGAAGATTTGAATCAGGAATTGGTGCACGGTTATAGCTATAGAAATCAATCGATTCAAGCTTGATCTTTTTTGTATTTGTCAAATAGATATATATGTTTAACATTTATACCATAAATTATTACCTCCCGAATGCCTTGGTACGGCAGAGGAAGAGGAGAGTCAGCTCTCCCTCTTCAAATGCTCTCATATGGCCACGCGTATACAGCCACTACTAAGGATGTCCTACTCACTGCTTACCATTTCTTTAAAAAATACATTAAAAACTGAGAACATAAACCTACGCTCTGTATACATTCGTATTCAACTTAAAATGACAACAAAGTGAAAGTGTCAATATTTAATTTCTCAGTTTCAAGGAATTAAGATAAAAGTGAAAATCTTTAGTGTAATCAAAGAATCACCATTACGTAATTTACCATCCTCAATACAGAAACATACACATAGATAAACATAATTTATGTTGGGCGTTTTCAGAAGGGAGAAAATGAATAAGAAATGAGGGTTTTCATAAATGTGAACAATTACTTGTGCTGTGATTTATTCAAATCTTCTGGCCAATCCGATGTACACATTGTGTCCAGTTTAGCTTTCCATATACAACTTGATTCATCTTCAATTGGATTATTGGTTGAATCGAATATTGGTGGTGGATAAGCGGCAAAAGGAACACTGGCTAATGAGAAACGATAATCATCATATTCAATTGGTTTATAAGCAGTCAGAACTGCTTCACGTGCTGCTTCGGCTTTACGACGTTCAACAAGATTTAGAAAATCTGGACTGGATAAACTTTCTGGCGGTTGATGTATAGAAGCAGCTAACATTTGTAAGCCAACTGATTCAGCAGCTGTTTTACCAATTCCAGCTAAATTGCTTCCATACAGTGTATTAGTAGGATCATCGAAAATCATTAATGAATAATTTACTGGGATTGTAGTTTGTAGTGTATTTGTAGGCCATAAACTTTCCGGGAATGGAGAAGCGAATTCTGTAGGTAAAGGTGATGTATTAAATTGGCACGAATTTATATCATGAATATATAAGTGTAGTTGTCCAGCTTCAGTGGCGAAAACGACACAATTCCCACTAAATAATAAGGAAAATGAAATATGACAATAAATGCAACGTATTTCTGAACAATGTCTCTCATGGTTGACCAGAGGAGAAAATCAAACAATAAGCTCTATGTTTTGACGTATTTAGTCAGTATCAATCACTACATCGGTAACAATTTAGCCTTCAAAGATATCGGAAGGATTCCATTGAACTGACCTATTGTTTTCGTAATTCATCTCTTTACATATTAGCATAAGCCATAGGAACATACACAAATAAACCTAATCTTTGTGTACAGAAAACATTTGTACAACCTTTTTATTTGCGCTGGCCATCAACATAGTTACGCTTTTTCAGTCTTTAGCTTTAATTTCTTATTCTTACGTAATTTGTCCTAATATGACTTCATTATTTAATTTTCTATGAACATCTTTCATGAATATATATATGGACATAAATGGAAAAAAAATGATAGAAACTTACTTTTGTGATAGATCTGTGGCAACTAGTCGGTCGTAACCTAACCACAATTGACCTAAATCATTGGGGGAAAACGCAATTTTACCCCATTGTATAGTTTGAAAAGCACCAGTTTGTGAAGTAGCCAATAAACTATCACTGCAACCAGGTATAAATCGAACAAAACATGGATCTAGTGATGTAGAGAGTGGGACTTGAGCACGACCCGATCGAAGATCATATACCTAGATGCACAAATGCGTAATATAATACAACGATATCAATAACTACAAAGAGATACATAGTAATAGTAATAAAATAAGATAGAAAGAGGACAAACCACTTCTACCTGTCAGTCACATGACGATACAAACATTAATTCGATTTAAGGAGTGAGAAGCATTAATTTCTAATTGTATTGACTTTGGAGGACAGTATTTTAAGTTATGAAAAATCATTGATTACGACTTTATTAAAGTTGGATAGTAGTTAGTGGAAATCTGAACGCGCGTCTTGTTCTATTCAAGATACATCAGCTTTATGCGCTTGCATCCCAGTACTGTTAATGTTCACCTTGAGGATTGAACTCAGTGCGTAATTAGATGAAAAACGAGTGGTTTGGACTCCACTGACAATGAAAACCTGTGACTAATTGGTTGTATATAGTCAATACATTCAGGATGTACATATCCCAATAAAAATTGATCAACTTCAGTCTTTCGCATCAATAATGAGAAAATAACCCTTACAAATCGACTGTGACTGTTTAGTGGGGTCTTAAATACTTCATTCTCCCAAACAATGTGGATAAAAAGATAAAAACTTTATGGACTGATGGTATGTTACAATTTTAAATAATTTAGCATTCATTCAAGTGGATTTTGTAGGTCAATCAGTATAATAAATAAAAATGCTGTCTACCTCCAAATGAAAGGAGAGGTTAGAAAAGGTCGGCTCTGTAAGATAACACACCAAGCTATGGTCGCTCTGAGTTCATAATGCTGGCAATAATCTTTGAAAAACACAGAGCTGATACATCAGAAACTACTCCAACGGAAAATTCATGCTCGACTAATCTTAGGTGGCAGCAATATCCTGAGATTTGAAACCACACTCCTAGCTACATAGTACATTCAATACTCTTTGATCATCTTACAGGTCTTTCAACAAGAAATATTCTTCCACAGCATTAACGAACAAGGAATGTTAACAACTTGAAGAATTCTTACACTCGAATGCATCTTATTTATAAACAGAATGCATCTTATTTATAAACAGATTGCTTTCTGCTTGATAATATTTCTTCGATTTTAATTTTACCCTATCTTTTATATGTGAAGAGTGAAATGTCATTCCTGGTCTCCTCAAAATGTGCTTCATACGATATATATACCAAGAGATAATCTTGATCTATGTGAGTGGAGAACTTAAATGAAACACTTTGAAATAGAATTAATGGTTATTCATTAGGGCAATAATCAATTTTGCACAAAATCAAATTAAAATGCAAAATTTAAATAAAATGAAGATCATACTTTCAACAAGCGGTCCACACGTAATCCAGAATCACCGATACGTGACCATCCACAAGTGACTAATGTATGACTATTCGCATCAACTGTCATATCAGAGATTTCACCAGTATGCGCGTCTAATTCACGTACAATACCATGACTGGTACGCGAATCGATTATCATAACCTGAAGAGTATAATCCAAAAAAAAAGCGTCGGATACAAAATTTTGTTACAAAAAATGACAGAAATTTCAATGAATCGTAACGACTATACTACTGAGATTGTTTACAGTAGTCAACTTGTGAAAGAAATATATATTCAACTAAACCATTTCCGCTCCTAAAGTCACAGTTCGATGGAAAGGTTTGAGAAAAGGGGAAATATGAAACTCGGATAGTTATTGTGTGGTGAATCCACCGGTACACTTTTAAAGACTATTTATCAAATAATTTTTTTATGATACAGTCGGGACGCTAATGATATATATATATATATATATATATATATATCATTAGCGTCCCGACTGTATCATAAAAAATTATTTGATAAATAGTCTTTAAAAGTGTACCGGTGGATTCACCACACAATAACTATCCGAGTTTCATATTTCCCCTTTTCTCAAACCTTTCCATCGAACTGTGACTTTAGGAGCGGAAATGGTTTAGTTGAATATATATTTCTTTCACAAGTTGACTACTGTAAACAATCTCAGTAGTATAGTCGTTACGATTCATTGAAATTTCTGTCATTTTTTGTAACAAAATTTTGTATCCGACGCTTTTTTTTGGATTATACTCTTCAGGTTATGATAATCGATTCGCGTACCAGTCATGGTATTGTACGTGAATTAGACGCGCATACTGGTGAAATCTCTGATATGACAGTTGATGCGAATAGTCATACATTAGTCACTTGTGGATGGTCACGTATCGGTGATTCTGGATTACGTGTGGACCGCTTGTTGAAGTATGATCTTCATTTTATTTAAATTTTGCATTTTATTTTGATTTTGTGCAAAATTGATTATTGCCCTAATGAATAACCATTAATTCTATTTCAAAGTGTTTCATTTAAGTTCTCCACTCACATAGATCAAGATTATCTCTTGGTATATATATCGTATGAAGCACATTTTGAGGAGACCAGGAATGACATTTCACTCTTCACATATAAAAGATAGGGTAAAATTAAAATCGAAGAAATATTATCAAGCAGAAAGCAATCTGTTTATAAATAAGATGCATTCTGTTTATAAATAAGATGCATTCGAGTGTAAGAATTCTTCAAGTTGTTAACATTCCTTGTTCGTTAATGCTGTGGAAGAATATTTCTTGTTGAAAGACCTGTAAGATGATCAAAGAGTATTGAATGTACTATGTAGCTAGGAGTGTGGTTTCAAATCTCAGGATATTGCTGCCACCTAAGATTAGTCGAGCATGAATTTTCCGTTGGAGTAGTTTCTGATGTATCAGCTCTGTGTTTTTCAAAGATTATTGCCAGCATTATGAACTCAGAGCGACCATAGCTTGGTGTGTTATCTTACAGAGCCGACCTTTTCTAACCTCTCCTTTCATTTGGAGGTAGACAGCATTTTTATTTATTATACTGATTGACCTACAAAATCCACTGAATGAATGCTAAATTATTTAAAATTGTAACATACCATCAGTCCATAAAGTTTTTATCTTTTTATCCACATTGTTTGGGAGAATGAAGTATTTAAGACCCCACTAAACAGTCACAGTCGATTTGTAAGGGTTTTTTTCTCATTATTGATGCGAAAGACTGAAGTTGATCAATTTTTATTGGGATATGTACATCCTGAATGTATTGACTATATACAACCAATTAGTCACAGGTTTTCATTGTCAGTGGAGTCCAAACCACTCGTTTTTCATCTAATTACGCACTGAGTTCAATCCTCAAGGTGAACATTAACAGTACTGGGATGCAAGCGCATAAAGCTGATGTATCTTGAATAGAACAAGACGCGCGTTCAGATTTCCACTAACTACTATCCAACTTTAATAAAGTCGTAATCAATGATTTTTCATAACTTAAAATACTGTCCTCCAAAGTCAATACAATTAGAAATTAATGCTTCTCACTCCTTAAATCGAATTAATGTTTGTATCGTCATGTGACTGACAGGTAGAAGTGGTTTGTCCTCTTTCTATCTTATTTTATTACTATTACTATGTATCTCTTTGTAGTTATTGATATCGTTGTATTATATTACGCATTTGTGCATCTAGGTATATGATCTTCGATCGGGTCGTGCTCAAGTCCCACTCTCTACATCACTAGATCCATGTTTTGTTCGATTTATACCTGGTTGCAGTGATAGTTTATTGGCTACTTCACAAACTGGCGCACTTCAAACTATACAATAGGGTAATATAGCGTTTTCCCCTAATGATTTAGGTCAATTGTGGTTAGGTTACGACCGACTAGTTGCCACAGATCTATCACAAAAGTAAGTTTCTATCATTTTTTTTCCATTTATGTCCATATATATATTCATGAAAGATGTTCATAGAAAATTAAATAATGAAGTCATATTAGGACAAATTACGTAAGAATAAGAAATTAAAGCTAAAGACTGAAAAAGCGTAACTATGTTGATGGCCAGCGCAAATAAAAAGGTTGTACAAATGTTTTCTGTACACAAAGATTAGGTTTATTTGTGTATGTTCCTATGGCTTATGCTAATATGTAAAGAGATGAATTACGAAAACAATAGGTCAGTTCAATGGAATCCTTCCGATATCTTTGAAGGCTAAATTGTTACCGATGTAGTGATTGATACTGACTAAATACGTCAAAACATAGAGCTTATTGTTTGATTTTCTCCTCTGGTCAACCATGAGAGACATTGTTCAGAAATACGTTGCATTTATTGTCATATTTCATTTTCCTTATTATTTAGTGGGAATTGTGTCGTTTTCGCCACTGAAGCTGGACAACTACACTTATATATTCATGATATAAATTCGTGCCAATTTAATACATCACCTTTACCTACAGAATTCGCTTCTCCATTCCCGGAAAGTTTATGGCCTACAAATACACTACAAACTACAATCCCAGTAAATTATTCATTAATGATTTTCGATGATCCTACTAATACACTGTATGGAAGCAATTTAGCTGGAATTGGTAAAACAGCTGCTGAATCAGTTGGCTTACAAATGTTAGCTGCTTCTATACATCAACCGCCAGAAAGTTTATCCAGTCTAGATTTTCTAAATCTTGTTGAACGTCGTAAAGCCGAAGCAGCACGTGAAGCAGTTCTGACTGCTTTTAAACCAATTGAATATGATGATTATCGTTTCCCATTAGCCAGTGTTCCTTTTGCCGCTTATCCACCACCAATATTCGATTCAACCAATAATCCAATTGAAGATGAATCAAGTTGTATATGGAAAGCTAAACTGGACACAATGTGTACATCGGATTGGCCAGAAGATTTGAATAAATCACAGCACAGGTAATTGTTCACATTTATGAAAACCCCCATTTCTTATTCATTTTCTCCCTTCTGAAAACGCCCAACATAAATTATGTTTATCTATGTGTATGTTTCTGTATTGAGGATGGTAAATTACGTAATGGTGATTCTTTGATTACACTAAAGATTTTCACTTTTATCTTAATTCCTTGAAACTGAGAAATTAAATATTGACACTTTCACTTTGTTGTCATTTTAAGTTGAATACGAATGTATACAGAGCGTAGGTTTATGTTCTCAGTTTTTAATGTATTTTTTAAAGAAATGGTAAGCAGTGAGTAGGACATCCTTAGTAGTGGCTGTATACGCGTGGCCATATGAGAGCATTTGAAGAGGGAGAGCTGACTCTCCTCTTCCTCTGCCGTACCAAGGCATTCGGGAGGTAATAATTTATGGTATAAATGTTAAACATATATATCTATTTGCCAAATACAAAAATGATCAAGCTTGAATCGATTGATTTCTATAGCTATAACCGTGCACCAATTCCTGATTCAAATCTTCTTTAATTCAATTCTTTTGTTTTTTGGTAGTTCTGTGCAAAGGTTAGTGTGAATAATAGCCAATTATGTAGATCAAATTAGGTTTAGAGGTATTACAAACCTGAGACTTGTTGAAAACCGTGTCTTTTCCAGTACTAAGTAAGCTACCAATCGTCTTAATACTCGAATAACTTCGTATTTTGTCCCACTTTATTCATCGATCCGATTTATCACATCTCTCGTTAACTTTTCTCTCATCTTTGATCAATAATTTCGTACTTACCTGTCTTTTTTACACAGAGTAATGAATGAAGTTGATCCTGATCTTTTAAATAATGCCAATAGAAAACGAGCTGTACGTAAACCACCGCATTGGGGAACTGTATGGCATCCATATTCCACGGATGAAGTAACAATGAACTCATATACTACTCATAATAATATTGATGATAATAGCTTAGAAACTGAATGTTCTAGTCCATTGCAATTAGGTCGTTTCGAACATGTTGCAATGAAAGCAACAACAACAATCAACGCTACTATCCCCACTACCACCATCCCTGCAATTACATCATCCACATCGACAGCGGTCACTAATAACAAATTGCCTACATTAGCATAATCATATTATCGTCATTAATAAAATGCATTTCAGTTGTTTATTTCTGTTATTGTCATCGTCACTTGACTTTTTTTTTCTTCTATGTTAACAAAATTGCATTGAGAAGTTATTTACACCTCTACATTTCTATTGATGCTTTGCTTCACCTTTGAAATATATATATATATGTGTCAGTAACAACATAACGTACACTGTCCATTGACATCAAATCATTATGTACAATCAATTTTAGTTTAAAAATTATGTACACATATTTAGATTGTTTTTTCTCTTCTACATTCTATGGTAGTATGGTTTTTCTTATTTCTCTGTATTGATTATACTTAGTTAACAATCGAGTTCTATTTCCTTTTGTTGCCTCGGTTATTATTTTTTTTTTGCATCATATATATTAAATAGATAGGTGTTCTTTTTTTTATTTAGTTAAAACCAGCATAACTGGGGGGGGGTTACTGTTTTTTTAAAAAATTAAAAAAAACCCCACTGTTCTCCCCCCTCTCATATTTTAACTGTTATTTTTACGAACTGTTAATAAATGAATCAATGAAATCATGAATAGTTTTGTTATTCTATAATCTTTTATTTGAAAAATTTGTTACCAAGGCATTTCACTTTGATATGATACTTGTTAATCATGTAACAAATAGAGATAAGCAACATAAGAAAATAACTTATCGATCAATATAATTCGGTTCAAGTTCTCATTACATTACATTAGAAGCTTAGAATAAATATTGGAGTATTTAGAAGTTGTAGTTTCAGTGATGATAAAACTGAATCAAGGTGAAAGAATGATATCTTCCGAATAAAATAATCTAGAAATCAAAGAATAAATATATACGGACTATTGTGACCATTTTTCAGTCATGTCTTATTTCTGCAACCATTGTTTGCGGTTATCACGCGGATTACAACCGGCTAGTTTATACATACCAACGATCAATGACTCCAAGAACTGATGCTGTATCTTATTTTAGCTTCTCATAGTTTTCTTCTAACTTATGGTTATAACGGTCAAGGTCGCTCATCCAGACGCGTTCACTGCGTATACTTACTACCTGTCTCAACCACGTCAGTCGGTGAATGTTCATAGACCAATTAATCATTCTAACATAGTATCCTGCTTCCAACTACAAATTTACTCGCTCAATGGTCGAAGTGTTATAAAGATACTTCTGATGAAGTTCTGGTAACCTATAAGTGCTTCTTACTTTTGAAGCCTACATTTCATGGTCATATGTCGAATCAACAATGTTAAGCAGCGAAGTCCCGGTGAACACATACTTGAAATACCGGTTGGATGAAACGGATAGACATCACCTGAAAAAGTTCGATTTAAATAAAATTTATCAATGATTATTTATTACTGAATTAATAATCTCAAATGGATAATCAGTAAATTAGATTTATCAGAATCATTTCACAAATGAGATAAAAATGATCTTGGTGGTCTAGTAATAGTATCCCAATACCAGACAATCGGTTTTAAGCGTGATTTGAGCCCTAACGTTCCAGGCTGGTCTATTTCGTTTACTATCCTATATATATGGTCTATGCAGTATATGTTATATTGCTATATAGAGTTGAGTATCTTATATGAGACGAGGTTTGCCATTGATATTGTGAATGGTTCAGCATTACTTTGGCAAGTTTTTCTGACTGTTCATGTGCAAAATTTATTTGCCGATTAACCGATTTCATTTATAATGGTGGTTGATTTTCAATGTTCTCAAGGACTTTGTATAGGAAGTTTTCGGATCACATTATCCTTGATAACTGTTGAAAACGGATTAATATTTTTCAATGTGGCGTGCTTTGTGTTACTCATCTAATTTAATACTATTCAATGATGTATAATATGTACACGTATATTAAGATTTGTGATTGACGATTTACACCTGCTCTTACTCGCCATGTTATATAAAGGATACTACACCATTGAAATCCTGGAACAGCCGTTTCGTCTTTGTATGGTACTCCTCAGCAGTGCGCATCTACGCGGTACTTTCGGCTTCGCATGCATGCAAACAACTCTCAATGATTAGACTTTATTTTGTATGACTTTTTAAAATTGATACATTATGATAAGTTAGGTACAAGAATGCACTCAACCCAGTAATTGCAACAGCCTATGTGCAACCCAGTACCGTTTTCTTGTATACTGTTCAACAGACATGAATGATAATTTCTATTTCCCAATGGATCGATGCCGCAAAATATTGACAAACGGATAATAGTTGATAGGTGGAATATTTCAACACTTTTAAAGATAAAAAATGAATATTTGGGCACAGCTGAAGCTATAGCGATTTACCTTTCAAAATATGATCTCTGTGTATAAAGGAGTAATATTCAAGCCCCTTTTCTTACACGGTCGAACTATATCAAACTGCAAATGCTAATTATTACTTGATTTCTCAACTTCGTCGCTACGGCGGACGAATCGACACCATGTTGTACAATTTAAAAGTTCGACATTACCACGATAAACTTTTAAATTCTTTCATGAGATTATCCATAAAAATAAAGATAAATATTCTAGTCCATTTGGTATTGTTTTTCTTGAATATTCACATTGATGTTTTAGGACTGAAATTGATCAGTCTCTTATTGACATATGTGCATACTGTGCGTATGCCTCGATATTGTCTTAATTTACAAGCATTATAAGCAAAGACGGATAGTGGCTAGCAGTGGAATCCAGGACGTGCGTTTCATCCTGTTTGGGACTCGTCAGCTGGATGTACCTGTGTCTCAGAGTTGATGTTCACTGAGTTCAAATCCCAGAGTGAACATCACTGGATTCCACTGCTAGCCACTATCCATCTTTGCTTATAAATATTCTAGTCGTTAATATACGCATTAAGCTTATTCGTTTGTACATGAATCTTAATAATTCACTGCATGTCTAGAAATATCTCTCAATCAATTATATAACTTTTTAGTATAAGGTTTTGAAGATTGTTGAATTTCATTGAAATTCCGAACGTGACAAGCTTTGTAAACCAGAAAGCATTTGTGGTGATCGGTATTCAATATAATTCTTAAACATCGTGTACAGTTCGTTTTGATAACCGTCACGAGATAACACCCAAACGGTATATTAATCAGAAGGCGAATATGAAGTGTTGATTATGTTTATTATGGGACCACACACAGATATTCAAAATTACAGGTACGTTAAACATGCATGAAAGAGTTGTGCCAAAAGTCAAGCTGGCAAGCGAGCGAGTGAGTCAGCGAATATCACTACCAGTAAGCGAGTACAGATAAGCGAGAGAGAGGGAGCAATGAACATGAATAACATGGACATATATATACATAGTGAAATGAACGAATCAATTTAGCGGTTAGAAGTAAGACGTGAATAAATGCGTGGTCAGCAAGCAATGCTCAAGCATACATGTTCATACATTCGCAACAATAATAAAGATACGATGATATAGATAAGTTGTTGTTGTACGGATGACTCAGTTCGTCAATAAGTTAACAAAATGACTTAATCGAATTAATTGTGAACAATCTCGATTGCACGTGAGTTGCTATACATTGGATGGTTATTTCGTCCCAATACATGAATTCCCAGCTATTCGTATCCACGATGTCTCAAGCTGGAATCGAACTAAGGACACTCGGTTTTGTAATGAGTGTGTTATATGAGTAGTTTGTCCAAAAGTGGTACACCTAATGATAACGTATGCACACTACAGGATCCGCAAATACCAACACGTCATAAAGGATCAAAAGATGAAGCTACAAAGGACACTCACGTCAGGACATTTGGATATCGCTAATGAATTTATCAAACATTTCATACACTGGATAGAAGTTACTTTACAGTGTAAATGGTGACAAATAATAAAGAAATGAGCATAGTTAGTGAACGGGATGTCTGGAATATGATTTTCTCTTTTGGATGACAAAGTGAAAGGGAATATTACTGTGAAAGTGAGTGCAAATCAGTCGATGTAGATACATTCTATCATATTTCTTGTTTTATATTTAGCATTCAAGGTTTGGAAGTGACTGTAAGTTATTACAACAGGTCTACGGTGTATTGGGCATATCAAAATACTGTCGTAGAGTTTCGCTTGAAAGTTTGAAAGCATATACTCCTATTTGAGCCGTAGGTTCTCCTTCATAAAAGTGAATGATAAAATCTTGATTATCCAAACTGTGTCAAGTAGAAAATATCTCAAATTTGCAACAGAACAGGTGAAACGCGGAAAAATTTGACCGATGAACGATGACATCCCGCTGATTGTGATATTTGACGTTAGAAAGAACTGAAAACTTAGAGTTCAAGATACACCACTTCACAACAATTACTTACTTGCTTTCTGGAATTCAGTAGTTTCCAAATGAAGTTGGTTGATAAAAAATATGTTTACACCAATGCTTTTAAACACTGAATTCACCTTTATTTCATTTCCTTCTATGTGTTTATGTGATACTACCTACTATTAGTAAGTAGTTTCACTTATATGAAATCATTTACGTGTATTGGACATTGGATGATAATGCTGAGAAGCGATCACTTTGATTACACATTCTCTGTTCAAGTTAGTCATTTGCTGCATTTCGTTTTCATATCCGTTTACTCAAGAGATATGCATCAATACATGGACTTTGTGAATAGTTATGAGATGACTGTAGTACATCATAATGTCATCATTTATCGATTAGCAATCTATTTATGCATTCTCTTAAGAATTCGAGAGAATGCACAATGAATCTGAAAATTGTCTTTTAAAACAGTAGTTTATATGATTGTCTATGACTATGTATTGCTTTGTATGCAATGCTATGAACTGTGGTTGAATGGAGATTAACCCATAAAGGACGAATATGAGAAGAGGAAATCACTAGCAATTAATACTTTTATTTGCTTGGAATTTGATTGACTAGCTAAAACGGTTGGAAGTGGTGCTTCCGGATCCTAAACACCATGTGAAGATAAACTCAAATGAAAGACGAAATAAGTCGGAACTACAAATATGAAGCAATGATTAGATGCATATTACATATGTATAGTGTGTGTTACAAAAATGGTCCATTCAACTAGTTAAGTTGAGTAAAATGTATATGATCAATATAAAATGTTGACTATCGATAGAACTAGTTACTTAAGTGATTATTTAACATCATAGAAGGAAATACCTAAAATCGTTTTTGTGGTTATCCATTCAAAGTTATCTTTTCATGTAATACTATGTAATATGCTCTGGAACAGGTATGAAGTTTCTTGGTTCACATCTTGACAAGTTCATGTATCGACAGTTCTGAAGTGGTTCCATACTAGAACGAAACAGTTTTTCGATAATACATGGTCTTCAGTGACTCTCAACTCTCAAACTTAAGTCAACCAGTGACAATATTAATTAAACTAACTTCCATAAAATTGATCCAATTCAATTATAAATAAGCAAAAACCCTTACCAATGAATAACATTCAAGCTATCCATATTCATCTCGATTAAGATGTACACTGAAAGTTATTGTAAGAAAACACATCAAGAAATAAAACAAAATCAATTTAATCTGTTACTTTCATGTGGGTTTGGAATTTAATAAAACAAAAATGAACTAATCATTCATTACTTATTTTGTTATAGTTACCATATTGATGAATGTTTCTTTGTGTAAAACAAAACTTAACAGATTAGAATATTAGAATGTAATGAACTTAATGAAAAACAAATTCATCCGTATAGTATTGTTTCTGATTGAGATCATGAATTGCTTGATAATGTTAGACCACCATTGAAAACCTGGGAGCACTGAATCCATTTCCTAATGTGGGACGCCTCAACGGTGCGATCCA